>CM070778.1:39162545-39762545 GCA_036346955.1 Dipus sagitta | reverse complement strand
GCCATGACCTATGGGGGCCAGGGGCAGCATGTGGTGATGTGAATATACAACGTCTCCCATAAACTCATGTGTTTGAAAACTTGGTTCCCAATTGTTGGTGCTGTTTATTAAGTTTGTGGAGCCTCAAGGAGGTAGAGCCTTGCTGGGCAAGTTATGTCACTTGGGTCATGGCTTGGAGTTATATAGTCCAGCCCTGTTGTTGCTTACGAGCTTTCTGTTTCTTTCCTGCTGAGCAGATGATGTGATGCTGACTTCCTCATCCTGCCATGCTTTCTCCACCATGATGGACTCTACTTTCTGGAAGTTTCATAAGCTGCTTCTGGTCAGGTCTTTTGTCCCAGCAATGAGAAAGTAGCCAATAAACCCTTTATATGCAAGACATTATTATTTCAATGCAAATCAACACAAATCTATTGGGATATTTGACATTTTTTTTCATACTGAACTACTGAAGTATGGTGTGCCTTTTCACACTTACAGAACACCTAAGTCTGTTGTTAGCAGCTACCATATTGGACAGGCGAGTCAAGAGCAGAATGCTTTGTAAGCTCATGGGCCAGCTAGTCTGGAGAACACAGCAGTGAAAGGTAATAAAAGCAAGAGACCCTGCCTCAAACAAGGTGGAGGCAAGGACCAGAACTCGAAGCTCTCCTCCCCCACATACATGCCATGACACATGTGTGCTCAGACTTATACACCTACACCAGAAAGAAATAAATGACTAAGTACTACAGCAGGGATTTCTTCAGGGATTGGAAGAGTCCCCTGAGCCAAGCTCCATGGTCCTAAACAGATCCCTTGTTACTGTTCTGACCCGGCTTAACACTAACCTGCTGGAGATTCAGCAAGGTGCCACCAGAGACCATTCACATCAATGAGACCCACAAGCTCTGTGACCTGTGGCACGCTGATTCAGAATGACATCATAGAACTTCCATTTCTTTGTTGGTGAAATAAAGATCAGGAGGGTGGCTCCCTCATAAGACTACCAAGTAGTTTAAATCAGACTGCTTATACATGCTGCTGTGAAAAAAAAAAAAAAAGTCTAGCCCATAGGGAATAGTGTTGGTCACTGTTGTGGTCATTATTACTCATGGTCATTATTACTTTGCTTATATATTTTGTTTATGAAGTAATGTCTCAGTGTTCTTTTAGATTATCTATCATTCTTGAGCCCATCTTAAATGTGTCAGTGGAGAAGTTCTTCAAAAGAAAAGACTGAAGCAAGAGAGAGTGTTTGAGCTCAAATTGTGCTTCTTTCAGGATTCTTCTCTTTGTGGCTCTTCCTTCCCCCCTGATCCCAGACGCAAGGGTCTGTCTACTCCCCAGCATAACCCACTTCTCAATTTTAAATCTATAAGAAGGGAAACAGTGAGCATGAGGTGAAATAAAATAAGCATGGCTGGCCCAACACAAGAGAGCCAAGACAACTGCAAGCCGTCACTGTGACTGGATGAAAGGCTGGAGCTGCAGCAGTAAATACAGCAGAAACAAGATCCCAGGGTGTAAATAATATTGCAAGGAAGCTAGACTTTAAATCAGTAAGACTGTAATGACTGAGAAGTGCTAGCCTATGGGAAGTCCTCACTAAGTCCTTGCTTATATACTTGGGCTATGGATTGAAAGCCTCTTGGCCTCTCCTTAGAACACAAATGCTTTGTGTTCTCTGCCACATCTCAATACTGTTTCTCCTGGGGTCTGTCAGTTCTCAGAGGATGCAGCCAGCCTCCTATTCCTATCCATCGCTGACTTCCAGCAGACCAGAGTTGGGTGAAGCAATACTGTTTCTACTAAATCTCTGCTGAAAAAGTCAATAAATCTCAAAAAAAAAAAAAAAAAAACCCACATTGATCCATTTATGTATGGTAGGAAAATCTTGCTCCCAGGACACTGGTACCTGCATAGGTCAGGGTGGCTAAATGCATGCTGAGCTGTGAGCGTGGTTCCCACTGGGCACACTTGGCCTTTGCACAAATAATCACTGAAAAAAAGAGATTAGCACTGAAGCAATTTATGGGTTGCTGCACAGGAGGCCAGGAAGGCATAGACTAATCTCCTAACTTACCAGATATAAGGAAGGAAAAAAAAAGAAATGGGAATAAAGGTTGATAATGTTGTCCATGCAAAAGCATTCCCGAGTTTTTATTTGATAGGGATTGAAATTCATAACTCCCTCCCTTTTTCTGACCCCCATCATGGAAGCACATACCTGAGTTAAAGTACAGACACAAGTACAGACCATAGACCATGTTTCTTCCTTTTCTGATAAGCTTGAACAGCCTTTTCCTTCCCAAGGACTCTAGTCTCACATCACATTCTTTCAGGTATCAGATAGTTGACCTCCATGCTGAGGTCAGGAAGAAGGCGGGAGTTGGGAGGAGGGGAGCCAAGAAGTGTGCCAGGACTGAGCCCCTTGGCTTGTCTTTCACAGGTGCCCAGGGACAGGATGGAGAGCTTCCATCCAACCTCCCTTCTTCTCCCCCTAAGCACATGGACAGTGGGAGCTGCTGAGTTCTCACAGGAGGTGAACCTGAGAAGCTATAGGATTGTGTTACAGAGAATGGTGCTTCCTGGTCACCAAGAGTCAGACATCAGCTTAGAAACTAGACCAGTGTCTTTTCATAGCTCCTCATTAGGGGAAAAAAAAATAGCAGAATCTGATGTTTATAAGGCTGTAGATACATTGGTATTATCTACATATTATTGATGATGTTAGACAGGAAAAATGTGAATCAGAAAGTAGTTTGGTAATAATCACGAAAATTCAAAAGAATTCATGTTTTAACCTCATTAACCCCAAAGCTGAGAATTTATTTTCCCAGTTTTTTTTTTTTTTTTTACAAAAAGAAAAGAAAAAATGTGTGTCAGCCACAGTAACATTCATAATAGCTTCACAGTTATAAACAAACTAGAAACAATTTAAATGCCCCACACTAGCTAAACAGATTATAACACTTTCACTTAAAGGATTAAACCATTTAATCTGACCATAATTGCCCATTTACATGAAAGTGGTGCTGGCATGAGAATGTGGTATGGATTAACACTGGAAAAGACAGAGCAAGCCAGCACGTTTAGACCACAGTTACCATTGTAGCAAAGACACCCCTGTGGACAAACCTGGGGGAGGCCATAGTCTGGGGTGCTAAGAGGGTAAAATTTAGAGAACATCTTTGAAAGAACAGTGTCTGGTTACTAGTAATGGCAAAATAAATAAATAGCAAAACACAGGTATATGATTTTTGATCTTGCCTTTTTTTGGGGGGGGGGTAGCTTTCCCAGGGTTGCTGAAGTTAGATTTTCTCAGCTTGTTTGCAAAGGCACATTACAATTCCATGGATGGCTCTAGATATTCTGATACCCCCAAATGTTGAACCCTTTCCACTTGAATGACTCCTTGAACTCTCTTGTCATTCAATCCAGGTTTTGCGTAGCCTCACCTGCTTGCCCTGGTGTGCCATGGGTATGAGAAAGGTAGGAGAGGACTTCCCTGAGGAAGACAGATAGTTCTTTCCTTCCTCTCCTGGACTCCCCTGCCTGGGTTCATATTTTACTACATAGCAGCTTGCAAGCTAGGACCCTGTCTGTTCTGGGTACCACCACATGACTCTGAACCCATGTCCCTGGCTGGTAGCTAATTTCCTAGTCAAGTCCCAGTGAGAAATGCCTCAAAATCTTCCTTCTTATTATGCATCACTGCCCAGAGCTGATGCCTAGGACATAGGAAGTACCCCTCCTTGGCACCCACCTTCTCCTTTACCCCCCATCCTCCTGAAAATGTGTTAATTTGCATTTACTGCAAGTGCCCAGGTGTGACATACTCAGTAACGTCAAAGCCTCTAAAGAAAAGATGAACTTCATAAGGGGTGTGTGTGTGTGTATGTGTGTGCATGCACGTATGTTGTGCACTGTCTCTTCAGATAATCACAAGATAAGCAAGCACGTGATCATGAACACTTCTGTCCAGCACCTATAGGACCTGTGTAATAACCATCCCCCACAAGCACACACCAGCTCATTATGCTGCGCAACACTCTGCAAAACTGCTCTCTGTTCTCTTTCAACTTCAGCATATCCAATAATCACAGATACACAGTTGCAGGGCTTGGTTTTTAGAAAACAACACAATCAAAACTTTCCTAAAGTTCAGAATGGTGTTCTGATGCTGAGAGACCTGTGTGTTTTTCCTGGCCAAGAGATTGGATAAAATACAACCCGTGCTTTCCTATGCCCGGACTCTACTCATCAAAGTCTTCCAACAGTGACAACTATCTGGTTGAATCACGTTGTTTGAGGGCTGCTTACGACAGACAACTTGAACTGAGGACCAGAGATACCAAGTCACCCTTATTCTTTTGTAACAAGGGAGCTGTAATCCCCACCCTTCAGCCAGGAGAAACAGCTGGGCTGCAAAGCAATAGTAATCCACACATCTGCCAAAGAAACTTGGGAAAGAACCCCTCTGGCTAGTCTTTCCACTCCGGAAGCTGTTTGGGGCTGAAGAGCCTTTCGGTCTCGCAGCCCACAGCAAGCATCAAGAAGAAAACGAGAAAACAAACAGCAGACCTTCCCCACCTGCTGCTTGCATGCTTTATGAGCAGCAAATGGAGAAAATGCAAGTGCGTGTGGGCACACTCCCATGCCTCCTTTGGAAGAGGAGCTCAGATCCCAAATGTACTTGTTAATTGTATAAGCCATCACTCCCACCGCAGCCACAGGAAAAGCTGTGACCCATGTACACATGCAAGACCATTTCCTAGCCAAGCCCCCTCCCCAGCACCCTGCCTCCAGCTGCGGAGAAATGATCAAATGGAACTCACATGCGGCAGCCTCAGCCTCCTTCTACCTCTCCCGGGTCTGTGCAGGAGCAGCTGCTGCTTTTCTTGTTGCGAGTGAAATGAACCTTCGTAGGCAGAGATGCTTTTCCTCTGGGCTGATTTGTCTGAGATTCCCCAGATGAACACCGGCTCGTTTATGTCATTATCCAAGTTCGATTGCTCACCTAACACAGGCAGGGCTTTGGGGCTGTCATCCACTGGCTGGGCTTCTGGTGAGAGAAACAACAGACCTGAAACTGACAACCGATCACATCAAAGCACTCCAGGGGATGGCAACCCAAGACTATGAAGTAACACGTCAGCTTACAATGATACCCTTCGAAGCCCTAGATCATCTGTCTGCTGTTGGCCCTGGGATCCTAACCAAGTCGAAGAGACACTATTTATGAACTTACAGCTTCCAGAAGGCTCCAGGTAAAGCCATATGGGCATCACAAAGGGTCACATCACAGGATTCAGCAACCTTCAGACACGTTCAATGTGGTTGAAAACAACAAAGAGGTAATAGTATTTGGTGGGTAAGAGTTAAAGGGGCTGGGGAGAATGGCTTAGCAGCTAAAGGTGCTTGCTTACAACCTTACTGGCCTGAGTTCGATTCCCCAGCACTCATATAATGTCAGACCCAAAGTGGCATGGTTCAGCACCTGTGTCAATGGGAGGCAGAGGCCAAAGAATTTGGAAGCTCACAGGCCAGCGAGACTGTTGCACAAGGAGTGGTAAAAACAACCAAAGGAGACCCTGTCAGAAGCAAAGTAGAAAAAGAGAACAAACCCTCTGAAGTTGTCCTCAGACCTGCACATGTGAACTGTGGCATATGCATGCCCATATACACATGTCATATTCATACTACACACAAACTGATGACATAACACACAAGCTGATGAGAAAGACAGACTCATTTAAGTTTAAATGTAAGTAGACAGATGTGAGCCCCATTGCTTATTAGCTGCATCATTTTGGACAGTCTTTATGTCTCTGAGACTCGTGCTTCACCTGCCCACAAGGAACACTAGTAGAAGAAGCCAGTGGGAGTATAGAAACAATCTCCTTCATGCAGATCACCTAGTAGGGATTCCCTAAGAGAGGTAACACCATGCATTTGGATGCAGTGTCTATTAACTCTGAGAGCCCGTCTTTTAGTACAGCTGGAATGCGATCATGTTATCAAATGCCAGGATTGTTCCGCTGCCCATGTCATTAATCATTCCCTCTGAGGAAGCAGATTGTGATAGTCTTCATACTTAGGGAAGCTCTACTTTCTAGATCTCATGCATGTATTTTTCAGCTATGGGAATCAGAGCCACTGGCTGATCAAAATTGCTCAGCAAGAAGACACTGATTTCTGTTGTTATCCTTTAGATGTGGGCTCAGGAGAACATACTGGAAACCTCTCATGGGAAACCTTCCACTGAGGTGGGTGGGACTTCTATTGATGGATGGATTTTTGACAAAGAAACATTCAGTAGGGAAATCTACATTTATTTCAAAAAGTAAAACGGAATATGTCCAAGTGAGAAAAACAATCCATAATATTAATGCCAAGTAGAGCTTTGAGGCATCCAATTCTAACTTTTCTGTTTCTAATTGAGAGTATTAGTGTCTGTGGGCTGGTTATTACTAACCCCTTTCTTATTTTCTATTGCCCCTAAAACAGCAGAGAAAGACTCAGCTCTTAGACAAACACCTCATGTCTAGGGGGATCTCTACCATGTTGAAATAGTTTCCACGGAGCCAACATAATCTAAACCCAAGGTTGGCTAATGGTTTAGCCAGGTCCACAAGGCCCCCACCTTCCCTCATGGAGCACTTGGATGGAAAGCGCAGGTCTGTGTCCAGATACAGAACCATCAATGAATCAGGGTAGAGGAACAAACTCCAAAGGCATGGACCAGAGAAGCTGATGATCAAGTCTTCTCCTATGCACTGATGAAAGAATAACCTATGTATGAAGGAGCTTTAGGATAGGAGGGAAGATGGAAGAGGAGACAAGTAATGAGTCAGGCTCTCATATACCAGTTCCCTCCAGCAGTTCAGAAATCCTCAGAATGATACCATAAACATGGAAGCATCATTCTCAGAAGGAGTTTGCCAAACACAGAGGACAATGTCCACCATGCTGTAAGTGCAGAATGATTGTCAGTAATTAACAACAGTAACAACCAATGAGGGGGAAGATGCTATAGGCTGGCTTCATAGGATGTACCATAGATATTACGCTGACATTTTGTACAGGTTATCTCATTTGATCCCTGAAGAAAATTCAGGCAAGAGGTATTAATTAACTCAACTCATGTATGAAGAAAAGTAAGCATGAGAATTGAAAGCGCAAGAAGTGAATGTCCCCAAGGTTGATGACCACATATACGCTGCCATCGTCATCTCTGCCCATAGACTTTATTTTTTCCCTGTCCTGTAGATATCGTGTCTATTGCCTCATGTAACATTACCCTCAACTATCCCAGGACATCACCGCAGTAATATTTCTTTTTTATTGTGTGTGTTTGTATGTGTGAAGGTGCGTGTCTATAGATGTTAGAGAACAAACTCAGGTGTCATTGCTCAGGAACATCCTCCATTTTTGTTGAGGCATTGTGTCTCACTGGCCTGAAGCTCCCCAATTAGGATACACTGACCAGAAAATCCAGTCTCCATCTTCCCGGTGCCAGGATTACAGGTGTGTGCCACTGTGTCAGATTGAAGCGATGTCCCCCATAGATTCAGGCAATTTATTAAAGCTTGTAACTTGGGTCTCCAGCCACTTGGCTAGAGGATGTGTCACTGGGGGGTGGATCCTGGGATCCAGCCCAAAGATATGTTTGGGGGCAGATCTGAATTCCAGCCCAAAGGTATGCAGAGAGGTGTGATCTCTGTAGGTCCTGCCTACTGCCAGTTCATGCTTGCTGCTTTTTGGTATTTGCTGGATAGGGGTGGTTTATTTCTCTGTTTGAATCGGTGAAAGGGATCTAGCTTCTTCTACCATTCAAGGTACTTCCCCTGGATTTAAAAGCTTAAACTAAATCTCATCCCTCCAATAAACTGTACCCGGCTTGGATAGTCATCCCATTATTGTGGATCTGTATAGTACAACCACCCTGGTTTCATTCTTACATTGGTTATTGGGGCTTAAACTCAGGTCCTCATGCTTACAACACAAGCACTTTACCCATTAAACTATCTCCCAAGCCCACGATATTTCTTTATACTTACCTTGTCAACAAGTTTTTCTCTATTTATTGGGTCATACTCTATAGTTTTATGCTCATTGTTATCCAATCTTTGAAGTAAATGTTCAGTTGGTCCTATACCTACCTCCACTTATGCCTATGTATGTATTCTTCTATCTACCAAAACCAGTCTAGAGTCATCGAAGCCCAAAGCCTGTCATCTACCCCTCTCGTCTCCTGAAACATTCCAATGAATGAGTTGATCTTCTGCTATTCTTTCATCACCAATGACTTCACTTAGCTATTGCTGGTCTTCCTCTTTCTTGACATACCAACATCATTTGACACAGGGGGCCAATTCCCTCCTTGGAATGCTTTCATCAGATGGCTCTGAGGACCCCACACTTCACTGCTTTCCTTCTATCCATTTGCCTTACCTTTCCCCATTTCCTATGATATCAGCTTTCTGCTAGATACTGAGAAACAGTGAGAAAATGGGGTTTACAGCCCATATGCAGAAGTCAGAGAGTGTGGTTTTGAATCTGGGTTACGTAATTCTGAAGGTGCATGGCCTTGGAATTGCCACTTCACAATGTTCCCCCAGTTTCCTCATTTACAAGATAAGAGTAACAATAATTCTTACCTTGTGGGGTTGCCTCAACAGTTAGAGTTAATATATGTGAGCACTTAGAACCCACTTGGCACACCTTCTTTCCCATCTCCAAGTATTCTCTCTTTTTCCTATCTACCTCATAACAATGAACATCCAAGGCATCCGTCCCTGACTCCCTGCCCCTATCGGAATGAGCTCATCTTCTCCTAAGCTTTAACAAATGTTCAGAGACAGATTAAACTCTATACTCTAAACATTTCTCTGCAAGATAGCCCAATGCCTAATTAGCACCTTCTTAATTATGTAATAGGCAGCCCAAATTTGAAAGACCCAAAGCCAAATGCCTGTTTTTCTCAATCTACCTGCTCCTCCCACTGTTTTATTTCTCTCAGTTAATGATATTGCTCCTCTTCTGCTCACTCAGGTCAAAACCTTGAAGTCATTCTTGACTTATTTCTCTCCCACACTCAACATTTAGCTGTTTCACAAGTCCAGATGGCCCACCTTTAAATGCATTGAGAATTGGACCACCTTTCATTTTATCTATGGTACCTTTCAGCTCCAAACCACCATAGTGTCGTACATGGGCCATTTCAATAGCAGTGACACATGCCCCTTGGGTTCCTCTTGTGGTCTGTACTCAACACTGTTAATCCTTTGAACTTTGAAGTCAGATCATAGCGCTCCTCTGTTAAAAGCCTTCCAAAGTTTCCTAGCTTGTCCACTGGTAGGAAAAAGCTAGAATAATTCATTGTGATTTTTTGAGATCTATTACATGCTATAGTAAGCGTGGCTAATAATAACATATTATACATCTTACAATTGCTAAGAGAATAAATTTCAAGTGTCCTCATCACAAAAAATGTTAAATATTTGAAGTGATGGTTGTGCTCATTAGCTTGAATTTAATTACTATTCACTGTCATCATCACTTTGGACTCTATAAGTGTACATGATTATAAATTGTCAGTAAAATAATATCTGAAAAAATAATTTAACAAAATAACAAAAAGGTCAATATCCTTACAGTGACTCATTAAGGTCTACATGGCCTGGACCTCTTCCATCTCATCTATCACTCTTACCATCACTCCCAGGGGCCCTAGTCACACTGAGTTCATGCTGGTCTTTAAACACACCATGCAATATAGCCCAAGACCTTTGAACTCCCCTTCCTCTATGCCTGGAGCACTCTGCTCCTATATGACTTCCTGATTAATTTCTCCAGCCCTTCAACATTCTTTATGATGTTACTTTCTCAGGGGCACCTTCCTTGATTACTGTGTTTAAAATTACTCTCAGTCCTCCCTCTTCCCAACTGTGCTTTTTACCCATAATGCCAATTATTATTATAATAGCATGCAGAACATTTCCGTGTGTGTGTGTGTGTGTGTGTGTGTGTGTGCATGTCCCAAAGTCCACCACATGGGAAAGGTGAGCTTGATGACAGAAGTTTTCTTTTTTACACGTTTTCTCACTGTGGTTCATCAGGTGCCTTAAAGACACTGTACACTAAGTAGATGTTCACTAAGCATTTCTTGAATGGATTAATGGGGCTAGAACTAAATCCCTCAATTTTAGTTACAGAGCTCATACATAAGGAGACTGAACTAAAGGAAATTTTTCCATTTGCATAAATACTTGAGGTGATGGATGTGTTCATTAGCTTGAATTTAATTACTGAACATTGCATTCATCACTTTGCATGGCATACATATATATGATTGCGACTTTCAATAAAATAAAAAGATAACAAAGATAACTTAATCAAAAATACAGGAAGCCAAACAGTGGCACATACCTTTAATCTCAGTACTCATAAGGCAGAGGTTGGAGAATCGCTGTGAGTTTCAGGCCATCCTGAGACTACAGAGTAAGTTCTGGGTCAGTCTGGGCTAGAGTGAGATGCTTCCTCAAAACACACACACACACACACACACACACACACACAATACAGAGGACAATGATCTTATGACAATTTATGAGGCTCTCCCCTGTTTAAAATTGCTCTCTTTTTACTATTTCCTCTCTTCACTTTGAAGGCACCAGCAGTGTCTCTAACAAAGTGTCGTGCAAGCCATATGGACTTACTTCTGCCCACTAATGTGATGTTTTAATTTCCAACTGACTATGGGACTTATGGTACAGTTCAGAGGCTTCAGGCTACATGACTGTCATTGTTTGCTAACATTTCTAGCAAGAAAGTGCTTTGTGAGCTGTTAGTGTATTTTATGAAAGGGAATAGCCACTTTATTTCTTTGAACAGATTTATTGGAAATCAACAATTGTGGTGAAATGAGAATTTCGCTTATAGCAGCTGTCCTTGACTTCATGTTCCGATATAAGAAGCTGTCTCTAATGTTTTTCAAATGTCCTTTGTGTACAAAATCATTTGATAAAAAGTAAGTGATAACGCTGGAATAATTGGATTTTTGAAACATGCTTCAAGAGTGTTGGTTGAACACTACATGTTACCGGAGACTCTGCAAGTTGTTTTCAACAATATGTGGAAAAATGAATCTGATTTTCATATGTAACATTACATTTATCAGTTGGAGAATCTCATAAGTATCCATTGGAAAAAATATACCATCCTCCCAGGGTAATATACTAGAATATTCCATGGGGAAAGAGCTGGTAAGGTGGCAAAGACCCCTGGCCTACCAGTCAGACATGTTGGATTCCATTCCAGTTCTGTCCCTGAACATCTAGGAGACCCTGGGGAAAGCTTTAATTTACTGGATTCTGTTTATATTCAGAAGATAGATGGACTAGCTTACTTCTGTTATCTCTTCAGGTTTAAGTTTCTGTCAGTTCTATCCTTAGCTGTGAGGGTGGGTGGGTTCCATACAGTGACCATGTGACCAGTTAGAAAATTTAAGCCAGTAGACTCTAGTATATGCAGATGTAACCTACCTGTTTAATGTCTGACTATATTCATTTATTCATTCCCTACTGCCACTCTGGTTAAATATACAAATAGCTGTAAAGCAACATATTTATGTTAAAGGGATACATATCTGAATGTGGAACACAGTTGAGTCCATAGACGTTGATGATGTTATTATGAGGGAGGCAGCAAAGGGACCAGTTGATTAAGCTTGGGATTTAAAGATGACTGAAGGATGTGATGTTCAAGGTGAACCTTGAAGAGAAAAGGTTGTCCATGAGGAAAGCCTGGTGGTAGAAATAAGAAAGCTCCCAGAATGGAATCATGTGCAACCAACTGTGATTTTGGAACAGGCTTGTGACTTTCTTTCTTAGTTTCTCCTACTACTATCTACATGTTAAAATATTCTATTTTCCAATCCTGTTCAATGGCATTGTGAACAAAAGACAAGGAAGGAATTGTAAAGGGAGGTCTAAGAATTTTTCTTACATTTCTTTGCTTATGTCAACCTTCTGTCTTATCATTGCCTATCTCCTATCCCAGCTCTTAGTACTCTGCTGAATGAGTTATGTAAATGTTCTATGCTATCCAGGACGTGCTAGCATCCTGCAAGCTAAGATGTCATGGCACTGTACCAGCCTTGCATGAGGAAATGATTTGTCGTGAGGGTTACGGTGCAAGGCTGATGTCGGACATCCTCAGCTTGAGCTCTGCCTCAGAACTCACTTTCCTCATCTATAATGTGAAATAAATAAGATGTAATAATATCATTCACTGTGTAGGTTTATTAATTAAATGAGATGATAAATACAAGTGTCTCAAAGCAATGTCTGGCACAGAGAAAGAACTAAATATATTTCAGTTGATGAATTTTGGCATGGACACCTTTTCAGAAATGGGTACCTGAAATCTCAGAGTCATTTAATATTGAATTACATTCCTCAATGTACTCCCCATGTTAAGCTATGAAATTGGAATTAAATGGTTGGCTTTTAACTGTACTGCAAAAATCATTAAGTAATTGATAAAGTACTCCTACTGGATCCCTACTTGCCAAAGTTTGGTCATGAGGAACAAATAGCCAAGGCAGAGATGCATCTAACCAGAGCAGCCATGAGCTAAGATGAGGACTGGGCCAATCTTGTTCTCCCTTCCTCCTTCTTCTTCCTCTTCCTCCTGCTCTTCCTCATCCTTATTCTCCTCTTCCTCTTCCTTCTTCTTCTTCAGCTGACTTTACAAACCCTTTTCCTTTCTTCATCTGAGCTTCTCAGCATGCATTTACTTACAATTTTACATGCCCAGTAATTAGCAAAACAGTGTAGCACTTGGCATCTTAAATTGCCTCTAAAATGAGTCCCACTTAGACCTTGCAGATAACAAAGTGCATATGTCTAATAACTAGCTACCACTGCATAGTTGCAGGACAAGGATGCAGCTATGAGGCCAAGTCATCATTATAGAATGGATGATGTAACAAGTGGATGCTTGAATACATACTACAACCATCGTTGACATAAGGCTTGTAAAGAAGTTTTGCGACCACTAAGCTCAGTACATTGAGTTTTCATAGCCTATGTTGGGAATTTAAGAATCTTGGTGAGGCATACTCTGGGCTTTCCATGATCTGTCAGGAGCTTGTGTTCGGTAGCAAAGTCCTCTAGCCACTGACTGATCTGAGTGCATTTTTCATAAAAAAAAAAAAAAAAAAAAAACAGAGGGACACTTAAAACTGTACTTACACAATCCAGCCTGATGTGCCTCAATAGTCTTCCCAGAGAAAATGTTTTCTGTCAGTTCCAATTCATCTGGCTACTGTAAAATGTTTTCTTGTTTTCAACAAACATAAACCACTACTCCACTGAAGTCGATCAGAGCTTAGACACATTTCTGTGTAACACACAAGGCAGGCAGGCAACTATGTTCAGCCCTATGACTACAAAGGGGTCATTTTCACATTTTCTTTCCATCTCCCCACAAGAAGGTTCTAGAGGAACCCATTTGTTGATGGACTTGGAGTTGGAGGAACCCCTGGGTCTTAAATTTCAGGCCTGCCGTGTAGCTCCTCAGTTTCACCAGGATGCTTTGTTCTTGGTAACAGCATCCACTGTTCTTCTACTGAACACCTAATGTCAAACAAGGAGCCTCTCCTCAGTACTCGTAGAAGATAGGGACCACAGCTGAGAGAGACAGAACAAGCCCATATTTCATGACAATTACTCTGGATTATCAAGAGAGGTGACAAGAAAAACTATTAGCAAGTTGGTGGAAAGGAGATTTATATAGTTGGGCAGATCAAAAGCATAACAGGTTTCTCTACTGATAAAAAATATCACATCCCTGGAGGTGAAATAAGGCCAAGCACCCTGCTCAGCAGATGGGAGTCTATCAAATTGGCTCCCTGGTTATACAATTCTTAGTCTCAACCTACCAATGTGTCTTCTACTCCCCAGGATAAATAAGCATAAAGTTTAGTGTACTCTTCTTCATCAAAATGTTGCCTTAGACCCTGTGCTTTCTACTTGAAGCATCAGCATGCAATAAATCAGTGGCCATACATGCTGAGAGAAGAAAAGGACATTAATTGCAAGCTTACATACTCTTTCACAGCCATAGCTGGGGGACAGTTCTTTGTAATAAACTCCACCTTTTTTCCAGGGAGCAAACAGAAGCAGCAGCAAGGTAGAATGTGCACAGTCCTGCTGAATCCTTACTCTGGGATGTCCTACAGAGGTCTGAAGCTGAGAGCTAAAGGTGAGTGGTAAGATGGCAGTGCCAGTCCCACCCACCTTGCCCACCATCAGTGACATCTAGTTTCCTTAATTCACATGACAACCTCGGGAAGTGAGCATCATTTTTCCATTGCACTGAATCTCAGTTTCCTGGAGAAAGGTTGGAACTACAGGATTTCTTAGTCAGTTTTCTTTCTACCATATTTCTCTCATTGATACAAGATGAGGAGTCTTGGACTTCCTCTCCCTATACAGCTGTTTGTCCTTGGAATTTACCACTGGGTGTAGACATTCCAATATGAGCACCCATTGCATTCAAGATACCAAAGGAAGAAGCAGTGAAGGTACCTTAGCCTGCCAGGGCAGTGCAGCTCAGCCTCAGGCCAGATGTTAGGTATCACTTGGATTTGAAAATACTATCAATAACAATAACACATTTGAGCCATACAAAAGTTCAGCAAGAGATTTCTCCCATTCTGGTTTACAAATGGCCAGTTAAAATAACTTGCTGAAGCTCTCAGCAGCCAGTCACCAGTTCAAAATGACAAACTTGGAGCATCTCAGCTCCAAGTCCAATGTTTAAGCTGCTTCAGAATTTATTTGAACAAAAATTTTGTCCATCATCTAGGCTGATAAGAAGAGTCTATGAGCTTTCCTTGTTTGGTGTAGAATCAAATAATACAGTTAGGGCTGGAGAGATTGCTTAGTGGTTAAGGTGCTTGCCTGTGAGGCCTAAGGACCCATGTTCCACTCTACAGATCTCACGTAAGCCAGATGCACAAGATAACACAAGTGTGCAAGGTTGCACATGCGTACAAGGTGGTGCATACATCTGGAGTCTGATTGCAGTGGCTGGTGGCCCTAGCACACCAATTTCTCTCTCTTGCTCTCACTCTTGCTGTCTCACATATAAAAAGGCCTGTCTGTTGGGCTTGCCTCAAAAGAAATTTTAAAAATGATAATACAGTTAGTCCGGATAACAAAAGAACTGTATTGTGAATGACTTGCTTAGAGATTAAACAACAACAACAAAAAACGGAATGACTGGTACATAAAGGGACCTCAAGAAATGTCTGCTAGCTGGGTGTAGTAGCTCATGCTTGGAATCCTAGCACTTGAAACTCTGAAACAGGAGAATTTCTGTGAGTCCAAGGCCAGCCTGGAGTACATAGTTCTAGCTCAGGCTATAGAATAAGAGTCTGTCATTTAAAAGTGTCTGCTATGTGAGTAAATACATGTATGAATAAGTGAATAGAAGTATGCCAGTACATTAGCATACTTTGACAGTCTAAATAACACAGTGGTCAGATCTATTGGAAAAAGGCCCAGCTATAGGATTCACGTAACCAGCACAGTGATCGATATCAATACAAAAGCATCAGCTGCAAAGTGACACAGCCTCAACTCACCAGGATGTTAGGCAATCTCCCTAGCTCAGAATCAACCCAAAGCTATCCAGGCATCAAGGAGCTTAAGCAAAGTCAAACACACCTCCCTGTCGATTCATTGAGAGCAATGGGTTTCATAGGTTGGTATTTTGCTCCCAGGACCCTTCAAATCCTATGGCTGAAGCCACTGGATATGGACAGAATTCTCTGCCCCATTCTGGGCTCTTGGGTCAAATGGCTACAGCTGAAAGCCGTTTAAGGGAGTCTGACTTAATAGGTCTTTCAGAGTTGAGTAACCTCACTTATTACTTCCAGTGTGGGTCTAACTTTGTGCTTTCATTGAGGATTTGTTTTGTTCTTGTCTTTCTCCATCTTTCCCTTCATTCTGTTAAACCTGAGTCCCTTCCTTGGTAAACTGGCCAGGGTCCCGCATCCTTCAAGCCAGGTAATAAAGATGGCATTTCTCCCTCCTCTCACTGCCACTGGCATTCCCCAATGCTGGCTGCGAGGAGCTGTTCTCCCACCAGCGCAGAGCTCCTCAGTGCTGTAGCTCCATACTCTCTTTCCTGTGGGCTTCCTTCCCTGCCCTCCGCCCAGGCAGCAGGACAGGCGGAGTACCTGCTTCATCCCAGTCTCTTGCCACTGCAGTGGTGTAAACCTTCGCGTGTTGCTGGCTATTGGCCAGGCGTTCAGTGTGCATCCCCCTTTCTACAACATCATGCGCTTTTTGTCGGCACAGGAATCTTCCTAAAAGTAAGACGTGACTATGTTATTACGCCCCTGGCCAAACGTTTCAGTGATGATTATGCCTGGTGTGGTTAGTAGGATAATGCTTCGCCCATGTCTGGATCCATAGAATCTCAGATATGTTCATGGAAAGTGGAAATTAGGTTTGCAGATAGGATGAAAATTGATAGTGAGTGGATCTTAAATTGAACAGGTCACCCTGGACCAGCCAGGTGGTATCAATCAGATCAGACTGTAACTGAGGATACAACAGAGAGATGTGACTTGACCAGCATTCAGCCCATGGTTGCTGGGTTTGAAGACAAGACCACAAGTCAAAAACACAACAACCTGTAGAAGTTGGAAATGACCCTCAGTATGTAGCCAGCCAGGACACAGAGATTCTGTCCTGTGACTGTAAGGAGCTGGATTCCGACAACAGCTCAAGTGAGCAAGGAAACAAGTCCCCACTTGGAGCTGCCAGAAAGGAATGATACCTTTAAAAATACACTTATTCATTTATTTGAGAGAGAGTGAGTAAGGATGCACCAGGGCCTCTTTGCCATTGCAAACAAACTCCAGACACATGCGCCACTTTGTGCACCTAGCTTTCCATGGGTCCTGGCAAAATAAATCTGGGTCTGCAGGCTTTGCAAGCAAGTACTTGAACCACGGAGCCATTTCTGAGCCCCATGGGCATAACATCTTGATTTTAGTCCTATACTGTACCCATGAACTAGGAATCCTAAGACAAGACATTTGTGTTGTTTAAATCCCAAATTTATAGAAAATAGAGCAAATTTAAAACTGAGGTTGAAAATTAAGGAGATCAGGGTAAAGATCTTAGCATAGACAAGCATGATGTGGCCACAGCTGAGCATGATGTGGCCACAGCTGAGCTCATTTGTCCCAAATCATCTTATGTCCCTTTCCCGCCTCTGTCCAAGAATGCTGCCCTGACTGTGGTGTGCACAGCTGGCTTCCCTGCCAGAAACTCTCTCGTTTGGTTGCTTGTGCAAGTCCTGTCCATCCTGCGAGAATCCTTCCTGATTCTGGAAAGCCTTCTTTGAGCCCAAGGCCCTGTCCTTCTCAGTGTCTCACACCCTAGCCAAAGTGCTGTGCTGCAGGATGCAAGACAGACACCTATCTATCTCCATCAAATGCTCACTCTTATCTGTTCCCATGTCTGCGATTGGTCCCGCCATGTCCCAACGTCAAAACTCCTTCGAAGCTGGGATCTTAAACAACTCTTAGGTGTTCCTAGCACCGGGGAAGAGTGCTTAGAACACAACACAACCTGTGTAAGATCACGGGAATTGGTAAGAAGCACCCAGGAGCTGTCAGGGACATCTTCCTCAGCAAACAGCAACAAAACAACAAAATGAAACAAATAAACAAAAGCCCCTTTTTCCCAAGTCTCTCCTCACATTATTTCTTTGAGATTTTACAGACATAGTCCAGAATCTATATTATTTGCAAATGCCCAAGAAAATTTTTAAGCATATTAAAATTGACAAACTCTGGTTTTGTTGTTTACAATTTACGTAAAGTGAATCCCCAATTTTAACATTTTAATACTTAGTTCAGGGCACAATCAGCAGAGATTATCTTAGCCATGTAGTAGTTTTCACACCACAAAGATCAAACTGGTTCTAAGGCAGCTTGCAAACTGAGCAGAATCCAACAGTTCTTTCCTGAGCTCCTAAACATGGGCATGGGAGCTAAGAGGAAGGTCACTTGGAGCCCTGGGCTCTTAGGTTTCTCCATCATCTGCTAGGTGGTTTCACTAACTGAGCATCCTTTTCTAAGCAGCCCCAACGCCTTATGATCTTTGAGGTAGGTGATGGTCAATGGTTGTTAATGGTGGGAAGATTACTCTAGAAGCTAATATATATACATATGTATATACACAAGTATGTATGTTTGTATCTCCCTTTCCCTACTTGGTGTGCCCCAAGCATGTATGTATGTGTATGTATGAATGTGTGTGTATATATATATATATATATATATATATATATATATATATGTGTGTGTGTGTGTGTGTGTGTGTGTGTGTGTGTGTGTGTGTGTACTTATTCATTCTGGGAGCTATATCCTATTTACATATGCAGGCACACACATGCATGAGAGAGACACAAAGAGAGAGGGAGAGAGAAGAGCTGAGCTCTCACTGAATCTGGAGCTCATCAATGGGGCTAGCCATCAAGGCCTGGGAATTCTCCTTACTCTTCCTCTCCAATGCTGGGATTATAGGTCTGGGTCACTTTGTCTAGCATTTCTTTTTTATTTCTTTATTTTTTGTATATTTTTTATGAGAGAGAGAGAGAGAGTGTGTGTATGTGTGAGAGAGAATTGGCACTCCAGTGCCTCAAGCCATTTCAGTCAAACTCCATACATGTGTGCCATCTAGGGCTCATGTGCAACCTTGTACACTTGTGTCACTTTGTGTGTCTGGCTTACGTGGGATCTGGAGAGTCAACCATGAGTCCTTAGGCTTCTCAGGTAAGCATCTTAACCACTAAGCAATCTCTCCAGCCCTGTATAACATTTTTATGTGGGTACTGGAAATAGTGCATGGCAAGCCCTTTACCCACTGGGCCACCCTTTTTCTGGCCCCCAACCTTCCTAATTTGTCTGTACTGATAAAGGGATATTGATATATGAATAATCCAAAGAAAAGGAAATGCTCAAAACCCCACCATCCTGCATGCTCTGTCGATGGCCTCCCATCTTGCCATTGCTGATTTAGCTTTCTAATTACATTTTGCTCAAGAGGGTATTAATATAGGTTTACATTCTCTGAAAAGATCCCACTGGGAACTAGGGAGGAGGCTAGGGGTGAATGTAGATTGTGAATGTGCCAGTCTTGTATTAAAATTAGCTACAGGTAATTGAGAGAAGGCTGTCTATAACTGCCAGTGGGAATGAGAGATACCCTTGTGAGTGACTGTATGTTTATTAAATTTGAAAATGGCATCTTTAGCCTTCATTTACCTGGCTCCCAAAGGTCTGTGCTTAAGCAGCTGAGAGTCACGTGGGCAGGGCCTCCCCTGTGCTAAGTAGGGCATTTTTCTCCTTCCATTGCTCTTTCTGGACCAGCAGAACAGAGCGTGGTGGGGATGGTGAGCGTTTCACACGGCTGCTGCCTGTGAGGCACGTGGCGAGCTGATGACAAGTAGTTACCAGGCTAGTGTTTGCAGACACTTGCTTTTTATTGATTGATTTTGAAAGATATTTCATTTCAGCCTCCTGGTTACACTGCTACTGCACTCACCACCAATACTACTATGCTCTCTCTTAGAGACCACAGTTTCTCAGTCACAGAAACATTCAAAAGCAGGCTTTCTAAGTCTGCAGAGCTCACCTTCAACCATGATGACGAATCAATCATAACAGTTTCATAAAGCTTCCCAGAAAGGAGGCATTACTCACTCCAGTTTACAGGTGAGAACAAGAGACTTCCTTATATTGATACAAAGTCAATGTGTGTGTGTGGGGGGGGGAGGGCGACTCAGTTCCAGTGCTGTCTGAGTCCAAAGTCCTTCCATTCATTGTCTGTTGTTACCTAGTGCCTAAAGCCAGAGCATTCACTCAACTTAACGAGTCCCTGGATGGCTGAGTAGGTAAAGCAGCCACCCAAGCATGAGGAACTGAATGTGGGTGGATTCCTAGAATGCATGTAAATAGCAGGCATGGCAGTGCGTGCCTGTAATCCCAGTACTAGGAGGTCTAATATAGATGGAGTCTCAGCTCTGGAGAAGCTAGCTAGGTAGGCTAGCCAAATAGGTGAGCTCTGGGTTCACTGAGAGACACTGTCTTAACAAATAAAGTGAAAAGAAAGTGAAGTCAGTCAATATTGACCTCTGGCCTCTACTCACATCATGTACATATGTTCACACACTGCACATGCATGTGCATCCGCACACATGCCGTGGCAGCCTAAATGTATGTTCCCCAACAGACACAGGGTGTTTTATTAAAGCTTGCCTCCAGCTTCCTGGCTGGAGGAGATGCCAATGGGGTCCAGTCCTAAGACGTTATTGGGGGCAGATCTGATTTCCAGGCCAACGGCAGGCAGGGTGGTTTGATCTGTACCTGGGTCCCTGCAATTTTGCTGCTCGTTTGTGCTTGCTTGGGGTGCTGGCTGTTTTGATTGAGTCACTCTGCTTGGATATGGGAGCCAGCTTCTTCTGCCATTGATGGAACTTCCCCTTGGATCTGTAAATGGAAATAAGCCCTCCCTCCTATAAAGTGTGTCTACTTGGGATGCTCATCCCAGTAACATGGAGCTGTGTGCAACACATGCAAACACGCAAACCTATGCACACACTCACACACAAAAGCTCCAAGTCCTCTGATGCCCAGTTGAGCTAGCACTGGCTATCTGGCCTACCTCCCATGACTGAGAGAAGGCTCAAGTGATCATCTTAACCCTGTAAAATGATGCTTTTTTAAATTAATTAACTAATTAATTTCTGTGGCAGTGGGGATTGAACATAGGGCCTCGCAGGTGCTCTAACACGGTGCTGCATCGCCAGCTCTTCCCTAAATTTTGTTGAGACAGAATCTCATTAAGTTGCCCATGCTTGCTTTAAATTCAATCTTCAGCACCAGTTGAATTTGAACTCACAATCTTCCTATGTCAGCTTCCTGAACAGCTAGGGTTATAGACCTATACCACTAGGTCTGGCTACAAAGTTACACATAAAAACTGATAAAACATTTAATAATTATAGCTGAGGGACCAGAGAAATGAATCTTTTGAACATGATAAATCTGGATGGAGGATTCTCGTTATGAAACAATCTCTTGCCAGCTGAGTGGAACCTGGAAACATGTGCACACCTCTCATCTCAAGAATTTTTATCTAAAGAGCAGTGTGATACCCATCCCACAAGGTATGGTTATTAGGAGTATATTATGAGATACTGTTAGAACTTGCCACCTAGACACCAAAATGATGTCATCGCTATTAATTTTTATACTTTCTAGAGAAATGGAAGAATGGCTCTGGGCTATAACTGCATTAGAAGGATAAACAACAGGAGAAAGATCACTTGATGGAGTTTGTGGGGCAAACTTGCTTCTTGGTCGAATGACTTCTGTCAGAGTTATTCATAGCTGTGGTTACCACCTGTGATCCCATTAGATGATCTACTTGCATTAATTTAGAAAAGGATATAATTATAAAGATTAGGTATATATAGTTTAGTATTATATACTAGGAAGTGAGTGCAGGAGCCCCAAACTTCGTTTTCCAGCATTGGGAAAGTGGAAGAGGCTATTTATTCCAGTCCTTTGATGCGGAGCCAGACATTAGAATATGCTGGGTGTTCCTATGGACTTGTCCAGTCTTTGCTGGAAGTCACTGTCCCACACGGCATGAACTGCAGAATGTGTTCTACAGTTCCTCCAGGTCATTTCGCTGAAATTTAGAGTGCACTCCATCTGTATAGAGCAAGATGGCAGCCTACTTCCCAGGCCAACAGTCTCTTAAACTTGACTAAGTTGACGAGTTTCAGCTGTAGAATAGCAAATGCACTGCTAAGGCTGAGGGTAGAATTTCAGTCTTGGTTTCCCCAAAGAAATGCATTTCAGGTCACATAGCAAGGCCAGGGTATGAAAACCCAGGGAAGAGTAGGATTATCAAAGGAAACCATGTTAGGCATTCAGTGCCATGCTGTGGAGAGGTAGGAAGTTTGAGGGTCAGATAGTCTGAGTTAATTTCTAAGACATTACTGAACAGATGAGAATTATTTCTGTGATCTTTATTATGATAGTGATGATAATAGAAACTCTTGGTGATAAAGACCCTGAGATCAATTTTTCTTCACAAGGGTGAAGGCTATTGCTAAGCTGTGGGTTCATGGATAAAAATAGGGAAAATACTGTTGGAGAGGGCTTTGGAGGAATTCCTACTATCTACACCCTTTTATTCCACTGATGTTAGGAGATTATCACTTTATTTCAATGCTGATTGCAACTGTAATATCCACTTGCATTGAATACAGACTGGGTGTGAGGCTCTGTGGGGTATATGCATTACTATGAATACTTACAACACTTTTTAGCACTCTCATATTGTTCATGATGAAATTTAGACTGCATGAGGTTTACTGACAGGCTCAAGGGCATGTGACTAGTAAGAGACATCTCACTGGGCACCATGCCCCAAGCAATATTGACTCTGTATGAGCCTTCTTGCTTTATCATGACGCTTCTCTTCCCTTAGCCTTTCTGTATCAGACTTTCCCCTCTGTACTGGTCAGTTAGAAGAGCCACTTGCCATGGATGAATTTCGAAACCCAAGTCGTGTTGAAACACGGTTTTATGTCTTTGACCAGTTTGTCTTATGTCCTTATATGTCACCCTTTCAGTCTCTACTCGTTCTGTCAAAGAGCTTGAGGAAAGATTGTAGCAGGTGTGTGTTTTATGATAGTACCTGGTGCAGTGAGTGGCCTTGGATAAGGTTTCAGGGCAATTCTTTAGGACATTGTTCTATACCCTCTTCCCTTACCAGCTGTCAAGGAGGCTCATTATATTCTGCTTCATAGAGATATCCATTTCCTCTTTCACCTAGCTCCCACCAACACACACACACACAGACACACACACTTCCATACCACTTTCAAATGAATCCTCATCTAATCAATCAATCCTTTTAGTCCTTATAAGAAAGAAACCTACACGTGGCACAGTGACAAGGTACAGTTTATAATGTGAGGACCAAATTGCTTCTGTTCTTATGCCTCTCTTGTCCTTGAGATATGTTTGCTCTGGCTTTAAAGTCACAGAAAGTTTTAATCAGTAAATAAATCAACTAAATGGAGGCCGAGTTCCTTCCTATCCTGAATCCTACCGTTGTTAAAATTACTTTTCGGTGTGTGAAGGAAAGAAACCACATGAAGATGTCGGCATAAATGGTTCTAGCTTAAGCGAGCAGATCACCTGTCGATTCCATTTTATTCTGTAAAAAAAGCCTGCTCTACTTGGAGCCTGCTTCTGGCCTGCGTGGAGGCACAAATCACCTTTACCCAGCTTGAGCGCCATCTTATCCTCCTTTTGATATGCCTCCCTGTTTCTCCTCCTTTTGAAGAAGATTCAGGAAAAAGGCTGACTTCTTTCAGACAGTTCCAGTTAGAAACAGGAGCCCAAAAACAGAACTAGAAGATGTCACTCGGCTTTGGCAGTAATGGAACTCTGTCTGATCCAGGTTCATCCACAACAACTGCAGCGCCCCCTGCTGCCTCCACGGCTTAGCGCACTACCTAGGTGGGCTGGCCTTTTGAATCCGCAGTCCAATCGCGTCTTCCCCTTGCAGACCTAAGTCTGATGAAATAATGCGTTTTCAGTTGGCTATACAGGCTTCTCCATGCTGGTCTTTGCCCCTCTCTCTTCCTGGAGATCTCTTTCTGGACACATAAGTCGTCCTTTCCCCTACCCAGCTAGGGGAGAGCATTATTTCTTGGCCTGTGTTTCTGCTTGCCTCTGCTTTATGTTTTGGTGTAACTTCTCACTTAAATTGCATGTATGATTTTTCTCTAATCCTTGAGTCTACCACTTGTGTATTTTCTTTACACTCTACATCTACCAGATGGGAATATCCTCTAAACTCTGGGCCTGGTGCATGTGTAATTTCTCTAACTCTGGGTAAGCATGGGTCTAACTCTCCTTCCTACCCATTTCTCATCTGAATTTCCTGCTCTCTTTTGGTACTTTCCCTCTTCTATTCTTCCTTAAGCCATCACCACGTACTCTCTTAACCTTCTTCCATGGGGAGGCTTGGGGTGGATGTTGTGCCTTCAACACGAGTGCATGTTTCTTCTAAATCCCCCTACGTAAGCTCATAGGTCCTCTCTTTCATGGGCTTGGGGCTCTGCTCCAGCCTCTTCCTAGACCTCCATTTCTCTTAAACAAACCTCATGAGCTGTGCTGTGCATTCCACATTCTTATCTCCCATGTGCTGCGACTGTGCTTCAGACTCCTCCTGGACCCCAATTTACCTCACACAAACCCCACAATTTATAATTTATTCCTACACAAACTCTATACTTCATAATTTAATCCTTCGTGAGTTCATTTTTGACCAATTCTTTGTTAAAATAGGATTAGGACCCAAAATTGGGGTTCACCAACTTTGGAGGCCCCTACTTAGCCTGCATCACTTTTTCATCTTTACATAGTATGCCTTGCATTTAAATAGAATTATATATCCTTTATTAAATTTGGTGAACTAATAACAATACATTATTATCAACTAAGTTCTATGTATAATTCACATTATAACACTATATTGCAGACTTTCATTTGTAGATTTTTACAAATGTGTAATAGCATATGTCCATTAGTGTAATATCATACAGAATAGTTTCAGTATCCCAAAAATTCTTTTGTACTCCATCAATTCATTCCATCTTCTCTCTTCTCACTCATCCAAAAGCCCTGGGAACCTCTGCTCTTTTGACTATCTTCATAGCTTTGACTTTTCTAGAATGCCATATAGTTGGAACACTATATAAAATGGCATTTTTAGCTTGATTTTGAAATATTATTTTAACTTAAGAAATCAGTGAAACCAGCTCTTAAATTCACTAGGAGTGCTTTATGGGGTCACATGAGGCTGGTAATCTCTTTCAGCAAGGCAAACTGAGGGTGCTGGTTTTACTATTGCCACCACTTTCAATTGTGGGGAAGCTTTGAAGGAGGAAGTAGTCTGATAATGAGATTTGAGTTAATCATTTCTCCCAGTGCCATGATTATTAGCCTGCTCAAGCCCTCTCAGTTTTGTTTGACTTTAAAAAATTGTCTATTAATTTTGCTTGTAAAGATGCCTTCTACAGACTTTCCCTTTCTTCCTTTGGACAGTGGAGGCTATGGCAGGGCCAGGGCTGGGTTCAGGACAAGAAGGAATTTTGTTGTCAATTATAGAATAACTATAATTGACTGTGAGTAGCAAACAATAAAACCATGAACTCTCTTCATCCCCACCTTTCTTGCTTGCTTTGAGAATGAGAAAATCAAAAAGGTTTTGAAATTTTGTGTGGTGCCACCTGAGTTACAAATCGAGATAAGATAATCCAAGGGGTGTGGTATTATTTTTAGCAAATTCATATTCATCCTGTATGGAGCTTTCAAAGAAAAATGCTGAATCACTGGTGGTGGAGATGATCAAAGTACAGGTTTACTGAGAACCTAACAGAGAAACTAGAATATGGCTTCAAGAGTCCATGAGGGGAAAAGAGGTGTATTCATCAAACAGACTCTCAAAGAATGTGACCACCTTGGGCTGGAGAGATGGCTTAGAAGTTAAGGCACTTGCCTACAAAGCCAAAGGACCCCAGTTCGATTCCCCAAGACCTACATAAGCCAGATGCACAGGGGGGTGCATGCATCTGGTATTCGTTTGCAGTGGCTAGAGGCCTTGGTGTGCCAATTCTCTCTCTCTCTTTCTCTCTCTCTTGCTCACTCTAACATAAATTAAAAAATAAAATATTTTTTAAAAGAATGTGACCACCATCAAGGACCTCCTGATTATGGTGAATGCATGCAAGATGTCATGTGCTAAGACCTCATTATCTTGCTAAACTTCTACTTTCCTTACAACAAATAGTCCAAGCTGAGAGAAAGGGGTCCAGTTGTCTCAGAATTGATTGTCTTTCATGACATATAATGCTGGTCTAACTCATGTCATTACTATGGATTTATACCAGAAGGAAAGCAAAGGCTTCTTCAGCATTCCCCTTGATGCTTTCAGAGCATCTCCTTTCCCACTATAAGACAGTCAGGAAGAAATCTTGGGTACAGGAATAGAGTCATCAAGGCCAAGTCTCTGGCATCTGCCATAAGGGCGGTCTTTTGCAGAACACGTGTGAGCATGGCAATGATTCATGGAGAAGCTCAGGAAGCTGAGTTAAACTTGGTGAATGGGCAGCATTTCCATGGCCCAAGGCCAGGAAGAACATTGCTACCATCCAACCACCTACCCCAGCTTGATTGTCTCTATGCTGATTCCTTTTTTGGTGTTTGTTTGTTAGTTTTTTTTTTTTTTTTTTTTTTTTTTTTTTTTTTTTTTTTTTTTGAGGCAGGGTGTCACTCTAGCTCAGGCTGACCTGGAATTCACTTTGTAGTCTCAGGCTGGCCTTGAACTCATGGTGATCCTCCTACCTCTGCCTCCCTGGTGCTGGGATTAAAGGCGTGTGCCACCACACCCAGTGATTCTTAAAGCTCCATTATGGTTGATGATGTTGGAGAAAGGATTGCCATCATTGTGGATGACATCACTGATGATCTCCTCGCTGATGCTTCTTCCATAAGCTTCCACTGAGTTTTGGTGAGTTAGTGACAAAACACAACGTTGAGGTTCACAGACTTAATCCTATATCTGCATGAAGGGTAGGAGAAAGGATCAAGTACGAAGTGGTGTTCATAAATAGGAAAAGTAGGAGGGACAAGAAGCTCTTCCAATACAGGGTTATCTTGAATACTGTCTATTAGAGGGACAGAGATTTAATTAGCTGTCCTGAAAGGTAGGTCTAAGCACCATCACCTGAATTGAGTTGACCTGTAAAAGACCCATTCATCTGGTAGGAGGGGAAAACTATGAGTTTAGGAAGAAAACCAGGAATCCAATCCTGGCTCAGGAGCTTCCTGGCTATTATTATTTTGAGTGTGCTTTCTAAACTCCTTTGAGATTCAATTTCTCTGCTGGAAATAAATAGCCTGCTCAGCAGGCCAAATATTCCTTTGCAGTACGATTGGCAGGGAGGGAGTTAGGTTTAGAAAATGGGTACATCTCTTGCTCCAGTAAAAATGCCCTGTGAACTTTGGTCTCCTTCCTTCAAAGGCTTCTGGGAAATTGTCCTTCATTCTTTTTTTTTAATTTATTTCATTTTATTTTTTCAAAAATTTTTTTAATTAACAACTTCCATGATTATAAAAAAGTATCCCATGGTAATACCCTCCCTCCCTGCACTTTCCCCTTTGAAACTCCATTCTCCTCATCTCAATTCTTATCTCTGCTTCTTCTTCACTACCCTTCTCCTTCTATGTTCATTTCTTCTCTGCCATCTTGAGGCCTAGAAACAGTGAAATTGAAGCATACTAAGGCATACTAACAAGTGCCCAAGGACTGAAGTGGCTTCAGAGCAATGTTTCAGAGATAATGAGAGTCTTCCAGATACCAAGAGGGAAAGGGCAGGAAGAAGAAAAGTAGCATCACTCACAAAAACAATTTTGCCTCCAAGAATACAGACTCACACGTGGAACCTTGGTTGCTCAGGAAATAAGGCCAACAATAAATAAATGGGAGCTTATGAAACAAAAAACTATTGTATGGCAAAGGAAACTGTCAGTCAAATCAAGAGGCAACCTACAGAATGGGAGAAAAATCTTTGCCAGTTACAATCTGACAGAGGATTAATATCAAAGAATATTTAGTGTAGAAAGAACTCAAAAAACTAAAAATTAAGAAAACTAACAACCCAATAAAAAATAATGGGCTATGGACCTGGGCAGAGGATTCTCAGAAGAAGAAATCCAAATGGTTAATACATATTTGAAAAGGTGTTCAACATCTTTAGTCATCAAGGAAATGCAAGTTAAAACTACTTCAAGATTATATCTAACCCAGTCAGAATGGCAGTCATCATGTGAACTAATGACAACATGCTGGCGAGGACGTGGGGAAATGGGAATCCATACTTACTGCTGGTGGAAGTGGAAATGGGTGTAGCCACTATGGGAATCAGTGTGAAGATTCATCAAAAAGCTAAAAAGCATACTACTCTATGACCCAGGTATACCATTCTTGACCTTATACCAAAAAACTCTATAGCCTACTACAGAGATATGCTCTTTGGTGCAATAGTGGCATGACTGCTATAGAAGTAACCAACTGCTTTATGATTGGATTCAAGACCTCCTTCTACACATAAGGAATTCGTGCTTGGTACTGAAAACCAGGTCAGAAGCCCTATGGAAGAACCAACTACTGTTATATTGCCAAACAGCTATATTGTCAAACTGTCCCCTAAATATTTATCATTAAACCTGTAGATTAGTCCTCCTCTCAGTCAGAAACAAACAGAAGAAAGCTTTGTGTTTTTCTTTCCTTTTTTGGTAGTTGGAGATAGTTAATGCATAGACTCATAATTGGTCAAGTACTGAAAATAAGTTTCTGATTAGCATTTGTCTTACATGTAACATATTCATCATCCTTTCCAGGGCGCAGAAAACATTACAGATGGATCAGGAAAAAAAAAAAAAGAAGAAGAAGAAGAACACGTAAGAGCTGGAGGATGGGAAGGAGTTCTGCGATGCTCTGTCATCTAGACAAGACAAGGTCATTGCAGTCCTGAACTCACAGCAGCTTTGGGTAGCTTCCCAAGACCTGCACATAATGGACATAAGTCAACGTTCTCTTATGGACAGGTGAGGAGGAGCTTGCTCATGGAGAACCATTAAGAGACTTAGGATTTAAGATTCAAAATCTAAGATGCTATCTGTTCATGCTCTGTTATTAGTCTAGATCCTTCAGAGAAATAGCCACACTTGATTATGAAGACTCACAGCCTTTCCTGTGCAAACTGAGGAGCTAAGAGAGATTGTGAGGCATGAAAGGACAATGGTGTAACTCCCAGACCAAGACCAAAGACCTGAGAACCTGGAGCTTTGATATTGACAGGCAAAAGATCCTTGTTACAGCTATCAAGGAGAGACCAGTTCACCCCTCTTCTGTCATATTTTGTTCTAGCCAAGCCCTAAAGGAATTACATGAGCCTGCCCTGCAGACTGAGGACAGACATATACTCACTCTACTGATTTAAATGCTAATCTCTCATGGAAACAGCTTCATAGAAACACTAAGATATTATGTTTCATCAGCTATCTGGGTAAGCTCAGCCAAAATGACACATTAAATTAACCATCACAAGCTGCTATAACACAATTCCACAAATCAAGTAGCTTATAAACATAAATGTACTTCTTACAGTTCCATATGTCCTCTAATTCATAGATGGGTGCTTCTTGCTGTGTCCTTACATGGTATAAAGGGCATAGGAGCTCCCTTGGACTGCCTTTAGAAGGTCAGTAATCCAATTCAGTGGGGTTCTGCCTCCATGATTGAATGGCCATCATTGTAGTGCAGATACTCTGTGTCTGTTACTGTCTGTTCTACACCACCACCTGGAGAGGTGGAGGGCTCTGTGGTGGGAAGACACAGACCTTCAGACTGTCTCAGATGGCTCACTAATTCCTGCTTTTGGCGTTCCTATTTATGACCAGCTTGGTAAAATAGCATGGAAAATATGCAAACATCGCTACTGCTTATGAATGTTTTCCCATTTCTCCTCCTAAGATGTCAAGAAAGCATACTTTACTGTTTCCTGAAGGCATGGTCATGTAATTTGCCTCAGCAACTAAAATATAAGCAAAGTGATATGGGCCATGTCCAGGCACAAGCACTTAACTGTCAGTGAGGGATTCCAGACCAGGAGTGACTTGACCTGCTGGACAAATCCAGCCCTACATATCTTTGTAAATTAAAATGTACAGAAAAAGTCATATTTATTTAATTTATTTTATATACTGCTTATATTCATTTTCATGCTGTGTTGATAAAGCTGAGTGATTGCAACAAAAGTTCTTATGGCCTGAAAATTAAAATACATAAGACAAGATGTATCAACCTCTGTTAGAGAAAGTTTTCTGCCCAGTCAAAGGAAGAGATCAAGTGTCCATGGGATAAAGGCATAACTTTGATTGCCTAGGATTGCATGGAAGACAATCACTCCTCTGAGCTGTCCAGTCACACTATGGATTTGTATGATTAAAATAAGTCTTCCCTGGGCTAGGATGACTAACATTTAGGCATTTGTTATCATGAAAAAACAGTCTTTCTTGACTGAATAATAATAAGTTCAGTCAGTAAATGCTAAAGGCAAAGCAACAATGGTCTGGTTAGTTTGTTAAGGTCAAGGTGCATTGAAAGGAAAAGGTTAAAATCTGGATGATGGAAATGGACATGCAGGGGTGGATGGGTGTTGCTGGTTTGGGTACCGACACACCCTGTGATTTTTAAAGTAGACAGTTCTGAGCCAGAGATTGTGGATAAGTTCACATTGTTCATAGCTCTGTTCACCAGACTAACGGTCAAAGAATTTCCAGGTAATTCATAGGTTAGAAACAGTCATATTTCTTGAAAAATACTGGTTTCTACATAAAGACTTTGAGCATTGATGTGCTTGGGACAGATGGGATCCCGGCTCTGAGCTGAGGTAACTGACACCATGAAGAAAGGTTCCTCTTCTCAGGCTCTGCAATGAAGCTTCTCTGTAATGACTGCAGCTCACCCCTGAGGTTGAGGTGATGGATGTTTGCCGGCAGACTGAGCCTTTGTACCAGGCTTAGTGGCTGTTGCCATATGATTCTTGGTCCCACTGCAGCAGAATAAATCAGGATAACTTCAGTGGTTCAGAATATTTGTGAGTGAAAAAACAGCTCACTCAACAAAGAAATGACTTATTTCTTTCACTTCTAAGATGAGGAAATCCCCATTTTAAAGGAATTTCTGGAGGAGTCAGGATAATAGAAGTAGAAAACAGTTTAAGGCAGGTTCAGCAATTCTACCTGGGCAGTAGAATAATTTTGGTAATAATATAGTCTGTCCTGTTGCACATCATAGGCTTAACTGAAAAGGCCAAGGGAAAAGTGACTTAGGTTTAAGACCTTCAATGAGGATAGGCCGGTGAATGAATAATATTCAGTGACTGTCAAGAACGGGTACTATTGGATGCTCAGGTACCTTGTTACGAGGACCCAAGTTCACTCCCCTGGACTCATGTAAAAACGCCAGATGTGGCTCTGTGCATCTATCCATCTGTGGCTCAGAACTGGAGAGGCAGACAGAGGAGGTGGTCTGGAGCTTGGCTGATGTCTATCTAGCCTAGTGGCTGAGACCTTGGAGGATGCTCTCTCAACTTTTGCCCTAGACAAGTGTGGGACAGTTAAGGGGGGAGAGAGGGTATGAGTGCATTTGTTAGCTAAACCTTAGAAGGGTTATAGAGTGCAGGAGGGGGACTCCGGTTCTGGTGCACCCTACTGCGACCAGTGAAGAGACAGGAAACAAGGCTCTTGGAGAAGATAGTCCCAGAGCTCCACAACCACCCCACCCCCACCCCTTCCACTGTCTCTTGAAGGATACGGCTCCTCACTACCACTCTAGAAGAAATGAGAAACAGTCCCATTACATAAGCGTTCATAGACATTACTTACTTCGTCAGGAAATACTACCTCATTTTTCATGACTGAAAACAGCAGAATAATAAGAAACCAGATTTTGTCCTAAAATCTCTTTCTTCGTGAAAAAAATCATAAATAAACATTTCAGAAAACCTGGAGGAATAGGATTCATCACACAACCACTCCATGCAGCTGGAGAGGCAAAAACCCGTCAAGAGGACAATTGAGATATCTCCTAAATACGGTGGCCCCGTTAACACTCTATTAAACTCAGTTTGTTATCAGTGGGGGGCTGTTTTGCTTTTTTCCAATTAGGGTCATCTTCCAAATTATTAAAGCACATCTCAAATACCCGCTCTGCGTCAAGAGAGCGTTCTTGCTTTCCTACATTTTATTTATCTACTTTTTTTTTTCTGCGCTTGATCAGACAAGCCAAAAATAGCTCACACATTTGAGGTAGCAGGTAGCTGGTATCACACTGGCGATGGAGGATGTGGGGGGGAACAAGGCTCCCCACAGCACCTGTTTGCCTCACTAGGTACATTACTGTAAGGGGGTCTGCTTTGATTTGGGAGGGACAGTGATCTTCGTGGGAGGGAGTGCGTGCACTTTACTGCATACCTAGTTTCATTAAAAGTGAGAAACCAAACACACAGAAAGGGGATGGAAGTCACAAGGAAAGATCTGGTTTCTATGACAACCGGAGGAGCACACATCAGCAAGGAGCAAGGTCTGAACTGGGGCAGTAGTGCTGACAGCTTCACTGAGGACCTGTCAGCACACATTCCCTCACCCTATGTGCCTCTGTCAATCACGGCACAGCTCTCCAAAGCCAGTGCAGTGGGCACGGCCTGCAGAGCATCCTGCTAACAGACGGGGATGGTGCTTGCCAATATGACTTGGCCTATACCACGGCAGAGGGAGATAGAAAGTATCAATTTCCTTCAGAATATTTACCAACACAAGCGTCTGGATTTGAGTTCCCATGTGTTGCTCCTGTGACCTTCCACATTCTTATCTTTAATCACACATGCACATGAGTGTGCGTGCGTGCACACACACACATGTACACACACACACACACACACACACACACACATAGTTAGGCTCCGCTAGAGTTCCTGGTAATGGGTGTCTATGTAAAGCTGCACCCCGTGTCCCCCGGCGTCTTGCATGCATATCTGATCTTGTCCTCCATAGGATACACAGTAACTCACAGGGGTATCTTTTCAGAATTCAGCCAATTTTGTCATGAAATCACCATTTCAGAGCAGGTACATTGGACAGCAATTCTCAATCCAGACTGCACAGGAGAATCCTGTGTAATGTTTGTTTTCCTCTCATTTTCTTTCTTTACTTTTTTTAAATTAAGTAGATTTAAGATTAAACTTGTGTGGACACATCATATGTTAGTACCATCATTTCTCTCCTCCCTGACCCCATTACGCTGAGGGCCCTCGTTAGTAGGATCACTGATATTCACCACGGAGTTGCCAGTTATGCGATATGAGAATATCAGTCAGTCACTGTAAGGTGAGGGGGCAGTGCCTTCGGACATTCCCTCCCGCTATATGGCTCTAATAATCTTTCTGCCCCCTCTTCTGCAAAATTGCCTGAGCCATGGTGGGTGTGTTTAAGTCTACTTTGGTGTTTTGCTCTCAGCAGTTTCTGGATTTCTGCTTTTGGTGCATTTTGAGTATCTTGGTGTCTGTTTTCATGACGCATCTTCTAAAACTAAAACTATAGCAAACAACAACAAAAACGTATTCTGATGCCCAGGTCATATTTCTAGATTTCATTTGCTGTCATTCCTAAACACAAGTATATTTCAAAGCGCATCCACCCCCATGTGATTCCAATGCTTTATCTGGGCTGATTATTCACTCAGAAGGAATTTCCTTAGCAGCTATTTGTGTGTAGGGCAGCAGGCTGGATAATGCAGCCTGAAGATGGTTAAGGTTCAGGAATCCCCAGTCTACTGGGAGGCAGACGTGTAGACAAGTAAGTATACGAAGGGCTGAGTGCATGCTGGGATGGAGAGATGGCTCAGAAGTAAAAGGCAATTTCTCACAAAGCCTGACAGCCCTGGTTTGATTCTGCGGTACCCATTAAAGCCACATGTACAAAGTGGTGCATGCAGCTGGAGTTCATTTCCAGTGGAAAGAGATCCCACGGAGCCCATTCTCTCTCTCTTTCCCTCTCTCTCTCTCTCTCCCTTTCTCTCTGCTTGCAAATAAATAAATAATTAATTTAAAAGACACATGATAATCAAAGCAGAGGTACTGGGAAGAGCCAGTGTAAATAAGGTTTATGTATTTCAATTGCCTGTGCCTTCTAGACATTAGTCCAATTTATATTCGAATTTATATTATATTGCATATTAACAATCCAAGGTCATACACCGTGGATAGTCAAAGAAAAGACAACTTCCAAGCTAATGTGGATAATAAATGAACCCCCCCAACACACATACAAAAAATAAATAAATAAATCCATGAGTAGTCAAAGAAAAAAAGGAGAAAAGAGTTTTTGTTCTGTTTTTCAGAAGCTTATCTTTAAAATTCTCAAGGAAATAGCAAGGGTCCAAGAACAGTCAAGACAATGTTTTAGTGGGATAATGGAGAGAATTGTTCCCCCCGGAAGTCCAAGGAGCCAATAGTAGCAGGATCATCTTGAAGAAGATGAGGGAAGTGGAGAGATTTATAATACATAATGTCAAGATTTGTCATAAAACTACAGCACACTAGAGACTGTGCACATCGGTGCAATGATCGGATAATAATCCAGGGGTCAGCGTGGAGCCTCCAAGGCAGAACCACATGTACATTGACTCATGATTCATGACAAAACACTCTGCAGAGCACTGGGACAGGCTGCTTTCAGTAAACAAGGCTATTGTAGTGAGATCTCCATAGGAGTAAAACTTAAAAGAAACTTCTCATACGGTGTGTAAACATAGACAAGAGGACTACAGGTCTAATTGTGTAAGCTGAAGCAATAAAGTTTCTTTAGAATAAGAGAGCATATTTTCATAACTTGGGGAGATTGGAGTAGATTTCTGGAGATTGGTGTTAACTGCTCATGATGTTATGAACTTCTGTGTCTAGGGTGGTAGTTCAACTGAAGAGTGCTTGCCTAGTGTTCACGAAGACCTGGGTTTGGTCCTCGGCACTGCATAAACAGGGTGTGGTGGCACATCCGTAATCTCAACACTTGGGAGGCATACACAGGAGTACAAAAAGTTTAAGACTCTAGCTAGGAGTGGTGGCACACACCTTTAATTCCAGCACTCGGGAGGCAGAAGTAAGAGGAGCACTGTGAGTTCAAGGCCACCTTGAGACTACATAGTAAATTCTAGGTCAGCCTGAGCTAGAGTGAGACTCTACTTAGAAAAACAAACAAACAAACAAACAAAAAAAAAAGTTTAAGACTCTGTCTAGAAAAAAATTATCAACTTCTTGTCATGTAAATCATAAGAAAATGAGAATGGAAGGCATATATTAGAAAAAGGTATTCACATCACAAATAACTTATGCTCACTAGCAATTAGAATGTGGACAACTTCTATCGATCAATGAGGACAAGACAAGAGGGCAGGGGTGGGATACTGCCCTGTGAATTGTTGGTCAGAGATACCCCTGAAGCTCCCAAAACAATACCGGCTATTGCCAAGGCTCTTGGTTGCCCACCAGAACTAGATGACAAGACCCTATTGCTAAAGACATCACACGCATCCGTTTCAGTACTCTGAGAAATCAAGCCAGAACTGTGCTGGAAGCATTCTCCCTGCTGACGGGCTGCCACAGTCATGTAAGGGCCGTGTGGCCTGCTGGGGGAGAAAAGGAAGAAATAGTTTTAACCAATAGTAGGTCCTGTGAGCTACACAACTGGCCATCCAAGCAAGATGTGCCCAGTGGTGCAACAGTGGTCTGACTGTTGTGGGGATAGCCAGCTGCTCTCTGATTGGATTTGAGACCCACTCCATGGGAGGGAATTCAAACCTGGTACTGAAAACCTAGTTGAAAGCCTATGGCTAGGGAGCTCATAGGCCCTAAGAGGAAAACTACTATTATCGTTTGGCCAAATGGATATATTATGCCCATCAACTGGCCATCTAAATATTTGTGCTTAAGTCCACAAATTAGTGCTGCCCATGTCAGGGAAGCTCCTTTTTGCAGTTGATGGTGACCACTAGGGAGATTTAAAATTCCTCAAAGTGCTGAGACTAAGTGACTGTTGAGTGCCCAGCACTACATCAGACATCTCTGCCACACCTTCCAAGGATCAGGGAACATCGCAGAAGCGGGAGCAGAAAGAATGTAAGAGTCGGAGGATGTGGGCCCATGCTTTGGAGAACATCTGGACATGGATTGGCCATTGCGCTCATAACCACACAGAGTCATCATTACGACCTGCACAGTATTCGCTCCTTGGCCTCCCATCGTGAATGGTGAAATAAAACAAACAAACAAACAGAAAATCATCAAAGTAGAGAGGGACTGGTAACGAAGAAGGGGTTCAGTGGGAGCACAACAAAAGTGACAGGAGAGGGTTACAGTCGAGATACACTATGTACATGTATGAACATTTTCAATGTGTTTTTTTTTTTTTTAAATGGGCAAAGGCTGAAGAGATTGCTCAGTGGTTAAGACACTTGACTGCAAAGTCTAATGACCCAGATTCAATTTCCCAGTAGCCACATAAAGCCAGATGCACAAAGTGGCACATGCATATGGCACTTTTTCCCAGGGGCTAGAGATACTGGCATGCCCTCTCTCTCTTTCTCTCTCTTTCTCTTTCTCTTTCTATCCTTGTAAAAGAGTAATTTTTTTAAAAAAGAGAAAGTACATTTTTTTAAATAAATAAAATAAAATTTAAAAAATGAGCAAGGGAGGTATGGGAGATGACTCGTGGATAACATCCTTTCCCTACAAACATGATAACCTGAGTTTGTATCCCTAGTCCCCAGTGTAAAAGCCAGATATGGCAGCATGTGCATAAAATCCCAGTGTTGGGGAGGAAGAGACAAGAGGATCCCTGGGGCTCACTAGCTAAATCATCTAGCTGAATCTGTGAGTTTTAGCTTTAGTGAGAAATATTGTTTCAAAAAAAATAAAAATAGAGAGTAAGATTGAGGAAGATACCCATTGTCAACCTTTGACCTCTGCACACACATGCACAGGTGTGCACCTGCACCTTTACACACATGTGCCCTCACACATACATATATATCACACACATACACATGCAGAAAATGAGCAACAGAGTGGAGCAGTCACCTCTTAGAAAAGGATATTCAAAAGGAAATATAAGTGTTAAAAATTGGGTACCTTCACAAGTAAGCAAAGAAATGCAAATTGCGACCACAAAGAAGGGCTGGAGAGATGGCTCAGTGGCTAAAGGAGCTTGCTTGCAAAGCCTGACATTCTTGATTCAACTCTCTGGTGCCCACTTGAAGCCAGATGCACAAAGTGGTACATACATCTGGAGTGTGTAGTGGTCAGAAGTCCTGGCAAACCCCTTTTATCTCTTTCTGCCTCCCTTTATCTCAAATAAATAAAAAAAAATTTAAAAATGAAACCACAAGGATATACTGTTCACACTATTAAGGAAATGGAAATTAAAACCATGAGGTAATTCAAAAGTGACTTAAACATAAAATTCTGACAAATATGCCCAGTGTTGGTTAAGGATATGGAGCAAAGGGAATCCTGATATCCTAATGGGAATGGAAATTGGTAAAAACATTTCTGGAACACGCCTAAATTAAACAGGTGTATATGTCATATGCTTTCTCTCTTACTCTGCTTAGTAGCACTGCATTAGCATATGCTCCATCAACTAACATATTTGTAAAAGGGAACATTATTATACAGGTAGGAGGATGGGAAAAGTGCAGCCACCCAAAACAATAGGGTTGAAGCTCATGAAGGAAGATTTGGGTGAGATAATGCAGATCCAAGGGTACATGGTGAATGCTTCTATTTATTGAGCTTCAAAAGGTATGTAACATCTGGGATTAGCTATCAAGAAAATTTGAGGGCTGGGAAGATGGCTCAGTGGTTAAAGGTTCTTGCTTGCAAAGCTTTCCAGCCAGGGTTTAATTCTTCAGGCCCCACATAAAGCCAGATGCAAAAATAGGCATATATGCATCTGTGGTTCATTTACTGTGGCAATAAACCCTGGTATGCCTATACATGTGGGCGAGTGCACACATGCACACACACGCACACACACACGTGCAGATAAATAAATAAAATAAAAATATCTTTAAAAAAAAACAGAAAATTTGTCTTGGAAAAGAATATAGTGGCTGAAAAGGACTACTAGAATTCTCACGAAGTTCTGTTTTTGACTGGGATGGTTGTTACATAGGTTCTATTTGTGGGAAGAAAAATGCAATTGAGATGACTAGCTGTGTGTCATGCACTTTTCTGTGTGTACGTTACGCCTGAGAATGTTTTCCAGACTTATCACCCACATGTACAGTATTCCCACGCACCTGAGTTCTGACGGGTGACTGCAGATTTCCCGGCTGTGATCATAGAGGAAAAGAGCATGAATCGTGTACAAACAATATCTGTCACATTCCATGAATAATTCTGTTTGAAGTTTGGAAATTTGCTTGGCCTTTGTAGGTTACATATGAGCAAGAAACATAATGATATGACTTGATGACTGGTTGTGCAGTGTTCGATAGTGTCACAGAAGGGTAACATTTTAGATTTATTTGTACATTACCCAGATACGCAATAAAGACATCCTCTGTTGATCTAGAATGCAATGATATTACTCACGGCTTTCACCCACTGAATTATGGAATAAAAGAAACTCCTTGAAACTGTAGTCCAACTCATTAAACTAAATCAGATATCAAAACAAGTCTCTTTAAATAGTTTAAATATTTTTTATTGCTTACCTATTTTCATATTTATTTATGAGAGAGAGAGAGAGAGAGCGAGCATGCCAGGACCTCTAGCCCGTGCAAATGAACTCCAGATGCATGTGTCACCTTGTGGATCTGGCTTACGTAGGTACTAGAGAATCAGACTTGGGCCTTTGGTTTTGCAAACAAACACCTTATCCACTCAGCAATCTGTCCATCCCTATGTATTGATTAAAAAATCATTTATCTATTTGAGAGAGACAGAAAGAGGCAGAGAGAGCACACCAGGGCTTCCAGCCACTGCAAACGAACTCCAGACACATGTGCCATCTTGTGTAACTGGATTCCATGGGTACTAGGGAACCGAACCTGGGTCCTTAGGTTTCACAGGGAAGTGCCTTAACTGTTAAGCCATCACTTTGGCCACACATACCCACTATCTGCTGATTTTTTTTTTATTAATAGATTGTAGTCTTAGACTCCCTTGCCTTCGCCTCAGTTCTTCTGAGGGTTTTCTTCAAAGGGGTTACTGGAATTGATAGTGGTGACCGACGGGCCTCCATTAGCCTCTTGAAGGGTGGGGGAAACATGGTGTCTCGGGATATTCCCACCCACCCTGAGGCTCTTATAATCTTTCCACCTCATCTGCTCTGACCCAGAAATTACTACATGGGGAACAGTGACACAAATACTGCTCTCTTGGCTAGCCTGAAAGCCAGGACCAGGGAAATGACAACAGACACTGTGGTCCCTCAAACCTCATCAAAACAGAGATCCTGCTGGGTGTGGTGGTACATGCTTTTAATCACAGCACTCAGGAGGCAGAGGTAGGAGGGTCATCATGAGTTTGAGGCCACCCTGAGACTACATAGTGAATTCCAGGTCAGTGTGAGCTAGAGTGAATCCCTACCTCGAAAAACTTAAGAGAGAGAGAGAGAAAGATCCAGAGGCTACTGAGAAAGCAATACTAAATTAGATTTTTAAGTTTCTTTTCCCTCTACAAGGTCATCTCTTAGATGGTGTTTTGGAAACTGGGGGATGATATGCCCCTAATTATGACAGGTGATGAAGGTCCAAAGAGCAGACATTGTTGAACAGTGCCTGAGGTGGCCCTGAAGGTGGCCCAGCCTTCCTAGGCCTCCTGCTTTTACCTGCTGTGATTCCACCTGCGCCCTGTGCATTTCTCTCTCTCTCTCCCTGCCTGTGGGCATCTTCTCATGGCTCAACTTCTTCAACATATCTGCTGCTGTTCTGAAATCCTGCCACTCTCCCTAAGCCCCTGGCCTGGGTTCACTTCTCGACACAGAGACCGCATGGTAGACTCAACGACTCTCCGTTCAGCCACATCACGCATCGTCCCCTTCAAGGGCACATGGAAACGAGTGGACATCTGGAGATGTGAAGCGGCAGCCCTTCCTCTTCATCTGTGGTTCTCAAACTTAAGTGTGCAGCATCGTTGCCTGGAATATTTGTCAAAACAGTTTGTTGGTCTGTACTTCAAGGTCAGGATTCAGTAGGTTTGTGGTGGAGAATCAAGAATTTGCATTTCTACCAAGTTCCTGAGTGATGTTGCTGGCCTGACTGCTACCCTTTGAGAAATCTGCTCACATTAAACCACCAACTTACCTTTGATGTACTCATCCCTGGGTCTGTATGGGGCAGCAGGGTCTGTATGGGGCAGCAGGTGAGGCAGTTTCCTTCCAGTTTCCCAAATGGTAAGTGAGGCCATGTCCTCTATGTCTCCAACCCCTCCCTGGCTCTTCCCTTCTTCCCACACTCTCCTGGGCTGGATGCTCTGGCTTTTTGTGGGGTTCATAGCTTCATTTGTGTTATTTTTCCCCTTTCTTTCCTTAGTGCTGGGTAGAAACTGAATCGAAAGCATTGTATATGCTAGGCTAGCGCCCTGCTACCGAGTTTCATCCCCAACACTTACATATTTGTTCTTTCTTTATGTATCTAGGGCTTCTGTAAGTACTGCTATTGTTAGAAGAGATGCCTTTTGGACTTATTTTCTCCCCACATCTTCCCCCTACCGCCACTACTTTATAGAGGACATTCAAGGGAGAAAGATTTGTTTACTGACAAGGGATGCAAAGCACTATTCCAAACTCACTTTAATAATAATTATTTTACTCATTTTAATAATAAAAATAATGTAAGGCAATAGTGAGGAGCCATGAAGATCTTTTATCTTTTAAGTGAGGCTAAACAATGCTCAAGTTTAAAAAAACATGACAGAATAAAAGGAATGGAAAAAAGCAGGTGCAAATTCTATCCCCCAGGTCCCTGTAATATGGAGCTGGTAGTTTAAGTCCAAGTATTTTTATCACTTTTTGTGCATTATTATGTGTGGTGTGGTGTGGGTTTGGCATGTGCATGCATGTGCACAGATGTGTGCACCTCGTGCATGTGGGTACGTGGGCTCATCTACTTTTCTGAGGTGAAGTGGAACTGCTGTTTGGTTTTTATCTGGTAAGCGCCAGGAATCTCCACAGAATGGGGGTTATGGATATGCATGGCTACATTGAGCTATTCACGTGGTGCCTGGGAAATTGAACTCAGGCTCTCATGTTTAGCGGGCAAGCACTCTTTTCTAGCAGAGCTATCTCCCCAGCTGTCAAGGCCAAATATTAGTTGTTAGAAGACTTTCTGCTATGGACCAATGAGTACTGGGGTAAAAAAAAAAAATACCTTCTATCCTGTGGGAATCCTATCCTAGGAGGAATAGGACCAACACATGGCATTAAGTTGGATGGCATCATATGTCTGCAGTGGTTAGGAGCCAAGAAAAGAGACAGAACCCCACAATTACAAACTGTGGCCAGCCAGTAGCAAACTGTGGAGCAAACCCCATCAGCTGTTGAGGATATCAGGGGTTCCTTTGAGAAGGGCCAGTGCCCAGGAATAGAGGTGAGGAAATGTACTGTTTGTAGTGCAATTATTCAAATGAACTTGCACCTCTGTTACAGCCAGTCATTGACGTGGACACCACCACCACAGACCCGTTCCTGTCATCTCCAGAAAGAGCTGAACACATCCGGAAGAGCGTGGCAGCAGGACAATGGAGCACAGCAGGGCCCAGGACTGTCAGAAGCAGCGGTGACATCAACATTTCCCCTCAGCCCCTCTACACCAGAAAGTGAAGCTCTGTCACGGAGACATGGGGACTCATCTTCTTTTTGTATGGACCAAAGAGTTCAGCAGCAACTCACACCTGCTGTGACTGGCACACAGTGCAGCTGCTAATCCCTTTCTCATCCATTTCTCAGGGTGACCACGTGAACTCATATTCAATGGTCCAGGTGAGACCACTCATTAACCTCTAAACAAATCTAAGGTGGGAGATGCTGGGGGATGAACATATTTACACTGTGTGCCAGCCTTAATCTTTTGGCTCAAATAAATACTGGAATACAAAAACTCACAGCCCTTATGGCTTTTCAACTAAAACCCACATCACCTCCTCTGGTGCGACCTCCCACAGGCTCGTATTCAGGCCCTCTTGAGTCATATCCATCTCCCATCATTTCCTCTTTTCAAAAGAAAGAACAAGTTAATAATAGTGTTTTGGTTGAAGGCATAGAAACCAGCTCATATTTAGTGTTTTCAGGTTGGGGTGGGGACGGGAAACGACACAGCTCCCCTCTACACACACGCTAAGGCTTTTGGCTTAATGCTATGTGTGACTGTTCCCATAAGATAATATGCTGAATCCAGAGGGATGTTTAGCATTTACAGTCAGCATTTGTGCTTTGAGGAATTTTAGCATCACCATCTGAGAGACAAGGGCACTGTGGCGGTTTATGTAGATGGTCAACTTGACAGAACCTAGAATCCCTGTGAGGGATGATGTAGATTAAAGTTAGCCTCAGTATGTCTGTGAGAGATGATCTTGGTTAGGTTAATTGAGGTGGGAAGATTTACCTTAACCGAGGGCAGTACTGCTCCATTGGCTGTGATCCTAGATTATATAAAAAGTACAGGGTGACTGGAGAGATGGCTTAGTGGTTAAAGCATTTACATGGGAAGCCTAAGGACTCATGTTTGACTCTCCGGGCCCCACATAAGCCAGACACACAGTGTCACAATCATGCAAGGTCACACGTGCATAAAGAAAGGGGCGTGTGCATCTAGAGTTCCATTGCAGTTGCTAGAGGCCCTGGAGTGCCAGTTCTCTCCCTCTCTTGCTCTCTTGCATAAAAAAAGGGCCACTCTGTTGGGCTTGCCTCAAAACAACAACAACAACAACAACAAAAAGGACAGGGGCTGGAGAGATGACTCAGCAGTTAAGGAGCTTGCCTGAAAAGCCCAACCACTCAGGTTCAATTACCCAGTACCCATGTAAAGCCAGATGCACAAAATGGTGAATGTATCTGGAGTTCATTTGCAGTGGCTAGAAGCCCTGAAGCAACCATTCTCATTCTATTTCTCTCTCTCTCTCTCTGTCTCCCTCTTCCTCCCTTTGCAAATATATCAAATATCTTTTAAGATCACAGATCTGGCTAAGAAGCAACATGCATTCACCACTCTGCCAGGCATCTTCACTGGAGACTGAATGTGACCAGCTTCCTCAAGCTCCTGTGGCCGTACTTTCTCCACCATGGTGGACTGTAAACTCGGAACTGTAAGCTGATTTTTGTCAGGTGTTTTGTCTCAGCTGTGGCGCAGGCACATAAACACGTGCCAGCCATCTGGTCCTGGCTCTGGTGTTTGAACTCTCCATACACTAGGTTGCAGGAGTCATTGCAATGAAAGGGCCATTTTAATACTTAGGGCAAATGGAGTGTTCCTGAACTTCAGGTTCTATCATTTAATTTCTGCCCCGACTGCTCCTCTTCCTGTTTGCTTGGCACTGAGCATTGTTACTTGTCTTATTTCACATAGACTCTTTGCATTTGAAGGCAGGCTGGCTTCCTGGATGGTTGTGGTCCTTGCTGCTACCCTTCAGCCATGTTTCCTTTCCAGTTCTAGTGTCTGTGACAAGCCATGGAGGTGGCGTGTGTCCTTCTGCTTTGCTGTTACAGCAGCAGTTTCTTTCCGTCTCCTGCAGCGGGTTTAAGTATTGCCCTGGGAGACCATTTATTGCTGGCACCTTCTTGTTCCTGGCACACAGCACCCAACCCAAAGCAGCTGATGGGAGGGAAGGGATTATTTTGGCTAATAAACTCAAGGGGAAGCTCCAAGATGGCAGGGGAAAATGATGGCACGAACAGAAGCTGGACATCACCTCTTGGCCAACATCAGGTGGACAACAGCAGCAGGAGACTGTGCTAAATTCTGGCAAGGGGATACCCATAACCCCACCCCAACAACACACCTCCATCAAGGTTCCAATTCCCAAACTGCCATCAGCTGGGGATCAAGCATTCAGAGCATATAAATTCATGGGAGATCCAAGAATTCTAGGAAATTATGTCCAGGGTTCCTAAAATCATAACAGGATTTGAATATTTATCCAAAAAAATCTTACCATGCAAACCAGAGTACAAATGTATTTCCTTTCAGCAGGAGAGGTGCCAGTTACCACTGATGAGTAGTTCAAGGGCCAGAGTAGGAAAATATGTGATTTACATTTAGCAAACACTATCTGAGATCTTGAATCATTCAAAATATGACATCATGGTAATTATGGTGGGTGGTTAAGGGAAATCATAGTAAAAAGGCAGCAGTCTACTCAGTGAAGGTCAAGAGCACTCAGTGACCAGATCACACAGGCTTCCTCTTCCCATCACGCACCAAAGCCCTGACTCCCAGAAGAAGAGCAGGTGCTTACCAGAAGCCACATTGTCTGTACAAAGAGTTCTATGCATAGTGGAATGGTAAGAATCCCTATGAATGAAGGAAACCTCACCAGAGGGAATAAAAAGGCTAGCCTAGCAAACAGGCCTCTGTAAGGCTAACAATCCCAGGTTTTCTGTAAACCACGGTTGATGACTTAAAAACTAGAATGTCAAATACAATATAGAAGACTCTGGAGAAAACTCTGAAACCTTCAAAAGGAATTTTCAAAGTCCAAATAGCAGCTATGAAACCCTTGGATATAAAGAAGAGACAAACCTAAATTTCTCCCTTGAAGGTTTCTATTGAATCCAAGGGAATGCACATTACTGCTCTAGCAATGAACAAAATGCAAAGATCAGATACATTGTCTTTTAGAATACTCCTATAAAAATAGCACCTGTCAGGACCACATAATTTTTGTTGACATAAGTTTGAATGCTGGATACCAAGGAAGTGCCAGGAAATGTGTTGATTACTACCTTAGCATTAAAAAGAAAGATAAAAGTGTCTTAGAATTTGAAATCACAAGATATACATATATACCATCATGGTCCAAATTAATTAAAGCTACACGTGTGTATGTGTGTGTGTGTGGGGGGGGGTGTTGGCGTGTAATGTATTTGTGTACATGTCATGGTGTACATGTGGAAGGCAGAGGCCAACCTCAGGGTGTTTGTCCTCTCCCTCCACCTTCTTGAGACAGTTTTGTTTAACCACTTTGTGTGCACCAAACTAACTGGCCTGTGAGCTTCTGGCTCCTCTTGTCTCTGCCTCACATTGACAAAGGCTCATTGGGATCACAGATCCACATTCCACTTCGTGTCTGGCTTTATGTAGGTACTAGGGAATTGAATGTGGGATAGCAGGCTTGTAAGCAAGTGCCTTTAACCATTGAGTCACTTCCCCACCTCCTATATCTATATGAGTCACTTCCCCACCTCCTATATCTATATGAGTCACTTCCCCACCTCCTATATCTATACTGCTGATAGAAAAAAGCTCAAGTATATAACTGCAGTTTGAGTTGGTACAGATTGATAATGTTTGCACGTCTGTTTTCTGTAGAAGCATGCCTTCAACTTAGTCTTTAACATTAAGCACCATCAGATGAATTCCAAAGAAAATATGCAACTTATAGCTAGATATTTCAAAAGGTACAAATAAACACAAAATTGTGTTGATGTAAGATGACATAATAATACGTGATTCAGACTTACAGTGTTTTAGACATTAGAATGACAGACACCAAATGAAGTCTTATTTTTGAACTAAAAGGAAATTTGGAATGTGTACAAATAATAAAAAGCTTAATAAATAACCAAGTGAACTTTTTTTTTATAAAAAGGCCACACAGAATTTTTAGATATAAAGGTCATGACATTTGAAATTAAAACTTAAACAGAAGATTAGATGTGGTCAAGTGGAAAATTAGTGAATAAGAAGCTAGATTCATAGAAATGATTTATCATGTAACACTGAGGAACAAAGGTGCGGGAAATGTGAATCTAATATTGAGAAACATGGCAGACTGAGCAGGAACTTTAACAAATATTTAGATTAGAATTACAGAAAGGTCAGAGACAGTGGGATAAGGTCCAAATTTGAAGGGAACATGAGTTATAATTTTCCAGAAATGTTGCAGAGATCAGAACTTGGATCCAGGAATGGTAGCCTCACTCAAGAAGGGGTGACTTTCATAAAATGGAATGGAATGGCAGATAAGCAAAGGAAAAAGACCTACTTAAATAAAAAGCATAAAATGGTTGTGAAAGACGACTTATTGCAACTTACAGGGTGTAGAAAAAGCAGTGTCAGAGGAAAAATGTACAGCACTGAGGACAAGCATCAGTCAAGAAGACATTTTCAATAATGTGTAGTAAGATGAAAGAACGTTTCTATATTATCACTTATGTAACCATTCTAGGAGAAAGAATGAATTCTGTTTGCAATTTTCTCTCTGCAAAGTAATATTGCAAAGCCACTGTCCTTCGGATAGATGATCAAAGTGTACACTGCCAAAAATGTAGGGAAGATATCTACAGAGTCACAGAGGGCAGCTAGTCCAGAGACAGCATACAGTTCATACAGAACACTATAGACACATACAGGGCAGTCAGCATAGATAGACTGTTATGACATATGTGGCATTTGACAACTTATTAACATTTGTAATCTGCTGGGGTTTCTGAATAAATTCTGAATTGACCACTCATTTTTGCATTATAGTTTCATATTAGTTATCGTTAAAAGATCTTATCTTGCTCTTCCAGTTGGCATGCTCAGAATCTTCAGTGCTTAAACTCAGCCCTGACTTCACAGTAGGTACTCTGTAGAATGCCTATGTTGCAGTCAGGTTCACATTGCTGGTAGAAATCACCTGACCAAGAGCAGCTTGTGGGAAAAAGGTTTATTTTGGCTTAAAGGCTCAAAGAGAAGCTCCACAATGGTAGGGGAAAATGATGGCATGAGCAGAGGGTGGACATCACCTCCTGTCCAGCATCAGGTGGACAATAGCAACAGGAGAGTGTGCCAAACACTGGCATGGAGAAAATGGCTATAACACCCATAAGCCCACCCCCCAACAATACACTCCCTTCAGGACATATTAATTCCCAAATCTCCATCATCTGGGAACCTAGAATTCAGAACACCTAAGTTTATGGGGGACACCTGAATCAAACAACCACATTTCGCCTCTGGCCCCCATAAACTCATATCCATATGTGGTATAAGATACAATGCATTCAGTCCAACTTTAAAAGTCACCATAGGTTTTAATCAATCCCAGTGGTGTTCAGACATCTCTATAATACAATATCTTTTAACTGAGCCATAATACCAAAAAATACCCCCCCAAACCCATAATGGCACATAATAAACATTCACAGTTCAAAAGATGGCATTGGGCATAGAAAAGACATACACAAGCAATACATGATTTAAACAGTCAAATACCAAACTCTGTAGCTCCAAGTCCAACAACTCTAGTCAGTGATAAATCTCCCAGTCTGATAACTCTAACAAGCAATAAGTCTCTGGCATTCCAATTCCACCCCTCCAGCTAGGCCACTCACAGTCCTGGAAGACTTCATCAGGGCCGGCAGCTTTCCTTAGCAGCCATCTGGTGGTCCTGGCATCTCCACTGGATCTCCACTGCAATCCACAGTTCATCCTCGTGGCTCCATTGGGTCACCATGCAGGCACCCAGCAAACCTGCTTCACACTGCCCATGGCCATTTCCAAAACACAAGACAGTGTTGCAAACTCAATGACCTTCTCTTTCCTACATTTCTTATACTCCACAATCCAGGTAGGGTGCCAATTTGTTAGTCCGGGGGGGTGGGGGGATAAAGCAGACTTTGAAGAACAGGACACTCCTTGAGCTCTCAGGCCCCTTCAGAAGAGTCTGTATTCTTCCTGTTGCCCCAGTGCAGGTCAGCTGGCCCAGTCTCAAAGGTTGTAATCTCTCAATTGCAGCTGAACAGGCAGCATTTTCGGCCTAAGAATTTCTTTCTGTGCCATATCCCTCTGCTCACACCAGTTCATTTCTGCACAAAGCAACTCTGCACAACTTCTCAGGACATGGGCATAGCAGCAAGATTCTCACACAAACTGCTAGGCCTGTCCAAGCAAAGCTCTTCTCACCCTCATAAGCCAAACCTCACGGTCCATAGTTCTTATTGCATTCAGGTCTTTCAACTCTGACCAGAATAGTCCATCAAGCTGTACTTACAGCACTGCAAGGCTTCTCTTTGACCAAGGTTTCAAATCCCTCCACATTCCTCTTGAAAATCAGCTCCAAAAGGCCAAAGCCACACAGTCAGGTGTGTAGTAGCAATCTCATTCCTAGGTACCACTTTACTGTTGCAGTCAGGTTTGCATTGCTGGTAGAAATCACCCAACCAAGAGCAGCTTGTGGTAAAAAGAGGTGTATTTTGGCTTACGCGCTCGAGGGGAAGCTGCACGATGGCAGGAAAAATGATGGCATGAGCAGAGGGTGGACATCACCCCCTGGCCACCATAAGGTGGACAATAGCAACAGGAGAGTGTGCCAAGCACTGGCATGGGGAAACTGGCTATAACACCCATAAGCCTGCCCCTAATAATACACCGCCTCCAGGAGGTGTTAATTCTTAAATCTCCATCAGCTGGGAACCTAGCATTCAGAACACCTAAGTTTATGGGGGACACCTGAATCAAACCACCACCACCCACTTCGAAATCACATGACTAGAGCACAGCCAATCACAATTGCTCATGCCCTCCTGCTCTGTCAGTCAGGACTGCATTCTATTCCCCAAAATGGATATTTGTGCAGAATCATTTCCTGGGCTGTTTCCCCCCTTCCCTCGTCTCCTAAGGTCTTGGGATTTAGAGGAGAAAGTAGCTTGCCTTTTAGGTTAGAAAATTAGAAGAATGTAAATTGGGGCAGAATGTAGTGGTTTGATTCATGTGTCCCCCACAAACTTAGGTGTTCTGAATGTTAGGTCCCCAGCTGATGGAGATTTGTGAATTAATGTCTCCTGGAGGGAGTGTATTGTTGGGGGTAGGCTTACAGGTGTTATAGCCAGTTTCCCCATGCCAGTGTTTGGTACATTCTCTCTCCTGTTGCTATAATTGTCTACCTTATGTTGTCCAGGGGGTGATGTCCACCCTCTGCTCATGCCATCATTTACCCCTGCCATCGTGGAGCCTCTCTTCGAGTCTGTAAACCAAAACAGACCTTTTTCCCACAAGCTGCTCTTGGTCTGGTGATTTCTACCAGCAATGTGAACCTGACTGCAACAGTATGCATATTTATTTCTGATGCTAATGGTGGTATTAAGGCAAGACTACAAGCAGGTAAGGCTGACAGGTTATATCCTCAAGAAATCCAATGTTATAAAGACCTGAGTGACTGTACTACACATCAGAATCAGACAGGATTGGTACATAATGAAACAGATCTATCACTCAGAGACTCACATTAGCTAAATTCATCAGGATATTAAATAAAAATAGGATGACAAGTAATTTGTTTGTAGGTTGAATTTACTATCAAAAGGATCAGGAATACTTGAAGTACATTCATATGTCTTCTTTTTGCAGAAAACTGAATGGTAAGCCAGCACACTTACAATGAGAGATTGCTGGTAGAAAAGATGGAAGTAGCTCAAATGTAGGGTAGGTAAGTTCTTCCTCTGAGCGTAGACTTACTTGGAGAACTAAGTTCTGATCAGCAATTTAGTTGATTTGTAGGGAGCCTCAACAGAGAGCTATATATATTGCAGATTTAGCAAGATCAGGGAAGAGTCTGTTCTGACTCTGTCATTGAGACTTACATATCTAAAGCCATTTGGTTACAACCTCCATGCCCATTTCCACTTCAGGGATGGCTTTGTTAGTGAGACACAAATTACCCAAGGCTGCATTATTGAAAATACCTCTTTTTTAAAACAATTATTTATTTTCAAGGAGAGAGAGAGAATGTGAGTGTGCCATGACTTCTAGCCACTACAAACAAAGTCCAAATACATGCACCACTTTGTGGGTCTGGGTTTACGTGGATACTGGAGGATCGAACTCAGGCTGTTAGGCATTGCAGATAAGCAACTTAACTGCTAAGCCATCTCATCAGCCTGAGAATACGTCTTACTCCATTTATAATTCCATGTGTCTTTCCTTTTCTTCAAGCTTCTATGGATGTGACTTTTCAGTTTAAATACTGTCACCTTTAAGATGATAGAACATTGATAGCCAAGACTGTTACGTATCTCAACATTTGTCAGAACACTTCTTTAGATGGATAAAAGAATGGCTTTCTGAATTTTAACTTCACGAAACCAAATGAAGCTACAAATATTCTGAATAGTTGGAAATTATGCATTTATTGATATCTATTAACTTGGTTCTTTATTAGATACTTTTTAATGAAGATGCACCTCTTACCAAAGGAAGAATGAACATCCCACTGACTAGCAAAAGAACAAATCTGCTTCATCCCAGAAATATTTGATCAGAATAGATAAGAAAACTGCTGGACTTGGGAAAACAAGATCAAGGTCTTTGAAATGTGGCCATCAAGTGGTTAAAGCTCATTATTGCACTTGGAGATGTAAATGAGTTTGCTCTTAGAAATTTAATCTGGAACTCATGGAACATCCAAACCAAAAATAAAAATTCTGATTCAATGTCATTCCATAAAAATTTAGGACACTGATCTGATTACCAAAAAAAAAAAAAAAAAAAAAAAAAAAAAACACCTCTGCACTTGTGAAATGATTGATTTGTCAAACAATCACTGGTAAGTATTTTTTTTTTCAACAGATCAGCCTTAACAAATAGTTCATGAGAAAATGTAAGGCTTTATTCTGATTGGCTATCAGGGAAATAAATAGGCTGCTTCTAAACTATTATAGGGGGAGCTGTTTTAGTTTCTGCTTTGTAAATAGACCTGGAATCTATCTGGCTCTGTCTGTGTCCACAGCTACCATCCTCTCTTTTCACCATGACTAGGGGTGCCTCCTGCCTGGTGTCCCTGCCTGTGGGTGGCTAATAAGCTTCTCCTCCACATCTCCACCAGCAGGTGTGTTCCCAAGCACATGTTTCTCCATCCGTCATCTTAGCATGAGGGAAGCTGTGAGTGGGCAGCAGCACATCATGTCCTTCTTTGAAGTGGCTCTTCCTCATCCCCTCGCTGTGTGGTGCTCACTTTTCTCTGAGTCTTTGCACCTGTGCTTTCCAAGCTTGGGTGAGTCTGATTCCCTCTTCTGTCTACTATGCCATGGGCTTACATGCAGCATAAAATACACCGCCCATACATTCTGCCTTGACTTGCCCATTCCTCTCTCAAGATCATAATACTTGCTGGTTGAAAACCATGGTCATTGTACCAGCTAGGAGTTCAATGTTGGTTGAACGGATAAGTGAAATCAGGTGTTCTGTGTTTCAGTTACACAGGAAAAAAAAATCATTTTTCTGAGTATCTGCCTTATGCCTCATTTTGTAACTGCCATTTTGAGACCTGATGTTCATAATTTCTAGTCCTTCCCCTGGGAAGGTGATGATATCACTGTGCTGAACAACTATATTGTTCTGGGTGCTTCCTAGGTTGCTCTGTAAGCATTATCATGCAACATCCTTCATTTGCTTTCTTTTCAGAAGGCAAAGGAGGTGTATAAAGGGTCCTCTAACCAACACGAATACAGAGCTACCAGGATGACAAAGCTGGCTGCTCTACTTCCACACCACCTCTCCTTGCAGCCCCCAAACTAACTGTGTCACGGACCCACCTCCATCATTCTGGCAGTGAGTGTCCATCCCAGGATCATGCTCTCAGAAACCACTCCACTCTGCCAGAGTCCTGTATCCAAAGGAAATCCAGCCAGAAAGAACCAGAGAGACACATTATTAGGCCCACCATGCTATAACAGAAGTGAGACCACCGAGGCCAGGCACAGAAAGATGTGGGGTCAAAGCCTCAGCACGCCTCTCAAGACAGTCAAGTAAGGTCTTTTTCCATGTAGCTATTAACTGTGAGGAGTTCGTGTTCGAACTTGCAGTGATGGTGTCACTGGGGGCTGATACTTTATAATTAAAGGTCTTAGAATTTTAATTTCCTGAGATTTATAAGTTATGAAAACATCCATGATTGGCAATGTGGATACTGATTCCTTGCTTTGTAGGTAGTACTTGGGCATGCGTATTTTCTAATTAGTGCCTCCAGTGAGTCAGACTCAGGGACTTGGACTTTGGGAAACTCTGCTCTGACCACCACTGCAGAGTGGTCCTTGTTCTACACTGAAGTTGGCCAGCTGCTTTCCTATAGGCAGGCACTGCATTCCCTGCTTCTCCCCACTACTCATACCCATCCTACCAAATCCTGGTGGGTCAATCCTAGGAAGTATCAGGGCACAGGAGACCAAACACTGTATAAAAACAAAAGCTATCTCAAAGGTGATACCAATATGGCTGGGGGAAAAAAAAAAAAAAAAAACAAAGAAAGAAAGAACAAAAACCCAGGTACAAGTTCCAGGAGTTACTTTTTCATTGTTGGGGCAAAACACCTGAACAAAAGTAGCCTATGGAATGAAAGTGTTTATTTTGGCTTTCAGTTTCAAGGGGGAAGTTTCATGATCATGAGGAAAACATGGCAGGAACAGACAACTGGGTGTCACTTTTCTACACCAGCAGGGAGAAAGAAGAGAGAGAGATCTGAGTGTGACAGGAGGAGCTAGGCTACACTCCAAGGCCCACCTCCAGTGACATATCTCCTCCAGCAAGGATCCACCAGCTAGTCATTGAGTATGAGCCTTAATTGAAAACCCATTGGACTATAGGGGACATTTTACATTGTTTACGCCATATGGGGGCCAAAATTGGAGGAGCGAGATGAAGTGACATTTGTGGGGGCAGTTAGTGCTGAGACAGGAGGAGATGTGCTAAGAAGGCTGAAGTGCATCGGTTCCAGGGACAGAAAATACAATAAGACTGAGGGAACTTTATCTCAATATGAGACACATACTGTGGGCGTGGAACAGCATGAGAAAGGGGTAAGCATAGGTTCATGTGGCCATGGTTGAACTTGGAATATCCATGCGGGCTCCCTTTGTATCTTGACTTCTCACACGGGTGGTCCAAGCCACTGCACTCACAGGGCTTTCTATCCATTCTTTCTGTTTTATTCCTTCATTTTGAGAGATAGTAGGATGAGTTACTAGCTAGAGAAAACACTGAGCAGTGAGAAGTGTAGGGGGGATGGCCAGAGATAACTCACATGGAAGGCATGGGGAGCAAGAGCAAGCAGGGGGCGTGTTGGAAAGCAGTTCTGCCCCTGAGCAGAGCAGGAATGGCAGACAAGAGAGCTCTCCTGACAGCAGCAGCCAGAGGCTTTGCTGGCCCCTGGGAACATTGCAGATGGAGCTCATCAAGCCTGCTCCTGCGGCGCACCACTAAAAGCAGCGTGATTCCCAGAGGCCTGCTGCTCTGCCTGCATTGTGTCATCAGTAGCCACTGAGGCTGTATGAGGACCTTCAGACCAGGGGGGCCTGGATGGGAGGAGCTGACAGAATGCTCACAGGCTTGGTCATTTCCCTGGTGTCCTCAGCAGACCAATTGGGAGGCCAGGATCTTCAAAATGACTTCTCCGCTCCTATGCAGGGCTGGCTCTCTGGCTAGAGGAAAAACAGCTGAACATGGGGGCACTCAACAATCCAGTGTCACTGTCCTGCTATCGGCTGTTCTTTTTGGTATCACACTAGCAGCCTTCCTTAGTTTGGCCTTGAGTACTGTCTATGGAACAGGAGGCTGATAGGCATACCAAATCCACACACACATCGTAATGCTGGTATTGGCCGCAGAGAGGGTAGGATGAGGCTGAGGTGCACATGCAGGGTACCTGGGCCTGGATAGCCTGGTCGAGTGTTCAGATTTGCTATAAGCAATTTGATGACTGGGATTTAAGTTTCATTCATTTAGTCACAAATTCTAGAACTTACACTAGGTGAGCAGCTCATATTGGCTGAAATAAAAAATTGATAAAAATGATGAATGACAGGAGAAAATGCATTCTGAAGCATAAATTTCTTAATACCCCAAATCCTATTTGAGAACTATACAGGTGTATTACAAATCTCTTTTCTTGAATAGCTGCATTTACCAATACCCTATATTTAAGAAACATAGAGAATAGCCAGGCATGGTGGCGCATGCCTTTAATCCCAGCACTTGGGAGGCAGAGGTAGGAGGATCACCATGAGTTCGAGGCCACCCTGAGACTGCATAGTGAATTCCAGGTCAGTCTGAGCTAGAGTGAAACCCTACCTTGAAAAACCAAAGAAAGAAAGAAAGAAAGAAAGAAAGAAAGAAAGAAAGAAAGAAAATACATAAAATCATTCTTACATCTTTGCCTATTATTGAACACATAAAACTAATAGAATGAGGATCAGAACACAAGTAGCCTGATGGCAGAGCCCTCCACTTAAAGATTTTTCATTTTGGGAGTTGGAGAGGTGGCTTAGTGGTTAAGGCATTTGCCTGTGAAGCCTGAGGACCCAGTTTTGATTTCCCAGTGCCCACATAAATCAGATGCACAAGGTGGTGCATACATCTGGAGTTCGTTTGCAGTGGCTAGAGGCCCTATCTTACCCATTCTCCCTCTCTCCTCTCTCTCTCTCTCTCTCTCTCTACCTGCCTTTCTCTCTGTCAAAATTAATAAATAGATTAAAAAGTTTTTGTATTTTAGGGAAACAGTCACATCACAGCCCACATTTCTTCTTTGTTGATGAAGTTCAAGTGTTAGCTCATTTTAAAATTCAATTTTCTCATGGACTATATATTTGAGTAAGGGTCAAAGCTATTTTTTAGAAGTTTTCATACCAAAGGAAAATGCAATCTTCACAATTCTTATTAGAGTGATCCTCAATTCATGGATATGATCTGGAAGCTACAGCTCCTGAAAAGGTCTTAGAGGTGGTGGAAGGAGAACATAGAAGTTTCATCAGTGCCCCACAAGACAGCTGTTAAGTAAGTTGATGGGGTTAGGCCTCAAGCCACAATCTTGCCTTATTGGAAAATCTGTTCTTTGGGTCACCTCTCTTGTCAATGCTGTCCTCAAAAGACAAGGGGATCCTTCACTTTATCTTCCTCTACATAGGTAAGACAACGGGGAAAGGACAAAGAGAGCTTCTTTGGAATGTTTATATGAACAGGGCTGAGGAAATAGCTCAGTCAGCAAAGGGCTAGCCTTGCATGCATGAGGACCTGAGTTTGATCCCCAGAAATCATATAAAAACAGCCTGATATGGTGGCTCACAACCGTAACCCCAGTGCAGGGGAGGTGGACACAGATGAATCTCTGAGTCTCATTGTTTAGCCTACTTGGTGAGTTTCAGGGCAGAGAAATAGACCTTGTCTCGGAAAGGGTGGATGGTGCTTAAGGAACAGCACCCGAGGTTGTCCTCAGGTCTCTACACACACAAGCACACATGTGTAGTGCACCTGCACACACAAAAGATTCATATAAACAAAGGGATTATGATAAAATACATTGTATCCATGCATAAAATTGTCAATAAAAGAAACCGTAAAAATGTCTCAGCAGTAAACCCAACTTTTTTCCCCATCACCCTCTCAACATCTTTGATCAGAGATGATTTTATCAGACTGATTTTAACTTTTTTTTTTAGACTGTTTTTAACTTCTGAAAGACAAAACTCCATCCAGTGGCAGGATTTTCAGTATGCCAACCAGAGTATCTTCAGACCTGCAGGCAAATGAAGCACATTTCCCCAGAAGCAGCCCTTGGGAAATCATGTTGACACTGCTCTTCCTGTGCTGGGATGTTGGAGAACAAAATAGAGAAAGCCTTGGAAGCTGATAAAATTAAAACCCCTGTGAGTCCTTCTCTCCAGGGAGAGCAGAGAGAGGGAGAGAATGTTCCACACTGTACAGCAAATGGGCCAGATATCTGTGAGACTCCTGTGGGATTTTCTGCGGGAGGGATTCAACATGGTAAGCACTCCTTTCCTCGGTATTCCAACCCACAGCCTTCCGCGCAGCGCCTGCCGCATCTCCAGCTGAACTTGGCCACTTGGCAGATGCAGTTTACTGACGGGTGGGCAGTCATGGAGCAGACTGGACTTGGGTCAGAATCTTGTCATCTCTCTGTGACTTTGGGTTAATTATTTGGAGCAAGGAGCTTCTGGAGACATGGGCAAGCCAACAAATTTCTTCTGAAGTATGGGGTGGTTTTACTATATTTCACTTAGTCCACAGGAGTGGGACAATGCTGTGTCATATCGTCCTTTAACCACACCTTCACACCCTTAACTACATGCTTCCAATTCATGACTCTGCATGGACCATCTACACTGCCCTCTTAGGATCCCCAACTCTGATAACTTGCCTCAAAGTCCTGCAAGACTCATTTTTTTTTTTTTTTTTTGGCATATGAGTGCATACGCATTCCATGCAGCACCTGCTACACCACCAGCTAAACTTGGCCACCAGCTTCCTTTTCCAGTGAAAATCTTGTAAAAATCACCCATGTGGGCTGGAGAGATGGCTCAGTGATTAAAGCCACTTGCAAAGCCTAACAGCCTGGGTTTAATTCCTCAGCACCCCACCAAAAGCCAGACAAAGGAAGTGGCACATGTGTCTGTAGTTCATTTGCAGTGGCAAAAGACCTTGGTGAGCCCATTCATTCTTTCTCTCTCATTGAAAATAAAAAAAATCAATAAAAATGTTAAAACATCAGCAGTGATCTGCTGAGGATACAATCAAAAGTTACTTCTTTGTCCCTAGGTGACACAGTAACACAAATCATGCCCAAAATTCCATGGTGTCCCTCACATTTCTTTCTTTCCTTGTGTGCAGGAAATCACAATGAAATGTGTGCCCAAACTCTGTATCTCTCTCAGGTAGTAAAGAGCTCAAATGTGGTGTCTAGCTCTGTTTTGTCTTGCCTCAGGAGCCATGTATACTATAGGTACCTTCTAGAGTCTACAGGAGTCAGACGAGGGACTTCTGTCAACCCAGGCCCCCAAGTAAATTCAGGTAACATCAACTGGCAAAGATTGTACAATGTAAGAATGAAACTTTGTCTTGATTCAGGAAGGTCTTGTGGTTCATATGCTATTGCAGTATCACCTAGCCTACCTAATGAATACAGACCTCAACATATTTTTGGATCATTTGGAATTCATAGCAATGCCAGCCTCATTTAGCAGTTCCTAGAAATCCACGCAAATTAGTTAAAAACAAGAAGAAATCCACTGATTCATATAGTCACTGTGATATCCAGGGTATGAAGTTGGCCTCAAGGAGGCTGGGAATCCAAACACAGTTTGCATATCTACAGCATTTTACATCTACACACACTCTCTCTCTCTCTCTCTCTATCTCTCTCTCTCTTTCCTCTTACTGGTGGACGTAGTTGCTAGAAAGAAGACACAGGCTCTAATTTTCCACCTTAAATAGCTCCAAGAAAGAAGGAGGCTACTTTTTCCTTGTATCTGTATGTAAAACATCAGGTAAGAACCATATTTCAGTGTGGTAAGCCACTGGATTCATGGATGGTGAAATGAAACAGTCAGAGATGCATCACAAGCTCCCTGTGGCAGCCAGAAAGCCTGGGTGCTGCCGTAAGTGCAAGCTGCTCAAGGGACGCATGGGGTGGAGAGTTATACAGGATCACTGAGGCTATTTACAGAAGGGGAGGAATACTGAGTAGACTTGTCTATTCTCCAGCTCAGACCTGCACTTCTCACACAAATACCCTAAAATTCTACCTCAGAAACCCCATGTTTCTCCAACACAACAGGTTGCTGTCAACGCTAGTTCTTTAGACGCTTGCTTGTCTTTGTTTGAAATGCTGAGATGAGTCCAAAACTAACTGGAGAAACTCAAACTCATTCCTCAAGACTTCTCTTAGGGAGACTGTCCTGATTCTTGCAGTGGAAGAGCCATTTGCATCCTTGGATTCTACCTACATTTTGTTTTTTAAAAATAGCTTATTTTTATTTATTTATTTATTTGAGAGAAAAAGAGGCAGAGGTAGAGAAAGAAAATGGGTGCGCCAGGGCCTCCAGCTCCTGCAAATGAACTCCAGATGCATGTACTACCTTGTGCATCTGGCTTACATGGGTTCTGGGGAATTGAACCTATGTCCTGGGGCTTTGCAGACAAGCGCCTTAACCACTAAGCTATTTCTCCAGCCCCCACCTACATTTTCTATACACATATACTATAGCATTTACACAGAAGTGAATCTATTTCATTTAAAGAACTGTTCTTAGTAAACGTTTTTGATCTCTTTGCAGATAAACTTTATCTTATTCATGCTTTCAATGATTCAATGCCCCATATGATGCCTTTGTTTCAATGACACAATAAATATTTGTCAAATCATGTTCGTCAGACGGCGCAATAAATAACTGACCTCTTTCAGTGCACTCACTCATCTATTCATTTGACAAATACTCATTTTATTCCTCCTATGTGCTAGGCATGGGTGAAGTGACAAAATTACACAGATAGCAAGAATGATAGACTTATATACTCCTAAAGGGACCCCTTTTCTAGTGTTAGAATACAGATAATACATTAACTCAATTAACTAATAAAACATTTCAGATAATGATGGGATATGTGAATAAATGAGCAAATAGTGGATATAAGGAGTGAAGAATATTTTAGTCATAGATGGTGGTAACTGCCCTCCTGCTCTTTAGACAGTCATGCAAAGGTCAAGAGAAAAAGACATACTAAGAACAATGGAATAGTTGGTGAGACGTGGGTGTATATGGGAGTAGAAAGAGAAAGGTAGAAAGGATTGGGGAAGGTGGGATAGCAGGTAAAAGTACAAATTATGTAGGGTCTTGGATGACATCATGATTTATTATTTTACTCCCCAAAGGAAACTGAGTAGTAAGTATGTGACATAACATGATGGCACTTCAAAAATAAGGCTATGGTGATTGGGTGGGAATAAGTCTCATGTATGTTGAGAGGCATGTGTGTGCACAGTAAGCCAAAGTAAAGTGTTCAGTAAGGTGGACATTTGAGTTCAAGGAAAAGCTGACAGTGGTCTATCAGGGTGTGGTGTAGCAAGTTCTTCTGAATTGAAATACTCCCTCCTGAAGAAAGGAAAGAGTAAAGGGGTCAAATCCAGGAGAGCTGAAACTTAAAAGTTCAAATGATCACTCTGCAAGGTTAAAAGGGCAGTAAGCAACTGTTGAAGGTCAGAGTTGGACCTATGTTGTGCAGTAATTTTCTCTGAATTGTAACAGTCATTCTAAGGGGTTGGAGGAGGTTTAGGAGACTCAAGAGGTCAAACCTAAGAGAGCTAAAACTTAGAAGACCCCTCTCTAGGGCTGGAGAGATGGATCAGTGGCTAAGATGCTTGCCTAAAAAGCTAAAAGACCCAAGTTCAATTCCCCAGGATCCATGTAAGCAGGATGCACAAGGTAGCACATGCATCTAGAGTTCATTTGCAATGGCTAGAGACCCTGGTGCACCCATTCTGTCTCTTTCTCTCTCTGTCTCTCTCTCTCTAATAAATAAATAAAAGTAAAATACCCCTTTTTACCCCTTTCTAAGGTTATATATAAAAATAAGAAGTATGTAAGGAAGAGACTCACCCACCTGCCCTGTGGAGCTGCCTGTAAGTCATGAGTCTCCAACCAGCCTAGCTGACTATAGGTTGTGCAGTGAGCTCCAGAGATGAAGCTTCTTTGGGTCTTTGCCTATGGTAGGGTGGGTTTTGTGGTGATGAAGCTGCCCTTGAATCACCTCATGCACCTGTGAGTAATCCCAATAAACTCATTGGTTCACCAAAACTGGTATTGGTGAAACTGTGCTTTGATTTGTTGCCTGTGCCTTAGCTGGGGTGAAGACATATGTTGCCTCACCCCAGGGGAAAAGTTTGACATGACTTTTTATTTATTTATTTAGTTAGTTAGTTATTTACCTATTTATTTATTTTGAGAGAGAGATTATGGGCATGCCAAGGCCTCTACCCACTGCAAATGAATTCCAGACACATGCACCACCTTATGCATGTAGCTTACATGGGTACTGGGGAATCGAACCTGGATCCTTAGGCATTGCAGACAAGTGCCTTAGCCACTAAACCATCTCTGCATCCCATTTGATAAGGTTTTTAAAAGGTCAAATTTAGTGTGTAGAACAGATGTGCATGTATATACTTTTCTATTTCTCCCTAAAGAAAACCCATGATCATGCCTTTCTCAATGTACCAACAGATACCTACTAACTTATACAAAATATATTTATTGAGTCTATCTTCAATTCAGTCCCATAGGTAAGATTAGAAAGAAAGTTAAGCAAGATCAACACAGCCTATGCCATTCTAGGGCTCTCAAGTTATTGGGACAGATATTAAGTAAATGTATAGTACATGAATGAGAAAGCATCATGATGACAAAGTTTCCAAAGGAGAATTATAAGACTTAAAAGACAGTAACACTTGGCTATGACCTGAAGGCTAAGTCGGAAGGGCTCAGGAAGGAAAAGCAACAGAGTAGTCAAAGCAGAGGAAATGGAACTTGCAGAGACGCTGAGGCCTGAAGGAGAATGTACTTGGAAAACTTAATAAAAAATGAACAAACAAACAAACAAAACAGGTTGGAGAGATGGCTTAGGGATTAAGGTGCTTGCCTGTGAAGCCTAAGAACTCATGTTCGAATCTCCAGGTCCTACATAAACCAGACGCACAGCGACGCAAACGTGCAATGTCACACATGTGCACAAGGGGGCTCACATATCTGGAGTTTGTTCATAGTGGCTGAAGGTCCTGGTGTACCCCCCCCTTTCTCTCTCTCAAAATAAAAATTAATAATATATATATATTTTAAAAATAAACCTTCCCTGGATCTTCTACCATGAGGCTGTGTGAGAGACAAATAGTGAAGATTGGGAAGAAAATGGTGGCCAGAATAAATGGATTCTAGGCATTCATAAAGAGGGAAGGAGTTGCTTTTTTAATTTTTAGTTTTAAGAAAGAACAAAGGAATTAGGAACTTTCTACAAATGTGTACAGGTCAAGTGACCTGGAGGACCTCTGGAGACTCTACACTCCCATTCCATGGCCCTCTCCACATGACCATGAAAAACAATGCAAGAAAACATCCACTTTGATTGTCCTCAACTTTCTAAGTGAGAGAAGGGTTTGGAAACACAAGCCCCAGCATAGGGAGAAAAGAATGAGGCTTCAGGTGGCAGGAAGAGCAGAGGTATTGGAAGCACACAGATACACTCCATGTTGTGAACAAAGACAGGGACTCCGTTTCCTTGAGCAACATTGCTCATCTGTGCACATTAGGGATATAAACCTATTGGAAAGCTTTGATCTGTAGTCCAAAAATAAAATAAAATAAATAAATAAAATATCACCCGAAATCCCGGATGTTCCTGAATTTATATAGAAAATGAATGCTATTGCATAGCAAGGTTAGGCAACTAGAATTGGTCTTAAGAGCACAATGTTATCATGTCCTCTGCTTAGTTTGTTGCCACTATTTTCTCTCTTTCATATATTGTGTTTGTCATCTCCTTTCACTGTCATAAGAGGGTTAGTACTAAATCCCATACCTTGGCATGGTGGAGAAATAGGGCAGGTTCTTAGCACACGCTGGCCAAAACCCAGTAAGTGTAGTTGCCTCATCATATCTGGCTTACTTTAATCATGGTTCATTTTATTCAAAAAAATATTTGTTTATTTATTTGCACATGTTTGTGTGTATGTGTGTGCACCAGGGTCTCTTGCCACTGCGAACAAATACCAGATTCTTGGGCCACTTTTGTTGCATCTGGTTATATATGAGTTAGTGCTGAGGAATTGTGCCCTAATCAACAGGCTTTGCAAGCAAGTGCCTTTAAGCACGAAGCCATCTTCTCAGTCCCCACATGATTCACTCTTAAGGACTACTTCACCTGCAGCACGAGAACACAGGAGAGTGGGCAGTTCAACTCAAATCATGAAAAGTAAATGGGAGAGGGTAATATTAGGCTTGCTGAGAAAGTAGCCAGGATTTCTATTGTTTCAAATTGTAGTTATTTGTGATAATGTCTGTAATAAATGGTAGCTACTGTTGTAATTCTAGCAATTCTTTGAAAGCTCTTTATATCTGTTTATATAATTACAATTCCATTTTTTCCTAATTATTCAACACATTTTTAAAGGATCTCTATTGACTAGTCCAACTGGAGGTAAAATTTATAATTAAACCTGATGGAATAGAATTGATGCTTTTTGGAACTGTTTATTTTTTTTTCTTTACAAATGTGTGCAATGAAGACTTTGGCTATACCAACTCTAAAACCTTCCACTTTATCGAGTTAAGTCAAAATCAGTCAAGTTTATTAACCTCTTTAAATATTGAATAGCTGGGCTGGGGAGATGACTTAGCTGGGCAAGTGCTTAACTTGTAAGCATAAATACCTGTGTTCTATCCTCAGCATACTCTCTCTGTGTCTGTCTGTCTCTCAAATAAACAAACATTTTTTATAAAGCTAATCATAGTGGCATATACTGCTAATCCCAGCACTAGGAAGGCAGAGAAAGGTAGATCTCCGGGGCTCACTGGCCAACTAGTCTAGCCTACTTGGTGAGTTCTAGGCTGATGAGAGATCCTATCTCAGCAAAGGTGGATTGTATTCCTGAGGAAGAGCACTTGAAGATATCCTGTGGCTTCCGCATGATACACACATGTGCATGCATACATTTATATGCACACAGACATAGATAGATAGATAGATAGATAGATAGATAGATAGATAGATAGATATAAACACACACACATATAGTGTATGAGCATCATAATTTTAAAAGCTCAGTTGTGCCGGGCATGGTGGCACACGCCTTTAATCCCAGCACTTGGGAGGCAGAGGTAGGAGGATCACCGTGAGTTCGAGGCCACCCTGAGAATACAGAGTGAATTCCAGGTCAGCCTGGACTATAGTGAGACCCTACCTCGAAAAAACAAAAAACGAAAAACAAGAAACAAAAATCAAAAACCAAAAAACAAAACAAAACAAAAAGCTCAGTTCAAATCTTGCCTCTGTTTATTGTTAATATTGCACTTTCCTTTTTCACCTTTCTTAAATGACAATTTCACATGTGATTTTAATGTATTTTTTGACTACAAACCCCTCCTGTTATCTTCTCATGACCCTATTCCTCATCACCCTTCCACTGAGCCCCCCTTTTTCTTTCCACCTAGGCTCTCTTCTACTCTGATGTCCTTTGTTCCTTTTTCCCTCCTCCACCATCCATGATGGAATGGCGATGGACCCTCTGTTGTCCACGTTTTCATCCATGACACAGGCTTAACAATATTGCCTTATTGATGATTGAGCCAGAACAGACATGCACAGAATAATTTGCAGAACACTGTATGTTTTAAATAAATAATATCTATTTTCTGTTATCTACATTGTATAGTGGTGAAAGTAGATGCCTTGAGATAACTTATCCACAGCAATGGCTATCATTAATAAATAGCAGCTATTGTATTTTCTGTAAACCTGAACAGCAGCTGCCTTTATGAGTAGCATGGAGTATTTTCTACATTTCAATTGGTGGAATCATGCCACTCCAGTCATGCTACAAGTATTAATTTTTCAGACAAAACACATGGTTAGTGTTTCAAATTACTGACTACTCCCTTCAGGGCCTGTCATGTTACACTAAATGGTCTGGTGTGGTCATTCACCAAACTAATAATTAAATGCTGGAATTTTGCTAAAACAAGTTACAAGCAAAAGATATTGGTGTTTAGCCTATACCCAGAAATGGGTATTTTGGAAAGTATAAACTTTATCATTTTGGAAATTTGGCTTGTCCTTAATGTCCACCAAATCACCCCTCCTCAGCTGCCTGTCTCTGTTGAGTTTCTCAAGCTACTTGGCTCTCAGGTTCACTACACAAAGAGAGGTTTCCTTCCGTTTTCATTCTAAAAAACAAAATACATCTTTCTTAAGGAGTGCCAATGGATCCTGACATAATGGATGCCATTCTGATACAAACTGCTTTAAATGACTGAGTGCAGAGAGACTTTGAGGTGAAGAATAACATACAAGTTGGATCAAGAGAGAAGTCGGGGTTTAAGAATGAAGTTTTCAAAAGTGGACTTAAGGGGAAATACGATGGAGGGTTGATGGAAGGACTGAGGTCAGTAACAGCTTTCCCATTTCCAAGCACAAGAGAGGCTGATGCAGGAAGAATTAGACACTGAAGTTTCCCAGTGCTCTGCCTTTATTTCAGCACCCCGAGATGACAACCCCTCACCCACACTACCCAGAGAAGAGAGGTGTTTTGGAAATCATACACCAGTCACTAGGCCCTCATCACTAGGATACTTTTGAAGGAACACTGACTGGAAAATTTCATCCACTAGTATCTTCAGGAGGATGCCACAAACATTGGTCATCAGTCTTCTCTACAAGATTTCTAGGATGTGATATCCAAAACTCACAAGGAATGCACACAACTCTGTTGTTAAAAAAAAAAAGCAACACTACCAGAAATTGGGCACAAGACCCAAATACACATTTTTTTTTAAATAGAAGGCATACAAATTGTCAACAATATATGAAAAGGTGGTTAGGAATGCTCACCATCAGTGAAATGCAAATCAAAACCTCAGGCCTGTAATTTCCAGCTACTTGGGAGGTGGAGGCAGGAGGATTATAAATTCAAGGCCTGCTTAGGCTATAGTGAATTCAAGGTCAGCTTGGTCAATTTAGGTCATCCTGTCTCAAAACTTAAAAAAATAAAAATAAAAGAAGTCTGAGGTTGCAGCTCAAGGGTAAAGTGGTTGCCTAGTATGTGGAAGGCCCTAGTCAAACCCCAGTACAAAAAATAGATAACACTCCCCCATCCCTGTAGAAGGACTATTATGAAAAGATAGGGGTGGGCATATCCTGAAAAGGGTGTGGTGCAAAATAACTTCTTTACATGTAGGAAGGAATGTAAATTGGCATGGATAGTATATGTAGTGTATTGCTAAAAATTAAAGATAGACAAGTAATATGAATTCCATTTATAGCCTATAACCAAAGGATATGCAATCAGTGTCTCAGAGACATGTTCATTGAAGCATTAGTCACAAAAGCCAAGATGTAGACACAATCTAAGTACACTTTGATGGGTGACTAGATAGAAAAAATTGTGGTACATATATAAAATGGAATGTTGTTTAGCTGTGGAAAGAGGAAACTCACAGCAACATGGAGGAGGCTGGAGGATGTGATATAAAGTGAAGTGTGATTATTAAGCAGCATTTGTTTTTCTGTGTCTGAAACTGGAAATGTCAGCTCATAAGTAGAAAATACCATGTGATTATCAGGGAGTAGAGTGTTAGTGGGAAAGTGGGGAGATGTTGGTCAAAGGATGCATACTTGCAGTTATACTAGGGGCAAGAGCTAATTATGACAACATGAGAGGCAGCAGATGTGTTAATCAATTTGACCATGAGAACCATTATGCAATGTGTATGCAGATCATGCCATCATGTCATCAACCTTGAAGATTTAACCTTTATTTGTCTATTGAATATTTTAAAACTGAAAGGATAAAGGAAAAAGAGAAACACAATTCTGGCCAAGGACCAGTACTGAAAAAAAAAATAATAAAGATAGATAACATAGTGAGAACTTTGTTACCTTAGATGAGAAGGTACTGGACACATACATGATCGGGGTGCTTAAACAACAGGAAGAGGTAGAGAATTGGATATTAACTGAAGAGCCAGCAGCCTCTGCTATAAGTCCTCTCAAGCAAAGATTTCATCAATTCCATTTCTTTTTACTTCTGGAAATGGAATCCAGGGCCTGGTGCAATCTAGGAAAATACTGTACCACTGAGCCACATTCCCAGCCCTGTCCTTTCAATCTTTATATATTCCAGGATAAGAAGATAAGGCCAATATCCCCCCTGCACCTAATCCCAATTCTTAAACTGTTACCTCTATTATCTCTTGCAAATCTGAGGTTTAGCCCACACAGATATAATTTCCTTTTACCTATCATTTACCTGGTCCTTTATCATATATAATTAAAAATGTTTTCTTGAGCCTGGCATGGTAGTGCAAGCCTTTAATCCCAGCACTTGGGAGGCAGAGGTAGGAGGGTTGCTGTGAGTTCGAGGCCACCCTGAGACACATAGTGAATTCAGCCTGGGCCAGAGTGAGACCCTATCTCAAAAAACTAAAAAAACAAAAAGTTTCCTTGAGGCCTGGAGAACTGTCTTAGTGGTTAAGGTGCTTGTCTGCAAAGCCTAAAGACACATGTTCAACTCTCCAGGTCCCATGTAAGCCAGACATACAAAGTGACACAAGCATGCAAGGTTTCACATGCGCACACAATGGTGCATGAGTCTGGTGTTCAACTGCAGTGGCTGGAGGTCCTAGTATGCCAATTATCTCTTCTTTCTCTTTCTATTTCTCTCTCTCTTTTCTTTCTCATTCTCTCACTTAAAACAAAGCAAGTCTAATGGGCTTTTCTTAAAAAATAAGTTTCCTTGAAGAGAAAAAAAAAAAAAAGCTACTGGTTCATGTTCCTATTCCTGATCCAATTTATTGATGTTTTTCACATATGTGTGTGGACTATAAGTAGTGTGGTGTGTGATGTATGTGGTATTTGTGTGTATGTGTGTGTGTGTGTGTGTGTGTGTAGATGTGTATGCCTTGTGCAAGACTGTGTGGATGTCAGAGAGGAACCTCAGGCGCCCTCCTCTATTGCTGATCTGCCTTGAGACAGTCTCTCCCTCAACCTGGTGCTACTGTTTTCAGGCAGTGAGTCCCCCAAATTCTCCTGTCTCTGCTCTCTCTCCCCCATACAGGACTGGAATGGTAGATGTGCATGGTCATGCCCAGACTTTTTTGTGGGTGCTGGGAAACTGAACTCAGGTAGTCTCAGGCTCTCTGGGCCCTCATGCTTAAGCATCAAGTGCTCTTATCCACTAAGCTAATCTCCCCAGCCCATTACTCATCATTCTTTCTGATTTCAATGCCTGTGTAGGTTTATTTGAGAATGGAAGTTGCTATTCACTTATTTAATTATCAGGTATTTCTGAGCATCACAAAGTTTTTGTACCATCCTTCATTCTAGGGTCAAATATCTGAATAGAACAAGCATGATCTCTACTTACATGGGATTCCTAGTCTGTTAGGTGAGGGGGCTAATAAGCAATATACAATTAATCAACTGGCAGATAATTATATGAAATGGTAAGTGCTATACAGAAGACAAAACAAAGTAATTGGAGTTAGCAAGAGCCCCTATTTTTCTGTTTCTTGCTCTCATCCCTACCACGATTCCCACTACACTCCAGTTTCCTTTGCCAATATTAAGCCTGGGGCTTGTCATTTCCAAGAAGGTAGCAGATCTCTCCCAAGTCATGGCCAGAAGCAACTCATGTTGAACCATTAATTCCCAAGCTTTCAGCTGCCTTCCCTACCCATGACCCATCCTTCTCCCCATGCCATCCAAGCTGCTGGTCTCACCTATGAAGAAGCCTCCCTTTCTTCTCCTAAAGTCAGTCCTCCTGTGCATTTGCTGGTCACTTTCTTCCCTGTATCTAGAATGCTTATAGGGCTAGTTTCTTCTCACTTCTGATAACTTCCATGAAAAGACCCTGATTGACCCTCCTATTTAAATTACCCTTATTTCTACTTGTTCTTATCACTTTGTTTTGTTTACTATGTATAGTGGGAATGATGAGGTCTACTCCCAAAGTTATCATGATTGCAAGAGAAGAGCATTATAGAGACCTCAGGACAGTGCCTAGAAAACATCTCCAGATACTAAGAGATGGAAGTTTATTCCCTTGATCTCTCAAATTTATAACTAATCTGTGTAATACTCCACTGAAAATTGGTGGTAGCTATCCTGAACAATGATGCTGGATAAACCAAGGGTCACTGTTCAGAGAAATCATAACTATAAATACTGAAAACACCCTCTGTCTCCCCCTTTTTGGAAAAGTATAAATAAGATTTATCAACTTAATATTTACTGCCGTAAGCTCCTAGTAATTCCTTCTACCAAGCCAGGTTGTGTGATTGTGCATTCTTCTAAACTCAGTGAATCTGTTGTCTCCACAAATGCTATTGAAAGTGACCAAATTTTTGTCTGCAAGCACCATATTTAGCAGTAGATCACGGCACTTCGATATTTCTTTAGGGAGTATTAATTGTAGGGGAAAAGTGATGGCATCTTATTTAGGTTGTCTGGAAAGTCAAAGAAAGATTATAATTTATAGTTACTATGGTAGCTAATTATACCTTTAAGGTTATGCCAGTTGCTGTTAAGAAAAATACGGCTTTGATCATAGCTGAGACCCTTGTTGGGGAATCAAAGAAAAATTTTTAAAAAGTAAGATTTGCCAACTTAAAAATTCTCCACCTACTGAGACCAAATTTCTCTTTTATTTTCAAGGTGATAAAATTTTTGCAGGTTCTAATAGTGTAGGACAATTTGTGAAATGCTGATCTATGTGTTTTAACCTCTACATAACATTAAGCATGTGTTGTTCCTTAATTCATTGAAGTGAATTCATTATTAGTCAAATTCAGTGCTTTGGTCAAAGGACTCATTCAGGTTACAATGGGACAAGACAAATCTGTGAAAAAAAATATGTTTCAGACAGAACAACTTTTCAATTTTTCTTAATTTTAAATTATTTTTATTTCTTTGTAATCAGAGAGAAGGGGAAGGAAAAAGGGAGAGGGAGATAGAATGAGAATGACAAGAATGTGTGAACCAAGGCTTCTTGCTGCTGCAAACGAACTCCATAATATGTGCCACTTTGTGCATCTGTCTATATGTAGTACTGGGGAATTGAATCCCAGCTGTCAGGCTTTATAAGCATGCACCTTTAACTACTGAGCCATATTCTCCACCCCAGGACAATTTTTTCTGCAAGCACCCCATGACTGCAGAAGTCTAGGCAAAGTCTTTGTAAGTTCAGGACAGAAAGTGAGTGAGAGGAGCAGAGAAAGAATGAGAGTCATATCTGGAGGGCTCTGTATTGCATGCCCTCCCTTTGGATAGAAGAGTCAGCGAGAGAAAGGAGTTGTGTGTCCTGTCCTGTTAGAACCAATGAACATTGCACATTCTGCAAAACCTAGACCAGGAGCACATCTGTGTAGCCCCACAGAGGTATAGGGAAACACTGAACACTCCTCTGAGAGGGCAACAAAGAGACAGAGGAAGCTGATAGGAACAAGGCAGATTGAGAAAGGTGCAGGTCATGGCCAAAGGCTGGGGATATTGCTGGAGAGATACCAATGATTTACCATTATGTATCAACTTTCTGGACTCACAAACCCCATTCTTCCCTGCTTTGAAAACCCTTCTGAATTTAGAGCCAGGCAATATAAAGCCAGAAAATAAATTCCTTTTTATAATTAATGAATTTATTTATTTATTTATTTGAGAGAGAAAGAGAGAGACAGAGGCAGACACAGAGAGAGAATGGGCACACCAGGGCCTCTAATCATTGAAACGAACTCCAGACTCATTTGCCCCCTTGTGCATCTGGTTTAAGTGGGTCCTGGGGAATCAGACAGGGGTTCTTAACCTTCACAGGCAAATGCCTTAATTGCTAAGCCATTTCCCCAGCCCCAGAAAATAAATTCTGATTTTAATGATTTTTGGCCTAAAATGCTATATCACTTTTCTCATCACTTTGACCAAATATTTGACAGAAGCAACTCAAAAAGAAGGTTTATTTTGCCTCATCAGTTTCAGGGGATGTCAGCCCATCATGGAGGGGGGCATAAAAGATGGGGGTAGGAGCAGCTCAGTCTGTAGGAGTGGAAATGCCATCTGCTGCTTCTTAAAATTTGACCAAACAGGAACCAAGACTGCAGGCTGGAAGCAGGAGAAGCTGTCACCTTGAAAGGCCTGCTTTCAGTGACCCACTTCTACCAGCCAGTCACCACCTCCTAAAGTGGCATAGACCTCAAAATAGCACCACATTCTGGGGATTGAATATTCAAAACAGGAGCCTGTGGGGGATGTTTCAGATCCAAATCATAATATTCTGCCTCTGGCACTCAAAGGCTTGTGGACATCTCATAATGCAAAGTGCATTTAGTCCAACTTCAAGAGTCCCCATAGTCATAACAGTTCCAAGGCTGTTCAAAAGTCCAATGTCTCTTTGGACTCAAAATAAACTCTTAATTGTGTGCCTCTGTAAAGTGAAAAAGAAAGTTACATACTTACAATATGCAATTGTGTAGATATTTCTATGCCAAAAAGGAAGATTGGGAAAGCAGCAAGAAAAGTAGGAGCCAACGCAAGACCAAAACCAGCTGAGCAAACACTAAATCTGAAACATCCCAGGCACATGGTATAATCATGTGAGTTCCAACAGACCTAAGTGACTCTCTCATATGCTCTTGCCACTTGCAACATCCATAGGCTATCTCTTGGGATGGCTGCATTTGATGCCTGCCACTTTCCTTAAAAGACATTTCATTTTCCTGAAATCATCAACATCTTTGGGTCTCCACTGAAACTTAGACTGTATCTGAATATAAGCTTCATACATTGGGCCTGAGATCCTCACTGTAAGAATATAAGCCTACTACACATTGTCTGGTTTCATTGGTGGTTTTTTTTTTTTTTTAAATTCTAGAACCTTAGTGCAAACCTACATGTCTTCGTCACTCTTTTGCTCACTATGCCCACAAAATCAACACCATGTTGATGTACTACCAAGCTTAGTGATCATCTAGAGATGAGACTGAATCCCTTTAGGCTATGACTGATACGGCCTCTATGTGTCTCTGCAAGCTGAACCAAGGAAACCACTTCCATGGGGGTCTCCTTTGAGGTGGGTACACTGGAGACTCTTCTCAAGAACTCTTCTTTCGTATGAAAGCCTTTCAAGCTAGTTTGTATTTTCACACCCTAAGGCTTGCAATGGATGTATTCTTGACCTCAAGCACCTTTTTCTCTTTTCTAAATGTCAAGTGCACAGCAGCTTTTCTTTAATGAGTTAATTTCTATTTAAAAATTTAATTTAGGGCTGGAGAGATGGCTTAGTGGTTAAGGCATTTGCCTGCAAAACTAAGGACCCATGTTCAAGATCCCACATAATCCAGACAAAGGTGAGGCAAGCACAAGGTCTCACATGTCCACAAGGTGGCTGAAGAGTCTGGAGTTCAATTTCAGTGGCTAAGGCCCTGGTGCATCAATTCTGCCTCTCTCTCTCTCCCTCTCTCTCTCTTGCCCCTAAAGTAAAAATAAAAAAAAAATTAAGTTTACTTATTTGACACTAATCTCTAACAATTGCAGTCACTATGTTCATACCCACTTTGTCCTGAAATTTAAAATTATTTATTTTATTTTATTTATTTTGGAGAGAGAGACACACACAGAAAGAGAAAGACAGAGAGACAGAGAGAATGGGCGTGCCAGGGCCTCCAGACACTGCAAACAAATTCCAGATGCATGTGCCACCTTGTGCATCTGGCTTTCATGGGTCCTGGGGAATGAAATCTAGGTCTTTTGGATTTCCAGGCAAGTGCCTTAACCGCTTTGCCATCTCTCCAGGCTTGTCCTCAAATTTAAATGCACTCAAACTTACTCCTTTGCCAAACTACATGAGTTTACAGCTTTCTATTTGCCACTCTAAACTTTCACTATGAATCTGATTAAAAGCAGATGGTAATAACCCTGCTACTACCTGGATGCTGTGCTATCTTGAAGTCCCCTCTGCCAAATAAGGTTATCCATGACTTTTGAATTCAGTCTTACTCAAATTTTCAGGGCACAGACGGAACATAACCATATTCTTTGAGAGAGCATAGCATGCATTATATTTATGGCCCAATTCCCGATAGAATTCTGATTCCCTACCACTCTTCATGAGCCCAGACTTTACTATCCACAATTGTCTTAGCCTTCTAGCCATCTAATCCTACTCCTTGTGCCTAGAATGGATAACATCTCTTATCTGCACCCCCAAACTCTTCCTCCCTCAAATCAGTTCTCTAGAACTCAAAGTTTTTTTTAAGTTTATTACAGAGAAAATCCTACTTATTGGAGCCAATATTCTGTTACTTTTCCCACTGCTATGACCCAATACCTGAAAGTAGCAATTTAAAGAGAGGAAGGTTTCATCTTAACTCCCAGTTGTAGGGATTTCGATCCATTATGTCGTGGAAGGCGCATGGAAGGAACAGCTCAGTCCACAGAGGTGGGAGTGTGTGGCTGCCGCTTTGCACATCATAGCCAACCAGGAATCAAAGGTCCCAGGCCAGAAGCCAGCAGGCGGTGGGAGTGTCTTCAAAGGACTGACCTCAGTGACCCATTTCTGTCAGCCAGGTCCCACCTACTAAAGCATACATAGCCTTCGAGCTGTGAACTTAACATTGAAAGCATGAGTCTGTGCGGAGCATTTCAGATCCAAACCATTACCAAGCTCGTGAAACAGCTCATGAATTAAGACTAGTCTTTTTCTATCAAATAGAAATGAAGTAGCATTGTGAATTAAGTCTCCTTGTTTTAACACACTAGCTGCTTAAATAAAGTTCAAGTCCAGAGCAGAGTTTTGTATCGAGTCAGAAAAGCAGAGTAATTTCAAGTCCAGAAGCCATAGTTCTTTCTTAAATTTTTTAAAAATATTTTTATTAATTATTTATTTGTAAGAAGAGAGAGAGAGAGAGAGAGAGAGAGAGAATTCAGACAGAGTGAGAGAGAATAGGCATGCTGGGGCTTCCTGCCACTGCAAACAGAGTCCAGACACACGTGTCACTTTGTGCATTTGGCTATACATTAGTACTGTGGAATAAGAGGGCCATCAGGCTTTGCCAGCAATTGCCTTTAACACTGAATCGTCTCATCAGCCCCACAAGCCATAGTTCTTACCTTAGCCATATACTTTAGAAGGAGTGAGTGGGCTGGAGAGATGGCCCCATAGTTAAGTGCACTTATTGTGCAAGCATGAGGGCCGGAAGGGACCTGAGACTGCCTGAGCTGGAATCGCTAGAACCCACATAAACAGCTGAGCATGGCCATGTAGGTGTCTGTAAGCCCAGTCCTGGGGGGCCGGGTGGGGAGCAGAGACTGGAGAGTCACCGAGGCTCAAGGAAGGCAAGCTCCAGAATCAGGAAGAGTCTCCCTCACAAGGAAAAACTCAGGCAGACAAGTGATGCATGGGATATCCATGCACTGCATACAGCACACACAACACACACAACACACATACACACACACACACACAAGGTACTATGCACACACCAAAAGAAAAATGCAGAGAGTATCTAAGAAGCCCACGGTCGTTCTTGGTACCTAATCAGAGATACTTTCATGGTGTTGGGTTCTTTCCTATCACATCCTGTCTCAAAGGTTGGCTATGGGTACCTTGTATTACTTTAAGATGTCTACCCCCAAATAAGGTATGAGTTGAAAATGACTTAGTGGCTGGTTGTGGTGGCGCACACCAGTAGGATATTGCTGAAGAGGCAGAGGCAGGAGGATCAGAAAATGACTTAGTAAATCGTACCTAGCACCGTGTACTATTATAATAGTCCCAAAGAAGTCTTTCTGATAACCTGATAATAATTTATCTGGCTTTTCAGATAGGCCACGGGTCCTCAAGCGGCAAGAATTCCCTCAAAATCTTCCCTGGCTACACTTGCCAGGCACTGAGCAAATGGCAGTGAAAGGCACATTTGGATGAGCACTTAAAGCTAGCTTAAGCTACATGTGTTTAGCTTGTGTGAGAAGCCCTTGCTGATGCCAGGCAGAATTAACAACTCCTTCCCCTGGGAGCTACTAATGCTTCCATATACCCTGTGTTTCAGTTTGCCTGGCTACATGTCACTTATATGCTGTTTTTCACTTGTTTCTGGGTCACTTATTTAAACAACCCTTAACAAAATATTACAGACAGCCTGGAGATGGATGGCGTTGTTATTAGCTTCACTGTCTTTTCTTTAAGCTTAAAACTTCCCTTGAACTTAAAAACACAATGGGGGACCCCGATGGGTGCTTACATAACACTTGCTAAGGTATGCTGAAAACCTCAAATTATCTTTCCAGGGTGCAATGAGTCAACACGATCATGTTTGTGCTTAAAGGACAAGGTACAATGGGGACAAGGATAAGGCAACTGCTGTGTATATGTAAGAGACCCTTTGTCCTTGTAGCCCCACATGACTTGACACCATCCAGGAGACAAATCTCAGAAACATCTGTGGAGGACTTTCTAGATCGGGTTAATTGAAGGGTGAAGGCCCACCCTAAGTGTAGGCAGCACCATAGTACAAGCTAGTGCCCCGGGCTGTATAAGACGGAGAAAAAAAAAAAAAAAAAAAAGAAGAAGCTCAGTACCAGCACTCATCTTTCTCTGTTTCCTTGACTGTTGATGCAATGTGACCAGCTGCCCCCCACACCTGCCCTTCCCCGCCACAATGCACCCTGCCCGCAGACTGCCAGACAAAATAAACCTTTCCTTACTTAAGTTTCGTCAGGTATTACTTACTTTCATCAAGTATTTTGCCACAACAATAATTAAAAAATGCAACTTCCAAGATAACATTTTCTACACAAAGTGAAAAGAATTTGAGATAATGTAAGTGTCTTCCATTAAAACATGTTATGTGGACTCTAAGCCTGTAAGTTAAAAAATTATACTATAAATTTACTAAATAAAAACAGCCAAGCTCCTGGAACCCTAACAGGAAAGAAGACATATCATGGAACATGGGCCAGCATAAAATTTACGCCAGAGAAAAGCAGTAAGAGTTCCTCCAGTGGCTCCCTGTCTCATGTCCTCAGCAGGCCACGTTGTATGATGTTACATTTTGGTTCCATTCTCTGTGTCATTGCGAAATGTCCAGGAGCAACGCAATGGGAACAGCCCTCTGTGATTTCCCGGGCAGCCCACTCATGCCCACACAGGAAGCCTTCCGGGAGGAGAGGTAGCAAGTCATTCCGGACTGTAACGCAGCACCTAGAGCACAGGTGAGCTGTGCAGCGTGAGGGAGGGGAAAGACCCTGTGTCCCATGAAGCTTGGGTGAATGGTGGGTCTGGGTTTGCAACCATGTAATCAACGAGCTTTCTGTAGGCTTCTATGGGGTCCAGCAAAATTTGATTACTATGTTAAGTGTATTCTCCCCAAACCTTCCAGTTCCCTCAGCATCCAACCTGGCTCTTTCTCTACAAATGTTTGTCCCATTCCAAGCCACAAAATCTGTTATATCTTGAAGCAGATAAAAACCCATTTCAGCAGAAGCCTGGGATACATAGGTGATGGGGTTTCTCTCTCCCCTCCCTTGAATCTGTCTGTAACGTGATCCTCAGCCCTTTTCAAAGGAGTGACAAAAAACATATTCAAATGCCTAGAACTTTCTGGAATAGGACTTTCTGGGATATGTTTGGGAAGAAGCAGGGTTAGTTAGCCCAGACACATCACTTTGGTTTTGCATTCAAAATGATGTGAAAGTATCTAATTCTGGGACTGTCTGCAAGACAGCTTGGATTTATCAGACACTCCATCATTAATTTGAAATCATCCAGCCTGGATTGTATGCACTCCTTTGAAGGTTATCAGGAACGCCCCTGTGTACTTCAGTTTCCTTGCCATTATGGTTGGACATAGTTTTATTATATGGCATGGAAAAAAAAGAAATTTTTATTTTAAGATCTTATTCCAAGTCATAAAAATGTTGAGAGAGGAAGTGAAAAGAGGATCAAGTTATAAGAAGGAAGGAAACTGAAGAGAGGGAATAAGGAGAGAGAGAGAGAGAGAGAGACTGGATCAGCTCATTTGTGTGTTATTCTTATAACTTATAAACTGGCAGTGGGGAGGATTTCTCTGAGAATTTGTTCACCCATGCAAACAAGAGAACTTATTGCTTTGGCACAGGACATTGGTAGCTGAGATAGGTCAAGAAACAAATGTGGGAGTTCAACATTCCCTAGTAGCATAGCCTGTGTCCAAGTTTATTTTCATTTACCTACCTATGTATCTATCTCTTTGACCCAGTTATAAAGCTTAAGACCATATTTCTTAATGTCAGACACTTGCCAGTAATTCAATAAATATTTATTTCACTATCATATTTATTAACATACAGTCATCTCATTATTTGTTTCTCCATGGACACTGTAAAATGGATGCCATTAAATGAAGATGAGAAAACCAAACGTCTGGGCTATTAAACACTGAGGAAGTTAATAGCAGAACCACTCAAGTCCAGGTCTTCAATGTTTCTTTCCATTACATAACTGCTCAGTGTTAGAAGGAATCTAAATGTGGAGGGAATGTTTGCTTAGAGGGATGAAGCCCAGAGAGCCAAGCAGAATGTGGCAAAAGAGAAACATCACTGTGGGCTCAAAGATTTGACTCTTGGGCCAGCAGAACTGTTTCTTGGTGCCCTATATGTCTTCCAAGATGGCTACTCCCTTGAAAAGAGGAAGTGTATCATGTGGGGATAGTGGTGGGTTGGAAAGGGAGGCTTGGATGCAGCCATGGTGCTGTGAGGGTCGAGAAGTGGACAGAGCTCACCGTAGTGGGGCTTGAGGCAATTGAATGAGAGATTCCCCCCATAAGGATGACTATAAGACATATCCAGGACCTCATTCAAAAAAGTATCAAGCCTGGCATTTTCCTGACTGTTTACTTAAAAAAAAAAAATTAAGGCTTAGCCTTTTGAAAAAATGTATTTCTTGGAGACACATATAGTTTGGCCCGACCCACATCCCACTGGAACTCACCACACAAAGTTTCCAGTTCTATCCCTAGGCCACAGCATCACTGTACCATGAAGGGTGATATTTTATTTATTTAATTCCTCCTTTTTAAAGTCCCTCCATTCTAGCTCCTTTTAGCAGTACTCAGTTTGGGTTCAGATGTCTTAACACTGTTCCTTTTCCTCACCCAATAAAGTCAATGTTTGTTGTTTTTTTTTTTTTTTCTTTCTACCTTAAAATCTTTTTTCCACAATAATGAGAATAGCTACCTGACTTGGAGCTATAAATGCCCCCGGGGACCAGAGGGAGCCGCCTCGATTTCTTCCTGGCCCAGATGTCATCACCGTTCAGTCTGCCATAGACCACCCTAGGAAAGGAGAGATGGGCCACTGGTTTAGGCGGGCCGTACCTGAGCATCAGGGAAGCATCTTTCATTTGACCCCAGGATGCCCCCTTCATGATGACGTCCACTATCCACGTCCTCCCTAGCGTTCTGAGCCAACATTTAACAATTCAAGGTGGAGTTGTCAACAGTGATTTTAAAAGGTGAATCCCCAAATCTTTAATACACGGTATTTAAGGATACTAAGGGTCTTTGTAGTACTCCTCTAGGGCAGTAGAGGGCGCTGTGGTCCACATTCGCAGTAGCCCTTCGAAGGGAGTCTGGGCACCTTTTATAGGAACTACTGTGTGTTCCCTGTCCCACAAGGGCATCTTGTTTTTATTGTTGTTGTTGTTGTTTGTGTTTTTTTTTTTTCTAATCTAATGGTTCCCTTGGTTCATCTTGATGACACAGCTCCATGGGGTAAATGACATCAATAAAAGCTGGTCAATTATATTTTCTTTTTCCAAAGGCAATCTTGGCATTGGAGTCATTCACTTCCAACCCAGTCAGCTACTTCCTGTAGGTGTGAACTGGTGCCCCGTTGTCTGACTGGCAGGTTTCCTCGTTAAGCAAGTGAAAATATAATGGTCCTTAACTGTCGTGTGATGAGGATCAGGTGACATAATACCTTCAGCATATAAACATGCCACCAATGGTAGTTCTTATCAACACACACACACACACGGTTAGTAATTTTATAATATAATCAGGTGTGTGGATAGCCATGACGCAGCCCTGCCCCCTCCCTGTTCTGAGGCCCAGGCTTCTCAGGGCTTTCTCCTCTTCGACACTGCCTCTCCATGAAAAGCAGGGCTTAGTTCTAGGAACACACCGAAGAACGATGCGGGAGAAGAGCCACAGGACAGATTGTGGCTTCCTGCCACAGATGGCAATGATGGTGTAGGCCGGCAGCTCAGGAGTGTTTGGGGGGGGGGGGGCAGGGGATCAGTCCAAACCCTAGGGCCCTCATTCTCATCATAATTCAGAGTCAACAGTAATAACGGGGTCTCTCACCAGGGATGCTATGGAACAGTGTGAAAGTTGAGAACAGCAGAAGGGTCTATAGCAAACTGCCCGAGAGTTAAGTAAGACTCGCTGCCTGTTTCTGTAAACACAGTCTTATTAGAAGAGATCCGCATCTTTTAATCTGCCTGTTGTCCATAGCTGTTTTTAGGCTACCACGGCAGCATTGGCACTAGAGACCATATGGCTCCCAAGCACCAAAATATTTAATACCTGCCTCTTTATAGAAAAAAAAAGGAAAAAGTTAGACCCACTACTTAATCTTTGTACCTATTACAATAGATGCTCAAAACATAATTGTTGAGTGGATGAATAAAAGAATGAATGAATGAAACCCAGATACTTTCTCAAGCATTAATCCTAAGGGTCTTTAAGTTGAGAAGTTAACCAAAACAAACTTTGTAACAAAAAGGCTTAGGTTCTAGTCCTGCCCCTAGCTTCTGCTGCCTCCAGTCTGTCAATACCCACCACTGTAACTGTTTCCTCATCTCTTATGTGAATACCCAGGCCCCGTTCCCTGAAGCTGTCTTGGGAATGAACTGAAATCACAAACGGATAAGCACCCTGCCTGTCTAGTGACTGGCATGACAGAGAAGCACTGTAAATGTTAGAAGCAAAAGCAAAGGCAGGAAGAAACCCTTTGCATCTGAAGAAAAGATCTGTCCCTGTCACAGAGGAGTAAACAGAGCAATTCATACATTTAATTGGCAGATGTCACGGAAAAAGCTTCAAGGAGCATTCTACACAAAGACTCCCAAGGCTAGTTTGTGTTCAAACAAACCAGACAGCCAGCCCACAGCCGGAGCTAGGAGCCAAATATTTCAGACACCATCAAGGCTGGCTGCTTCAGGCTGGGCTGTTCTGCCCAGGGCTGGAGCCAGGCCACGGGAAGTCCATGGTGTTAGCTCTCCAGGGCCTTGCAAGCTCCAGCGTTTCCTTGATTCTCTCTTAAACCACTCGTCAGATAAGGAACAAGGGGAGAAAGAAAGGGGGGGATTCTCCATCTATAAAGGCACTAACATCTGTGACACCTCCAGTCCAGCGTGCCTCTTGCTTCTATTCTCTTCTGAGGTGGGGTACGGGGTGGGGTGGGTGGGAGACTATCCGAATGTTTACCTTGGGGGACGCCTTGCCACATCTCCACCCAGATCTCATTTTATGGTGTGTGGAGTTTTATGGACCAATTTACCATGGGAGAGGAGACGAGAAGGCTGATGTGTGAGCTGAAGTTGAAGAGTCATAAATTCAAAGGAAAATTATTCCAGAATTATAAGTCCCGCTTACCAGTGTCCAAGGGTAATAGCCACTGTTCAGTGGCAGGGGTTGGACTTCCAAAGTTATTTCAGGGGCCATTTGTAGGACAAGCACCCTTTCATTTCATTTGGATGAGTAAATATTTTTTCAATGGGGGTCTCCTGAATATATTGGGATCCTGCCAATGTCCCCAAACTTCTGGGATCCTTGAACACCCAAATACTCTTTTCCCATGACAGTTCATTCAGAAACTTTAAAATCAGGCAAATAAAATGATTTTCACTTATCTTCATAAAATCCAACCAGTCCCACTGGTTAGAACTTAATAGCAGACGTGATTTCTAAAAGCCCTTTGATTATGAACCATTGTATATAGGACATAACCAAAACCGATTTCAAACCTTCCCACAGGACAGGAAGCATAAAATACACATTCTGATGAAATGGTGGTCTTTTCCATGATTCTCTGTTTATAACAATAGCCTAGAAAGTCATTGGGGGATTTTTTTTTTTACACAGTCCTTTAGAAAGTGCTCTCAGAGACACAAATAAGACAGCCTGTGGCATGTGTACAATGTTCTCATTTTTTGTGTTTCCAAACACTTAAGGAGAGTCATGTCTAGACCCTTGAGGATGGAGATGAGGAGCTGCAGACTGAATCTCCCTCAGCACCATCCCAACCCCTCCCTCCCCAGAATACCTGTTGCCTGAGACTGTGTACCGCTGGCTCTTCCAGGGTCCTTTCTTGTATGCATCTGATTTCCGCTGATTTTTCAACAGCAATCCCACCAGTTTCTCTAAACATAACATCCCTCAAGTCTCACATGCAAAATGCATCATAGTCAGTAGTCAACAAAGCTGTGTGAAGCCCCGCGCCGTCATGCCCGCCGGCTGCTGTGGCACAAAGCCTGGTGACCCTCATTCAAAATGAATAGCGGAGCTACTGAAAATCGAGACTGTAAGGAGACCGTCTCACTGGTGTTACGGTAGCCCGAGGCCTGATGTGGGAAACCTCTGCCAACACCCTCTCCATGCTAAATTCTTGATTTTTGATTTTTGTGTCAGAGATATGAGGGACATTTTGCCATTACCACAGGTGTTGGCTTTTGTAGGCAAAAAGTATTTTCCTTAAACATTTTACTATCCATTTGTACAAGTTCATGCATTTTTCATCCAAACCCAAGCGAAATGTCCTTCTGTTTGCTGGTGTTTAGGTTACAGGCTGGCAAGCATTCAGAGAGATTGAAATTCAAACTGATGAGATGGACGCGGTGCCAGGGAATGTCAGCGGCCATTGGCAGATGTTCATACTGGGTTGCTCTTCCCCTTGGGCGGGGTCAAGGCCCTTGAAGAAACGCCAGTCAGTTCCACTGGACTCCACATGATCACAGCGGAGACCAGTATATGACCGTGCCCTGGGTTTTAGGTTCTGTAGTGAATTCATGGTTGTCCTTTATTTTCAAACTACACAGAAAGCTATATGTGGACCCACGGTGATAATGTGTCATGAAACTGAGTATTGCGATGGCTTGAATGGATGTCCCCCACAGCCTCATGTGTTTTGAATACCTGGTCTCCAGCTGACGGCAAATGGGAAGGTGCAACCTGAGTGGAGGGGGTGTGTCCTTGGGGGCAGACTTTGAGTGTGATAGGCCAGCTCCCTCGTGCCAGAGCGCAGCTCGCTCTTGCTGCTGCCTCCTATCCGAGGTGACAAAATGTGATGTCCACCATCATCCTATGATGAAGCTTCAGAGACCGTGAGACCATAATCCAAAATAAACCCTTTCCTTCCATACACTGCTTTTGGCCCAGTGTTTTGTCCCAGCAACAAGAAAGTGACCACAACAACTGTTCGTCTAATTTGTAACAAATTTGATTTCTTTCTTTATTTTGCATGTATATGTGTGCAACATGCACATATGTTCATATGTGTGGGCACGTGTGTGCTTGTAGGTATGGGTGTGTGTGTGTTTGTGTGCAGGGTTCATGTGTTTATGTGTGGGTGGTATGTGTATATAGGTAGGTAGGTATGTGTGTACATGTATGTGTGATATATATGTGTGTTTGCATGTATGTATGCTTGTATATGTGTGTACATGTGTGTGGTGTGTGTACATGTGCATGTATATGCATGTTTGTATGTATGTGTATATTTGTATTCATATGAGTTTGTGTGTACATGTGTGCCATGTGGGTATGTGTGCATGTGCATGTGGTATGTACATGCATATGTGTGTTGTACATGTGCATGTGTGTGTGGTGAGTGTACATGCATATGTAGATGTGTATGTGTGTGTGTGTAAGTCAATGTCTGGTTTCTTCCTCCATCTTTCTTGACTTTATTCTTTCTGAACCACAGCTCACCAATCTGACTACACCAGCTAGCCAGCAAGTCCAGGAACCCTGCTTTCTCTGCTTCCCCAGTTCTGGGGTTACAGACACATGCTGCCACATCTGGCTGTTACGGAAGTCCTGGGGATCTGAACTCAGGTCCTCATACTTGTGTGGAAAGCACTTTACAAACCAAGCCATCTCTAGCACCTTATATTCTTGATGTTCTGGCATTTGGGACAGCAGTTCTGGAGTGACAATTTCTCCAGGGGTCAGCTGATTGCTAGAATCCCCTGGGAACATACCTTTCATAAAGCAAACAAGCCATCCTAGAGCCTGAGCTCCTGGCCATCTTCTCCATGGAACTTTCACAACAATATTCCTTCTGTCCTAAATCATCCAGGAAAATTCAGGTTTAGCCTGACTACCCAGAACCCATTGAAATTATCCATACTATTGAACCCTAAATCTACTCAGTGGACAAACCCTGTCTTGACCACTGCTTCCCATGGAAACCTCCATCAGGGCTCTGTGTCATGCTCTGCCTCTGCCTCTGGGTGCTTCCCAATTCCTGTATGGCTAGTGATCTGTGAATATAAACTTTTGTGACCATCATTTCTATCTTGCTGTGCTGGATTTAAGCAAATCCTGGGTGCATTATAAAAATGTTTTTCTGCAGTGGAAATCCAATTAAATCAAAAGCACAGCTGAACATGAAAGAAAAAGAGGTCTATTGGGTTATAGGAGGTCATACGGTATAAGACACAATCTGCAATACAAAAGGAAATCAAGCAAGCTAACAGCCTAGCTGACATAAGCCATGACTCTCAACACTGCACTGTGTGTGGAGAAAGGAAGATGAGCAATCACCGAATGTAGTGGCACATGTCTGTAATTCCAGCAACCAGGGAGCTAAGTTAGGCAGATGAAGAGTTCAAGGCTAGCCTGAGCTATATAGTGGACCCTGTCAGATGGAAGAAAGGGAGGAAAGGAGACATATTTTCATGATAAGCTTGAGAAGTCTTTTTACCTTGAGCCAGTGGGCCTTTGTAAGTAGGAATAATTATAAAAAAGAGGGGCCTGGAGAGATGGATCAGTGGTTTAAGGCACTTGCCTGAAAAGACTAATGGGTTTGGTTCAAGTCTCCATTACCCACATAAATCCAGATGTACAGAATGGCACATGTGTCTGGAGCTTGTTTGCCATGGTAAGATGCCATTGCCCCCTCTCTTTATCACTCTCTCTTTTCTCTCCTTATAAATAAATAAATAGAGACAGGAAAAGGAGGAGCTGTCAACAAAGTAGACATAAAAGGAAGAAGAGATTGAGGAAGGAAAAGTGTCACTCTCAGGTAGCCCTCTGCTGAAGGGTACAGTGTGGGCACACAGCAGGAATAGTGAAGGATGCCTTATGCTGTCTGGCCATCTGCCTGAGCTTTCTGCCCATTCTGATATGGGGGTCTGTTCCCAGTTAATCTGATGTTCATGGTTGGACTCCACAGGCCACAGGGAAGTACTTGGCTGGCTCTAAATTTACCACAAGATGCCTATCATCCCAGCACACCTATTCTTGTTGATTTCTCTTATACTGAAAAAAAAGCAAGGTGTCCTGAGGAATGAAAGAAATATGTACAGAAAAGTGTAAGTGGTATATGCGTGACCCCCTGCTTGCTTTGTATATATGCCTTTCTTTTTTCCAAGGATAATTAAAGGAGATCAGCCCAGTGGTAATTTTACCAAGTACCTGTCTTTCTGTTCTTCTGGACCAATTTGCCTGGAGGGACTTTTGTGAAGGGGTTAATGGGTGCTCCTAAGAAACAGTGAGGACTTTCTAAGGAAGCTACTTAACACTTGAACGTTTTGGAACACCAATATCTCCTTCAGAGAAATGTGATTGACCTTGAAGCTTTCAGGTAACAATAAGAGTAGGCTTTCTCCACGGTTACACGGTTGGCATGAAATTTTTATAGGAAAGATTGAAACTGCAATTTTTTTTTTTTGTAATTCAATGTTTTTGTTTTAATCCCAAATCTGGTTCAACCTGTGGCAGAATATTTATCTCATTGACTCAAGAATTGAGTCCCCATGCCTTGATGGTCATAGGGCTGGTCTGGGGTCCCTGAGGCTGATGTGGGAACACAGCCTGGCTAAAGCAGCAATTGCTGACTATGCTTATCTCTTCCATGGTCCTCATTGTCCTTCTTGCTGTCTGTTGGCACAGATTCCCCTCTGTTGTCCACTGGGCCCCTTTGATTCCATTACACCTAAGCCAAACTGATAGGGATTAAGAGTAAGATAGCCTCCATTTTTGTAGGCAGGTGGTCAGAGTCACTGGCCCAAAAAAAGAATGAACAGACATCTGTATGGCCTAACTTACCCACCAAGCATAGAGACTTTATAAATCCAGAAAGTGGAGCTCCTGAAATGTACTAGATTCACAAATCCCCTCTCAAGGTTATATAAGGAATAACAATTGCTGGGAAGAAGGTTAGATCTCCAACCTGCCAAGCTGCCTGTAAACTATGTGGGGAGCGCCGATGCTAAGATGGGCTTTTCAGTGACACAGCTGTCTTTGTGTCATTTATGCTCTTGTAAACAATCCCTCGCCCATATGCCTGCGGAAACTCCAATACACTCATCGGTTCAGTGAGCTAGACTGGAGTGGAGTTATTCCTTTGGTCTGTTGTCAGGGTCCTCTCTGGGGTGAGTTGATATTTGTCCATGTCTCCCCAGGAAAGGTCATACAACATCTCAGTACAGAGCTCCTTTTAGCCCCAGGTGTGACCAGTGTCTGTGATCTTAGCACTTCCTCCCGACACTGTTCTACTAGTCAGGGAAATGAGAAGCACACTTTTGATTCCTCAGATATGCTTGGAAATCTGCTCTTTGCACCCACGAGTCCTTTTATTTCCTTTGGTGTTGATTGAGGTTTTGGAAGCTCAGGAGCCAAAAGGAAATGGTAAGCAGAGTGTTCATGTAACAAGCAGGTGATGGAATAGTTGACTGGAGAAGGGCCCAATAACTAATGGTGCAGAACTCATAGCGAACCATGAGAAAATAGAATGCCACCAGCGGTATGATATTTATCTGCCTTCTGGGGTTCAGAGTAAACCATCAGGAAGCCTTCTCACATACATCTTGCTCTTTTGTCTTCAAGTGTTGCCCTGCCCATTCTTAGACATGTAGAATGCAAACCTTGACTATTTTTGCTCCTAATATTAGATATGGCAGTACTAAACCCAAATGCTGCTACATGGGTTACTCAAAGCGGCATCCTTTTTCCTCTTTCAGCATCTGAAACTCCACATTCACACACACACACACACACACACACACACACACACACCCAGGTGCCAAAGTAAGCAAAACGGGGCCGTTTCTTGAGCTGTATTCTGGCCAGTTTACCATACAACACACCTCCTTTACTTGGGAGTACAGGCATATTTTCCACACAACTATTGAGACACATTAAAAAGAATTCTGGAAAAGATTGGCACATCGACTGAGCACATTAAATTAGAGGACCTCTAAGGTTGCTTTCCTCTTCTTTTCATCCTTCACATGAAAGAAAATATCATTTCAAGAGAATTACTGTGGGCAGTTCTCAATTATCACAAGCATATTAATTTTCCTAGTGGATTTTTTTTCCATCCTAACAAATGAACACAGGAGGGTTCGCAGTCCTCAGCAGCATTTCCTCCCACCACCCCAAAACATTGGAGGGGCTAAGTGTCTTTCACCAGTTTCTCTCCATTCATAGAAGTATTTTGATGAGGTCCACAGTCTTTTTTTTTTTTTCTTTTATGGCAAGGGCTTTTGAGGGAAGAGATCTCTTTATTTAAGGCAGTGGACTCCCCTCCAGCTCCAGGAACTGATCATGATCCTGGTAAACTCGCCACAGAGGCTCATTCTCCTTCGAGTGATACTGTCACCGACTTCTGTGGAGCAACAGGTGGCCGCACGCCAATGCACTTGACTTTGTGAAATGAGGGCAAATCTTGTGACCGATTTCTATGAAAAATTACCTTGTGAAGTAAAGAGACACAGTTTCATGAGAAGTCTTGTCCATCTGAGTCTCTTCCACTTTGGAAATGACTGTGGAATCCTGTTATTTGCAGCAGCTGCAATCATTTGGTGACATTAGAGAAAGCCAAAAGAGGCAGGAAGTCCTTTACCCAGTGCTTGTGATGCCATTGTCTGCAGAAATAGCCCAATAGCAACCCCACTAGACATTTTGTTATAGGGAACTGTTGGGCATGTTTGCTACTTGAGCCACTATTAGTCTGAAATGCTGTGTTTGTGTACTGAAGTATCTTTTTCATTTTTATGTGTATGTGAGTGGGTGCATGTGCACGTGTGTACACATTCATATGGAGCCAGAATTCAATGCAAGGTGTCTCCTCAACCTCTCTCCACGTTGTGTATTGAGACAGGGTTTCTTGTTGGATGCAGGGCTCACTGCTTCAACTAACCTAGCTAGCAGGCTGGTCTTGGCAAATCTGCCCATCCCCATCTCCTTAGTGCTGGAATTACAGGTGTGAGCCACCCGGCCCAGCATTTATACCAGTGCTGGGGGATCCAAACTCAAGTCTTCATGTTTGAGTAGTGAGCACTTTACTGACAGAGCCCTCTCCCCTACCCAAGGTCCACTTGCAGAAATGGAATTTCTGGGATGTGGAGCACTTGCCACATAAACCTGAGTTTGGATCCCAGAACTCCATAACACTAGCATCTCTAACCTCAGCACACCTATGGTGAGAAGGGGGCCAGACAAGAGAATCAACCTGGCAGATGCAGCAGTGAGCAATGATACACTCTGCTTCAAGAAGGCAGCCCAGAGTGGTCTTCTGACCTCCACATGCACTCTGTGGTGGGCATGCACTTGCACTCACACACAAATATTCACACACGCACACACACACACAATGGAGTTACTCATAGGATCAGTAATTTAAATTTAGATAAACATTACCAAATTTATTTCCCAAAGTAATACGACAATGTGGATTTCCACAAATTGTATACTAGAGGACTGACTTTTCAGTACATAAATGACTGCAAAGCAAGATACTATTTTTAATATTTTGTACTGATTTTATAGACAACAGATTTGTGTTTCATTATGGAAACATACATTTTAAATTTGTTAATACATTTGTGCATGTTTTCATATTTCTACAATCCATTTGCATGTGTGAATTGCCTATTCATAACTTGCTCTCTTTCTCATTGGGCTGTTTATCTTTAGAATTGCATCATTTCCTATGATGAGTACTGCTTTACTTATTTTAAAGGATGTCTGGGCAAAACTGAATCAGTAGAATGACTCTTTTTTTTAATAGGCTTAAAACATGTGGTTGGGTTCATCTGAGCTGAATCTTTACTGAGGTTAATTATATATGCTATAAATATTTTCTTTTAACTTAGCCTGTGGAGAATTTTACTGTACAGAAGTTTTACAATTTTATGTATAAACAAATCTGTCTGTCATTATGTTTCATAACTTGGTGGTATTCTTGGAAAGGTCTCTTCTATCACAAGGTTTTAATAATATTTTCCTATCTTTTGTCTTCTCCAGTTCTGTTTTCATGTCTTGATCTTTTACTTAACATTTTACAGATATTTACTGGGCATTCCATATGTGCCAGGCATGATAAAACTGTGAAGAAAAACGCAACTGCCTCTCCTCATGAGCCTTCGCTTTACTGGGAAGACAGACAATAAACCCTTAAGCAGACTCACAGCATCTTGTAGTAATGGATTCTATGCAAGAGATGAAATAGCGCAATGAGAAGGACATGCTTCTGTGTGGGTACCTTATCTGAGGGGCTCAGGAAATGAAATGCCTCTCAGAGAAGCTGATATGTGAAGAGCCCTGAATCTTGAGATGAGCCAGCCACATAATGATATGAGAAAAGGGGATCCCCAGTAGAAGTGACAGCAAATTCCCACAGCTTGAAGCAGAAGTGGATTGCACATGCAAGATACAGAGATGAGAGAGAGAGAGAGAGAGAGAGAGAGAGAGAGAGAGAGAGAGAGAGCACGAGCTCATATGGCTGAAATATAGAAAAGGTAGGCCACTTCAATGACAGCCCAGCCATCGGACATTTTTCTGTTTGGATTTTATTTGCATTGGGAAGTTTACAGCAATATACAAACGTGAAGTTAATCACTGGGAGATATATACTAGGGACTCCCACCCCCAGGTATGGTGAATGAGGTCACAATTGACCAATGATTGCAATGCACTGAGGGAAGGGTGGTGACAGATTACTTTTTAAGCCATATTTTTACATTTTTATTTACTTTTTCAACTTTTGACATTTTCATACTGTATAATGTATTTTGATCTTATTTCCCCTACTTTTTCTTATCCCCCTCTTATTAAAACCCTTCTTCTTTCCCATTAGTTCCCATCTTACTTTCTTGACCTTTTGTAACCCACTGAGTTAAATTAGCATCACTTGCATGGTCATGGATGGAAGATTATTTACTGTGAAATTGGAAACTTACTGGTGGCTATACCATGGATGAACCATTATGGTAATTTGGACAAAAAGACTGGTGAACCTAAACTCTCAAAATAGAGGGCATCCCAATGAGCCACCATAAAGGTTTTCTACATTATTATTCTTCAAATAACTGTGAGTTAATACCACAACAATGTATCATTTTATATATGCTACAATGGCCATAATTAAACTCAGTGGCACTACAGAGATGGTGAAAAGGTAGGTAAACTTGGACTCATACAATCTTGATGGCAGTGTGAATTAGTGAAAACCCTTGCGAAAATATTTGGAGGTATTTATTAAAGCTAAGCAAAAGCCTGTCACAAAATGGTAGCCACCTCTTCCAGGAGCAGGACGCACAGGAGCCTTGCATTGCGGTGACAATGCTCTAGATGTGGGTTGAGGTACTGTGTAGGGTTCAGGGCAGGAGTAGAATGTGGATTGCCGGCCTGGAGGCTGTCACAGGAGAGGCACTTGTGTCTTAGACCAAGAGAGGGCAATATAAAGTGGGGTAGAAAACAGCTAACAGGTCTTCCAGTTGTATTAGAAGTTATTGGTTAGGGAAAGAGAACAATCATTTTTAAACCATATGGACTTGTTTGTTAAGGGTGAAATAAGTGCTTATGATACTTTTGATGCACATCTCAACATTCTCAACATTCAAATATTACAAACACATCCATTGAGTTTTGTGCAATTTGTATACCTGTATAACTCAAATCCCTGACTAGACGTAATGTTACCATTACTCTAGAAATTCTCTCCTGACCCTTCCTGGGGCAGCCATCTTTATGAGTTACTTCCCACAAATGATAAAAGTTGCTTGCTTGCATATTATATATAAATGTAATTGTGGAATATGTACTTTTGGGTCTCTCTAATTCAGTAGTATTGTAGATGTTTCTCCACAATGCTTGCTACTACCTATTGCTGAGGAGCATACCATTGTCTAACGCATATCACAAATTGTTGTTCCACATACCTGAGATATTTCTAGGTTTTTGCTGTTATAAATTTAGCTGATGTCAACTTTTTTGTACAAATGTTCTGGACATGATTTCTCTTATTTTAGGTGAAGTTAGGGTTTGGATTTCACAGATTAGGTATATGTTTAGTTTTATACAAAACTAAGCCAGGGATTTTTCCAAAGTAGTTCTCTCAGCTTACAAATATCACCAACAATGTAGATGAGAAAGTTCCAGGAAGATATTTTGAATATATTCTGTCACTTTAATGACTGCATATTGGTACCTACACATTTAATTTGCGTTTCCCTGGTGATGAATGATGTGGAACACCATTGTGAATTTCATATTCACTTATACCTCTTAGTTGTGAAGGGCATCCCTAACCATTTGTCTCCAATATAGAATTGCTTGTGTCTCTATCTGTGAGTTTCTAAGGATTCATTAGGTTCATTATTCCCTCTAGAATATATTATTTTATGCATATGCATATTTTGTAAATATTTTTCCCAGAGTTGATTGTTTATTTTGAATATTTTTATTTACTTATTTGCAAGCAGAGAGAGATAGAGAAGACAGACATACATAATTGGTATGCCAGGGCCTCCAACCACTGCAAACAAACTCCAGATGCATGTGCTATTATATGCATCTCGCTTTACCTGGGTACTGGGGAATTGAACCTGGGACATTAAGCTCTGCAGGCAAGTGCCTTAACCACTGAGCAATCTCTCGAGCCCAGTTTTTTTAAATAGTGTCTTTTGGTATATAAAGGCTCTGTCATTTGAATATAGTATTAATTATGGAAGTTACTAATGTGTTAGGGAAAATTATGAACATTGGAATTATAAACTCTTAGAATTAAAAAAATTCAGTAGTCAAATGAGTATAAGGTAATAACTAGAAGTTGAGTCAGAAATTTTTGATACAAACTTAGTTTTTTTTTGTTTTTGTTTTGGGGACTGCATCTATCTTTTTTACTCTAAGTGATTTTATTTAAGATAAAAATCAAGGCTGGAGAGATGGCTTAGTGGTTAAGATGATTGTCTGCAGAGCCAAGGGACCCAGATTCGATTCTCCAATGCCCATGTAAGACAGATGCACAAAACAAAGGGGTACATGCATCTATAGTTTTTTTGGAGCAGTTGAAGGCCCTGGCATGCCCATTCTCTCTCTCTCTCTCTCTCTCTCTCTCTCTGTCTCTCTCTCTCTCTTTGTCTCTCAAATAAATAAAAATAAAATATTTTTTAAAAATAAAAATTATTGATTTTGGTGTCAAATGCTATCCTGTAAAAAAACAAAAAAAGATACAAGATAATATTTACATCAATTTCTTTAGCAGAGGATTTCCTAATTCAATAAAGCAGACTCAAAGATGACCTCGAAGCATCTTTTCATGAAAAATAATCCAATTTAATGTCCTTGAGGGGAGAGTTGAGATAAGCATGTTAGGCTATGGAGAGGATTGCCAATGATCAAATAGTAGTCATTTGATGGCTGAAAATGATGACTTGGAACTTGTGGTGGTGTGAATGTAAAGAATACTTTGCCCTCATTTGATGGCACTCTTTGGGAAAGTTGAGGAACCTCTAGGGAAGTGGAGCCTTGCTGGAGGAAGTGTGTCCCTGGGGGTGTCCCTTGTGTTACCACCAAGCTTTATGAGCCAGCTTCCTGTTCCTGCCATGCTTCCCCCACCATGATGAAACTTCCTTTAGAAAGTATAAGCCAAAGTAAACTTTTTTCATTCTTGTGTTGTTCTTGGTCCGGTATGTTGTCCCAGGAGCCAAAAAAAAAAAAAAAAAAAAAACTGTGACAGAACCAGGTCTATGTGTCAAAGGTCATCCATCCATGATGATGCCCCAAAGACAAACCCACAACATCCTAGGCAAGTGCAGGGTGCCCTAAGCTGCTTCGTTGTGCTGTTAAAAGATTTGTTTTCCAAAATTAACCGAAGTGGTAAAGAGATGTTAATATTTTACCGGCTTACTTGATAATAGCATCAGCCCTCTAACCTTAACTTATTCAACTAGTGATAGATACTTGTTTTGTTCACTAGTCTTTCCCATAAAAGTATTTTAGAAAGGTTTTTAAGTGGTTGAACTGCTTGAGCCAAAACAGAAAGAACAATACATAAGATTTCAGTTAAGCTCATCACGGAGAATATGAAAACACATGGTCTGGGCTGAAGCTGTGCGTCGGTAACATCAAGGACTCAGTGTCCTTCTGCCTTTCTCCTAACCCATCCCGAGCACACTGGCTTGTCAAGCGACACTGACAAAATGTTGTCACACCTAGACTGAAGCAGGAAGAGGGCACAGCACAGCAGCTGCACGGGCCCCATTAAATCAGAAAAGCTCAGGCTTCCCCAGAAACTTGCGCTAACTGTGCTGGTGGTACTTTGGTGATGTCTAAGCTCCACGCCCCTCTGAGAAGTAAGAGTTGCTGGGAACACTGCCTGGAGGATATTCCTGTGTTTCACCATATGCTGAACAAAACGAAGTGTTACATGATTACATGATGTGCCTTCCAGACTCCAGAGTCTCCTTCTATCTTCAGCGCATAATTCAGCCAGTAACGATTACTTAGTAATGATGAAATGGTTGGTTTGAATAATAGCAGGATAAATATACTAATATTAAACATCTCTGATCATTCTCGACTTTGCCCCTGTGATAACTTGGAGAAAGTGATAGGGGAAGTGAAAGGAAAAAGCCAAAATTGGTTTGAGGAGATGATGACTCAGTGACTAAAGGTCCTTGCTTTCAAAGCCTGCCAACCCAGGCTCAGTTCCCCAGTACCCAGGTAAGGCCAGACACACAATGTGGCACATATATTTGGTGTTCATTTACAGTGGCAAAAGGCCCTGGCATGCCCTTTCTCTCTCTTTCCCTCTTCCACCTCTTCTTGTGCATCCACAAAATAAATATTCAGAAAGTTGTGCAATAATACTTTTTAAAAAGCCAAAGTCAGGCTGGAGAGATGGCTCAGTGGTTAAGTGCTTGTCTGTGAAGCCTAAGGACCCCAGTTAGAGGCTCAATTCCCTGAACCCACGTTAGCCAGATGCACATGGGGGCGCATGCATCTGGAGTTCATTTGCAGTGGCTAAAGGCCCTGGCGAGCCCATTCTCTCTCTCTCTCTCTCTCTCTCTCTGCCTTTCTCTCTGTGTCTGTTGCTCTCAAATAAATAAAAAATGAACAAAAAAAAGTTTTTAAGCCAAAGTCATTGGATTCACTTACGAAAAAGAATACCAGGAAGAAACCAGAGTAACAGCAGTTCTTATAAAATTCCTCATTAACATAAAAAGCAATTTTATAATTCCAAGTTGCTTGAAAAATAAATCATTATTATTGTGATTAAAGTTTTACATTCAAAACAGTAAGCCATCTGAGTTGAGTTACAGTTTATAGCTATGCTATAAATATTTTTGTGTTCAAAACAGTGATGATTTATTTTACCATTCATCTTTTTAATTTGAGAGACAGTTCTTTAGTCTTTAGGTATGAGACATTCTATGTGGTGTTGAAAAAGGTGTAGACTAAGGATTGTCTCCATGGTGCCCAATAAATAGAAGACATCTTGAAATACTTGAGAGGTAACGTGTGAAATATTGGAAATGAAGGGATGGGGAAAAAATTTACCCTGTGGACTGTGAACCCCAATCAAGGGAAAGATGGATCATGTAAGTGAGCAGTTTCATGAGAAGAGAATGAACCAGAGGAAAGTAGAAAGTGATATCTACTTCACAAAGCCACCAACTAACACGTCAAACATATGACTTCTATTGAGGAGCAGCAGGGATCTGCAGTCTGAAGTAGAGCTTCCAGGATAAGGGTCATGAGCAAGTCTCCTGAGGCTCCATACAGTGCAGGCTTTCCCACCTCTGTGGTGCTCTTCTGCTGTTGCCCTTTGTCCCTCGAGAAGAGAAGGAACTTTAAGGACTTTTTTTTTTATTATGCATACGCATGTGTGTGTCTGTGTGAGCATCTGTGTATGCAGGTGCATGTGTGTTGTAGGTGCATATGTACATATGTGTGCATGTACATGGGGACCAGTGGACAAATTCAGGTATCATTTCTCAGGAATGGCATCCACTTTTTTTTAAGACAGGGTCTCATTAGTGTGGGGATCACCAATTGGGCTAGACTGGATGGCTAGCAAGCATCCCTGATCCACTTGTCTCTGTGTCCATAGCACTGAGACCTCAAGTGCTCCACCATGCCCAGCATTGATGTGGCTTCTGGGAATTGAACTCAGGTCCTCATGCTTGCAAAGCAAGCACTTTATGCACGGAGCCATCCCCACAGCCCCTCTGAGCACTTGCTATGTACTCAAATCTTTTTATTTATTTATTTTGGTTTTTGAGGTAGGGTTTCACTCTAGCCAAGGCTAACCTGGAATTCACTATGTAGTCTCAGGGTGGTCTTGAACTGAGCCATCCTCCTACCTCTGCCTCCCAAGTGCTGGGATTAAAGGCGTGTACTACCCGGCTTAAAATCCTAATTTTTAATGCCCAACATGCATGGCATATTTTTCTCAATAGCCTTATTTTCCAGTTGAGAAAACTGAGATGCAGTAATGCTAAGTATTTTAGCTGGGGTTGATCTATAGAAGTCTGAGAAACCTAGTCAGGGGTGAGGTTTGAACCTAGATCATTCTGGCTTTGGAAGGGATAGTTCTTGTACCACCTCCATGAAATATACTTTGCATTCTGAAATAAAATTTAAATACCTTGAGGAAGCCATCATAATGCAAATGTTTTAGATATGAGATCAAATGGGTTTGGGATGTGGCTCAGTACTTGTGTTGATATGGGATCAAATGTGTATCAAGAATAGCTGTTGCTATAGAGCTGGGTGTGGTGGCACATGCCTTTAATCCCAGCACTCGGGAGGCAGAGGTAGGAGGATTGTGGTGAGCTCGAGGCCACCCTGAGACTACATACTGAATTCCAGGTCAGCCTGGGCTAGAGTGAGAGAGACCCTGCCTCAAAAAAAAAAAAAAAATAATAGCTGTTGCTCAAAAAAAAAAAAAAATCATGACGATGATGAAGGAAAATGGCATCTGTGGTATTACTGCCTCTTTTCTTTCACATGCTCAGCCTTCATCCTCTGAAACCCATAAGCTGTCTCCCACTCAGCTAACTGCTCCATTGCCACACTCTTTCTTCAATAACAACTTCCTTTGCTTCCTGGACAACATTCTCTAATGCTCTCCCACTTTGTACCGGATCCTTCCCACGCTCACCATGCTACTTTGTGAAGCACAGTGGTGAGGCCCACAGTGTCATGAACCAGGATTGGATCCTTGCCTCGCCTCCTACTTTCACCCCTAGGGGACATCACCAGTTGGCTTTATCAAAACACTCAATTTCTTATTTGTATTTCCAGTCTTGTCCCCGTTTCTGGAGTCTGGATATTATCTGAAAACTTTCTATTATCCGAAAACCTCTGGTACAGATGTGCTTTGGAATGTAATTTTCTTTGGATTTCATGAATGTATCATACAAAAGACTCTGAGATAGGCTTGGGAGTAGCCCTGATACTCAAGTACATGAACACTTCTCTTTAATGTGAAGAGCAAAACTCATTACGTTAAATTAAATGAATGACATCTATAAGTGGCCTCATATTCATTCAAATCAAATCTGCTGAGGCAATCACACTCTGCTTTATTCTCTTCCAACTAAGTCTTGACGTTATACATTTGTGTTCATTTGCTTCAGGACTGGCTTCCTTAAATCCAGAAGCTCCGTGTCAGCAGAGGGTTTGGTGTTTGTACCCAGCCCTATGTCTACTGTCACACATAGTTGGTGTGCTCTTCACTGAGGAGTGAATTAGTATCCAGTGGAATAAACAAATGGTTGAACTATGCCAGGCTTTCTGTGGTGCATGCCTTTAATCCCAGCCCGAGAGAGGCTGAGGTAGAGGATTGCTATCAGTTTGAAGCCAGCCTAGCGCTACAGAGTGAGTTCCTGGTCAGCTTGGGCTACAGAGTGAGACCCTATCCTGAACAGTCAGAAAGAAAATGTTCAAATCAACCACTTGTCTTTTACTTGATTCTGGTGGAGTCTTACTTAGAGGGTCAGTGTCATAGCCATAACCATCATTTTTTTGTCACTGTCATTACTTCAAATAACATTAAGTAAATGTTCATCATAATTCTCAGCCTCCTTGAATATTTACTAATGATATCCTTTAGCTCATTTTTCAAATAAGTAACTTGAGCCCAGAGAGACTGAAAAACTAGTTCCTGGTTACCAGAGACCAGTCTCTAACAGAATTAACAACAGAGCCCAGGCTCAAGAGATCTTTCATCTCCTTCCTCTCAAACCTGCACAGATATAGAAAGTATCCGTGGAATGCTGAGTGGCTTGGAAATTTTAATAACCTGGCTTATTGGAGTATTATAAGAAACGTATAGCCTTTATGTCACTAAGCAATGAATTTTGTTTTCACCAGAAATATGGAACTTAATTCTTTTGGGTTATAAAATGCTTTTCACCTTCCTTCCTAGGGCAGAGCATTTCCAAACATTTTTAATTCTACTGGATACATGAAAATATATTATTAAACACAAGTTTTTTTAAAATAAATAACCCAGTACTACACATTTTAAAGTTCACATTTCGTGCTATATATTACACATATGCCACATATAAGACAGCACATACATGCAAACAGGAGGCAGAAAGCTCTTATTCCCACGCATGGCAGCTACGCAAAGCTTTCAAAAGTCAAGTTCTCTGAGCTTCGCTTTTCCTGTGAGAACACTAGCACAGTATTAACAACGGCTTTAATACTATATTTCCCATGTATCTCCATGGCTTATTGCAAGCTCAAGATGATCTGATTTTTACTATGTGGTGCAGTTTAATACATCTGTGATAATATTCCATGCCAGTGAAGCTCAGAATCCATTGAAAGCTTGGCCATGCTAATGCTGTATACTCTCTTTCTCACCTTGAGGCATGTTGCTTAACCTTTCTGAGGTTTATCTTCCTCCTCTGTTCAAAGAGAGATCATAATCATAGCTATCTTACTGTTGCCAGAAGTTGCCTGTGCCCACGTACATAATGAGTTTAGGATGATGCCTGTCACTTAATATCCAGAGTAAACTCCTTCTTTACTACAATTAAGATATAATTATTACACCTAGCCACACAAACTATGCAGTACAGAAGCATGCATATCCGTACACAGAAAGCTACAACAGTGTCGCATGTTTGTGGTTATACATATATAGATAGATGTAGGAAAAGATTCATCGCTACATCTCCAGTGAACTCAGTAGCTCTGTTATTTTTATGGCTTCCATAATAGAGACTACAGAAGCCTATAGGAAATATGAGAGCGTGGCTCCAGCGACCTACTATAGTTAAGTTCATATTGAAAATCCCTTAAGTATATCACTAAATTTTTCATATTGATAGAATTTAGTACTTCCAAATGCAGCCCCTGCTTGGCCAGAAAGTAGCAGCTGCCCAACAGGTGCTGAGAAATAGGAGAAGGGGCAGGGGAGGAATCAAATTCCCAGGAGGGCCCAGACTCTCCCCATGCTCTGCTGAGAAACATTGGAGGCAAAGTAAAGAGCTCAGCCAGCACTGTGACTCAAAATGAAATGAAGTAAAATACAATAAAAAATTTGCCCCTGTCTGTGAACTGAAATTTTTTTGTCACTTTATGCTAATGAAAAACTTGTGTCATTCTTAACAGTAGCTTGGATGTAAAAGTGACCATCTCCCCTGACTTTAATGTCAAGCATGATGATGGGAAATTCTGCATTTGCTGAGAGTGCCCTCACTGTGAGTTACTGTGGCGTGTGTATTTGCTGGTTTCAGGCACACAGTGAAGGTAGGAAAGTCCTCACCACGATGGTAAAGCATCCCCAAGGAAAAGTCCTTGGGGAACCATTGCTGGATGTCATGTCCAAATCACATGAGTCCTTATATGAGTGCTTATCCCCAGGTTTCAGGATCGCTCTGTGGCTCTTTAGCCAGACATTTCTCCTCTCAGGGTATGTTTATAGGATATGTTTGGTGATTGTCCACTAAATTCATATTTTGGATTCTATGTGACCAGCATGAGGTAGATATAATCAAGTCTGCCAAAGAAACCAAAAATGCTCTAGGGCTCAAGGAATATAAAATTAACTTGAGGAAGGTTCAAACATATTAAAATATTAAAGAGCAAAACAAGATTATATGTAACAGATAACTTGGCTATTCTCTCTCTTTCTCTCCCTCTCTCACTGTGGTCTAGCTATGTAGGCCATGCTGGCCTTGAACTTGCAGCAATTCTTCCTCTGCCTCTCCTTCCCAAGTGCTGAGATTACGTGCATGGGCCACCACTGGCTAGCTGCCTAATTTTCTTGTTAAGTCTTATTCTGGGCTATACTACAATCGCACGTGTACCACAGCTGCCACTCCAATATTCATTATATAAATGAACAGATTTGGGCATGGTGACCTAATATGAAAGGATAGATTTAGGAATGTGTTACATGTGTTAAATGTATTAACTACTGGAAATATTGTTGAACTTTGAAATGACCCCATTAGAACTCAAACTGAAACAATAATATAAAATAAAGAGTTATGGCAAAGATAGGCTAATGCTCATCAAAGCCCTTGGCACTTGTTCTGGATGCATATCAGACTGCCTTTCCCAGAATCCCTTGCAATTAGCCAAAGTTATGTGACAGAGGTCTGGCCAATGTTATTTTTGTGCAGAGTTTGCATACTTCCAAGCAGGCTCTCACTTATTCGCACTGTCTCTTCATCTGCATGACCTCTGCCAAGAACTCTTTGGATTCTCTGAAGTACAAGAAGATGACAGAACCACACGGTGGAAGATACCTGGGTCCCTAACCAGAAAGGCAAGAACAAGAAGGGAAATACTGGTCTAGTCTTTGGTGTAAGAAATAGAGAAAGACTTGTTTATTTAACCCATTTAAAACTCTGCTGACCCACACACACACAGAAAAGAAGTGATCGCAGCATTTATAACAATGAAAATGCAGAAACAGCCATTTTCTAAAGACAACCTATCAAAGAGAATTTTGCTAAAAAAAGAGTTAACCGACCCAAGATAGTATAATGCAGTCATGAAAAGTGATGGTTGTTTATTGTAAGGAATATGTCACAATGTCAGAAAGTGCTAGCATTTTCCTATAAAAATCATATTGCAATGGATAATTTTTTTAATTATGTATGTACGTCTTATTTATTTTAAAGACAGGATCTTCCTGAACCACATTACTCAGGCTGGCCTAGAACTCCCTACCCTCCTGCCTGTGCCTGCCAAGTGCTAGGATTACCAAGTGTGTGCCACTGATTGGCCTTGTATAATTCTTTCTTTTCAAATTTTTCACTAATTTAATTTTTTTTTAGTTGAAGTGCAAAGATTAAGATATCATTCATTCTGGCATTTTCAAAACCAACTGGTTTTAGTTGATCCTCATTTCTCTTCCTCTCCTCAGTCCCTCTTCCACTTCCGTTCTACTCCAATGTCCTTCCCTCTTCTATTTACATGGCACACACATCCTTTCTTATAGTAAGTTGAAATGTTTTTAAAATTAAAGCTCCAAATATCAGGACATCCCAGTTGTAACCATTCCAGTTATGCCAAGAGAACTTCATATGTAGGAATGACCCAGGGTGGTGCCTAGAAGAAGAGAAGGCCTAGCCTAGCAGAGAAAAGTAATTCCAGGCCAAGGCTGGAGCATGGCAAGGTGGGAATGCAGGACAGAATTTATGGGCGTGCAAAGAGATTCTGAGAGCACCTCCACTTTTCAAGGTATTGGACAAGGCATTATTTGAGAGCAGCCTTCTTGCCACTACTAACCAGTATTTGGCATTTCTGGAAGCCACCATTCTTTCTGCCAATTAATCAGGACTTAGTCTTGCTCTGTTGGGAGTGAAGGTCAGTTTGAATTTGGCTATTAATTGTGGTCCCACTGCAGCCTACGGGTGATGCGCCTGGAGCCCAGGAATGGCATTATTTATTATCTGTCTTATCTGGAATGTTGACCTCCATCAACTCAGTATTCTGGCTGGCTAACATGCAAACTAATCAGACAGACCCTATGCATTCATTGAACAGAATCATTTGCTGCTCTCATTTCTTTAGCTCACTGATTTTTTATACCTTAGGCTGGAACAGACACCTAGAAGTCTCATTCTGTCTTCACAAAGTTTGGGGAGGTAGAATGAGGATGGACAGTTAAACTAAATGCTCTTTACTTGATGATTCATTCTATGCCATGGATAAGACAAAGTAGCAACTATCATCTGTCCTACTGACCAGGAAAATGAGACTCAGAGAGGCCTGGTGATTTTTCGAAGACCACACAGAGAGATGCAAACAGCAGAGAGTTGATGGAAGTTTGAGTCTGTCTCTATTTTCAGAGATGTTCTGAGAGAAATCAAATAAGACTCATGATATTTAAAAAAAAGGGAGGGGTTTGAAAGATTGCTTAGTGGTAAAGGTGCTTGCCTGTGAAGCCTAAGGGAGCAGGTTCAGCTCTCCAGAACCCAGCTAAGCCAGATGCACAAGATGATGCCTGCATACAAGATGGCACAGTGTCTGGACTTCGATTACAGTGGCTGGAGGCCCTGGTACACCAATTCTCTCCCCCCCTCTCTCTCACACACACACACACACATAAAATGAATAAATAAAAATGTAAAGAAAGAAAAGGGATAGATCTATTGTTCTGGACATTCTAGAGGCACTGAAGGTGAAGCTGGAGGGAGTGTATCACAGTGGTCTCCTTGATTATTACCACTATAAATAGATGTATACTTGGGGGAGAGTGTTAGTTTCAAAGCAAATCCTTTGCTGTGTGGGTTGCCTTGGGAGAACTCAGGGGCAGCTGCCTGGCATTAGTGAGAAATATCCAGGCCAGGCTTGAGTGCCCCTCAACTCTCCTCCCTCTGTGTGCAAAGGCCGGTGTCCCTTTGAAACCTGGCCTTCTAAATGCTGCCTCTGCCCACTTGAAAACGGACTTGTCAGAGCACACAGTCAAGGCATGTTTACCTACCTCTTCACAAGCAAGCATTCTCAAAGGCGCTTCTGAGCCATTCAGGCATCTGGTAAATGACAGGAGCATGTACATTGCCATAGTTACCGAATCAGCAATCAAAGTTCCCATCCATTTCCTCTCCTGTTGCAGAACATCCAAGGAGAGGATTCAGCAGTGCAAGCGCTTGGAAAACCTCTGCTTCCTCCACAGTCCTGCCCCAAGTCCTGTTCTATTAGCATCTCAAAGCTACCAGCTGAAGAGATAAAACCAGATCATAGATTCGACAACAAGACCTGTATCTCTAAACAGGGCACAACCATATCAGTCAACCAGTAGAAAGGTCAGGAGACCTGAGGACCAGCACATGTTTAGCATGTCACTCACGGCATCTTTCTGAAACACCAGTCTAATTGTGCCCAACGCTGACCAACTGCAAAACTCGATCTAAATGCCCCCTTCTCCAGGAAGTCCTTCCAGCTCTATCAGATCCATTTCCTGGGCTCACTCAGGGCATATTTTCCTTTGCCTGTTGGTGTCTGCCATACTTGAGTAACGAAAGGAAAAGAGGCTGCATTTGGGCTTAATGGTTAAATGCTTGCCTACAAAGCCTAGCGACCCAAGTTTGGGTTCCTAGTACCCACATAAAGCCAGATACATAAAGTGGTACATACATCTGGAGTTCATTTGCAGTGACAGGAGGCCCTGGAATGTAGATACTCTCTTCTCTGTCTCTCATCCTCTCTCTTCTCACTCTCTCTCTGTCTCTCTCTCTCTCTCTCTCTCTCTGTGTATGTGTGTGTCTGTGTCTCTTAAATAAAACATAAGAGGCTGCATCTTATCCATCAGTTTCACCTCTTTTTTTTTTGCCTGTGTATGTGAGTGTCTGTGTCTGTATGTGTGTGGGAGTTTGTGTACTTGCAGGTTCACACACATGTGTGTGCATGTAGAAGACAAAGGTTGAAGTTAGGTATCTTTTGCAATCATTCTCTTCCTTATTTTTAAAATAGGTGTTTAATTTTTTTTATTTATTTGAGAGAGAAATAGGCAGAGAGACAGAGAGAGAACGGGTGTGCCAGTGCTTCTAGCCACTGCGAAGGAACTCCAGATGCATGTGCCACCTTGTGCATCTGGCTTATGTGGGTCCTGGGGAGGAATTGAAACTGGGTCCTTATGCTTTTCAGGCAAGTGCTGTAACCATTAAGCAATCTCTCCAGCTCTCCTCCTTAGTTTTTGAGGCAGAGTTTCTCACTGAACCCAGAACTCACTAACTCAGCTATAAGAGCTAGCAAGTGAGCCCTAGGTATCTGCCTGTCCCTGTCTCTCCAATTCTGGGATTACAGGTGTGCACTGCCATGCTTGACTTTTATGTGGATGCTAAGAATTGAATTCAGGTCCTCTTCCTTGTGAGGCAAGCACTTTACTCATTGGACCATCTTCCTAACCTCAATTTTACCACTGTTTTTGCACTGTATGGGTTATTCATGCATGTATATATGCATGTTTGTCTGCACATAGGCATGCTTTTGTGTGTACATGAACATAGAAACCAGAGGGTAACATCAAGTGTCTTCCACTTTATTTAGTGAGACAGGGTCTCTCACTTGAACCCAGAGCTCACTGGTTCAGCTAGTCTAGCTTGCAAGCTTTCCCCCTTTCTACGTCCTGAGTGTTGGGATTACAGGCAGCTGCCACACCCACTCTGAGCTGGGGATCTGAACTCCAGTGCTCATGCTCCCACAGCAAGGGCTTTTCCCACTGAGCCTGCTCCCCAGCCCCTCCCAATTTTATAATTGACAACGGCTTACAAGCATTCTGTGCTGAACCCATCAGGCACATAATGAAGTTTGACTCACCATGACCACCCCTCCACCACCACTACCTCAACAGGACCAGTTCACACCTGAGCTATAGACCATTCTGAGAAGTGCTCTGCATCCCAAGACCTCAGTGACATTTTTGAATTGCTTCCTTTCCCCAGGAACACCTTCAGCTCTCCAGGTCCACCTCCCACTAACATACTATACATCTTACACACCACCTTACATGCTGTTCTATCTCAGAAGCCTTCTGGGCTTCTCCAGGGCAGCCTGACTGTCCTTAGGTCTTTGCCCCAAATTCTCCCTGGGGCTCTGGTGAGCTGAATGTCTCCTCTATCTATTGCAAGTTCCCTGGATGGTAAGAATATGCTGTGGTTTGAATGTAGACCCATAAGCTTATGTGTCTTACAACTTGGTATCCAGCAGGTGACACTGTTTGGGAAGGTTTTATATCCCTTAGGAAATGGAGCCTTGCTGGAGGAACTCAACTATGAGGGCAGGCCTTGAGGTTGTTATAGCCTAGCCTCGCTTCCTGCCTCTCTCTGCTTCCTAACTGCACACAGAATGTGATGAGCCACCTCCAACTCTCACTACTATGTCTTCTTCACCATGAGAAAATGTAATCCCTTACCCATCTCCCCCCCCCCACACACACACACCCTTAAGTTGCTTTTGACAGCATTTTGGCCACAGCAAGGAGAGAAGGAACCAATGCAGACAAACTTTGTACATCTTTCTGTCCTGTTTCTGCCACTAGCAGATGCTGATACTGTATATGCAGAATTAAATAAAGTGGTGTACTACAGGGAGACAGTGTGGTCAGCTTTGGATCGTATATGTGATGGTGATGCTTACAATTATAACGGAGCTGTCACAGTCCTGCCACCTAGAAAGAAACACAGTAATCATCTCCCATGGTTCATGTGTTTGTGGTGTCCTAATACAAACATATGTGTGTGTGTGTGTGTGTGTGTGTATACATGAACAACTCTGGGGCTGGAGAGATGTCTTAGTGGTTAAGGCACCAAGGTTCAGTTCCCCAAAACAGATGTAAGCCAGATGTACAAGCTGGCACATGAGTCTGGAGTTCATTTGCACTAACTAGAGGCCCTGATGTGCCCATTCTCTCTCTCTCTCTCTCTCTCTCTCTCATTCATAAATAAAAATTTAAAAAAAGAAACCTTTGAGCTATGTTCTGACACATAAATGCTATTGGGATACTGATGCCTGATGTACTTTACAAGTATGCAGCTCAGGATCCGTAGGTTGGGTCAAATGGCCAGGTGTACAGCAAGCTCTACCGCCTAGGTTTATGCAACACTTTATGATGCTTACAAAATGACAAAAGTTACCTACCACCACATTAAGGACGTTTCCCCATCAGTAAGGGTGGCGGGGGTCATAATAAAATGACTAGCAGCCTGTAAACTTGTCTGTCCCTCACCTGCTCCTGGCTCCCTGCAGAAACACCGCACCCCTCCTCCCCTCCCTTGCCCAGCCTTGGCATCCTGTTTGGACAGCTCGCTTCACTCCTTGCACCTGAGCTGTAGGCTGTGGGCAGTTGCTCCGGGGAGGAGAGGAAATGTGGTGAGTGACGCTGTCCCCAGCCGGGATCCAGGCAGGGCTGGTGTTTCAGAGCAGCTGCCATTTGGAGCAGGCAGCAAAGATCAATCACTACCCTGATTCTTGCCAAGATGTGAGTGAAGGTTTTGCTTCCAATCTGCCCGTCAGAGGAGCATGATTCTCTCCTCAGATCTGCCTCTGGGCCAGCATGACTGGAAGAAGGTGGGAAGAATGGGAGCGGGCGGGGGCGGGGGGCAGGAAAGATAGAAAAAGATTAACAAAAAGGCAGGGGAAAATAAATTTGTCCAAAGGTTCAGCTCAATGGAGTAAACCAAAGTAGTTTTAGGTCCAACCAGGCCTTTTCTTTAATTACTACTAAGCTACTGTTTAATTGGGAGAAAATGACTTAATCTCCCTAAACACCCTGCTTCTTAATCTACAAAGGGCTGGACTGAACATTAAGTGAGCTGCTGCGCGTTCTACATAAAAGGCAATGAACGGTGTCTAAGAAGGTGCTCAGGAAACAGGGGTGTTTGCAGTCACCGAGGAATCAAACCACCCTATTATGCCGTATTTGTGGCTCAAGACAGGTTGCCTGGCACGACTCTCAGACATGGGTCATGGCTGAGAGTAGTTGAAGGGAAGAATTCCCAAGAGGAACCTGTGAGGGGGTGGGGAGCGGGTCAGGGAAGGTGAGCTCTCAGCCTGAGGTTTGCAGGGAACACTGTCATACAACATATAAATATAGGAGAGAATGGGCGCGCCAGTGCCTCCAGCCACTGCAAAGGAACTCCGGACGCATGCGCCACACAAGGTACTTCTTAGAGACGTCCTGACTCCAGACAGAGGGCTTTTAGGTCCATTAAGGGATCTCACACTTGTAGCCACTCAGATACCTGAAGTCATTCAGGTAAACTGCTCCAGAAGTCCCCAAGAGCAGTCTACCAAAAAGAGGAAGAGACCCAGGCCTTCAGAACTAAGTTCCTCAGCCAGCAGAAGGCCTCCTGGGAACAGTAAGAGGGGACATGAGAACCAGAAGGCGGGAGCCAGCTGGGCCAGTGAGCTCCGGCAGAGGGATCTTTTACACGGCCTGTGAGATATACCCGGTAGACCACAACACAGCCTGCATTTATGCAGACAGTTGTAGGAGTGAGGACGTGTGGCTCTCTTGACAGCATCACCATGCAAGTTCATGAATGCCCCATCACTTCCAGGAGCTTCTTGGGGCCCCTATATGTTTTCACTTCCTTCCCTTCCTCTTCTTCTCCTTCTTGCTTTTTCTTTCTTCTTTCTTTCCCTTCCCATTCCTTCATCCTCCTTCCTTTTTTCCCTCCCTCCCTTCTTCTCCCTTTCTTCCTTCCTTCATCCTTCTTCCTTTCTCTCTTCTTTTTTAATTTTTGTAATCACACTTAGCATTCACTTCCCACATTTCAAGTGCACTGTCGTGTGTTTTAGCTGTACACGTTGTGTGATAGAGCAGATCCCTTGAGATCCTTCCTACTGCATAACCGCAACTTTACACCTACTTAATAACAATTGCCTGTTCCTCAGCACCCTAGAAACCACCATTCTATTTTTAACTAGGTTCTGATTTTAACAAGAATTATCCCTAAGTAAGATTGTTGCTCAACTGTAATACTTTCAAGGACCTCCATACAGTTACAATGTCTCCACACATTTCACATTCCCGCCAGAAGTGCACAAGGGTTCCAGCTTTTTCATAGCCTCACCAACACATGTTGCCTTTTCTTGTTTATTTTAATAATTGCCATTCCAAGAATGAGGTGTTAGTTCATTATGGTTTTGATGGCATTTTCCTGTTAATTAGTGATGATGGCCACCTTTGCATAACCCTGTGGGACATTTGTATGTCATCTTAGACAAATATTTATTCATGTCCTTTTAATCAGGTTCAGGTTGTTTTTCTTGAGTTAACGGATGACTTGACTTTTCTTTATGACTGTTGTTTCATTCATTATAGAGAAGCTTTTGATTTTTAATTTTTATTTATTTATCTATGTGTGTGTGCACATGCATACACACGCTAGGGTCTGTTGCCACTGCAAAAAGAATGTCAACTTCTTGTGCCACTTTTTGTGTCAGGCTTTACATAAGTGGCTGGAGAACTGGACCCTGGTCTGCAGGATTTTCAAGCAAGTGTCTTTAACCACTGAGCCATCTCTCCAACCCTTTTTTAGTTTTATGTAGCCTCTCTTGTCTTTTTGTTGTTGTTGTTCTTGCTTCACATGCTTTGGTGCCATCTCCTTGAAATTATTTCTAAGGCCAATGTCATGAGGCTTTTTCATGATGCTTCTTTGTGTTGGTTTTATAGTTTCAGATTTCATGTTTTTATTTACTCATATTTCATATTTGTGTTGATTTGTGTGATATAACCTGTCATTTTACCTTTTGCATATATTTATCCATTTTCCCAACACCATTTATTGAAGACACTATCCTTTCTCCATTGGCACCTTGAGCATTCTCCCATTCATAACTCAGATGATCCTCACTTGGCCTCTCTGCGTTACGCAGCATAGGTTGTGTCAAGCTCATTTGGGCAGGTGCTGCAGTTACCTTCTCATTGATGGAACAAAACGACATATGGAAGGAAAGGGTTTATTTCTGGTCTATAACTTTGAAAGGCAGCTTTGTCATGGCAGAGGCAGACAGCTAGTTCATGTTGCTCTACATCAGCAGCAAGGAGGAAGAAGCAAGAGTGAGCTAGCACTGGCAAGGTGGGCTGGATTATAAAATCCCAAGGCCCATCCCCAGTGACTCACCTCCTCCAGCAAGGATCCACCTCCTAAAGACTCCACCAGCTGGGGATCAAGACGGTGGTTTAATCACACATGCATGAGGCGATTGGGCACACTTCTACACGCAAACCACCACAGTTTGGGTTCATAAAAGTAACAGTATTTTCTCAGTCACTCAGTCATGTCAAGAGGAAGTACTTGTACTATTTTTCTGACTCTTCAGTCAGAAGCTGTTGTAGGAAGTAGTTTGGAAAGATCCTGAACATTCCAGGGTCATTGTAATAACTGGGTTTATAAATGCTATAAAATAACATTTGTAGTAAAGGTTGTTGTGTAGGGCATATTTATTATTTATGATATATCTGTGACTGTGTGTGCATGCATGTGTATATTTGAGGTCACATTCACCTAAGAAGAATAACAATGAAAGGATAAAAGGATGTTAGCAAAACTTAAATAACATAGTCAGTGGGTGTCAAAACGACCAGAAAAGAGCGATCTCTGATACATCTAGGGAAGGACATCTGCCAGATAAAGAATCCAAAGAGTATAGAGGAAATAATTGGATATCTCAGGGAACATCAGACCCTGCCCTTGTGTAGCCTGATCTAAGCTTCTGAGTCTTTCTGTATGGTGAAACTACCCTTGTTGCATAGATAAGAACTTCCACAGGACCTGCCTGAGATGAAACAATTCTAACATAGAGTTGTGAGGAGGGCCCTGTTATTTTCTCTCTCTCTCAAATAAATAAAATACATTTTTAAAAGAAAAAAAAACAAACAAACAAAAGTTAACTGCAAAAAACTAAAACAACTGTAGTACGTTCTGAAATGAGATGTTGGCCAAGGGGTGTAAACTTGCACTTATATGATGAGTAAGTCTTGGAGAGTTCCTGTACAATGTGGTGACTGCTGTTGATAACAATACATTCCATATTTGAAATTCATTGAGAGTGGATCTTAAGTATTCTTATCACACATCCAAAAGGTAATGAAAGTTGATGACTATACTTATTAGTTTGATTGTGGTAATCATTTCACAAGCCCTGTGTATATCACAAAATCATACCTGTTGTGTTTGAGTGAAAAATGCCCATAGGCTCATGTGTTTGATTACCTGGTCCCTAGCTAGTGGTGATGTTTGAAAAAGTTGTGGACAGTTTAGGAAGTGACACCTCTCGTGGAAGAAGTGGGTCACTGGGGGGTAGACCTTGGGGTTTTATAGCCTTCTTGTTCATCCTCTGTTTCCTGACTCTGGATGCAATGTGATCACTCCTGCTGCATGCCTTCCTCACCATGATAGAGTGTGCCCCCTCTAAACTTTGAATCGCAATAAACCCTTTCCTTACTTAGGCTGCTTCTTGTCAGGAATTTGGTTATAGCAATGACAAAAGTCACTAATGCAATACCTTGAATACATACAATTGTTAAGTATTAACTATACCTCAATAAAAGTGAGTTTACAAAAAGACACTGTGCTTCAGAATGTGCATGCACTTTGAAATGGAAATCGCAGCATGAGAGAGGGTATTAGGAGAGGAGGCTGAGGGTGTGAGCACCAGAGGTAGACATCCTGTTGTGCACTGTGACCTCTAGCTATGGGTAAAGCCCTGTGTGCCTAGGACCTCAGTCCTTACCATTTCCTCCAGGATCCATTGTAAGGAAGGCAGTCAGGGCCACACACACACAAACAAACACATACACACACACACACACACACACACACACACCTGAAGCTAAAGTAATTTATTGAATTTATGGCATTTTCTTCTGTATAGATTGTGTGTTTTCATCACACTTAGCCCAATTACCCTATCTCTCCCCACTTTCCCTCCCACTACAACTGGTGATCTCATTAGATCTATATCCTGAATCCATGCCTTGTTTATTTTTTTAACCCACTGATTTAAATTAGGGTCCTTTGCATAACCATGGCTGGGAGATTCTGTACTGTAGAGTGGGAAATCTTTCAGTGGCTACACCAGTAAAGGATGTGACTTCCCCTTTCCCAGCAATCATCAGTTTCTATTTCTTTTGGGAGGTGTGAGGTCTCATGGATCCCTCCCTCATCTATGATGAATTAATGAGACTCATTGGAAAAGACTCAATACCTCTTCTCATCTCCTGTGAATTCATGACTGTGACTGAGTAGTCATAGCCAGAAGACAGCATTGTGCAGCCCCATTTTGAATCTCTTTCGATATTTTTCCACCCCTTCTGTAAGGTTCTTTGAGCTCTGGTGGTGTGGTTTCATGTTTAGAGCTGAGCACAGACTAGTTTCTTATTATTCTTTGTAATAATGCTATCTATGCATATCTGTGTTCACCTCCACCCTTTGTATAAAGAAATTTCTTGGTTTGAGGTTGTGAGCAGTAATTATTAATATCCTATGACTTCTGGGAACAGACCTATTCACTCACATAGAGGACCTTCATTCAATTACTTTAAAAATTTATATTTTGAGATGGCTTATCACGTAGTAGGTTTCCAAATGGCTTATTTGCATGTCCTTAGTTTTGGTTCATCTTCCCACCACCTCATCCCTCCCTCATACCCCATCCCTATTGCTGCTTCAACCTTTCCCTCCCACCCTTATTCCCCTCTGATTTTGGGTTCCATGTATTCTATTCCCTATGATCACCTTTCTCACACACATGTGCCCCTTTTCTAGTTTCCTGATCTCTACAGACACTAATTCCAGCTTATATCCACTATTCTAGAAATTTGAATCTGGGACATGGATCTGAGAAGAAAATATAGTGTTTCTGTTTCTGAGCCTGGGTTCCCTCCCTCAGTATGATCTTTTCCAGTTCCATCCAATATCCTGCAAATTTAATAATTTCCTTTTTCATTATAGCTGAATAAAACCCTACTGAGTATATATACTACATCTTCATAATCCATTTATCGATTGATGGGTATCTGGACTGGTTCTGTTTCCTAGCTATTGTGAATAGAACAGCAATGAACATGGCTGAGCAAGTATCTTTGAAGAGTGTAGAGCCCTTAGGGTATATACCCAGGATTGGTACAGCTTAGAACTACAACCATTCCTCTTAGTACTGCCTTCATTATATCCCATAGTCTTTGATATACTGTGTTCTAATTTTTGCTAAATCCTAGGAATATATTTTTATTTCTTTTGTGATTTCTCTATTTTTCATTATTTAGTAGTATGTTGTTTAAGCCCCAGGAGTTCACGTATTTTCTGTATTTTTTATTAATTTCTAGCTTTATTGCATTATGGTTGGATAAAATACAAGGAGTTATTTCAATTTTCCTAAATTTGTTTAAATATTCTTTGTGTCTGTAGCAGACAGCTTCAGGTTCATTGAGATGAGCTTCCAGACCAGGCAAAGTTATGAAGGATGGGATATTTATTGAAGCTTACAGATCCAGGGGAAGTTCCATAATGGCAGAAAAAGCTGGCCTATTTTCCCAGAACTAAACAAAGAGAGAGAGAGAGAGAAAAAAGCACAAGCCTAAATGTCAAAAGCCACACAGTACAGCACACTTCAGGAACTCCTGCTAGGCACACTTTGCATATCTTTTGATTGAAATCTGAAACCCACCACCATACCTTAAGATCCGCCCAGTGACACAACCTCCAGCCAGGTGGCTGCAGATGCAAACTACAAACTAATAAAATACTGAATATATTGGGGGTCATCTATTCAAACTACCACAGTGTCCTAATATTTTATATGTTTTAGAGTAAGCACCATGAACTTCTGAGGAAAATATGTATTCTGTAATTTTGGGGCGGACTGTTCAGTACACATCTGTTAGGTCTTTTTGCTTTATAATATTATTCAGGTTCAATGTTGCTTTGTTTATTTTTTTGTATGTTTGACCAGTCTATTGGAGACAATGGTGTGTCACAGACTATAACTATGCTGGAGTTAATCTGAGTATATGTCTAATAGTATTTCTTTTATGTAATTTGATGTCTTGTGTCCACTGCCTATATATTTAAGGTAGTAATGTCCTTTTTGTAGACTGTGCCCTTGATCAACATGAAGTGTCTTTTATCTTTTTTCACTCATTTTGGTTTACAGTCTATTTTTTCAGATATTAAAATAACAATACCTGCTTTTTTCTTGGTTCCATTTACCTGGAATTCCGTTTTTCCATTCTTTTCTGTCAGGTACTGTCTGTCTTTGAGAGTGAGGAGAGTTTGTTGAAGATAGTCTGGTCCCACTTGATAGCCTATAACTTTTTTTTAAATTTTTTTTGTTATTTTTATTTATTTATTTGAGAGCGACAGACAGAGAGAAAGAGGCAGATAGAGAGAATGGGTGCGCCAGGGCCTCCAGCCACTGCAAATGAACTCCAGATGCGTGCGCCCCCTTGTGCATCTGGCTAATGTGGGTCCTGGGGAGTCGAGCCTCGAACCGGGGTCCTTAGGCTTCACAGGCAAGTGCTTAACCGCTAAGTCATCTCTCCAGCCCAGCCTATAACTTTTGACTGGGAGTTGAGACCATTAGTATTCAGAGTTATTATTAAAAGTGTGAGTAAATTCCTATCATGTTGATGCTTTGTAGGGTTTGGTGTTTTCTTTGATCTTCATTTGCTTCACAACTAACCTAGCACTGATTATTATTTTTCCGTCTAAATCCTTGAATGCTTTATCCTTCTCTTTAGGCTGAAGTATTCCTTCCAGTATCCTCTGTATGGCTGGCGTGGTGGTCATAAATTACTTTAGTCTGCTTTTACCATGGAAAATTTTCCTTTGCCCACCTATTACAAAAGATAATTGTGCTTGGTGGAGTAGTTTGTGTTGGTAATTGTGGTCTTTTTTTAAAAATTTTTTGTTTATTTTTATTTATTTATTTGAGAGTGACAGACAGAGAGAGAAAGAGGCAGAGAGAGAGAGAGAGAGAAAGAGAGAGAGAGAGAATGGGTGTGCCAGGGCCTCCAGCCACTGCAAACAAACTCCAGACACATGTGGCCCCTTGTGCATCTGGCTAACATGGGTCCTGGGGAATCGAGCCTCGAACCAGGTCCTTAGGCTTCACAGGCAAGCGCTTGACCCCTAAGCCACATCTCCAGTCCAATTGTGGTCTTTTAATACTTGGAATACATTATTCAACTGTCTCCTGGCTTTTGGAGTTTTCACTGAAAATTGGATGTTATTCTGATGGGCCTATCTTTGTTTGTGACTTGTTGTTTCTTTCTTGTGACTTTTGGTGTCATCTCTTTGTTTAATATTCTGACTATAATATGACATGATGGTTTCTGTTCAGGTCCTGTCTAGTGTTCTGTATGCCTCTTGTATCTGGATGGGCATCTCATTTCCCATGCTTAGGAAGTTTTATTCCATAATTTTATTGAAAAATATTTTCTATTACTTTGGCCTGAAGCTCTTTTCCTTTGTATGCCCAATATTTTTTGATTTCATGTTTTCAGGGTATCCTAAACTTCTCTTGTGTTCTGTTCATACAGTCTTTGAACTTGTCATTGATTTTTGACTACTTGATCTATTTCCTCTACTTCATCTTCAAGCTTCAATAGTTTATTATCCTTGGTATGGTCTATTCTATTGGTAAGATTTTCTTTTTTAAAATATTTTATTCATTTTTATTTATTTGAGAACAACAGAGAGAGAAAGAGACAGAGAGAAAGAGAGAGAGAAAGAGAGAGAATGGGTGTGCCAGGGCCTCCAGCCACTGCAAACGAACTCCAGACGTGAGCGCCCCCTTGTGTATCCCTGGGGAATCAAGCCTCGAACCGGGGTCCTTAGGCTTCACAGGCAAGCGCTTAACCGCTAAGCCATCTCTCCAGCCCTATTGGTAAGATTTTCCCTGGAGGTTTTTATTTGACTTGTAGCATTTTTCATTTCATTTGATTTTTTTCTTCAGCATTTCTTTCTCTTGGGTCCATATATTCCTGTCACTTGTTCATTTTATTGAGCTGTTTGTATTCTCTTGCTATGCTGGATCCCCCAAGACAGCCCTTGGGGGTGGGGGTAAGAAGGCGCAGAGTCAATGACACAGACACTGGGAGTCAGGTGACAAGCTGAAAGCAGACTACCCCTTGCACACTTCCCATTGGTCCTTTTGTTTTTTGGCATTGTGTTGTCCCTTTTTCATTGGCTTGTTTCCTGTGTCAGTGGTCTCCGCGTGTTTAGGCAGGGTTTAAGTTGGCTCACAGGGGCAGTAGCAGTCACTCATGTGCTGTAATCTCAGGGCCTCTTCCCAAGGGCCCCCTGCCTGTGCTTCTCCTACACTCTTGGAGTTCACTCTGGCATTTGTCTGTGTCTTCTTTGAAGGTAGTCGGGCTGTCTATTGAGCCCTTTCAGCTGTCTGTTTGTGCACTAGGTACTTCATTCAGACAGTTATGTATGTCCCTTTAAATTCACTGTGTATATTTATCATAAATGTGCTTTTGAATTCTTTTTTAATTTATTTTGAGAGAGAGAGGGAGAAAGAGAAAGGGGAAGAATGGATGCACCAAGGGCTTCAGCCCCTGCAAACAAACTGCAGACGTGTTTGTCCCCTTGTGCTCATGCGCGACATTGCACACTTGCATCACTATGCATCTGGTTTAAGTGGGGCATGGAGATTTTTACATGAGTCTTAGGCGTCACTGGCAAATGCCTTAACTGCTAAGCCATCTCTCCAGCCCTACTTTTGAATTCTTTGTCTAGTAATTCCTCTAAGTAGCTCTTTTAGGAGGCCTCTACTATAGGACTGGGCATTTTTGGTAGGAATATACTGCATTGATTTTGTGTGTGTGTGTGTGTGTGTGTGTGTGTGTGTGTGTGTGTGTGTGTTACTTGGTTTATATTGGGATTTTCCCATCTGGAAATAGTCCATTTGTCAAGAATGCTGGGCTTAAACAGCTAGCAGTAATGTCAGAGCAAGGTCACATAGGACTGAGGTGGAGACATGGGCTCACACATGGAGCATAAATATTACAGTGGAAGAGGAACTCACATAGGGTGGATGTAGGATCTTACAGGTGTAAGTATGGGAGAGGCACACTCAGTGAGATGGTGTTGGTTCATCCGCAGCAAGAAGGGGAGGGGCATGCAGAGCAGGAGTGTATCTGGGTAGTGGCTGTAGAATTTCAAGCTTGGATGAGTGGGTTGGACATAAGTAGGGGAGGACACCTGGAAGAGGAAATTCACCCCAGTGGTGTGGCATGACTAGGTAGACAGGAAGGATGTATCAATTTAGGAGAAGACTAAGGAGGGTCCTGGGCACTTCTTCAGTGGTATGGCACAACTAGGCAGGCAGAAAGGACTTGTGGTCACAGACATAGGTGGGTAGGGCACCAGGAAGTAGGCTCACTGGAAGCACTGTGGTACTGTGAGATGGGCAGGAAGGATTTACAGACATGGGCACAGACACAGAAGAGCCATAACACTGAATATTAATATCAGTGCAACTGTGATGCTCACCACAGACTTTCTGCAGATTTCCAGAAAATGTATACCCCATGGTCATTCATCCCAATGTGCAGTTCTTTCTACTGAGCATAAATATCATTATTATCATTTTACCAAGCTGGCTTCTTCCCTTTTCTTTGAATCTGTGCCAATGTAGACAAAGGTATTTTTATCTCTTGGAATCTTTCAAACTAACTACTTGTATGTTTAGTAGATATTAGAAAATTGGAATAATGAGGGGTGTTTCAATCATAGAAAGGTAGATAGCAAAGGAGTGTTTGAGACATTTTTGCTTTGAAAGTCACTGGACCATGCATCAACTAAAGATTCCTTGATCACAATTTATATTTCTCAGAATGGTGTACTTTCATGCTGTGTACTTGGCATTCCCAACACACACACACACACACACACACTCACTCACATTCACACACACACATGCACACACAACACAAATGCATGTATGTACACACATGCACACTTTCATGCTCCTCTCATGGTAACTGCTTAACTCAATTATGCAGAACAGTTAAGCTGTTCTAAATTCACCACCTTCTATTGAATTGAAGGTCTGTTTTTTTTTTTTAATACCATCTCATTAATATGCCTGCTGAAACGAAGCTTCATCTGCCCTTGCACTCACTCTATATCAACCTAGAAGAAATGAAAGAGGTTTTGAAGTTTTGTTTCCTCCCCTTTTCTCCAGTGTCTCTGTAACCATAAAGAAAGAGTCTTGAGATTTATTCCCCCACTGATAGAAAGATGCTATGTCACTCAAGCAGAATACTGTTGTTTGTGTATAACAAATAACACATACCTTGTTCAAATACCTTGTTCACATAGTTTATGTGGCCTTCCCATCATCCTTATACAATTCAAAGAGGAAAACATTGAAAACCTGCTATGTGGTTGGAATATCATATACATTAACTTAGTCAAAAATTTTACATTAACGTGTAACATAATATGCTTCTTTATGGTATTTTTACACATATATATCATTATTATGTGCTTTTACCCATTTCCCTCCCTGCCCTTCCTCATTTTCTTTACTCTCCTTACTGGTCCCCTTCCTCTGCCTTTCTGCTTTAATGTCACATGTATTCCATTCCTCTAACTTATTCCCTCCTCCCCCTCCTTTCAGATCTCTTTGACCCTTACCATAGTCACCTTTCTAGTTTCATGTCCTAAAAATACAAACATGTAAACAAACACACACACACATAAATTTAATCCTAGATTCTGCATATTAGAATATTCATTCTAATCAGTATATTCATTCTGAGTTTAGTTTAATTTGCTTAACATAATAACCTCCAGCTACATCCATTTTCCTTAAAAAGTCATGATTTCATTCTTCTTTTTTAAAAAAAATTATTTGAGAGAGAGAGAGGGAGAGATAATGGGAACACCAGGGCCTCTAGCCACTGCAAACGAGCTCCAGACACATGCACCACCTTGTTCATGTGATCTTATGTGGCTACTAGGGAATTGAACTTTGATCCTTTAGCTTTGCAGGAAAGCCCTTTAACCACCAAGCCACCTCTGCAGGTAGATTTCATTCTTCTTTATGGCCAAATACCATCCTGTTGTGTATATATTGCATTTTCTTAGCCATTCCTCTGTAGATGGACATCTGGGTTGCAAGTAGTGCTACAATAAACATTGCTGTATAAATATCTCTGTGGTATACTCAGTTCTTTGGACATGACAATATAGGGGGAAAGGAATTCAAACACATTGGTGTTGACAATCCAAACTGACCTATTCATAATGGAAGTTCTTCAAAAACCAACAAATGAAATTCCCATAGGATCCAATTATTCCACTCCCTAGGATTTGCCTGAAGAACTTAATTTAGTCCATCTCATAAGTTAGGTACTATAAAAAGTGCATATGAAGCCAAGTGTGGTGGCACATACCTTAAATCCCAGCACTTGGGAGGCAAAGATAGGAGGATTGCCATGAGTTCAAGGCCACCCTGAGACTACATTGTGAATTTCAGATCAGCCTGGGCTAGAGTGAGACCCAACCTCAAAAAAAAAAAAAAAAAAAGGTTCATGTGTGTGTGTGTGAATGTGCATGGGTGTGTTTGTGCATGTGCTAGTGCACATGTATGTGTATGCAATGTGTGTGTGTAGGCCAGATGACAATCTCAAATGTATTCCTTCATACTTTACCAACTTTTCTTTTACTTTGATCGAGGTCTTTCATTGGCCTGGACTTTGTCTAATTAGGCTAGACTGGCTGCCAGCAAGCCCCAGGGATCAACCTGTCTCTGCCTCCCTGGGGCTATAATTATAAGCATGTACTACCATGCCCAGCATTTAAAAATCATTCACTTTAGGGCTGGAGAGATGGTTTAGCAGTTAAGGCACTTGCCTGCAAAGTCCAAGGACCCAGGATTCATTCCCCAGTATCTACACAAATCACATACATAAGGTGGCACATGCATCTGGAGTTCGTTTTCAGTGGCTAGAGGCCCTGGTGCACCCATTCCCTCTCTCCCTCAAATAAGTAAATTAATTAAATTAAATATTTTAAAAATCATTAATTTTAAATTCATAAGAAAAGGATCAAATGAATTAGGGTTATTCAATCACCACCTAATAGACACATTTTAAAACTATTTATGTATTTATTTACAATGTTATGGTCTTATATTCCCTTTCCCTTTCTCCCAATTTCCCCAAGAGTACTCCCCAGTGGGATTATTGGTATTCACGATGAAGTAATTAAGGCCTCAGTCTCTTGGAGAAGGCTGTGCCTCACTATATTTCCACTCATCCTGTGGCTCTTACAGTCTTTCCTGTCCCTTTCCCACAATAATTCCCTGAACCTTGATGGGCCTCTTAGCAGCCTGATTTAATGTTGAGTTCCTCTATAACCTCTGGATTTCTGGTTTGATGGGTTTTGATTAACCACAGTGTCTGTCACCATATCCCTGGAACTGGCTGTCAGGCTATCAGTGAGAATAGTACACATGACATTGCTTCCTCTACAATTTCTCCTGGACCCCAGAAAATGTGGTACAGATGACATGTAAGAGATACATGATATATATTTGAGAATATATATTTTTTCTTCTGGTTTTTCACATGGAATTCAAGTTCAAATACCCTTTTTCACTTACTCATTAGACATTCAAGAAACAAAGTGGGTCTCTAGCTACCACACTAGTTTTCCTATTGTCAGCATATTATATTAATATGCATATTTGTTACAACTGAGGAATCAGTGTGATTATATTAGTACTAATAAAATCTCAACCTTTTCAGATTTCCTTAATTTTAATCCATTGTCCCTTTTATCTCCTATGATCCCACCTAGGATATATTACATTAAGCACTCATAGCTTGAGATCAACTGTGGGAGAGAGAATGAAGGAGACAAAAGAAGGGGAGGAGGAATACTTTGCAATACAATCTTCTAGACACAAAATGGCTATGGAATACCAGACCTCACAGTGGCTGATGCTACCTACAGAAGACCTGCAAAATACAAGAGGGAAAATGGTCAAATCAAAATAGAAGGGAGACTAGTTGGAAAGAAGAAAGGATTCAATGGAGGGGGATTCAGGAAGATGAAAAAGAAGGGTGGTGTGAGGGTACTATGATCATGTTATATTATTTATATGTATGGATGCTATCAATAGAAAGTTAAGGTGCTGGAGAGATGGCTCAGCAGTTAAAGTGCTTCACTACAAAGCTTAATTCCTCGGTACCCACGTAAAGACAGATGCACAAAGATTTTTTTTTTCACAGACAAACATACAATAAGCAGAGATAATAGATTACCCACAGAATGGGAGAAAATTTTTGCTGGATATAAAACCGATAGAGACCTAATTTCTAGAATCTACAAAGAACTCAAAAACCTAAACAAGAAAAGGTCAAACAACCCATTCACAAAATGGGGCAAAGAACTGGACAGGCAGTTCACAGAGGAAGAAATGGCAAGCACACATTAAGAAAATGCTCATCATCCCTAATCATCAGGGAAATGAAAATTAAAATAACTATAAGATTCCAGTAAGGTAGCAAAGATTAAAAAATCTAATGAAAACAAATGCTGGCAAGGATGTGGAGAAATAGGAACCCTCATTCACTGTTGGTGGGAATATAAGATGGTACAACCACTATGGAAAGCAATATGGAGACTCCTAAAGTGGTTGGCTATAGAGTTACGAACAGACCAAGTTATTCCCTTACTGGAAATTTACCCAAAAAGCTCCATGCCTCAGTTCAGAGAGATTTGCTCAACCATGTTTACAGCTGCTCAATTCATAATAGCTAAAATATTGAATCAACCCAAATGTACATTGTGAGATGAATGGATAACCAAGATGTGGTATATCTACACGATGGAATTCCACACAGCAGTAAGGAAAATGGCACAATGAAATTTGAAGAAAAATGGTTGAACTTGGAATAGATCATTCTCAGCGAACTCACCCAATCACAGAAAAATAATAGTCACATGGTCTTACCCATCTGTGGCTCCTAACCTGAATCTGCCCAAGATACTGACATACCTAATAAGCATCTCAAGGACCAGGTGGAGTGGGAGGGGAGGGTGAGAGTGGGTGTGGGGGACACAAAAGGGGACCCAAATGGCAATGGTACCATAATATTCTATATCCTGAAAGACAGACTAAAAGATTGAACCTTCATCAGGTCCTTAGAGGGAACACTTGAATCACAGGTCCCTGGAGAGGGTATGATGAAGACTAATCTTAATCTTCTCCTCTTTCTCTCTTATATTGCCCATCTTTTTCTCCTTTCTTTTCCCTTGGCTCTGGCCTGTAACTCCCAGTACCAACATGTGGTTAACATCCACAGTGAGCTGTTGATCACAGAGACCTACAAGGTTTCCCAAAAGAAGACAGATTTCTGTCAGAGTACTTAATGACTCACCAAAGGCTAATGGTAAGACCCTACTCCTGAAGACACCATATACTGTTGGTACAGAACATGGGGTGACCTGGCTGGAATCTGGAAGACAGTCAGTCCCCAAACAGCTTGTCTATATATATACATACATATATAGATCCTGCTCTCCAATATCAAGCTCCCACCAGTCATGACCTACAAGAGGGCCTACACCTGTTAAATTCTCTCTAAAATAATAATGGTTATTTCTTTTATCTGGTGCTGACTTAACTTTCTATTGGATAATTTGCTTTTCTTTTTCAGATGGATGCAGAACCTGATGAGAGAATCAGCCCATTACACCTCACCAAGGTCCCAGCTGAAGCTATCAAGTAATTGGGGAAATGAGCAAGAGTGCTGCTTTCTTGGTGAACTTAGTACTGGCACAGGGGTGAAGGAGAGAGACACAGAGAACCCTTAACTCCTACCAAACCAGATATCCAGAGACATAGAGACTCCCAAGACCTCATCACTAAAGTAGACCTAAAACAAACCCAACGTGGCTCAGGGGAATTCGTGGAAGAGTGGGCAGAAATATTGTTAGAGCCACATGTTGGGACATTATGCACAGAGACATTGCCTCCTCCCCATAACTGATGGCTAAACCCACAATGCACAACCCACAATCTCCAACGAGGAAGGTCCCTTCACAGGGGGGAGGACAGGGAGGAGGCTAACAATGGTACCAATGTGGCTGTATACACACTGTGTACATAACTAATAAAAATAAATAACTAGTTTTTTTTTTTTTTAAAAAAAAAAGAAACACAGCAGCTCCAGTTTCAGGGAAAGACCTTATCTCAATGAATCATGTGGATGAACAATAGGGAAAGGCACCTGAACTTCTCTTCTGGCCTGTGCATAAATGCACACAAAGTTCACACATTTGCACATACATGTGCTTACATCTCACAAATTCCACCTACACATGCACACACAAAAAATAGTTTATGCAAGGGGGACATCACAATGAAAGACCAAAAGGAATGAAAATTTCTGTAATGTGCTGGGAGTAACAAAAAAAAATGCCTCTCACGAAAGGGAAGAGGCCCATTGACAAATGTTTAGCCTTGCCAATAATTCTAGCCCTTATCCTGTAGGACATGGAAAGCATTTTTAAAAGGTAGGGGCTGTTTCATAAGCAGCATGTCTTAAGAAAACAGTCTGGAGCATGTCCTACCACAGTTAGTTTGGCAGGACTGAAGAGATGGGCAGTAAGTATATTTAAGAGCCCATCTAATAGGACAGGTAGATGTTAGTGCAGACTATAAATAATGCAAAAATACTGAGTTAATAATTCATTTAGTTTGGGGATCTCCTCCCCAAATCAGCATATAGTACAATGAAGTTTGGACCATTCCATAATGGTACCAATCAACATAATCTCTTGTGCTTTTCAGGCTTCCTAGTAACATTTTGATGTAGATGTTATTCATTTGCCTTTTTCTGACTGAGGAAGAAAAGCTCAGAAGACCTGACTGTCTTGTGGAAGGACACACAGTGAGCCAGTCGTGGAGCCTGGATTTGAACTGTCATGCAGAGAGACTGAAGGGTCTGACCTCTCAGGATAGTCTGCGTCATGGTTAAGTCTATAGACTGGCTATGTGTCCATGTGTGAACCATTTATTTGTGGATCACCCAGAGAAAATGTGTCAGATCGGGCTGACCTCACCCTGCCACCCAGCACGTTCCTGGGCTACCTCCCAGCTGGTGTCTGCTTAGGGAACAAAAGCTCACTTCAATATTAGCCCAAGTCAAACCTAATTAGAAAGGCAAATCCACTCCCAGCCTTCCCAAGCCCAAATTGGTGGGACATGCCAAGCAGTAACTTTCCTGTGTTTTCTGCTACTTTGGTTTTTGAGTTCCAAGTCTGATCATCCTAGGCAAGGTTATTTCCATAAAATGAACCTATTTACATCTCAAAGTGAAAACCCTCCATGTTTTATCAAATAGGTTCTCTTTCCCCTTGCATTGGAGATTTTCACTGGGAAATTTTATGCATTGATTTGAAAGATGTTTAGATAATGTATAATGTGCCAAGCTGCAGAGGATACAGTTGACTAAGGAAATGCCCCTACCCTGCAGGGAATACTATCTGGAGGGTAGCGAGAGTTTTGTACTTGGTTAACCAAAAGACTTGACCCTCATACTAATTCAGGCAAATTTTCTATTTCTCCTTAATGTTGTCTAGGTCTTACCAAATGTGCCTGTACACCAGGGTTTCTCAACCTTCACACTAATTATGGACAATTATTTGTTGGGATAGGGCTGCCCTGTGGATGCTAGGAGGCTTAGCACCATTCCCAGTGTCTGACTGCTAAATGCGTTTAGTAGCCATAACCCCATGAATTATTGCAACTAAAAATGCCTCCAAGCGTTCTCAAATGTCTCTTTGGAGACTAGTGAACAGTCTAGAGCATGCACTTTCTGTTCTCAGAGGCCCCATCTTACAATGCCAGGTTCACATCGGCCACATTAATGATGTCTCACTTCACTGACTTAGCACAGCGCTGTGCTGATTCTTGTCCGTGCCTTACCCCCACTATCCCTCTAAGACAGTGCTATGACTTTCATCACGATCATGTTTCTGTGATGTGAGAATCTCATCTACACTAAGTCATAAAGCTAATTCGTACAAGGTAAACCCAGAATTAGAACTAGACCGAGATAGCCTAATACCATTAGACAAGGTTGCCCTCCCTGAACACAACTTGTCACCTAACATAATAGAGTTGAGAACTATTTACTGAAAATTGATTAGGGGTCCAGGCCCACAAAGGCCAACTTCTCATGCCCAATGTCAAATTGAACTGTCATTAGAAACCACAATTTTATATTCACTTAACTGAGGTTCAGACAAGTTAAGTGACTTCCCCCTTTGTTCCAATGCTCGTAAGTGGTGGAGTCTGGATTCAACGGACGTTTGTCTGGCTCCAGAGAATAAACGGGTCTCTAGTGCTCATAAGTGTCTCCATCCACCACCCACACAGGGAACAGCCTATAGTTACAGCCCAAGCAAGCCTGCAAAAAAAAAAAAAAGGATTCACTGGGCAAGGTATATGCAGACTTGCCTAAGGCATCTTCCCCTCCATCCTACCTTCTAACCCCTGCCCCTGCTTTCTGCAGTCCCCCCAGCCCACTGAAGAGCGTCAGTTCTGTTTCAACAGCCTCCTGAGCACTGCACACCCCATTCCAACCCAAATAAGTCTGTGGGTGTTTGGTGAGTGTTTTTTCTCACTGGGAGGCCCCGTACATCAGAGTGTGGATTTTGGTTTCAAGTCTTTCCTACCTTTTGGCCAACTCTTCTCTCACCTACTGCACTGAGAAGTCCCCCCCCCCACACACACACACCCTCCAGCTCCCGCTCACTGCCAAACCCTGACTCTGGCTAAGAAACAGAAGGCTGCATGCTGCCCTCCTTGGATGTTGCCCTCTTTGGGTTCCATGAATAAGCCAGCAGGAATGCTTCAAGAAAGCAAAGCCATCATTTTTCCACCAAAGGGGAAAAAAATACACAACTTTCATGGCTGTGCCCAAGTGAAAACAGCCCAGGCCTCCTGCATAGTTGGTCCTTGGGTTCCAAATGTGCACCAAATAGGACTTTGGAGGTGAACTCATCCTGTCTTTCAATTCCTCTGAGTCTGCCACTGGGGTGCTGGTGGTGGGGCGGGTGGCAGAGTGGTGTGGAGAATGTGAGACTCAGATGCAGAAGTGGTCACCACCCACATCAATGGTAATTAAACTCTCAGAGAGACGAATGATGGGGGCTGAGGAGATAGCTCACTCAGGAAAACGCTTGCTCTGCAAGCGTGGGGAACAAAGTTCAATCACCAGTGGCCACATAACTTTCCAGCACTGTGGCATGTGTCTCTCATCTCAGCACTGCGGACATGGAAACAGGTGTATCTCTACAGCTCCCTGGTCAGCCAGTTTAGCTTAATTTATGAGCCCTAGGGCAAAGAGAGACCCTGTCTCAAAGGCATTGGACAGCATACCTGAGGAGCAACACCTACATTTGTCTTCCGGTCTCCACATACACATGCACAAACCTGAACCTGCACATAGACACATATGTAGCAGCACACAAAGAAACACGTTTACGAACATGCATGCACACCATACACAGAAAAATAAGTAAAATGATAAATTAATAAAGGGGCCAGCAAGTATTCCAAATAAGGAAGAGATAATTCTTCCCACCACAATGTCCTTGTTATTTAATGACAAACGAGCGCCTGCTGGAGGCTGTTACCCTACAGGCCTGTGGGCTAAGAGGTCCAAGAGATCATCTACAAAACCTTTGATTCTTCTAGCACAAACCTCACAAGGAGAGCATGGGGAACATTGAGCAGCAAATGGGAACAGGCAGGGACATGTGTGTGGACGCTGGTCCTCATCTAGGAATGGACACCCTTGCGAATGCCCATGGCACTATCAAACTGCAAGACAGAATGGAACCTTCCTTAGAGGCAACTGAACAAACTGTTGAAACCCACCAAAAGCCATTGCCAGAAGTACTGAAAATGAATAAACTAAAAATAATTGAGCATTGGTTTATAGACTAGATTTACAGACTCACATAGTGATTATGAGCCATGTCTACCACTAAAGAAAGTACTTGTTAAAATTTACTCAAAATAAGATTATTTCAAAATGACTGATTCAGGGCTGAAGACATGGCATAGTGGTTAAGGTGCTGGCCTGAGAAGCCTAGAGGACCCAGGTTAGACTCCTCAGAATCCATGTAAGCTAGATGCACAAGGTGGCACAGGTATCTGGAATTCATTTGCAGTGGCTAAAGGCCCTGATGTGACCACTGGTTCACTCTATCTGCTTCTCTTTCTCTCTTTCTCCAATATATAAAAACACGTGAGTTTATGGGTGACATCTGATTCAAACCACCACTATGGACTAGAAGAAATGCTGAGCTAAAAATCAGGACATTCAAGTTCAGCTCTTGGCCTGTCTGTCATAGCCTGGAAGTGGCGATCAGAACCACAGCCTCATATGGGAGCTCCAGGAGCAACAAGCCTTTTGTGTCCCAATGGGATGGAGCATCCACACACCCTGTTTTCAGACTACCATGGGAATGCTGCCTTTATAGTTGCACACTGCCAATGTCAAGGGTCTTGGAAACTGAACAAATCATAGAATGATTCTTTATCTGAACTTCCTCCTTGAAGCAGAATCATGTGTCTCCTTCCTGAGTACTGTTACCTTTGTATTGCAGACACAAAGCATCTGATCAAAGCTGCTCATGGGAGGAAACTTGTTTATTTTGGCTTCAGACTTGAGGGGAAGTTCCATGATGGCTAAGAAAAGATGGTATGATCCGAGCCTTGGCATCACCTCTTTGCCAACATCAGGTAGACAATAGTAACAGGAGAGTGAGCCCCTCTTTCTGGGGGTAACTGACGATAACATCCCTAAGCTCACCTGCAACAACACTCCTCCTCTAGCAATCCTCCACCTCCAAAGTTACCATCAGCTGGGGATCACACACTCAAAACATCAGTTCATGGGGGACACCTGGTTCAAACCACCACAAGAACTAAGTGAAATGACTAGTGCAGACTTCCTCAGGCAGTGTCATCTGTCTTTATAGTGCCTGACACAATAGTAAGATGTCTGCTGTTTTGTGACTATAGAATTGATTTGAGCTAAGTTGAAGTAATTCATTGGCATCCTTTGAGAATAAGTAATAGGGCTGGAGAGGTAACTTGGTCAATAAAGTGCTCACTTATCAAACTGGAGCGTCTATGTTTGATTCCTAGACACCACATAAAAAGCTGGAAGTCATGGAGGGCTTCTGTGATCTCAGTACGCTGCTGTTTTTGACAGCAAGATGGAAAACTAAGGCAGGGAAAATTCCCAGAAATTCAAGGTGAGCCCAGCAAAGAACAGCAGAATGAGAATCCCGAGTGAAAACCCTGCCTCAATGAAGTGGACAAGACAAGATCAGCACAAAAGTTGTACTCTGATGTCCATATGCATGCACCTGCACTCATGCACATGAACATGCACAGGCATGCACGCACGCGCGTGTGCACACACACACAAGTACTACTACTAATAATAATAAAAGACTAAGTAATAAGTTAGTCCAGTATAGAACCTCCCCTCACCTGTGGTCCTTGAGGGAGTAGGACCAATGGGTGATGGAAAACTGCCCAGAAGGGACACTGGAATGAGTGAGTTTGGCAGCCATGGTATAGAGAGTATGTTTGCTGTCCTTGGGAACAAAATGTGAGGATGTGGCTGGAAAGTGAAGGGAAAAGTAGAACAAGCAAGTAAAACGGAGCTTTCATCCATGCCATCTCTAGAGTCTGAGAAGAAGACCTGGAGTTAGAACTCTCTGCCAGGGGGCCCATTCGTGGAGGCACCACCTTACACTGTGTGTGAGTCTCAGAGATGTGTTGTTCATAATCCCAGGCCTCATGCATAATCTTGCCTCACTCAATTGGTTATTCCTTATGTTGTTAAGAATACAGATAGGAAACAAGGCAACAGGGAGGGTCCATGATTAAAACGGATCTTTACAAAATCAACAACTGTTATCTGGGGCTGGTAATTTGGGTGATGGCCCTTGGGAAAGACAGTCCTGTTATAACCCAATTAGGCTGCAGAAGTAAATGCTAAAGAGTCGCACGAGCAGCCAAGATGCCTTTTGTGTCACAAGAGGAAGATAAGTGGGCTCTCCATTGAGTCGTAATCAAAGGCTTCCATTAACCAGCCCATTAACTCTGCTGCGAAGAAGCGTCAGGACACAGCTGCAGTAGCCCACACTGACAGAGAAGAGGCCTCACGGAGACACAGTCCAGTCTGTTCTGCCTCAGAGCACCCCTCCGGACCCCTGCAATGAAACACATCTCTCACTTTGGCAACAGCCACTATGATGAAATCATCCAGATTAGGGCATCGCTTGAAAATTTGCAACAATTTTCCACGTGATGACTAAAGAAAGCATAGAAGGTAGGCAGGAGCAGAGGCATATGCAGTAACCTCAGCAACTCATGAAATGAGGGCTGGAGGACTGGTCTTCATAATGAAATTCTATCTCAGAAAAAAAAAAAAAGCCTGGATGGGAAGAATCTAGCATTCTTCTGTATCACAGCTGTGTGTCAAAGACTACAGTAGAAGATTCATGGAGGTGTCATCTCATTTGAACCACATAACCCTGGGACAAGGAGGAATCACTATTACTCCCATTTTTAAGATGCAGAAAAATGTACTAAATTGTGCTGATTCTCATGAACACTTAGAGAGATTGCACGCGTGGGTTTAAATTCAGGTGTTTCACCACCCTGACATCTATCAGTAATACCTGAACCCTTTCATCAGCCACAGGAATCAGGGTCTGCCCTTGAGTTTTCCACTGAGAAAAACTAAGATCCAGAGAGTCTCCTAGATCGTAGGGCAAAGAAGCCTTGGACTTGACCCCAGGATTTCAGATTCCAGCCTCTTCTTTATATCACAGCTGCTATGCCATGGCACAAGGCACATTGGAGTAGTTAGAGTTTCTAATCCTACTAGAACCAATGCACATGCGTGCATCCACAAAGAAAGGTCCACTCCATTGTGAGGTACAGGAGATAGAAAGAATTAAGCAGGTTAGCAGTAAAAGTGATGGTTATATTCCAGAATTCTTTGGAATTCTTTGAAATCACAGGTGATCAAGGCCATTCTTAAAAATGAAGTAAGTTGGGCAGGAGAGATGGCTTAGTGGTTAAGCACTTGCCTGTGAAGCCTAAGGGCCCTGGTTCAAGGCTGGATTCCTCAGGACCCACGTTAGCCAGATGCACAAGGGGGCACATGTGTCTGGAGTTCGTTTGCAGTGGCTGGAGGCCATGGCATGCCCATCCTCTCTATCTGCCTCTTTCTGTCTCTGTCTTTTACTCTCAAATAAATAAATAAAAATAAACAAAAACATTTTAAAAAATGAAGTAAGTAGTGCCAGGAAATAAGAAGCTCTTATCTGTTGTACATACTGGATTTCTGGATTTTCACGAAACTCTCTATTCAGTTCAGTAGTGTGGGTAGAGAAGACAGGCATGGTCAATACCCAGCGCTCCCCCACCCGCCAAGAAAGCCAGGATTTCAGTGATAATCTCTGCACACATTTGACCTTGTTCCTGTTAAGAGCCAGGTCGGGCAGGTGAAGATCAGTGGCTATAGTAGCTTTCTGCCAACACACACAGGGTTCTTCTCCACACCATGTCTCTACAGATCAAACAGAGGAACTCCCCATCTGCACTGTAGTCTCTTCCTTGGTACTAAGGACCCTGTCATCTCATATTATGAAAGCCCACACGTAGGGGTATTTTAAACAAGAGAATAAGCTTAAAGCCTCTTGAATTACCTATGTTTGAGAAAAAAATAGAAGAAAACCTTTGCTGAAACGAGCAAGGGTTGGATGTCAGAGATCTGAGTTTAAATGCTTTCTTCTCCTAATACTGGGCATATATATCACTTTGGATAAATGAATACACCTTTCCTACCCCTCGCCAAACATCTTTTTATGCAATTGAAATGTAATTTCAGAACCTATAAGGTCTTATATTCACAATAATTTTTAGAATAATATTTACGGGGCCAGGGAAACAGTAGCATTTAAAATATTTTTCCTGGGCTTGAGAATTAACTCAGCAGTTAAAGGAACTTGATTTAAAAGCCTTCTAGCCCCAATTGGTGTGGGTTCAATCTCACATTACCAATGTAAAGCTAGATGCTCAAAGTGGTGCATGTGTCTGGAATTCATTTGAAGCAGTTAAGAGGCCTTGGTGTATCCATTCTCTTATTCCCCCTCTCTCTCATCAATAAATCAATAAGTAAGAATAAGAATAATAAATAAATAAATTATAAATTAAAACATTGTATTTGTGATTAATGACTGACAACTTTGATATAGGTCATTGAGGCCTAGAAGTTAAGAACCACATAAACAATTATAGCAGTCACCTTCACAGCTGATCAGAAGTAGGTTGTGGCAGCAAAGGGTTTATTTCTATCTACAGTTATCAGGAAGCTTCATCATGGCAAGGAAAGCATGGCAAAGCAGATGGCCAGGACATCACATCTTGCCACAGCAGCAGGGAAGGAGCAGCATGGATGAACTTAACTGACAGCGGCAGGAGGCTGGATTCTAAAATCCCAAAGGCCCCACCTCTCCTCTAGCGAGGCTGCACTTCTCAAAGGCTCTACCAGCTGGGAATCCAGTATGAAGTCTAATGACAAACACATGAGGCTATGGGGAACATTTCACACCCAAACCACAATAGCAACCAACCAAAATGGCATACTGAAGAAGTCCTTGAGCCAGTATTTTAACTAGTTCCAACTGTTTAAACCAAGCTGTTCTTTTCACAGCCTACTTTCTAGGAAGTACCTAGAGGGGGGTGGAGTTAGGGTGACTGGACCCCTGAAGGTAAAACATGCAGGAAAGTTCTACTTTCTAGAAATCAAAGATGATCTTATTTATCATCACTCTTGTCTAGTAGAAGTGTTTTTCCACAAATAGTCAAGAGACCTTCGGGAAGAAAGGTCTTTCATAACATTTTAAACACTGTGGTTGGTCAAGTTCAGCTCTCAGAACTTGGTGCCAGAGCTAATCTCTTCCTGAGATAGCCCGTATCCCTAACCAACCAGCTGGCCCTCTGGTTCACCTGAGCCAGAAGACAACCCACCCCCATGAGGTCAAAAATACCTTTGCAAGGGAAAGGCAGGATCTGTGATTACTTGGAAACTTCCAGCTGTGGGTGAGTTTTTCCCTCTGCTGGGCCTGGGCTTGCTCGGCCCAGGCCCAGGGCCAGGTAGGAGGGGCTAGGCGCTAGCCCAGGCCCAGCTGGGAGGGCCTGCTAGCCCTTGCTCTCTGCATGGGTTCTATAGATCCCCACATGGCAAGAGCTCCTTGAACTTTATTTCTCTTTCTTTCCATGCTTTTTTCTAGACCCTCCACGTGGGATCTCTAGCCATGTGGCTGCCTTTTCTTGGCTCTGTCCTTCCCTCAATAAATATAATTTAATAATTATCCTTCTTAGTCTTCTTTTGTATTCAATTCTTTGATTAAAAAATTAGAAGTTAGGAAAAGGAGCAGGGGTTAGGGAAACAATGCTACCATCATGTGTTGTTTACATACTAAGTATATTCATATCTAATAAAAATAAAAATTTAAAAATCAGATTTAAAAAATTAAAAGTGAACCTAGGGTTTGGCATGCAAGGACTTTCCTGGACCCTTAGCACCCCATTATAGCACCATGTGTCTGGACACTTGGTCCTCCAGGTAGAGATGTTTGGGGAAGTTGTGGATATAGAACCCATTTGGGGACATAGGATACTGGAGGTAAATTTTTGCGGGTTGCAGCCCAGCCCTGCTTCTTGGTCCCCTTCTTTAAGTGTCCAACCTGCTGATACATGGCCGGAAGCCTCCTACTCCCACTGGCATGAACTGAGATTCCCTCTGGCATGTCTTCCGCACCATTATGGACTGGCATCCCTTGAACTGTAAGCCAAAGTAAATCCTTCCTCCTTTAAGTTGTTTCTGTCAGGTATTTGGCCCCCAGTGGTGAGAAAAGTATGTAACATAAAAGTGACCAAAAACATATGCTGAGTATTCCACATGCCCACTGTGTCTAGGCACAAGCTTATAAAGAATAGTTACTTTTGACATTTACTTATCAGAATGATGTAAACCTAAATCTCAGTGTGAAAGAAACATGAGTCAGGTGCTTGGGAGTAGTGGGGGAAGACAAAGGCTAGTGGTCATTAAGCATTCATTACCTAAAGCATTATAGCAACGTGGTGGCTAAACTTGGCTGTCAGTGTGACTGGGTTGAGAGACACTAGAAGACAGAAGACTGTGTATCTGTGAGGGTGTTTACACAGACATTTGGCATGTGAGAAGAGAAGACCCATCCTGACTCATCCAATAGGCTACAGGCCTCGACAGAACCCTAGTGAAAGAAGGAAGAATCCCATCCCAACAGCTTTACTCACTGTGCTTTCTGCTTCCTGGCCACCGTAGCTGTAGCAGTTACTTTCTCATTGCTGGGACAAAACACCTGATCAGAAGCAGCTTATAGAAGGAAAAGATTTATTTCAGCTTACAGTCTTGAGGGGACATTTCACTATGGTGGGGAAATGAGCAGGAAGCTGGCTCACATCATCACATATCAGCAGGGAGGAAGCAGTAAGAATGAGCTGGATGGGAACATGGAATTGTTATGTCTGGATTTATAAAAAACAAGATCTGTCTTCAGTGACACACCCCCTGCTGCGTGGCTCCACCTTTCAAAGGCTCTCCGAGCTGGGGGTCAAGTACAAGGCTAAACCACAAACATGTGAGGCTAGGGGGGCACATTTTACATTCAAACCACCACCATAGCCAAACAGCTTTCTTACTCAATGCCTTTCCACTGTGATGTTTGTGACATCAGCTAAAAGGAATGGAGCTAACCAATCATGGGCTAAATATCTCTGTATCCATGAACCCAAATAAACCTTTCCTCTTTTAAGTTGTTTTTCTTAGGCATTTGATCATAGTAAGGAAAAATGAACACAATTAGGCACTATAGATGCATTATAATACTTAATTCTTTAAGTGTTCTGAGTTTACTAATTCATTACTTGTATTCATCTAATATTTTTGAGCAAGAGCATACTGAACTTTAACAGGTCCCTGAGTTATTTGGCTCTCCTTGCAGCTTACTGTTGCCAGAAGACACTAAGTTCTAGTAGCAGAAGTGGTAAAAATGTAACTGACATACAAATATTATATCACTTTCTTAAAAGTAAACTGCTTGCCTTTCTATTGTTTTCTCCCTTCTTGTCCCAGGAGCTATGTTGATATAATGTTGATGAATTAGCTTTCATCACACAAAAACTAGTTCCTTGAGTGATGGGTGCAATCAAGGGTGGTTTTGTTCCCCTAGAAAGGTCTAGAGACATTTTTTTGCTGTCAAACAACCCAAAAGAAAAGTCATATTAGCATCTAGAAAGTATCTGGAGTAATATAAATATATTGAAAGACAGGGCTGGAGAGATGGCTCAGCAGTTACGGTGCTTGCCTGCAAAGCCTAATGACCCTGGTTCAATTCCTCAGTACTTACATAAAGCCATATGCACAGTGGAATATGCATCTGTAGTTTATTTGCAGTGGCTAGAGGCCCTGGCACATCCATTCTCTCTTTTTCTCTCTGTGTTTCTCTCTCTCTCTCTTTCTCTCTCTGTTTTCAAATAAATAAATAAAATATTTAAGTATATATTTCAACATACAAGATACTTACACTCAATTTCATTGTTTCAGTAGAGAAAATATGTAACCCCAAATGTTACCAGTGCCGAGGGTTAGAAACCATTGTCTGATGAACAGTTGCCCATGAAGATGTAAAAACCAGTCACTTACTATAGGAGCTACCTTCTCATTGCTGAGACAAACTACCGAACCAGAAGCAGCCAATGGGAGGAAAGGGTTTATTACAGCTTACAGTTTCAAGAAGAAGTTTCATCATGGCAGGGAAAGCATGGCAGGATCAGTAGCCTGGCTCACATATTCACGTATCAGTGGGGAGGAAACAGCAAGAGAATGCTCTCTCTGAATGCCAAGCGGGCTGGACTAATGAACCTCCAAGTCCATCCCCAGTGATGTACCTCCTCCAGGAAAGATACCACCAAAAGGCCTCACAATTTCCCAAATCTCCACCAGGTTGGGAACAAGTATTCAAAATTCATGAGGCTACTGGGAACATGTTATACTCAGGCCTGTGGTAGGAGAGTCAAACAAGATTCTGTTTCAGTTGAATAACTGTTGTTTGGGCCCTTGTGTCACAGCACTGGGGCGAGAGAAGACATGACAATATAATTGTTGCTAGGGCAGCCTTAGATAAATTAATTTTAATAGGCAGCATAGCAAAGACTAACATCCAAATATCCTTAAATCCAAAACTCACGTTCTTATGCTCTACAACATTCTCCCTAGTTTATTGATGTAATAAGAAGCAAAATAGCAAGAAAAGAAATAGAAGGAAAACTGGAAATTCATGGAGAAAGTACCAGGAAAATACTGGTGCAGTGAAGGGGGCTTTCAAGGTTGACTTTAGCACACATGCCAGGTATTTAGTTACTAGCCACAACTGAGAACACCTCTACACCTCCATGTGGCCTGCTCTAGAAGAGATAATATTTCTGTGTATCTGTTATACATGTAAGCAAGATACTTGTGTTCAGAGTTGCTATCTACAGACATTTCTCTGTCAGGTGAATCTCCTAGTTCATACCAAAAGAGCTCTCAATATGAAGGGTTAATGTATAATTTCTAGCCTGACAGCAATGTGTGTCATTATTGCCTGTTGAATGCCAGCATTAACCCACAGCTCCCTTCACTTCCTACAAGTCCATGTGATCACAATAAGTGAGGTGATTAATGCTGACCAGGACCAAGTGCTCACACTCAGTGGTCCTGACCACCGCATTCCCAAGGTAACATAAAACGTGCGTAATCACTGAACCCTTCACTGACCTCATGATTGCAGCCTGCCCCACACAGCATAGTGCAGGGCCTATTAATTGCTTTCCATGAGTCAGTCCTCACAATGGTTTATTTGTTCAGATCCATATCAGATAATATTTTTCACAGTCATTTCCTCACACCATTCCCTTCCTATTTTTGACAACCTACCTCCCTAACTAGCCAGTGAAAATATTATCCACAGCACAGAAAGGAGCTTCTAATTGTGTGTGTGTGTGTGTGTGTGTGTGTGTGTGTGTGTGTGTGTATAGATGTGTGCATGTATATCTTTTAATAAGAGGTTTCATTCACTGGTCTGATCTTCTCTGGGACTCTTGGTATTTTATGTTATATCCTCCCTTCTGTTATCAGTGGAAATTTTCCTAAATGGACCACTCCTTCACCAACTCAGTGCCAAAATATCTGTTAGACGTTAATGGGCCTTTCCCAAGCCCCAAACATTACACACATCCTAAGAATGTAAATCAAATAGTTAACTGAACCACAAAAAAAATTCGTCAAGTGTTCTAAAATAATATGGGAAGAAGGCTGTCACACAGTACAAAGCCATTGTCTAAGGGACCAAAGAATGATGTGGACAAAAAAAGCTATAGGAAACATATATGGCATGTGATAGGAACCCCCATTAGCAGTTGAACTTGAAGAAGGATAGAAGGTTCAAAGAAAAGAGAAGGTTGATAGTGTCTTAAGGGAACCTATATCTTTTTTTGGGGGGGTGGAATTCACTATGTACTCTCAGGGTGGCCTCACACTCAAGATGATCCTCCTACCTGTGCCTCTGAGTGCTGGGATTAAAGGTGTGCCCCACCACACACACCCAGCGGGAACCTATATCTTAAAATGGCAAAGTACAGGCACAGCTATAGGCATAGGCAATACTAAAACTAATAATGATATATGCCTCTATAATATGTGAAGCAGTTAAGATGCTTTATCTCAATCTTTATGAAAACTCCATAAAACCACAGAACACACTTTCTAGGATTCCCACTTCTTAACTGTAAATGAGGTCAAAGTTACCCACTAGGTGATTTCAAGGTGCCATGGGTGTCAGTCAGGTGCAGGTGGCCTGAGAAAGGGTCATTTGGAGGGGCTTTGCCTCACACTCCACCTCATGCTTGCTTTCCTCTGCCCCTCTCAGATGGAGTCTGAGCTACATTATTCTCGGGTCATCTCCTGAGGCTTCCGGAAGCTGCTTCCCCAGTGGAAAGGAGGGTAAGGATGCTGTGGTCATCCATGAGAGGCAGTTTACCACCATCCTAACCTCTGTGTCCTTTACTCTAAATGCTAGTAACTCAAAAGGATGTGCCAGGCCAAGACATCATGCCCAGAGGCATTCCCTACCAAAATTCCAAGTGCTGTTCACAGGAAAATACAAAAATAATCTTAAAATTCGCTTGAAGCCACAAAAGTTCCCAAATCACCAAAGCAATGTTGATCCAGAACAAAGAAAAGCTAAAGGCATCAGACTTCCTGATTTCAAATTATATTAAAAAGTATAGTAATCAAAACAGTATAGTATTGGCATAAAGAACAAACAAATAGATCAATGGAACATAAGACAGATTTGCAAAATAAGTCTACATATGTACTTTGAACTAGTTTTCCATAAGGGCATAATAGGAAAATTATAATCATTTTCATAATGATTTTGGTTTTGGAGGAAATACCTATATCCAAAAGAATGAAAATGGACCCCTATCCTACACCATAAATAAAATAAGCTCAAGTAGATACAAAGTCTTAAACTGTAAAACTACTAGTTTTCTTGTTATAGATTCCTCCCCCCCCCCCGCCTTCAGTGTCTAACACTCCAACAGCTATGTGAAAGATGAGATCAGATGAGTAGAAAGAATGTAGAGACAGGAATTGAAGAGATGACCCAATCACTAAAATGTTTGCTGTGCAGGTTTATGGAGCCCAGGCAACCACACAAGGGCTGAGCGGGGTGGTATGCACCTTAATTTCAGCCCTGGGAGATGGAGACAGGAGGATGCCTGATTCTCGCTGGTGAGTTTCATGAACTCCAGCTTCAGTGAGAGGCCCTGTCTTGAAGAATAATATGGAGATTGATTGAGAAAGATACCTAACAGTAACCTCTGGCCTCCACACACATGTATACTTGTGCACAGACATGTGTGCATACCTGCACATGCATATGAATGTGCATAAACACACACACAAAACACACATGTACACATGCAAAATTAAAAAAGAATGCATGGGAAATCCATCTTCATAATTAACCAATGTTCACCTACTATTTTCTGTGAATAAGATATTGATTTTAATATCAAATAGGCAATAGTATAAGTAGATAATGGTCAAATTATGTAAAGTAGTACTACAGAATGAGGAAATGCCCTTCACAACAATTCTAATATCTTGAAGGGGTTACAGAACTGCTTTATGTAATTCTCTTCTCTACTCCAAGGATATTCAGTATTACAAAGCCGTTCTTGCTTCCTTTTTAATGTCTCTCTCATTTAATTTAAATATTATTAGCATATATTATTTATATAAAACAATAGGTTTCCCAATGACATTTCCACATTTTACATATTGTTCTTTGATCATATTTACCATTCATGATTCTTCTCTTGTGCTTCCTGTATGGTACCCTTCCTCTTCCAAAATATTTCCCCTTCTACTGTCATAGGGGTTTTGCCTTGTTAAATCTACATCTACTATGTGAGAGAAAAGAATGCAATATTTGTTTTTCTGAGTCTGGCTTATTTTGCTTAATATGGTGATCTCCAGTTGCAACTATGTCATATGAACAATATAATTTAATTAATGTTTTATGGCTGATCAATACTCCAGTGTTTATACATACCTTGTTTCCCATTGATGGGCAAGTAGCTGTCCCTATATACATGGTGTCTCCATAAACATAAATATGTGAATATCTCTATGATATGGCAACTTTGCCTTCTTTAGGTCAATAACCACAAGTGATATTACCACATGCTGTGGCAGTTGCATTTTTAACTTTTTAAACTTTTTTTTCTTCTCTTCCTCCACCTTCTCCTCTTTTTCCTCCTCCTCTTCTTCATTTATTTATTTATAAGCAGAAAGAAATAAAAATAAGAGAGAGAATGGCAACACCAAGGCCTCTAGCCTCTGTAAATGAATCTCAGATGCATGTGCATCAGGCTTTACTGGGTACTGGATAATCAAGCCCAAGTTGTTAGGATTTGCGGGCAAACACCTTAACTGCTCAGCCATCTCTCTAGCCCACATTTTTAACTTTTTGAGAAACCTCCCTAATAATTTCCACCCTGGACAAACTAATTTACATTTACATCCATGGCATATAATTGTTCCTTTTGCCTGAATCTCTGCCAGTATTTGTAGCTTTTGCTTATGAAACATTTTTAAATGTAGGCTCATCATACGTTTTCAAATATTTGTAGATAGACACATGGTGAGTGGTTAATAAGTGGTGCTAGCTCTAGGCATCTAAGTGATAGAGTTGGAGGCCTCCTGCCTCACTATTATTTCAATGAGTTGAGAATTTGGGGAACAACTCTTTATGATATATTAGGTAGAAACACGAGGATCATTTCAAATACAAAGGTACATCTTCTTGGTTTTCTGAGTCACAGCATGAGCATGCTGTGGTCTTCAATGCCTGCTTTCCAGAGACTTCTTTCAGATCATTGGAGCATATCACCCTTCCTGGAAATTGAGTTATTTTTGCAGTAATAACAAATGTTTTGATTTAGTGGAAATGTGGTGCATTAAAGAATATCCAAATGAGTTCCTGATGAGAATTCTAAATATCTTCTGTGTTCCAAGGAACTCCCCAAGCTTTATCAACCCTAGAGAAGTACATTAAATGTCTCCTTTGACCATCTTCACTAGGGGATATAGTTTGCATATTAACTTTCATGTGTCCATAATGAAACATGTTTTCTCTCTAAAAGCACTTCTTGCCTTTCTTCTCAGCATTACCTGCCCTCACTTTTAGTGATCAATCTAGAAACTTGTATTTTCCCTAACTTCTTATCTTCCTCAAGTACTCATGAGTAATCCACTGGTTTTCCCTCACTCTTTCTGAAGCTTCATCTAATATACTTATGCTACAGCAGCAAATGTATCTTCTCCCCACACTGTCATAATTCATGAATCATTGATGAATGAAAATTGTATATAGTTAAGGTATACAGTGTGATATTTTAAATACATCATGTATAAATTGCAATATTATTACCACAGTCAAAGTAACAAACATACTGATCACCTTACTTGATTACCAAAAGAAATTTTACTATTTGAGATCTCTCTTATCAGATTTCAAGTACAAAATACATTATTGTTAATGATAAAGACACGAGAGAGAGTAGGTTTCAAGAACCTATTCATGTTAAAACTGCAAGCTTGAATCTAATATCACTTTGTTCCCTCATTCCACCATTCCTTTGACACTGTCGGTCACCATTCTATTGTCTATTTCTTAATGTAACTCTTGGGATTCTATAAGGGGAGACTCTAAAACTATCTGGTTGAATATAGCAATGCATGTGTTACCCTTCTCCTGAGCTGCTTGGCAATGGAAAATTAGGTAGAAGTCCATTTGTTTCCATGAAAGCAAAAATAATAGGGATAAAATAATCAGGAATAGACTGTTTCAACACATATCCATAGACACAAAGCACATAGACAGACATTGGCTGGTATTTCAGATCCTAGGAGAACACTGAGCCTATGCAGAACCCCAGGTAGGCTTGCTTGATACAATGGGGTAGTTGTCATCAGGTACATACAAGTGTGAAAATCTGCACCCAGAAGCTAACGAGTTTCTACTTTTCTCTATTCCTGTATCCTCAAAGAAAATAGCTTTGTGTTTATTGGCTATAAAAGAAAGTTGGTGAGGTAACCCAGGCTCACAAAGGCAAACACATGTTCTCTCTCATATATGGATCTTCACTTTGAATTTTTATATGCACATCAGAGTAAGAGTAAGTTGAGGACAGGAAGCCAGAAGGAGCCATGAGGCATGTAAAAGGGGAGAATGAAAGGGGAGTGAATAGCAGATATGTGGCTAAAGCAGGGGAATACTAGGGTAGAAAGGTTAAAATGGGGGTGAGAGTAGGGGAATGGAGGAGAGAAGAGTTAACCAAAACTAGAGGTGCCATGAGAAAGCCATAGGTAAAACCACTTCTTTGTTAATGAAAAGTCCAATTAAGCAAAAGAAAAAAGAAAAGCGAGATCAAGCTTGGCAGAAACTTCAAATAGGAGTGGAGAATACTGCTCTCAGGAGCCACAGGTTGTCACAGGAAAAGTCCAGCGCTAGTGTTGGGTTACCTCTCAGTGAGCTGTTGGTCAGAGAGGCTCCTGAGGTCTCCACAACAATATAGGCTATTGCCAAAGCTTTTGGTTGTCCATAAGAACAAGATGGTAAGAACCTATTGCTGAAGGCTCCAAATGTGTGGGTCACACAACACCGAAAAATGAAGTTGGAACAGTTCCAAAAGCCTCCTCTCTTTGGGAGAAGATGAATAATGATGCCAAAAAATGTGGTCATAGTACATCACTGCTATTCAGTGGAGTTAGGACTTCCTACCATTGAGAACAAGATTTGTATAGCCACAACCATAAGAACACAAATGATGAGTTTTGGAATCAATCTATAGACTTGACATGAAAATGTCATTGTACCTACAGTGCAGCATTTAAGTATGATCAGTATAATATCTTGGAATATGGAAGTAAGTAAGTAAGAATAAAGAAGTAAGATGTCAGAGTGTATAAGGGAAAGGTATATTTACATTCAAATTTTATCAAGTGAAGGGCATGGACAAAATATCTATACTTGATAGAATGAAAAACTGGAAAAACATTAGATTTTAAAAATTGACTAATAAAAACTAGAAAGAAGATCATTTGAGACTTTGAGATAACATTGAGAATAGTGTAAATGGAATCATCTTCTATCTTAGTGACAGCTTAATAGTGTAATTTCAATAACTCAAGATATATTGTTTGGGGGCAGGGGCATATATATTGTAATAGATTTTTTATTGAAGTAACCCTTTAACCAAATGTTATATCTGAGATAGAAATAGGGATGAGAAAAATCTGCTAGTAATAGTAGAAATTTTTTCATTACATTCCCTTAAACATTTTAGGAAGAGGCAAATTTGGTAATGGGGGTGGGCAACAAGAATAGCTTAATTCACTGTTGCCAAGCAAAGAGGTTGGAGAGACAGGTCAGTTGGAAGAGTGCTTACTTAGCATGCATGAATCCTTGGGATCAGTTCTAGTGCCGCATAAACTGGACATGGTAATGCATACCTGTAATCCTAGAAATTGAGTGGTATAGGGAGGAGGATCAGAACTTCAAGGTCATCCTTTGCAACACAAGCTAATTGGAGGCCAACCTGGACTACATGTGACTCAACCAAAAAGAAAATGGATACAGGAGAAATGTTTACAAAAAATGAGGTGAAATCATGGCATATTCCAAGACAGAAAGCAAACATGGGGTGAATTCAGAGAGATAAGAAACAAACAGAAGAAACAGAAGCCTTTGGTTGGCAGTGGCTCAGAACCAGCATGTAGCAGTCAAGTATAGAGCACAGAAACACAGATATGAGAATCTGTGTGAAGATGAAAGTAGAACATTTAGAAGGCTTAGTGAAAATGTCAAGAAGGCAAAGCTGGCACAATGGAGCAAAGGGAGAAGCATGTCCTTGAAAGTCAGAGTCAACTTTACTTTTCCTTATTGGCTCTGTCACTTTGAATAAGTGAGTTGACCCAACCTGTTTGAGTCTCCATTTCTTCACTTCTACAATAGTGATGCAAACCTCATAGGACTATATTATGGTTTCAATATGAAATGACCCCAGCAGATTCTCATGTTAGGCATACTTGGCCCCCAGCTAATGGTGTGGAAACTTTAGGAGGTGAGTCCTGGCTAAAAGAAGTAGGTCACTATGGCATGACTTTGTAGGTTATACTGGGGCCTCAGTCCCTGTCTCACTATCAACTTCCCATCTCCATGAGGAGAAGTTCCTGCCACTCACCCCCACTGCCATGACCTTCTTCCCAAGATACTGAGGAGAAAGAAACTACATAATAGGTCTACATACAACTTACATGAAAAACTGATTTGTCACATTGTCCTGTTGACATTATTACCTCATGCTGATGTCAGTCAACTATGGAGGAGTTATGAAAACAAATTGTGTTGTTGGGAAGAATTGGGTTAAGGGCGCCAGCCTTTTGAAGACGCTGAGAATATATGATTAAACTGAGTCATAAAACGAAGCTTAGAAAAAACGCCATGGAAAAGTCTAATGGTTTACCTAGTCATCAAAAAAAAATGGAAAATGAAGAAGGTTTGCTTAGTTTTTGAAAAATTTCTAGATGTCAGGAGGATGGAGCTTGGGGAAGAGGGAAAGAAGATAGGGGCTTTGGGGTAGATGAAGGTACCCTGAGCATACTGCCTTTCTGTGGGAATGAGAGGAATCTTGGTTTCATTGGAGAGGCAGCTGTGGCCTGATTCTAGTTAGTGCAGATATGGGACCCAGCCAGGCTCTAGGGAGCTTTCAAATTTGTGCTTTTAGCTCGAGCTTCACATTTTTCAGGAAACCATTCCTAATTCTACAGTCAGGATCATATTCTATCCCAATAGAACCTAAGAGTCCCACAGGAGCTCTTTGAATCAATGTAGTCAAGAATTCAATTCGTTCTCCTTAGGGGACACTAATCAGAGTCAACTGCGAGGACCCCAGACAGAGTGAAGCAAATGTCTCTGAAGACACAAAGCCTTTCTCCTTTAATGAGAGAAAAAGAGATGACCACACATATCTTCCACACAAGAGAGGAGAGACAGGAGACCCGTAATGACTCTCTTCAGAAGGTGGAATGTTTTGATTGTTAAATTATGCTGTCTGGGGTATTTTTAAATTTCTCACTGAAAATGCTTTCTTAGTTAACTGTGCCATTCTGGAAAGGACAGAGAGGTGAGGTCACAAGTGAAAAAGACAGACAAGTCTTCTTTGCTGAAATACGCCAGGCGTCATGAAGGAGTCAACGCTGGTATTAAGCGAATATCCTGTTGCTAAGTAGACCTTGGCCCCCTTCATAATTAAGAAAGGGATATTATGCAGAGTTGATGATCCAGGAACGTGGCTGGGGCTAGAGCTGAATTTGTCAGGATGACTCAGTACACCAAATACGTCTCAGCTGGACCCATCCAAAGGCAGAGGAATACATACACACGCGAATATGCACAGCCATGCCTGCCACCCTCGGGAGGCCACCCACAGGCAGGGACAAGTTTCCAGGGCCTAAACTACTAACTGCCTTAGAACTCAATTAAAATATTCTCTCTTTTTCCCCTAAAAGCTGGGATTCATGAATTGGAAGTCACTCTGCCTCTCAGAGTTGTTGAGAGAAGAGGATATCCCTGAGGTCTAAAGGTGCTCAGGGAAACCTAGAAAAGATTCAGGCTGGACATTAAAATAAAAGCTGTGCTATTTAGAAATGGTTGCTGGGATGGAAAGAGGGCTCAGGTAGCTAATGTCCTTACCTGAAAAGCCTCAGGACACAGGTTCAATTCCTCAGTACCCACATAAAGCCAGAGGCACAAGGTGGCATATACATCTTTTGTAGTGGCTATAGGCCCTGGCACACCTATTCTTTCTCTCTCTCTTTCCTCTCTCTCTCTCTTTGCCTGTTTCTCTCTTTCTCAAATAAATAAATAGAAGTGGTTGCTTCTAAATACGACTGGAAATTTTGCTCCGCAAAGCACTGGAAAGATCCAAATATTTGGGGGTATATATGTATACCCATGTGAGTGTGGGTATTCATGTGCCACAACACATGTTTGTGATGGTCAGAGGACAACCTCAGTTGTGGGTCCTCACCTTTGACAGCTTTGAGGTAAGATCTCTTGCACAACACTGCATTTGCCAGGCTAAGGAACCTCCAGAAAATCTCCTATATTCATTTCCCTTCTCCCCATAGGCTCATTAGGATTACGGAAGCCTGCCATAGAGTCTGGCCTTTATGTGAAGTCTGGAGTTCAGGTAGTTATGTTTGTAGGACAAGCACTTAATTCACTGAGCCATCTTTCCAGGCCAAAGTCCAAATACTTTCATAATTGAGATGTATAAAGGATATCATATTATAGAAAAAATATAGAAAATTAAAAATATTGAGGTTATTGTCTAAAATAATAATGAAGTTGATGACTTAACATTGAAAAGACTTGGAAGTGTTAGAGGCTGGGTGACATGACAGAGGCTTATTCAGATTATGACAGAATGTCCTAGGCTTCACAAGAACGAGATCAAGAAATATTTCCAGCATTGGGCAAAGATCAAGAGTCAAGATATTAGAACACTAATAGCCTAGAGTTCACAATAATGTGAAATGAAAAATTAAATTCAATGATGAGGTCAGTTCAAATCACAAAGGGTAGTCATGGACTGCTGCTCCCCCGGCAGGTAGTGTTGAGGAAGGACCAGGCCCACTGGTTCCTTCCAAGGGGTTGAGGAGAGGGTGGGTGTTGATGGCCAGGAACACACCACCGAGCCAGGAGTCTTGTCGAAGCAAGAACTCACTTTATTGTAACAGGAACTTGCTTGTATAGCATTGAGAACAAGGGTGGGGATTTTAGGATGGGGTGAGGTGTAAGGGCCAATAGCATACCATGACTTTTGAGATGATTGGTTCTAAGTGCATGCACGCTCGAGAACTCTAACTTCCTACATGGAAGTAGCAGGCCAGAGGCCATTTGGCGCCCTGCTGAGTCATAGCTGGCCAGAGGCAGGTTGCCAAACTTTATCTAGGCTTAGGAAGTTCCACTAGGCCTCATGTCTGGGCCTCTCAAGGCCCAACATCTCCTCCTTTTGTTTTTGTAAGAGCATTAGTCACCACGGCCCCTGTCTTAGGTTGTCTCCCTCTGGGGATCTTACCTGTCACTGGGTACCATGTGTTTAGCTTGCTGAGAACCCACTCCATGGCCTGTCTTAGGTTGTCTCAGTCAGTCTGAGATCTTACCTGTCATTAGTCACATGAAGGGCAAAGGAGGTGGCAGTGGGTCATATGAGGAACTTAATTCTTGAGTTGCCAGCCTGTGGCAATGTATTTCAACCTGATGGAGTTTTATTGCCTCTAGCCGCTGCTGAATGAATTGTGTAATTTTGTTAATTACACAAGGCCTGACAGTGAGGATAAGGAAAAGGAGAAGAAGAGGTCCAAGTAGAGAGAGGAGGTAGGGTAAAAACCCATGAAGGCCCATCCACAGTGGGTTGTCCTGGAGGTCCCGCCGTCTCTTCTCCAGATCCTCTTGAAGTGTTTTGATCTTGTCTTGAAAGATTCCCGATCTATTGGCATAGCAACAGCATTTTTTCCTGTAAAAACAAGCGTATGCCTCCCTTTTCGGCAGTTAATAGGTCTAGTCCCCTCCTGTTTTGTAGGACTACCTCAGCCAGGGAATCTAGCTGTTGTTGGAGATCAAGGATAGTACTGGACATGGCTTTTATGTCACTGATCAACTGGAGAGAGAGTTTTTTGTAGAGATGGGCTGCCATACCCATCCTGGCTATCCTGGTGTCCATGCCTGTGGTTATTCCCAACTCAACAAGTAAAGGTATCATTTGTACAGCTCTTATGTCTCCCTCTAATATAACCAAAAGAGGGTATAGGGAGGGCTTCATCTCCAGGAATGATATCCACATCTGGGATCAAGGTGGATGAGGCACAAAGGCCCATCCAATTGGTGGGCAGAAAGTCATAGGCCATCCCGCCCCCACAAACAAAGACCATCTCAGGAGGTGGGCAACGCTGGGCATTGGACTCAGTTGTATTTGAGTCACAGAAGGAATGGCCAATATGGCCCACATCCACACTAGAATTATTAGGGGCAGGTGGGGCCCAAATACAAGTTTTAAAAGTGGACATTGGAAGGAGTTGGACATGCATAGGGAATGTAGCTGAGCAATCTTTTTGAGTAGTGGAGTTATAATTAGTAACCATTGCTAGTGGCTGGGGTGGTCCTTCTCAGAGACAGAGCCAGCAGTCTTTTGCAAGAGAAGGGTCTGTTTGATTAAGTAAAGCAAAGACTGATTGTAAAAGGGTCTCCATAAGAGGGTCGAGTTTTAGGTCTCCTTGATCCTCAGGGAGGGCTATAGGGTGATAGTTAAGCTCTGGGTACTGGGTCAAAATAATTTGTTTGATTTTTTTATTGACCTGTTGTTCTCTAACTTTGTCTTGAACTCCCCCTCCATCCGAATAGCTGAATTGGGATTGGAAGTTTCAGCAGATTGTCTGGCCTGTCCCACCTAAACAGGGTGCAGAGGCGTATCCCATGTCACTTTTCTCCCACCCGCTAGCACCTCCAGAGGTCGCTCTGTTCCTAACACCAGTCCAATAGGGTTTCCCATTGTTGGTGCATTGTTGTGCAGCAGTATAGCAAGCAGAATGCATTGTCTCATAAAAAGTGGTACAAGGGCAGGCTTGCCATCCACTTGAGGTATAATTTTGGATTTTTTTATGCATACCCACGTATTAGTATGGGAGTGATACTGGTTCCCAGAAAAATCAATGAAGTTGTATGTTATTTTGTTACCACAGTCTATCCTTTGGATTTGTTTTTCATTAAAAGGAAGTGTTTTATGTGTTCCTCCCCGACATTCACAAGGTTTTCCCATCTATTTGGCCAAGATAGCTCTGGCATCATGTGGGTTTCCAAACCCTTCATCACTGGGCGGAGTGAGCATTTCCAGCATCAAGAAGAGCAGTAGCATCCACATCTCCAATCATTTCTGGGGAAAAAAACAGAAGAACAATCCTCAGGGGTGAAAAACTCCATGGAGGAGTGATTATCAGTGTAACCTTGTTGGGGTAAATATTTCAGGTCCCTCAGTGGTATCCAAATGGGTCTTTTTTCATCTTGAGGGAAGACACATCCAAAACCTCTCCCTGCTGTGAGGAGTGGGTCTGGTCCTCTCCAGGCCCCAGTCAATGGGTCTCTCCATTTGACCTTGATCGAGCTGTATGTGACAGAGGATGACCAATGTTTTTGAAATGGAGACATTTTTTCATTTCTAGAAAAATTTAAAATATTTAAGGTGCATAATGCTTTCTTTAGCTGATCATGAGGGGATAGTGATTCCCCCTTTTGTTTTTGTAATTGTGATTTAAGTGTTTGGTTATATTTTTCAACGATAGCTTGGCCTCAAGGGTTATATGGAATGCCTGTGGCATGTGTAATTTGCCATGTCTGGAGGAAACTTGTAAAGTTTTGACTTACAAAGCAGGGGCCATTATCTGTTTTTACTTGATCGGGCAGCCTGAGAATGGCAAAACATTGAAGCATATGACTAATGGCATGTTTAGATTTCTCCCCGGCATGTGCAGATGCCCAACAGGCACAGGAGAAAGTATCAACTGATAAGAAAATATATTTAAGTTTTCCAAAGGGGCAATAATGAGTAACATCTATTTGCCAAAGATGGTTGGGGCAAAGGTCCCGAGGGTTACTCCCGGAAGTTTGGAAGGGGGGGAACCTGGAGGAAAGGTTGGCAAGACTTGCGTGTCCTAATAATCTTTTTAAGATCTTTATTTGGTATTTGGGGGAATCTTTGTTTAAGGCCTCTCCAGTTGGTGTGGGTTAGGGAATGAAATTGGATAGCCTCTGAGACAGTGTGACAGTGAGCCACAGAGGCCAACTGAGCAGCCAAGCTGTTTCCTTCAGACAGGAAACCTGGTAAATTCTGATGGCCTCGAAGGTGTTGTATGAAGATAGGGTGGACTCTCTGTTTGAGTAGGGTCAAGCCTGGATCATTAGGGGGGATATAGGGTTGGAATCAAGTCTAATGTGAGCTTCAATAAGATTGGGCAATAGATTTACCACATAGAGGCTGTCAGAAAATAAGTTGAATGGCTCTTGAATGTTATGCAGGGCCAGAACAACTGTAAAAAGCTCTTTGTACTGTGCTGATCCCTTTATTTCCTGAGAGATAGACTTGATGGGCTCAGGCTTGACCCCCAACTTGAAGGGGGGATGCACAACCAGGGAAGCCCCCAAGCGTCCCCCATCTGTAAAGGCAATGAGGAAGTCAGGGTTGGGTTGAGGTAGGAAAAGCCTGGGGGGGTCTCCACTCCAACATAGAGAAGGAGCTCATCCACTTATGAGGGCCATAATGGCAGTCTATGGTGTCAAGGAACCCCTCAAGGGCCATAGCGACTCTTATATTATTTCTTTGGAGCCAAGTGAAATCAGTTATTTTATATGGGGTAATGATGGAGTGGGGCTCAATACCAAAGAGTCTAATGGCAGTTTCCCTTCCTTTAATGATACAATCAGCTACTTGGTTACTTAAAGAATAGACCCTAGGGGCCCCACCGATGGAAAGGTGAATCCACTGAATAGGCTCGCCTTTTTGAGCCAGTAGGGCAGTTATCAGGGCCTCCCCAGGGAAAAGGTAGAGGGAAAGAGGGAGATCAGGGTCGAATCATTTTAGATTGGAGTTATCTATGGCCTCCTGGTCTCTATGGAGGACTTGTCTCTGCCCAGATGTTAGGGTTACTTGGGATGAAAGATCAAGGCCCCTTAGGAGGTCGAACAAGGGGGATAATACCTCAGTGGTTATAAGTATCCATGGCCTCATCCAGTTAATTTCTCCCAAGAGTTTCTGGAGTTCAGGCAAGGTGTAAGAATCCTGAATATAAAGTTGTGGTTTAACAGATGAAACTGTATCTAGGTTAAGGATCGAGCCCATGATCTTAAAGGGAGGCACAGTTTGAACTTTCTCAGGAGCTACTTTAAAGCTGTGAGTATGAAGGATAGTTAGGCATTGGTGGGTAAGGTCCTGGAGTGTGAAGGAATCTAGGCACCCAAGAATAATATCATCCATGTAAATATAAAACAGAGTATTGGGGAGATTGATAAGAGAAGAGAAAATGGATGACAGGTAATATTGACAAACGGGTGGGCTATTAGCCATGCCCTGAGGTAAGACAGTCCACTCAAATCTCCTATCTGGGCCACAGAAATTAACAGCGGGTACAGAGAATGTAAATTTTTTCATGTCTCCTGGATGGAGAGGGATAGAGAAGAAGCAATATTTAATGTCAATGATAGTAAGATGGTATATATTGGGAATAGCTGGGATCCATGGGAGTCCCCTCTGGGGGTTCCAAAGGGGATCATGCATTCATTGATCCTCCTTAAATGATGTAAAAATCTCCAGGACCCATTAGGCTTTTTTATGACAAAGACAGGAGAGTTCCAGGGACTAGAGAAGGGACGGATATGTCCAGCCTCCAACTGTTGATCAATAAGTATGTGGAGTTGGTGTAACTCAGAAGAAGGGAGAGGCCACTGCTCAACCCATATAGGATCCCCCAGTCTCTGCTGGATTTTAAACGGGGGAGGGGGGCTGGGCAGTGGCTCTTAGAATTGGGGGTGTTCATTGGAGTACTTTTGCCAGAGTTGCTCAAAGTAAGGGTCATCTCTATAATTGGGATGACATTCCCTCCCTTCCTCAAAGTTGTTGATATTCTTCTTTATCTAACAAAACATTATAAAAGGCCTTATGGTCAGTAGTGATGAAGGCCTCGGCATCTCCAAGGATGTCTTGCCCCAGTAAGTTAGCAGTGAGCCCAGTCACCACAAGAGGGCAGACTTCTCCCTACCCCCACCGGGTCAGTCCAAGGGAGCCACGTGGCAGTCTCCCAAGAGGTGGACTGCCCGACAACTCCCAGTAGGGGAGGGCCACGCCCAAGCTGCCAGGAGGGGTCACTTCCTTCTTTCTCAGGACTTTTCAGTCTGCTCCAGTGTCAATGAGAAGTTTGAATCTTTTATTGCCAATATTTAAAATAATTTTGGGTCTAAGGCTGAGGACCAGAGGGATGGTCCAATGGGCTTTGACAGTCTCCTTCCCCTTATTTAACGGGGCTGGGGGGAACCCCAGGAGGAGTTTAAAGACTTTCCCTGTATGTCAAACTTTGATCAACACTCCCTAGCCCAATGAAACCCCTTCTTGCATTTAGGACAGCGGGTGCAAGGGGCGTTGGTCGACCCCCAGAGGGCAGGGGAGGCTTTGTCTTGTTGGGGCACTCCTTTTTAAAGTGGCCCTCGCCCCCGCACCCAAAACATGTTAGTTTTTTAGGATTTAACTGTAATGCACAGATCACAGTAGCCAAATCTCTTTGTCTATTTTCCTGAAGGGCAGCAGCCATGGCTCTAGCCTGATGGGAGATAGTGCCAACGTCCTTGGTGGCTATAATCCATCTACTCATGGAGTTGTCCTTGAGACCCGCACAGGCGAGGCGGTGATCGGCCGTCATCCCTTCCCAAACTAACATTCTAGTAAACTGATCCTGTAATGCCCCTGGGGGAAATTTTCTTTGGAGACTTTTTTCCGCCCTATCTATAAATGTAGCCAAGTCCTCAGATGGTTTCTGACTAATACCCATAAGGGGGGGGGGGTGTTCAGAGGGTCCCTCATCAAGCGTTTTCCATGCCACCAAGCCCAGTGCCCTGACCTGGTCCCTATATGGATCAGGTATAGCTTCCTGTTGAGTGCCTGTAGCATATTGATCAGAGGAACCAGAGAGCATCCCAAAAACTATGGGCACAGGGGGCTGTTGACTTTGGTTTCACTCTGCCTGTATATGCCACTCATCTTGCAAAAAGGCACACCACTTAATGTATAGGGGACCCGACAAAACGGTCTTAACTAGATTTTTCCAATCTTGGGTCGTACAAGGTTGATGGACAAGTCCCTGTAACAGGGTCTCAGCCCAAGGAGAGTTGGGTCCATCCTCCAAGACCGCCTTTTTAAGCTCCTTAAGGTCCTGAGCTTCCCATGCATACCAGACAGCAGGGCAATTACCCCCAGGATTTAGATTGACGGGAAATAGAAAAGTAGCTTCATTTTCTGGCGGCTTGGTGGCTGAATATGAAGGGGGGGCCGAGGGGGTCCAGAAAGGATTAGTCAATGGAGGAGGTGGGGGAGGTCCCCCGAAGGCCAAGGAGCACTCCCAAAGGGATCAAGTGAGTGAGGGGTATAAGGATGCACCCTTTTCTGGGGTTTTTAAAGCTGCATCTCCAGGAGGAGTAGCTAGATCAGGCTGTATACTATCTTTTCCTTTTTCCTCTGTCTTTTGTTCTTGTTTGGTTGGTATTGGAGGGAAGCAGCCCTTAAGGGTCAAGATCGTCGGGAGGACCCCTAAGTGGGGGGTATCTGACCCTTCTCCACATGTGCCCAATGAACAAGAGCCTCTACCCTATCCCAAGTGTCCCAATCCAAGAGTTTTCCTTCCGGCAGCCATGGCGCCAATTTAAGAAGGCAATCCCAGGTCTGTCAAGCCTGATTATCAGTCAAATCAAGCCCTCTACTCTTTAGGAGTGTCCTGAGAGATTCTAAGGCAGGATTGGATTTAGAGGTAGATTATCCCATATTATAAAGTCAAGAGAGGAGTGTCCGTAAAATTAGGGCAACAGCAACCCACAGACACACGAGTACAACACAAACACAAAGGACCCAAAAGATAGATAAATGTGCTGTAGAATTAAGTTCAGATTTAGATCCGTGATGGCCACATGAGTCTGTGTCCTTAGGGGACGGCTCAATGATACCAAACACATTGCCGATGGGAGCAGGTCTCCCCAGCAGATTTGCTTCGTCTGCCAGGATGGAGCCCTCACTCAAATGAGGGGGCGATAGGCCTTGAGTCTCCTCCAGGTCTGCCCACATGGTGTGTCCACTAGGGACATATGACCCATTCAGAAATACAGAAGCCGTAGATGCAGCTTGCGGGCGAACTGAAAGTGAAAGGAAAGAGAAAGGGAACAGAGAGATGTTGACAAACAAGCACAGGTTATAGAAGCAAAGTTGAGCACATTAAATATGAAGACTGCCTCATAACTTATGAGGGTACACTCACCCGCACACCGATTGACCTCCTCAACAAGAATGCCTCACACGGGGCACCAGTCTGCTGGGTTCCCGTCACCCCACGTTGGGAGCCAGACTGCTGGGCTCCCCTGGCAGGTAGTGCTGAGGAAGGACCAGGTCCGCTGGTTCCTTCTGAGGGTTTGAGGAGGAGGGTGGGTGTTGACCGCCAGGAACACACCACCTATCCAGGAGTCTTGTCGAAGCAGGAACTCACTTTATTGTAACAGGCAGTTGCTTACATGGCATTGATAATGAGGGTGGGGATTTTAGGATGGGGTGAGGTGTAAGGGCCAATAGTATACCGCGACTTTTGAGATAATTGGTTCTAAGCATATGCACGTGCGGGAACTCTAACTTCCTATGCGGAAGTAGCAGGCCAGAGGCCATTTGGCGCCCTGCTGAGTCATAGCTGGCCACAGGCAGGTCGCCAAACTTTAGCTAGGCTCAGGAAGTTTCACTAGGCCTCACGTCTGGGCCTCTCAAGGCCCAACAATGGACTAACTATTTGTAAAATAGATTTGAAAGTCATGATTCCTAGGAAAATCCCATTTTGAACCTATGTTTCCATTGTCTGATTTCATTTAACATTTTTGTCTTCATTTGAATCAAGCATAATTATTGGTATATGTATTAAAATAATCTAGGATGGGTTTGAAATACATTTGGTATTTGTAGTTTTTGTGAGTTCTCAATTTATCCCACCGAAAAGACAATCAGGAAACTCATCTGTCTTTTTCCAGCTTTCTTTCCTCCTTCCCTCTTTTCTTTTTTCCTTCCCTCAAAATAAAAGCCCCCCCCCAAAATAATTCTGATGCATGCAATTTATTTTTGAAATGGCACAGAACGCAAGTAGACATGTGAAACAAGGAAGAGAAAAACCAGCCATCTCTAAAGACATCTGATGCTGACTCTTACTGGGCAAAGTTGGAAATTGGGTTAAAATGCTGACCTTGGGCTATTCCACCCCAGTGGGGTGCAGGCCCTGATTATGATTCTGATAACAGGCTGGACGTCCATCCATGCCATTGGCTAAGTTAGCCTTAAAGAAACAAGGTGAAATTCTTCCATGCACGTAGATAGCATTCCAATTCTCTCCTTATAGCTACTGTGACCATAGGGGTATTTATGAACCCTCCCAGGGGCTCAAAACAGGCTCAGTAGCACTCTTGAACATCTCCACACATCTTCCTATTCACTGTCCTCTATACACTACTAGGCAGTGACAAGAAACTGATGCCTCTGTATGGTCTGCATAGGTCCCTCCACTTGTCCCTCCATATATTCCTGCTGTAAACAGGTATCTTTAAACTTGTGATCATCTGTATTTATAATGACTCTTGAAGGACCAATTGTAAAGGCCCATTCTCAGGATTGACTGACTGCTGATATGGAGTGAGAGGAAGATTGCTTTTCTTGTAGGTAGTTATCTAGCAACTGGCCCAAAGGAACATAAATGCCTTTCTGCCCTTTCAAGACTAGAACTCCAGTATGATGTAACTTGGAGATAATGTCCTTCTCCTCCTCCTTCAACATCTCCCAGGCTCAGCATCCATGGGCAGACCCTTCATGAGTCAGCTTCCATGCATGAGATTTCTCCTGATTGCGGGGCGGGGGGCGGGGAAATCCTCTTACCTTGGGAGCATTTTTGCTTTACTTCTCTTGTCTTAATAAATCCTTCATAACCTACCCTTTTGTGTCTGTGTTTTTTTTTTTTAATTTTTGGCTAAACACGGTAAGAACTTGAGGCCTAAGAGCCATGGGCCAGTGAAGTTCTAAACCTGGAGTCCAGCCTCTCTCCTGCATCATTACAGAGATGCAGTCCCATAGTGCTGGCACACTTCTGCTACAAGCTATCTTTAGTTAGGTTCCTAAAACACCTGGATTTGAATTCTGTAAGGAGTTTATTTGAGAGGTGAAGGGAAAACTTGGTGTGATTAGGGAAGGCTCATAAGGAAAAATATTCAATAAAGGATACGCTGTTAACCTTTGGGAAACTGGAGCATAATCCCACTGTTAGGCTGATGTGGAAACTTTGTAAAGTCTATCTCAGACTTATAGCCCCAATATCATAGCCCAAGTGACCATGTGTGTGTGGGTCTCTTCTTAGACACTGAATTCTGTTCCATTGTTCAAATTTATCTACACTTGAAATGACGTCATGCTGCCCTAGTCACTAATGCCACTCAGTAACTCGTGCCATCCATTCACATAAATATGCTCTTTCAAGATTATTTTGGATATTTTTACTCTGCATTTCTATTTAAATTTTTGAATTAGCTTAGTTGTCCAATGCCTATCCACCCCTTCTCGCAATAAAACACATTTAGGATTTTCATGGAGGCTGTATTGAATCCCATAAAACAGTGTAGCTAAGGACTGGAGAGATGGCTCAGCAGTCCACGGCACTTATTGCAATGCCTGACATCCTGGGTTCAATTCCCCAGTACCCATGTAAAGCAAGATGCACAAGGTGGCACATGCATCTGGAGTTTGTTTGCAGTGGGTGGAGGCCCTGGAGTGCCCATTCTTTCTCTCTCTCTCTCTTTCATAAATATTTTTTAAATAGTGTAGTTAAAACTGAAATCTTAACATTACAGACTTTTTAAAAATCTATGCATATATCTCCATAATTATTTGGACATCTTTAATTTCTTTTAACAATGTTGTAGTTATCAATATGGGAGTCTTCCATATTTTTGGTTTGTTCCATAGTATTTGATGATTTTGATACTGCTACAAGTGGTAATGTTATGAAATTTATTTTAACTGCTTGCTGCTAGTCTATAGACATACAATTTATTTTTTAGCTTTGTTAATTGGCATATTAATTTGAATATTTTGTTTTTCAGTCTTTTGGATTTCCTACATACCAAAGCATGTCATATGAGAACAAAATAGTTTTACTTTTTACTTTCTGATATTTATAACCTTTATTTATTTATTTTGTCTCTCTGTGCGGGCTAGTACTTCCTGTATTACTTTCAGCATAAGTGTTAACAGAAGACACCTTGTCTGGGTAAATAGATATTTGTATGGAAAAAAGTGAAATGGCCTCCTACTTTGCACTGTCTCAAAAATTATGGTGGCTAATAGTCCTAAATTTGAAAATAAACCAATTAAGCTTTTAAGTAAAATATTTAAAATGTCTTTATTCTCTTGAGAAGGCAAAATAGTTTAAGCAGAACCACAAAAGTTTTTAAAACATTGAAAAATTAAAATGAAGTGACATGAAGAACTTCTGTCCATCAGAAAGCTCAAGAGAGCAACAAGCTAAACCATAGCTTGGGAAAAGATATACACAAATGTGAGCTCATTAACACTGCATTGGAGTTGCACAAATAACCTTCACAAAGCAGGAGGAGAAAGGACAACTATTCTGATAAAAGAGGGCAAAAGAATTGAGCAAGTAACTATCAAAAGAGGCAACCCAAATTACCAAAAAGTAAATGAAAGGTACTCAGTGCATTAGTTATTAGGAAAATGCACATTCAACTAGAATGACCTATATTATTGTACTGCTACAAGAATGGCTAAAATTAAAAGACTGACAATATCAAGTGTTAACAAAGACATGAGACAACTAGCACTCTTTTTACTGCTAGTTGGAGTGTAAGCACTTTGGAAATGCCTCCTAAAGTTAAGAAAAGACACCTATCTTACCCAGAATATTCATGCCACTAATAAGAATATGTGTCTATAACATACATGTAAGATGACCTGCGATGTTTGCAAGGCCTATAATATAGCATTATATTAATTACTTTCATTGTCACCATGACACAATTAGACCTAAAAGAAACCACTTCGTGAAGGAACACTTTATCTGGGTCATAGTTAGGAAATACAGTCCATCAAGATGCTGAAAACATGTCTGCTGAAGTTGCTGGGTCCAGAGAGGCAGGGGTCTGTGGCCCAGCTATAGGGCTGCTCACAGCTCCATGGCTCAAGAAGCAAAGAGATCTTGCTGGAAGCAGGACTAGTCTAATTGTTGAGTCACTCTCCAGTGACACTTTCTCCAGTGAGGCCCATTTCCCAAAGGTTCACAAGCCTTCCAAAAGAGCACCACCAGCTGGGACCAAGTGTTCCAACATATGAGCAAGCCTACGGTGCATTTCACACATTCGAACTGTAACAGGCACCTGCTTGGAACCAACATAGCATAAGTGACTTCCTCTGGGATATTATATGCTGTGATTTAGCATTCAGTGTGTGGTACTCAGGCCCATAGAATACACACAGTCAGAAATCAGAAATAGAAGTAGCTCCTGCATTACCCTTAACATTTCAATATCAGGACTGGTGTGATGGCTCTGCAGCTAAAGGTATTTGTTTGCACACAACTTTCTGGCCTAGGTTCAATTCCCAAGCCTTTTGTGTAAAGCTGTATAGGCATTCCTTTACAGCAACAAGAGACCCTGTCTTGGCCATAAACACACATGCACACACGCACAAATGCACTCATGCATGCACGCACACATGCATGCACACACACACACACACACACACACACACATTTAAAAATAAATTAAAAATTGAATAGAAAAACTTCATAACTTTGGTCAGACATGGTACATATGCCTGTCATCTGGCCATTTGGGAATCTGAGGCAGAAAAATCACCACAACTTCAAGGTGAACCTGGTCCAAATACCTAGTTCTAAGTTAGTGCAAGCTACATGAGACCCTGCCTGAAAACAAATGTACTGTACAACCGTGACCTGAGCTGCTTCAAAGGTCTCAGTGTCTCAGGCGTATGCCCTCTGCCATGTGATACAGTCATTAGTCAGGCAACAAGAAGGTTGGTAACTAAGTTGATTTATCCTGACATCAAGTAGAAAATTGAGTTCCTACTCTGTAATGAAGTAGGAGGTGTTCTGCATTTGTTTTCTATTGTAACAGAAAAAATTGTCACAGATATAAAGATGTCTTAACACATACCATTTATATTAGCTCACAGGTCTGTAGGCACGAAGTCTGGCCTTTTATGGTCAGCTTATTTAAAAGGGTGAGACTATGACTGATAGAGCAGAGAGTCTTTCTAGTAAACCTTACATTTCTGGGGAGTGTGCCCATGTCCATAGGTTCGAACACTGCCTCAACATTTACAGTCATAAACTACATAATGACATTTGGGACAACGGCCCTCATCTATAGCGTTCATCCTTATATCCTTATAGCATCACCTTGTCCAAGCTCATGCTGGGAGGTTTTGCACATGGATTGATTATCTAGCAACACACTTAACACAACATATCCTAGTCTTCAAGGGACACTGCAAGTACTGGTAACCTCTGCTGATTCAAAGTCTTAATGCCTAACATGTAAATGCAGATGCAATGGTGGCTTCTTCTTTAAACCTGGAGCCGAGAAGGTTTGTAGCCTATAAAATGAGATGGTCAACCTAGATCAGTCCTTGGTCCTGTTTTGTGTATGGTCTTCAAGCTGAGGATGGTATTTACTTTCTGAAATTAGTATAAAAATGGAAAGAAACAAAAACCCAACAAAGAGAAATATATGATAGAGAACATACCTGCCCCCAATATTGATCTGCTGGTTCCTTACAAAAAAAATGAATGTCAATATCTGAAGTAGATCAATACCTGCCAACCCATGCATGATTTAAATCAAAAAGATACCAATTTCTGCAAAACGAAATCTCATATGCAACCCAACCTACATGCAGTTATGCCCTTTAATTTATAATGTAATGACATCCTATAATCCCATTTTAAGTTGAAGGTTATCTTTAAGTTAAAAATATGTTTAATGCATCTAACCTACCATACATCATAGGTGCTATAGCCTCACCTACTCTAAAACTTGCTCAGTATACATTTACCTAGACTTAGGCAAATCATAAAACACAAACCTATGTTTAATAAAGTTTCAAATCTCTAATGCTCATGATCCCAAGGGTGTTGTATATATACAGCTAACCCTAAGCGGGGATACAAATTTAATCATTACTGAATCCCCATCACTTTTACTCCATAATAAAAATAATAAGTTGAATCATTGTAAATCAGAGACTATTTAAGACCTATGGGTCAAACTGATCTGGTGGGGGAGGGGAGAGGTGTTAGCGGACAGCACAGTGCACTGTCCCCTCGGTGGGACTCTCTCTTGTTGTCTTGTCTGAGTGTCTCTCAGAACCTTCCAGCCCTCCAGAATGTGGCTGAAAACATCTGGGTTAGTAGCTCTCCAAGCTGGTATTGTTTCCACATTAGCCAGTGCTGCTAGGGAACAATTTGGTCTCCCAAAAGCTGAATTCGGTTTAATAATACACTCCAGCAAACATGTCAAAAGGCTGTGAATAACCACAGGGCTCTAACAAAGTCACAGAACTGTGAACAGAGCAATTAGATCTCTGCCCGTTTTGCCCAAGAGTTTCCTGAAAGTGTCAGTTCCCTCTCCTGACTAAACAAACCTTTCTGAGAAGGAAACAACCCTTGGTGGTGGGGGGGGAGGGGACAAACCTCCCGTCAGGCGCAAGACTGACCCTTCACAGGCCCGGTGTGTACTGGCCTTTACAATTTTGGAAATCTGCTTTCTTAACACAAGAAATAAACTTGTGTTCATGATCTTCCAAAGAAGTTTTGCTTTTTTGGTCTGTGTGTGATACTGGTGATCAAACTCAGGGCCTTGCACATGCTAGGTAAGTGCTCTATCTATTGTGCTGAGGTGTGTCCCCAGAGCAATGATTTTAAAACACAGAAAGTGATTCAAACAGGGGCACTTATTCCTGGTCTCTAACATTTAATTCTTTGCACAAACCAAAGACAAGTCAGCCCCTCATTGCTGAGGTCCTCCTTTTTCATCAAGGGTTCCCACTCCTCTCTTAGGGTGTCCTTTGTGGAATATGTCTGCAAGGAAATGGCCGATTTCTCCAACCCACCACAGACACAGTGATTCGTCCTTCTTTGAACCCAGAAGGGGATGAGGTAAAATAGATCCCTCTTCTTCATATGGATTCTATATCCTAGAAATACTAGTACTCTACAAAATTTTCTGCATACCCCAGAGGACTGACGTTTTCACAGTTAGTTCTCTCTTCTTCCTGCATCTATTCAGTTCTGCACAGAATGGGTAGTTCTTTATTCTAGCATCGGCCATCTCCTCCCCAAAGCCACTCCAGTTTCCATCATGACTTCAGAAGAGCTCTACAGATCCACACAGAGAGGAAAGCATTGTGTGTGTGTGTGTGTGTGTGTGTGTGTGTGTAGAGAAAGGGAGAGATAGAAATATAGATACACAAATGTATATGGAGAAATGCTTAGAGAAATATGTAAAATATATGTTATCCATCTATCATCTATCACCAATCCTTTAGAAATATCCCTGGAAATTATCCTAAGAACTCAAGACATAAACAAACATTCATAGAAGAATGTCTCCTAAAACTCAGTATGCCAGGTGCCATTTCAACCACAACTTGCTCTCTCTTTCTGACCTGACACTTCACTGCAGTAGACATGGCTATAAAAATAGGCCTCCATTTCTTTTCTGCTATCAAGCAAGAGTTATGGTAGCTCACTGGATAGGACAGGCCATAAGGTTTTCTCCTATTTTCCATAGCTCTAGAAGAGATTCACTTCGTAGTTTCTCCCTACCCAACCTCCACTCATACAACAAAAGTTTTCTCCAAGGCATAGACTACAGTAATACTTGGACCCTGGTAGCTGTCATTCATACGATAGAAGTCCCATGCTAGGAAAATTAATCCAACCACAGCAAATAGTAGTGCAATACCAGATGCATAAAGTCCATTAGAGATCTCTTTCCAGGGGAACAGATAGGCCAGAAAAGCAGAGAGATACAAGGCTCTCTTCTGATGCAGTAGCTATTTTAAAAAGGGTATGGGAAGTTTAAATCTAAGAGTATTGAAAAGAAGAGTACTTGTGAACCAAGAATAACAAGATAGCAGGGTGTGAACTGCACACAGCTAGAGTCCAGCATTCAGGAGGCTGTGGCAGGAGAATCACAGGTTCAAAGGCAGTATGGACTGCACAGGAAAAAAATAATTAAAAATTAAAAAAATAGCAACAAGTCATGATAATGAGAGATAACTAGCTAAGACAGTTAAGCACCCTCTAGTGTCAGAAGACACTCAAAAATGAGCATCAAAAGCTACTCTTCCTGAATTTAATTAAATCAGAGTGTGGGCCAATTTATGCCTTAGGACATTAAAAAATATCGAAACTGATTTGCAAATAGTACAGCCTAATGTGGAATTATCTATTTCTAAATATTTTTTTTACTTCTGATTATATTTCTTGGTGCAAATTCTACTTTGTTTGATATTAACATATTTATTCTCACTGTTTAATTTTTAAAATATTTGTATTTATTTGAGAGAGAAAGAATGAGAGAAAAGAGGTAGACAGAGAGAGAATATGCGTGCACCAGGGCTTCCTGACACTGCAAACAAATTCCAGACACATGCTCCACTTTGTGCACTGGCCTTATGTGGGTACTGGGAAATCACACCCAGGCTATCAGGCTTTTCAAGCAAGCCCCTGTAACCACTGAGTTAACTCTCCAGCCCCCTCACTGTTTACTTTTAAAGTAACTGAATAGTATATTTTCTTTTCAGCTCTTTATTTTCAATCCACTTATGTCCATATTCAAATTAGGGTTCATATAGAAAGAAGAGTTGGATTTCTTTCTTATCTAGTTTGATCATTTTTATGTAATTGATATATTTAGACAATTCACCTTTAATGTGATGACAAGTGGTTGGATTACTCTCTACTGTCTCATCTTTTCTACTTAGTTCATCGGTTGTTTTTATTTTACAACCCATTTATATGGTATTTCTTGGGTTAATTTACATTTTAGGTTTGTTTTTAATCCCTTCACTTGTAATTTAGACCATTTAACTTAAAGATTTTGTAATTATTTCAGGATTTACAATATCAATTAGTCAAGTTCAGCTTCTTTAAAAAAAAATTGTATTTATTTGCCAGCAGAGAAGAGAATGGGCATGCCAAGGCCTCTTGACACTTGCAAACGAGCTCCAGATACATGTGCCACTTTGTGCATATGGCTTTAAGGTGGGTACTGGGGAATTGAACCTGGGTTGGCCAGGTTAGCAAGCAAGTGCGTTTAACCATCGGACCATCTCCCTAGCCCCTTGAGACCACTTAAAAAAAAACAGCCATCTCATTTGTATAGTTTAAGAGATATTGGCTCATGGTAGCCCATTCATCACTCATGAACCTCCAGATTCTGATAAGTCTTCCCCTAGACTCAGCCCAACTGAGAACTCCCTGATCCCTTCTTTGTACATGGAGCTCTCTGTACATTCTTTTCTTTCCTCTTCAGCAATCTTTTTATATTTATTCCAGGCCCACCATGTGAGCTTTCAGACCACATGGATATATTCATTTTCCTTCTCTTGGTTCTATACTTTCCTCTATAAATACAATAATTTAATTAAAAATAAATATTGGGTATTTCATACTTCTTCCTCCTATTCTTCACTCTAGTATGTTACGGTTTTACTTTCATATTGAATTTTTATTATTCATTACATGCATTTTTTTCCCATTTATCCACCCACCAAATATTTGCTAGAATACTACTTTGAGCTAAGAACTGAAGCTAGGTACTCTAAAGTAGGGTTGGAGGACTCTATTGAGAAATGACAGAAACAGACTATTATAAAAGACCAGGCAAAAGATAAAAATTCCTGATAGGTGGGTTGGGTTTGGAGATACTTGGCACACTGCATGCAATTTTCTTTAAGACTTGGTTTCACATTCAATTTGGTCTGTGTCTTACTCTATTCAATTTGCTGCAACAAAACAAATAGCTTATGAATAACAGACATTTATTGTCTCACAGTTCTGGGCTGTCAAGTTCAATATCATGACAGATTCAGTGTCTCCCAAGAGACTATGTTCATAAGGAGCAGATCTCCAGAATATATATCTACATATCTATCTATCTATCTATCTATCTATCTATCTATCTATCTATCTATCTATATCATCAGTCCTATTCATAGATTTCTACCCTTTTGATGCAAACACTTCTCAAAGCTTAAACTTCTAATGCTGACTGAAGGACTCAGGAACCAGATGGATGTCATGACAGGCTTCAGAGTCCTCAGTAGGTCTAAGTTTCTGTTTCCCGGCAAGATCTAAGTATTTTTTATCTTCTGGTAAGGGTGGGTTGACAGTTTCTGGAAACTGATTATGCCATACATTCCTGTAGTCATAGATAAGTTCAATTCCCCTAGACCCAGCCTGCCAACTTTGCCCTCCAAAATCCTAAGCCAACCAGAAGAGTACAAATGCAGTTACTGTTTAAATCAACCAATCATGTACCCACCCTTCTTCTATGTTCAAATCCCTATAAAGACCCTACTCTCCCACTACTTGGGGCTCTTGTACGGATCCACTGCTTTGGTGAAGTCAAGAGACCAAGCTTAAGCCTGCCTGAAATAAAGCTCCTTGCCCTTGCATACATGTTTGGTTCTCCTTGGTGGTCACTGGGGATGCCAAAAACTGGGCATGACACTGGCATTTCAATTTTATTAGCTTATTTATTTATTTACTTATTTATTTGAGATGATTAAACCTAGAGACTTTCACATGCTAGACAAGGACTCTACTACTGAGTACATTGCTAGCCTATGTTTTTTATTAATTTAATTTCATTTTTTGCCTTTTTAAAAATTTTTGTTTATTTTTATTTATTTGACAGCAACAGACAGAGAGAAAGAGGCAGATAAAGTGAGAGAGAGAATGGGCACACTAGGGCCTCCAGCCACTGCAAACGAACTCCAGACGCGTGTGCCCCCTTGTGCATCTAGCTAACGTATGTCCTGGGGAACTGAGCCCCGAAATCGGGGTCCTTAGGCTTCACAGACAAGCTGCTTAACCACTAAGCCATCTCTCCAGCGCCCCCCCCCCTTTTTTTTACCTTTTGAGATCAGAGGCTTGTGATGGACTTCAAGCCAGCCCCAGTCTCACTGTGTAGCCCATGCTGGCCTTAAAGTCATGGTCCTCTGGCCTGGCGTACTGAGTGTGTGCTATCATGCTTAGCTCAGTGCCAGCATTTCAGATAATCAATTTCAACCTGGGGGTTTTAGGGTGATTCAAACACACTCATCATACTAATATGAGAAGGTAAAATAGGCTTAAATGACCCCTAGGTTACAACTGGAGCATCTACAAAGTAGGTGGTGATACCATCACCTAGACTAAACATATGGATTCAGAACAACATGAGAGGAATATGTAATATGTGATATAGAAGCTTCACCAAATCAGTTTATTTTTTGTTTGTTTGAGTTCCCCCCCCCTTTTTCCAGGTAGGGTCTCACTGTGTTCGAGGCTTACCTGGAACTGAATAAGCAGCCCACAGGCTGGCCTCGAACTCATGGTGATCTTCCTACTTCAGTATCCTGAGTGTTGGGACTAAAAGGTGTGAGCCACTTCTCCAGGCTTACCAGCCCAATTTCAATGGCACCATCTCTGACAAGGCCTCAGGGAGACTTGAGTCATTGCCACTGACTATAGTCTAAAATAACTGAGAATAGTTTTAGTCAATACTCAGTTGAACTAAAATACTGACTTTGTGACTTCTGCTCATGGGTTTTACTTGACAGGCAGCTCAGAATAAATCTGATTTGGAGAGTCCTTGAAAAGTTCCCAAATATCTATATACATATTTACACATCTAAACCTGTTGACTTCCAGAATCCTCCATCTTCATTTCTAATTGTGACCTGAAATATGGCAATAATTCCTCACATCCTGATTTTTCCATTGTCCACTTAGTTCTTACTGATGGTCTCAGTAATTAAAAAGTGAACATTAATATGTAACAAAAAAGCTTGCTGAGAAGGAATTCTAAAAATCATCCTTAAAGAAAAACAATTCATTATCCTTTTCTGCAGTCATGCGGTAAGCTCTTTTAACTAGACTTAAAACAACACACACACACACACACACACACACACACTTACTCTCATTGATATGTAGGTTGTTTCCTCATCTTTTGGCTTTAAACACAGATTTCATAAATGTGACAGGATAAGTCTTAATGCCCAAGCTTTTGGTTCCAAAGTGTTTTTATTCACTGCCATAGATATTTGTCATACTGAATCAAAATATCATCACAAATTTCTCTTATAAAATGGCACAGTCACAGACCTGAAGACAGCAGTTATCCTTTCGATATTTAAAGTCACTTCTACTGCCCTTCAGCATCTCTCAAATTCATCAGTTGTTCCAAAGTTTTAGGCCAAGTTCAGTTTTTGGTAAATATTTTATTTTGATATATTTATTTGAGAGAGAGAGGGAGAGAGAGAGAATGAATCCACCAGGGCCTCTAGCCACAGCAAACAAACTGCAGATGCATGTGCCACCATGTGCATCTAACTTACGTGGGTACTGGGGAATCAAACTTGGGTCCTTAAGTTTCACAGGCAAGTGCCTTAATTGCTAAGCCATCTCTCCAGCCCCAAGTTCAGTTTTTTTCTGTCTCAGGATTGGGGGCCACTGACAGGTACTGAATAGAATACCCATCTGAAAAATAAATCCCTATGCCTAGGGATTTTTTTTTTCTTTTTAAGACATTCAAATTATTATATAGAAGAAAATTCTCATGATGAAGAAAAGCACAAAGTCACATACCAGAATTGGCAATGACACCACCATGATAGACGGTAGCTACTATAGCTTTTTACATTTTCTCTTCTTTGCATATGTTTTCACAGTTAATCCCAGGCATCTTCTGATTTCCTGTTGCTGTTTCGTGTTGCTGAGGGCCTTGTCCATGCTAGAAAAGCACTCTACCACTGAGCTATATCCCAGCTTTCAGTTTCCTCTGTTTTAACTTTATATGGCACTGTAAGTATCTTTGCTTGTCACTTAAAATTCTTGTTTTCAACATTACATCTGAAAGAAATGAATGCTTTCATCACAGAGTCATGTCTGTCCCTTTCTTCTGTGTGTTCTGGCTAAGTCAGAATCATACCGCCCATGTGTACCTGTTTTATTCTTGCGCTGCACGTGGCATCGATACTTTTAACTTGTAAGTTACCCAAGTGTTGGACACTTTAATGAAAAATTCTGTGCATAAGTTTGCTGAGCTCTTTATTTTTGCCATGGGATAAAAATAAAAGGGGTAGAATGATTAAGCAAAAGTTTCTGAACTCATGCATACGATTGTACTGCACTATTTATTTTTAGTTTTTTAAGTTCACTAAAGAAGTTGGACTTTCTCATGGTTTCTTCCCCTTGAGTGTATTTTTGCTTTAATTAAGACATGCTTCCTCAGCATCAGAGACACATAGGAAATTCACATTCTTTTTAACAGCTGCGTTGTTATCCTTCATATGGATGTACTATAATTAATTTAGCCAGGCTTCTATAGGTTGACATGTGTTTCTAGTTTTTTCGCCTTCAAAGAATGCTGAAAGGCTCCATGTTTTGAGTCATGCTTAGCCAAATTTTTCCTTTCAAGATTATGTAACTAGTCTCTTATAGTTTCTTTGAGTATAAGAGATTTAATTTTATATTTACGTATTTGGATTATATGTCTGTGTACACTTAAAATAGAGATGTTACTTTATGTTCTTTCAAATAGACAATTATCTCCACATTATTTATTGACTAATCCCTTCTTCCCTACTGTTTATGTTTATGGATCTTTAAATAGGCTTTCTTTTCATTTTACCAATTTATTTGTCTACTCGTCTCTTCTTCACATCCCTTTAATCATAGACGCTTTATAGTACACTCAGAATCTGACAGGGCCTGCCTTGATGCATCAGTTGTCTATTTCAAAATGTTTTGCCTAGTTCCACCAATGAATACTAAAATTAGTGGGGAAAGTTTAAGCAAAAAGTAGATTGGTTGCATAGTCTTATGCCAATATTTGTTATAAGGGAGAATAATAAATTTACCATGGAGAACTCTGACCGATGACATTTACCCAAGTGATGTAGATTACCATCACTAGGGATGCAGGACAGCATCCAGTGCCTCTCATATGTGCGAAGACAAAGCCTGCTTCCTTTCCAGGAATATCTGACCTCAATCTGATTGTGAGAAAGAATTAGACAACCCAAACTGAGGCATAGTCTAGGAAAACCTGGACTCTCCTGAACTGTAAGGTAAGAACTGAGAAGTATAGGGAGGTATGATAACAAAATGCATTGTGCGATGTAATACAACACCTGCTTGTTACTGGAGAGAACTTGTCCCATGCTTCTCACCTAGCATCTCATGATTCCTCTTGATGAGCATTGGCTGGTTGACACATCTTCCAATGTCCAGCTCTTTCACAACATCATCTGTGTACCAGTATTCCCTTTCTCTTATAAAGGTGCTTCTGTAAGTTAGGGCCACTTTAATTGAGTATGGTCACACATCCATTCTCACTTTAATTACATTTGCAGTGACCCTATTTCCAAATAAGTTCATATTCTGAGGTTGTCGGTTGGATAGAATGTGTGTATGTGTGTGTGGTGGTGGGGGGGAGGAGTTTTACACTACTCCACCTGTAATACAAACTTTTAGTTTCTTTTTCTGCCTTCTCCTTTTCTCACTTCTCTTCCTTTCTTTTCATTTTTATTTTGAAAGAGGGTCTCACTGTGTAGCCCAGACTGGCCTCTAACTTAAGATTCTTTTGCCTCGGGCTTCTGAGCACTGGCATTTTCTGTACGGCAGTATTCCCAGCACCAAGGAGATGGTCTGACACAGGGCCCAGGTTTAGCAATATTTGACTAATCTTAAAAAAAAAACAAAACTGAATTCCCTTTATTCCAAAATTAATTGCAGCTGACCGACTTCTTCCTTCCCATGGTGTTCTGTATAGATCTTGTCACATGGCCTAAAGTCACTGGTGTCATCTCCGAGACCTTGGAGTCTTACAGACTCAGGGTCGCTGCTCAATAGGCTGTGCCACTCCTCCATCAGTAAAAGTAATACTGGATCACTTCATTGTGAGGCTAAAATAAATTGATCCTGATAATGTGTGTAACGTAATGATACAAACTGACATAAGAAAAACTTGCCTACCATCCCAATGCCTGTGAATAAAGCTAAATGTTCTTTATACAATACATGTTGCTTTCTTCTTACACTCTGAAATAAACTCTCACATGTAAACTAACATACCAGCCTTCATGCTTGTAATCACCACCAGTGAGAAAAGCATTCTCTCCCCCTTCTCTGTCTGACTTTTGTGCATTTGTGCATGTGTGTGTGTGTGCACACACGTGCCCACAGACGCATGAGTGCAGGCATGGGCATGCCAAGGTGCATGCGTGGAGGCAGGAGTCAGTCCTCACCGTCCACCTTGTTGTCAAGACAGGTTTTCCCTCTTCTTACTGCTGTTCTTTGCTGGGCTCACTGTGAGCTTCCAGGACATCCTCTTGTTTCCACCTCCCATTGACTGTCAGTGTGGGATTATAGAAACCTGCACTGCTTCTGGTTGTTTACATGGGATCTGGGCATTGAAGGTCCTCAAGCTTGCCTGGCAAACCCTATCCACTAAGCCATCTCCCCGACTCAGGAATCCCTTTTGAAGCTAAATACTGAATCTTACTACAATCATATTTTAATTACTCAAGAGAAGAGATTTTATTTAGTGAGACAAATGAGTAAATCTCTTGGATTTGTACCTCCTACTTGATATTTCCCTTCACTCTTTTCTCTGTTACTCTCATTTCTGTTACTCCCACTTCTGCCTGCTACTAGCTTTGGAAGCCATTTGGTGAAGACTGGAAGGAAGAAAAGGGGAATGATATTTGTGTACTAGCAATTATCTAAAAGAGTTTGCTAACATTTTTCATTTGATGCTCTAAAATGTGCATTACTATTTTCCTTTTATAGATGGATATATTGAGATTCAAAGATGTTTTAAGAAGTATCTTGCCCAAAGTTATCTAAATATTGTGTGATGAAACCAGTACTTAATAGTTTGTTATACTCATTATATCATATAATGTCAAGCAGTTGTGATATAATGTTAAAAGTGCGATTACACACACACACACACACACACACACACACACACACCGTACAACACAACATGCATTTTTGCCCTAGTACTTTCGACCACTTGAATAAAACTAAGCTGACTTTTAAAAGCTGCTTTCCATCTGATAAAAGATTAGAAAAACACAGGAAAGGTTGGGAAAATAGCTACCCTTGGCAATATTCATTTTGCAAAGGAGAGAATGCTCATTTGGGATAAGCAATTTTTCTCAAGGCAAAACTAAGCTATATCCCATGTTCCAAAAGCCTTATCACATAAGCAGATTAATTTTAATAGGGAGCACTGGCACATGTTGTTGTTATTATGCAAATGTGTTTGAACAACCACTTTAACAGGAAACAATCTAATTTTCTTTTCCCTGTGCTTCTTTTTAATTTCCTCTATGCTGTAAACAAATGAGCTAATATTGCATATATGAACGAAGCAGGAAGAACAGGAAACCAAGGACTGTGTGTTTATTACCTTCCACTTAGAAGAACTGAATCATGTGGCTAAAAGTAAGCAAGTAATATAGTTGCACTAAATAAATAATAAATTAAAATTGGTGGGACAGTTGTCTTTCAATCTGGAAAAGTTGCTTATTCCCTAGGATCTTTCAAAGGGGACAAAATGGGAGAGAGAGTCAAGAGTCCTTATTTCTTTATATATTCAATGGCCATATACAATGATGAAAATGTCTAGCATGAGACAGCCACTTCTATCACATCAGCCAGGCCCAGAAGACATCACAGAGGAAGTGGTGATTTAAATATGAGTACTGCTCATACTGCTGTCCTGACAACCTGCTCCAGGGAGATGGTGATTGACACTGAGGACACTCAAAACTCATCAAAGCAGAAACCCAGAGGTTGCAGAGAGCACAACCCTAAAGTGGACTTATAAAAACCCAGCCAAAGCTGGGGGAGCATTGAAGAGCTGGGATAGAAAGATTGTAAGAGCCACAGGGTGGAAAGGAGTATCCTGAGGCATTGCTCGCCTCCCCACAACAAAGACTGAGTAATGTATTCATGACCCCATGGTGAATACCAGCAATCCCACTAAGGAGGGCCTTTAGGGAGATGGGGCTGGGAAAGGGTCATTTCAGAGGATCACATGAGGGGAATGGACCAATGCAATTTGTCCATACAGTAAAGTTCCTAATTAATGAAACATGAAAAAAGAAAATATCTCCAACTACAACTTGGGGATTGTCAAGTCCTGCTGTTGCAGGAGACTGGGTCAGCAGGTGAAAAATGATCGGAGGGGATGAAAATAACCAAAAGACATCATTCATTCAAGCCTTCCATGGAGTTTCTTCCAATCCAAGGGTCTAAAAGACACGCATCTGAGGGCACACCACCACCTATGCCAATTTGTATTTTCTCCATCCAATTTCATTTTTTATTTATCCTTCCACTTTTTTTAAGATGTGATCTTATGTATTTCTAAACTTATTGTGTATCTGAGGACAGCCTTCAGCTCCTGACCCTCTTGTTCTACCTCCCAAGGACCAGGATTACAGGGTCCAGCACACCAGTGCTAGGAATCAAACTCAGAGCCTCAGGCACTCAAGGCAAACACTCTACCAACTGAGCTACATTCCTAGTCCTACCCCTCCATTTTCAACAAAAGCCAATAAGCCTCAGTGATTTAGTCTCTGGATCAAGGACCTACAGGTTATAGGTCAAATCTAGACAGCCACCTTTTGGGGAATAATATTTTAATCAGCAAAGTGAGGTTTTTTTTTTTACAACTTTAAATGGTCATAAAATTTACAAGAATAATATGTCAGGATTTATAAAAAGCCATTAAAACTAAGTATGCTATAATTATGTTTCAACTGCTAAAACCCACTAAGAACTTCTACCCTTTCTAAACAAAACAAAGGTGCACCATGGGCAAACCGGAGACTTGATCAGGCCTGTGCTCACACAGCGTGATGCCTGCCTTTTCTTCTGATGGGCCCACACCATGCCTTACCAGCCACTAACAACAGCGGAAACCACTGTTGGACACACCACACTTGGGACTTCCTGAGACCTTGCTGAATTCCCAAAATAGTTTAGGAAACTTTTGTCTTTTCTTTCCTTAATTGTTGGCAAATTAAATCTCCCTGAAGGAGGAGCTGTCATTGTCCCCTTTCAGCACAGAGAAAAAGCCAGCTCAGCAATTCAATGACAGTTGCTGCAGATTAGATGAACATCAACCCCGCCCTCCTCTCTCCCCACAAAGACAGTATAAAACACTGACTCACATTGAACAAAAGCCTCCCCAAAATGGACAACTTTTGCAGAACTCGTTTTAGACTGTTAAAAGTTTGTGAAAGATGCTTACAATGATTCTTGCCCCCCCCCCCGCCCCGGTTTTTTAAACTATTATCCACACAGTACTAATTATCCAGCTGGCTTTTTTTTTTTTTTTTTCAGTACCAAATCCTCCACGTTGCCTCCCAAGTTTGAAGCTGTCAGGAGAGGAGTCCAAGACTTGCATTTCCTCCTACAGCTTGGTGCTCTAATTAAAGCAATAAATACGGTTCCCTTTATGGGAGAAGTAGGCAGGGAGGAAAAGAATCTCTTCCAATTCATTAGTCTCCCAACATAGTCTGTAGGATTTAAATTCCGGTTCATGGACTATGAGAGAACCTGCACTTGCTGAAGCAGGGAGAAAGGGAGGACATCTCCAAGTCCAAGGTCACCATGGCCAGTGGAAGGCATGTCTTCTGAGGGGCAGGGCTAGATGGCTCCCAAATTTTGTCATTTCTCAGTATTTGGCACCAGCCTAATAAGATTTATAGTTACAGAAATCTTAATAAAAATTGAGGTCATAATTAGCTTTGTAGAATGAGCGACAAAAATTTCATGCATTTTTTGATAAATTTTAGAAGAACTGGGACAGGGGGAGAGCTTGGTAGATAACATAATTACTTCACAAGAATGAGGACCTGAGTGTAATCCCTAGTAGCCACATAAAATGTCAGGCAATAATGATACCTGCCTATAATACCTGTGCTTGGGAAGTGGAGATATGAGGACCCCTGGGCTTCACGGGCTACCTAGTCTAACCTCATTGGGGTGTTCCAGTCCAATGAGAGACCCTGTCTCAAAGGAGGTTCACAGTGTTTCTGAGGATAACACCCAAGATTGTCCTCTGACCTCCCCGTGCATGTGAACACATGCACAGCCACACACACCCATACAGCCATTCGCATACAAACACATGCAGACATGTGGATATGTACCACATGTAAAAAAAATCAAGAAAAAATAATTTAAAATATTGTGAAGTCATTATGTGAAAATTATAATTATAACCAAGGAAAGCAATGCAAAGAAGAAACTTTCTGTCACCTCAAATCTTCCCCTAAGAATTAGCTATCACTATTAAGTGAATATTTCCAGTTACCATTTCTTGAGGCAAGCTCAACAGACTGGCCTTTTTTTATGAGACAGAGAGAGAGAGCAAGAAAAAGAGAAAGAATTGGTATTCCAGGGCCTCCAGTCACTGTAATCAAACTCCAAACATGCTCACCACCTTGTGTACATGTGCACCTTTGGATCCTTAGGCTTCACAGGCAAGTGTCAACCACTAAGCCATTTATCCAGCCCAGATATCATATATATATATATATATACAAAATGAAATTTGAAACCTCATAAAAAGAGCTATTATAATTTTTGCATAATTTGATTTTAAAGTGCAAGAGGAAACTTCAGTGACCTTATTTTTTCTATTTCAAATATATCCCTAAAAATCAAGAAGACTAACTGCATAACAGTTGAAATATCATCTTTGAATTTTTAAAAAACATACTTTTAAAACATATTTCATTTATTTATTTGCAAGTGGTGAGGGTGGGGGGAATAGGCACACCAGGACCTCTTTCCGCTGCAAACTCCAGATGCATGTGCCACTTGTGCATCTCGCTTACAAGGGTACTGGGGAATCAGACCCAGGCAACCAGGCTTTGCAAACAAGTGTCATTAACCACTGAATAATCTCTTTACAAATACAATTTTAATTTTGATGTTATCCATTGATTCTAGGAAAAGACAATTTCACACTTCATATCCATGATTTTATTTTTTCAGTATTTTAGTTATTTGTTTATTTAAGAGAGAGAGAGAGAGAGAGAGAGAGAATGGGAGAATGGGCTGTTAGGGCTTCTAGCCATTGCAAATGAACTCCAAACACATCTGATACCTTGTGCATCTGGCTTACATGGTTACTGGGGAATCAAACCTGGGTCCTTAGTCTTTGCAGGTAAGCACCTTAACTACTAAGCCATCTCTCCGACCCTATATACATGATTTAAAATAATATGTTGCAGTGGTAGGTGTTATACCTAGGACTTCATGCATTCTAGGCAAGTGCTTTATAACTGAGGTATATCCTGAGTCCTCTTTTAACATTTTATTTTGGACTGGGTTCTGCTGATTAGAGGAGGTTGAGCTTGAACTTACTCTGTAGCCAAGGTTTTCCTTGAATTTGTTATCTAGACCTGTCTTAGCCTTCTCAGTCTTGTACTACCAGGTCTATCTAGCTCAAAGTCATTTTATTATATTTATGATATTATTATATATTACATTATTATATAATATTATTATACTTTGTCACATGAGTAAGCTGTTCTGTAAATATCACTTGCTGTAGCAGTTACCTTCCTATTGATTAGACAAAACACCAGATCAGAAGAAGCTTTTGTGGAAGGAAGGGCTTGATTTCAGCTTAAAGTTTTGAGAGGAAGTTTCATTATGGAAGGGAAACATGGCACAGCAGACAGCCCGGGCATCACATCTTGTCACAGCAGCCTGGGTGAAGTAGTCTGAGTAAGGAGTGAGCAAGCTTTGAACACTCAATAGGATAGACTAATCAAACTCAAGGTAACTCTCAGCAACACACCTCCCCAGCCAATGTACCTCGCAAAGGTTCCACAACCTCTCCAAATCACTATCAGGTGAGGACCAAGTGTTCCAAACACATTGGACTATGCAGAACAATTCACATTCAAACTATCACACTTGAAGAATTGGTTCACATTAGATTTAGATTTTATGCAATGCAAACCACTAATACATATTTCTAACTGTGGCTCCTTCAGTTCTCAATTCTTTGGCTTCATGCTTATTAGCCAAATTGGTCATCAAGTATATGTTTGTATTTGAGACAAGAATGTCTGTAAGGTACTCAAATGCTTCCGGTTTGAGTGAGCACATCTAATTGTTTTCTGATATTTTGACTCTATTCATTATTCTTGGTCATACTTTCAGAACTTTACAGAAAGCTTTTGCAATTGGATCCTGCCATGGCAAAAAGAAATCAAGTTGATTTTTTTTTTCTTCCTGGCATTTGAGTTTGTGATGCCTGAATCAAGCTCCTTCTTCATACAAAAAACAAACAAACAAACAAACAAACAACACAACAGCACCGCCCTACACACAGACATAAAGCCAGAAGCAAGAAGAAAAAATCCTTGAAGCCAAATAATATTCAATATTGATTTTCAGTAAAGGTATTTGAAATATTTAATCCTTGCCATTTTGGTAAGTGAAATTATAAGGCATGATTGCTTTAACCTAAGCATCTCTGGTCCCTGCAATGGGTTGGACATCTTTACCTAGATTGATAAATAATTGATAAGACTTATTTTTTTTTTACAAAATATAGAAAAGACTCACCTCACCCTTAATTCATGAATCATATATGTAAGCTCATCGTGTAATGATGTGACTCCATCTAGCAGGGCTTCTGCATGAGGGGCTAAGGGCCATGTTGAAAATTGCTTGCATCATTCCAACCTTTGCAAGGCAACCATGAGTTTTGCTATTAGTCAATGTTTAGCAGGATGAAACTTCAAAATTGGGAGGAGCTGAGCTGGAGAGGTTAAGTGGTTAAGATGTTTGCCAGCAAAGCCAAGGGATGCAGTTTCAATTCCCCAGTTCCTACATAAAGCCATATGAACAAGGTGGTACAAGCATCTGAAGTTCATTTGCAGTGGCTAGAGGCCTTGGTGTGCCCATTCTTTCCCTCCCCCTTTCTGTCTCTTTCTCTCTCTCTCTCTCTCTGCCTCTTTCTATCTCTTAACTAACTAAATAAGTAAAAAAGTAAAATTGAGAGGAACTATAGGTATTTTAATATAGTGATTTTAAAATTCAGGAGTCAAATTCTTTTCAGACAAAATTCTTACAACACAATCTAATAAACGCCAGCAATGTACATGTTCTCTATGTAAAATAAAGTAGGATGGAAGGGGAGCAGAGTGGTTTCATAGGCTAATATTTCCAGTGGTCTAAGAAATACAAATACTGAGCTGGGCATGGTGGTGCGCTACTTTAATTCCAGCACTTAGGTGGCAAAGGTAGGAGGATTGCTGTGATTCAAGCCCCCCCCCCACTCCCAGACTACATAGTAAATTTCAGGTCAGCCTGGGATGCAGCAAGATCCTACCTTGGAAAAAACAGTAAAAGAAAGAGAGAGAGACAGAGAGGGAGGGAGGAAGGAAAAGAAGAAGGAAGGATGGAGGGAGAGAGAGAGAGAGAGAGAAAGAAAGAAAGAGAGAATACTGACATTAATTTTACATACTTTCTTCCAAAAGTTACAAGAGGAAGAAGTAATTCCATGTTTATTATAAGGCCATCATCCTGAAGCCTTAATTAGACAAAGACATGAATAAAAAGTGCAAGTCCCTGACCATTAAGCTGTACATTATTTGTAATCATTATTTGTAAGCTTTACAAAATATTGGTAGACCTGGCTGGAGAGATGTCTCGGTGGTTAAGGGCACTTCCTGTGCAAGCATGAGGATCTGAGGAGTCCTGAGAGACTGCTTGAATTCAATCCCCAAACCCACATAAACAGTTGAGTGGTGCCACCCATGGCTGTAACCCCAGTCTCACAGGGAAGCAGAACTCAGAGAATTGATGGGGCTCATGAAAAAAAAAAAAGCAATGAGCTTGGGGATCAGTAAAGAGATGTCAGATCAAGTAAGAATAGGTGGAAAGGTGATGGATGGAGCTGGACACCAGATCTTCCTCTTCAGCCTCCACAGGTGAGCACAATCCAGGCAACGTATGGTCACATTCACGTGTGCGTGTGTGCACACACACATGCATGCACACATACACACACACACACACACACACACACACGCATGCATGCATGCATGCAAATAGACCAAATCAAAGAAAAATATTAGTAAATCAAATAATCTGATATGTTCATGCTCTAAACAGTCAAATGCCCTTTAAGTAAATAAAAGGCATTAATAGTGTTATTCTATCTTTATCCACTTCTGATGTCTTAAAAAAAATGTTCAATCTTGTTTCCAACTCATTTAATTGTCCTACCTGAAGCACTTTCTTTGACATATCATATAATACCTATCTACCTGCTGTTAAATTCTCTAGCTTTCATTTATCAAAAAAAATGTTTCCATTTACTTTAATTTCTGAAACATATTCACACTGAGTATTAAATTCAAAGTTAATTCTTAATAAATATTTGGAGAAACCATTCTTTTTTATCCTGGCTTGAATTGTTACTGAAAAAAAAAGTTGAATATAATCTTACTGTTTACTTCTATGCGATAAATCTTTCATACCTCCATTTTCCTCTCCTTGGTTCTTTCAGAATCTTCTTTCTCTCCCTTTTTTAAAAGATTTGTCTCTGTTTTGCAGCATTTAAATATGTTGGGCATATGTGTGGTTTTCAGAACACTTACTCTACTTGGGATTTGCTAGCTTTTAATATTTATGGTTTGCTATTTTCATCAAGCAATTTTTTCCGTTATTTTTGGAGCTTATTCTGCTGTATTCTTTTCTGGGACTCATGTTACATGTATATTATGCTGCTTGGGATTCTCCCATAGGGAAAAGATGTTCTGCTCATTTTCTGTTTCACTCCTCTCTGCTTCATGTTGGGCACTCACTAGATCAGTCATTGAGATTGCTGAGGCTTTCTGCAATATGTATCTATGCCTACATGCATGTATGCAGTATGGATCATGACAACGATAGGCTTAATAAAGACATTTCTGTTAGGAGTAACAACATTGTGACATTGTGACACATTTATATGATTCTCATATGAATAACAGAAAGTAATAGGAGAAGCCAGTCATTATTCCTACCATTAGAAAAAGTACCCAGGGGAATGTGAGCAAAGTACAGTGACGTATGTGTATGTTGGGGGGGAGGAGGGAATGTGTCTGTGTGTCTATGGAAATGTCATAATGAAATTCACTATTTTGTAAGCTAGCTAAAAATATAATTTGATAAACAAAACATAAAAGAAAGAAGGTAATATAAAAACAAAGAGAATATCCAGAGGTTAGGGTCACAGAACTATTGCTAAAATCATGTAAGATAGTTTTTGAGCATTTATTTTGTGCCAGGTACTATGCTTGGCAAGGGAAACCATGACATATAAAAGTTGGCTTCTGTGATAAAGAACGAATAAGCTTGACAGGAAAGGGAAGATGGATGCATCAAATGCTATGATATGCAGATGATATATTTTAAATATCATACTTTAGTTGAGTCTTGCTTTTAATGATATTTTCCTGAACCCAAGAGCCTCTCCCCACACCTCCTTTCAACATATTTGACTGGACATGAAGCTCTGTCAGGAAGGGGTATAAGCCTGCTCTTTTCACAGCTGGATCCAAGCATCATGTCCTGCCCACAATAAGATCACTAGATACATGTTGAACAACTTTGAAGGGGGAGAAAATAGAAGATGAATTCCCAGTTCAAAAACTTCTCTCTTACCTTCTCAGCATTTTTAGTGACTCAAGAGTCTAGACCAGGAGTGTTATAACAATATGTTTTGAGAGAGTGCATGCTTTATGAGAAGGTAGAAAGAGAGACTTACGTATCCTGGGCAAAATATTTACATTGTAACATAACAAAGAATGATGTTAGTAATGCAGCTCTTTCATCTTAGCTCTGCAATGGATCTGAACAGACTAATTTATACCATGGTAAGAAAACACCATGTGCCAAGCCAAGGATTCCAGGGCTATGGTGGTTTGAAGGCAAAATATCCCTCCATTAAGTGTTTGAATACTTAATCTCCAGTTGGTGATGCTGTTCTGGAAGGTGGTGGAACCTTTAAGAAATGGAGCCTTACTGAAGGGAGTATATTATTCAGGAAGCCCTTGAGGCCCTCTTACTATTTTCTGTCTCTCCATCTGTACTTTTTCCCTGCTGACGTGATGATGTGGGCCAGCTTTCCACTCCTGATGTACTTTCCCCCTTGAAACTATAAGCTGAAAACAAATGCTTTCCTTCATTAAGGTGGTTCGTGGCAGGTATTTTGTCCCAGTGATGAGATAGTAACTGATGGAAGAACACAGAGACATGGTATCTCTCCATGGGCACATGGAGGGTGTAAGAACTTGTGTAGCGGTGGGTACAAAATTGAGACAGACTTCCAACCACCACTTTCTATGTCATGATTATCTATGGACCAACTACATAGGTTCTCTCTTTTTTGGGGTGTGGGGGGTAGGGTCTCACTCTAGCCCAGGCTGATCTGGAATTACTTTACTACATAGTCTCACGGTGGCCTCTAACTCATGGTGATACTCCTACCTCTGCCTCCTGAGTGCTGGGATTAAAGGCATGCATTACCATGCCTGGCTTACATAGATTATCTCTATACGAGCTTGTGCAAGATGGAGGATCTTCCCAGATCACTCTCTAAATGGGACTTCAGTTCTGACAATGTATTTGTTTCTTACCTATCCCCATATACAGAGAGGCCCTGGCTCCAGTGTTATCAACAATATGAATTGCTTCCACTCATCAATACCAAAAGGATTTGGTTGAAAGATTACATGCTGTTATGGTTTGAAACCAAAATGTCCCCTGCACACTCTTATTTTGGTGCAGCCTTAGTCTCTGGCTTTGATGCTATTTTGAAACTTATGAAGTCTGTGGAAGTGGGACTTAACTGGTAGAAGTAGATGACTAGAATCACACCTTTGAAAACAATACCAGTTCTTGAAGTGACAGAGGAGTGCTCAGCCCTGAAATGTCTTTATCACACCTTCCAAGGCTCAAGGTCCATTGTGGAAGAGGTGGAGGGAAGAATGTAAGAGCCAAAGGAAGAATAGGATGCCTTACAATGCATTCTTCCCCAGGCACAAAATGGCCTGGATATCCATGACCTTGCAGTGCCTGGCATTACCTACACAAAACCAGTATAACAGGAGGAAGACATGACGACATCAAAATAAAAGAGAGACTGATTGAGGGGGGAGGGGATATGATAGAGAGTGGAGTTGTGAAGAGGAAAGTGGGGAGAGGGAGTTATCCTGGTTTATTGTCTATAACTATGGAAGTTTTCAATAATAAAAAAATTAAAAATAAAATAAATTTTTAAAAAGAAAATAATACCCATTTTTGATTCTAGCCCTGTGCTCTCTGCTTAACAGTCCATGCCCTGTGAAGACCCCGCACCACACTCTAGCCACAGTGAATCTGCCTTACCACTATGCCTTCCCTGCCATGATGAATTGAAATCACTCTGAACCCTTGAGACAAAATAAACTTCCTCCCCTGTGATGCTTCTGATTGATGTCGTGTTACAGCAATGAATATATGAAACTAGTACAAAGTGTGGGAATGCTGCTATGATCAACCTGACCATATGGTTTTTGGGGCTTTGTAACTGGCTTCTGGGGGAACATAGAATAATGTAGAGATGTGAGCTAGAAAAGATCTAGAAAAAGCCAGGTGTGATGGTGCACGCTTTCAATCCCAGCACTCAGGAGTCAGAGGTAGGAGGATTGCTGTTTGAGGCCACGCTGAGACTACATTGTGAATTCTAGGTCAGCCTGAGCTAGAGTGAGAGAGACTACCTCAGAGTGCTGTAAGTAGTGTCTGAATGGGCCATTCTGATGAGACTTCAAAAGACATGAATACTGATCTAAATGAAGGCAAGAAAGACTGTCCTCATGCGGTTTCTAATGGGAACAAAGATTCCATTGGGAATTGGGATAGAGAATGCTCCTGTTACATCCCAACAAAAAATCTTGGTACCTTTCTACACTCTGGAAATCTGAGTAAGACTGACTTCAAACCTAATGGACTATTTAATCAACAGAATAAATTTCCAGACAGCACAGCATGCAGGCTGTGGCATGGCTATTGTTAGCTGCTTTTAGCCAAGTTGACAGTGAGACCCCTAGGAAGTAAAAAGCAGACAGAAGGATTTGAAAAATGTGCATTTGGTCAGGAGAGGAACGTGAACCCATTTAAAGTTAAAGGCACAGCAGGTGCAGAAAAAAGCAACTATGCTTGTTAAAAATGTAAATAACCTTAGAATCCCAGCATGCAGGAAGCTGAGGTAGTATGATTCCTGTGAGTTCCAGGTCAGCCTGGCTAGAGTGAGACCCTGCCTTAGGGGAAAAAAAGGCAAAATATACTGGTCTTTTTAGGAAGCTAAGAAAACCATGTGGGAAAGGTAGGGCAAAGTTTGGAGTATGAAGGATTAGTGGGAAACCCTGTCTCAAGAAAAAAAAAAAAAAAAAAGAAAGAAAGAAAGAAGGAAGAAAGAAAGAAAGAAAGAAAGAAAGCAGGCAGGGCTGGAGGGATGGCTTAGCATTTAAGGCATTTTCCTGCAAGGCCAAAGGACCCAGGTTTGGTTCCCCAGGACCATGTTAGCCAGATGCACAATGGGGGGGGGGGGCGCACACGCATCTGGAGTTCATTTGTAGTGGCTGGAGGCCCTGGCTTGCCCATTCTCTCTCTCTCTCTCTCTCTCCCCCCTCTTTCCCTGTCAAATAAAAAAATAAAATGTTTTTTAAGAAGTATTTTTCTGCCAGAAAAAAAATCAGAGCTAGTGCTGGGCATTGCTAGTGTACACCTGCACTCCCAGCAGGTGAGAATCCTGAAGCAGGAGGATCCTAGATGCAATGCCAGCCTGGACTAAGTGGCAAGAGCTTAATCTCCAAAGAAAAAGAAGAAAACATGAGTAATATTAAACAGAAGCAGAACACATTACAACAGAATAATAGGGGTGATGCTTGATGGTGAGACTCCATCTAAGACTCCAGGGTATAAAAATGCAAACCCACTTGAAAGACTTTCATTTCAGAAGAGAGTGTCTGAGATGATCGAGCTACTGCTCAAAGGAACCAGCTTGTCAAGTGGTCTTCTAGGTTGATCCTCTCAGGAAAACAGAGGCTACTGTCCCCAGGGTGCAAGGCGACCCAACTACTGCTGAGCTGGCAGAAGAACTTGGCATAATCCATGTGGCGCTAATGCACGCAGGCATTCAGAATGAAAGCTTCACGGAGCCAATGAGGCTTGCACCAAGGTTCCAGAGAGAAGCATGTGAGGTCAGGAAATGTGTAGCAGAGTCAAGCTCTCAACAGAAAGCCTTTACAGGTGATGTGTAAAGCTATGGAAATAAAGCCCAAGTCTCAGTGGAGACCCTAGGATGTTGTGGGGTACGAGGAATATAGCATGTCTGCTAAGAAATGCTGTAAACAACATAATGGAACTAGTCTAAGAGAGAGAGAGAGTACATAAGTTCTATATGAGGCAAGGTCATAGGATCAGAGTTGCCCAAGCACATTGGAGGTCATATCATGTACCCACAAGCACAGGGTCCTTGACACGAAACATCAGAATTTAATGCTTTCCCTAGTTGCTCTGGTCCAATATGTCCTTGCTTTGATCCAACCTTTCCCTGTTGTACCTCTGTCATAGTCAGCCCCATGCTGCTGGGATGAACGTCCAAACGAGACACACTTTATGGGAGGAAGGGATTTTATTTCAGGCTTAAAGATCCAGGAGAAGTTCTACAATGGCAGGAGAAGCTGGCTCCCTTTCACAGATCCGGAGCAGACAGAAAAACCATCACCAGCACCATAAGCAAGAGAGAGAGAGAAAAAAAGAACCTGACAGCCAAACAGCAGTGAACTAGGAAGAACTCAAGCACTCTGCATTCCTTAGGCTAGAAATCAGATCTACTCCACAGTGATATCTTAATGGCTTGATCCCAGGATCCACCCGTAGTGACAACTCCTCCAGCCAGGTGACTGGAGACAAGCTTTATAATAAAAACACCTGAATCTATTGGGGGGACATACATTCAAACTACCACAACCACCATTCTTCTTCCCATCAATGATATATATATCTTCTATGGATTCTTAGAACTTAGACGAGTACCAGTAACCATGTTTTTGATATTGTATCACTGAAATTTTGTTTTGTGTTGCTTGAGACAAGTGTAAAAGTCTATAGATCTTCAATATTTTACTTTGGAATAAATCATATAAACTTTGTTATTTTTGTTATCATTCTAATTAAACAAGATGATGTGCATAGGGGTGAATGGGTTAAAGCCAGATGGGTTGTGGGCATCTGTGATCTCAGCAGTCCTACAGCAAAATTGGAGCAGAGACAGGAGAATCCCCAGAAGCTTGCAGGCCAGTTAACCTAGCATTCATAGTAACCAACAACAAAGTGACTCCACCTCAGATAAGATGAAAGGTGAGAACAGACCCTGGAGGTTGTCTTCTGACCTCCACACAAGGGCTGTGGCATATGCACCCCCCTAACACACACACACACACACACACACACACACACACCTCATAAACACATCCTACACACATAAATCACAGGCAGGCACATAAAGAGAAAATAGCATGTTGGTGATTATAGAAGAAAGCACATTCCTACCCTGTTGAATAACCATGCTCTACTGTTAGCTTATTAGTGATGTAAATATTAAGAGTTTCAAAATCATACCCATGATGTTAACAGAAAGAAAGATCAGAAAAATGGAGGTTATTTTTAACTCTCATTGCTTGCAAAATTCCCTCTATGAGAGATGAGGCGTGTCTGTGTTCTGGAGAACAGAACTGAAAGCCAGTGAACAAGAATTCAGGGAAGCCTATTTTAGCCTTAGCTCATTCAATAAGCGTGTTCTGAGAAACTGCTACGTGGTACTCACTGGAGTAGACACTCAAGATGCATCACTGAATAAAGACAGGATTTCTGCCCTATGGAATTTGCAGTATAGAAAGGTATATATATACAAAGGGGCTGGGAGATGGCTCAGTGTGTTGCTAGTCTCATTAACCTATAAGTAAGGAACTTGTTCTCCTCAATGCTTTATATGTTTGACTTAGCTCTCTTCCTGACATGTGATAAGGAGCCATGAACCTGTGTTTGGTGGTGAGTGATGAGTTGAGAGAGCTGCACAGAAAGGAATTATTCATCTCTAAGTTATAACAGACTGGTTTATTTGCATGTATCCTCAAACAAAGAACACCTTTTTCTCTTCGTAGATTTTCCTCTTTTTTTGAGAGTGTGTGTGTTACTCTAGCACAGACTGGCCTTGAACTCACAATGATCTTCCTACCTCAGATTCCTGAGTGTTAGAATAATAGGCATGAGCCACCATGTCCAGCTATTTTTTTTTTTTTTGCATGTAGGTATATGGGGTCACACACATGTGTACAGGTGAATATGCATGTGTGTGTGTGTGGTGCACATGCACTTGTGTATATGTATTCACATGTGTGTGTGTATATACAAGCCAGACATCAATATTAAGTGTATTCCATAATTATTCTCCACCACATTTTTTTAGAAAAGGTCTCTCTGTCAGAACCCAGATTCACTCAATTTGACTAGACTAGCTAGCCAGCAAGTCCTGGGGTATCTTCCTATCCTTGCTGGTCCCCCGCCCCAGAGCTGGCATTTAATGTGAGCTTTTAGATCTGAACTTAGGTCCTCATGTTTGCATAGCAAGCACCTGACCAATTGAACCATCTCCCTAGCTCCCATTCCTGTTAGCTAGAACTCTGGAATGTGGGAGCTGACAAGGAGCTTACAACTTACAGAGGCCAGGCTTTGAATATGGATGAATCCATGCATACACAGGGTGCATTTGAAGAGCTACTTTCTCCGAAATATTTTGGAAAACATACACATAAATAAACAAATAAAAATAAACCCTCTCAAACCACCCAGCTTGGGGTTGGAATTCATCCTGAGCTGTTAATCCAAAAGTGGCCTAGCTGGGAGAAATGTGTTGGGGGGGGGGTGGGTAGGGTGCTGGTTTGGTGGCAGGCCCATGATCCCCCGCTCAAAGCCCAACCCTCACGTGCACAGTGTCCCTTGGGGCCCCGGTGCTGAAGGAGCCCACAGGGCCTGCCGTGCAGGGCTGAATGCTGACAGCTCTCTGACTGTGCTGGTCACCACAGTAACTTTCCGAAACCTCCCACAGCGGGACTGGGGGAGGGGGAAACCAAAAATCCCAAATATAATTTAATTTCCAGAGTAAACATTTTCATGTAAAAATGGTCAAGGTTTTCCTAGAGGCGAAGCTGCTCTCTCCCGCATAACCACACTGCCCCCTTGAGCATTCTCTGCACAGAGACCAGCTCCAATTCCAGCTCCATGCCAGGACAGAGCAAGCTTTCCACAGAGCCAAGCCCAGAGAGAGAGATGGGGACAGGCTGTGACTCAGAAGCACAAATGAGAGCCAGATGACTCAAGTGGCCTCCTCTGTCAGGTGTGTTGAGTGCATAATACCACACAGTAATTATTAGGGATGTTCAGATTTGCTTGAAAGACCCACGAGCAAAATGAGCTTGGAAGTGGACAAAGCACAAAACCCAGGGCAGATCTGCAGGAGAAAAGCCTTTGCCTAACACACCCCTAAGGTTCTGCTCCAAGACCCTGGCCTAGAAGGAAGGTGGTGAAATTGAGAAACGTGAAGTGTTTGCTATAAAACGGGAGTCATGCTAAGCCCATGATACACATTTTCTATTTTACTCACCACAGGCTGGTAAGGTTACAGCTGTCACATTCTGGATCTCACAGAGGACAAGGTCACCTTAGCAGGTTTTCTGAGCCACATCAGTATGTTCCTGAATGGGCTTTAGACTCTTGGCTCTGGAAGACTATGCTGGGGTGTCGAGGGAACCTAGACGATCGTTCTGCCTCTGTTGACTGACTTTGGGCTGGTCATCCCCTCTCCCAGGTGTGTCCAAGCTTCACCCTGCCACTAGTGGGCAGACTGCCTCCCCCCCAGGATAGCTATGGATGCAGACCAACAAAAAAAGAGTAGGATTACTTAAAATATTATGAGAAGTTTGCAAATTTTTTTGTAGCTTGATTGTATAGATCTGGAGCATAAGATTTGAAGATAAGAACATCATATTGTGATGGTCACAATGTTGGGCACACGGGGCTGGGGATGCAGCCCAGTTAGGAGACTGTTTGCCTAGCATGCACAAATCCTTGAGTTCACCCCCCACACCACATAAAGCAAGTATGGTAGCGCATCCTCGTATTCTTAGCACTGGGAGGTTGGAGGATAAGAAGTCATCCTCCACTAAGTAACAAATTCAAGTCCAGCCTAGACATGAGACCCTGTCTCAAGACAAAAACACACAAGCAAGCAAAATAGTGAGTTAGCCCTTCCACTTCTCCTCTGGATAGATGAAGGATTGAATTAGACTTTAACGGTTAAAAGACTAAGCTCCTGCGAGTGTGTGGTCATGGCAGCTTACCAAGAATTTACTCAGTTATGATTGGCAGATTGGAAGCTCTGAAAGGAGGTACAAGATGGGAATGTTCTGATAAGACAGGAAAGATTTTGCTAGGTGGTGGCATAGCAGCCAAGGCTGGCTTTGCACAGGTCATGGTATTAGGCAACCCAGGCCCCGAAAATATGCAGTCCAGAAAGTGAAGCTAGATCCAGGTGATTGCTCATTGATTACAGATTCCAACAACTTCCTAATCTGGACACCGAGTAGCTTTGCCAAGAAATTCGCTAGCCAGTCTCTCTTAATTCGAAGGCCAGGTTACAATACAATTTGATCAGTTTCACTTAGAGAACAATTTCTATGCTGGTTGGTGTTGGTATTAAGACAGCAGGGATGCAGCATTTAAAAACTGTGGAAGTAAATGAAATCAGAAAGCCATTTCTCTCTTCCTCCTTAGATCTAACTATCACCCACGGGGGCTGTGGAGAAGTCTGTAGGACTATTTAACGTCTTATGGTAAGCTGCTGTGCTTAGAAAATTGCTTCTTATCATAAGAGTTAGGGGTCATTGAGCCCCAACCCTGGCGCTGACATTACTTTAATGATTTCCATTAAGATTCCCGAGTTCTTTACCTGGGAGATACTGTGGTATTTCAGACCTTCAGTGTTTCCTTTCATTTTCACATGTAGGCATAGACATTGAACAACGACACACGCTGAGCATCAGTACTGTTCTAGAAACTCAAAAAAGCCCTAGTCTTTGACATAAATGAGAAGTCAGCTATTATGTGACAAACTAAAAAGACCCATGGAAGAAGTAAACTAGGAGCCCTCTGGTGCTCATTGCCCAAGTCTGCTAAAGGAAAACGAAGTTAGGAAAGCTGTCGAGAGGAAGCGATTGCCCCTGCTGAGTGAATGAGGGTGGGAGGAAGGCAAGTGCGCACTCCATGCCACAGTGTGCTTCGTTCAGGGAACTGCACAGAGCTGTTCTGGATGCAGCAAGGATGCCTGTGTGAGCACGGTGGGGGGCAAGCTTAGATACATATGTGGAGGACAAATCTAAAGGACACTGTAGTCCTTTATAAGCCATCTGAATTTTATCTTAAATGAAATGGGTAGCCATGAATTCTGTGTAGTTTAGACCTTAAATAAAATCAGAAAAACATTGCCAAGGCTTGAAACCCTAGATCTGAGATAAACAAAACAAAAAGACTAGGAGATAAGATGGTAATATGACATTACATATGATAGGTAACCTTATATATTATTATATACCACAAATACAACGAGTAAGCCTGAGAGAGAGTAGGCAGTTAGGGTGACTGAGTACCTAAAAATAAAAAGGCAGGAAAGTCTTCACTTTCTAGAAATCAAAGATGATCTGATTTCTTATCTCTTGCCTAGTTCCCTAGACCTGTTTTTTTTCCACAAACAACGTGGGCAGATCCTGAGAGGGAGGTCTTTCCTAGGATTTAAGCATTGTGGTTGATCAAGGTCAGCCCCCGGAACTTGGTGTCAGGGCTAGCCTCTTCCTTAGACAGCTGCTAGCCCTGACCAATCAGCTGTCCTTCTGGTTCACCTGAGCCAGAAGGCAGGGCCCACCACCATCAGGTTATAAATACATTTGCAAGTGGAGGGAGGGCACACTCTCTTAGCTGCCTGACCACTTGGGAACATCCAGCAGCTGGTGAGTTCTCCACTGGCCCAGGAGAGAACCTCCTAGCCCTTACTCTCCACGTGGGCTCTTTACCCCACACCAACTCCTCAGATAGTAGGAGCTCTTTAAATTTTCTTTTCTCTCTTTTTTTTACATGATTTTCCCAGGCCCTTCATGTGGGTGCTTTTCCTTGGCTATATACTTTCCTAAATAAATATAATTTAATACTTGTCCTCCTCAGTTATTTTTATTCAATTCTTTAATAAAATTAGAAATAAACCTAGGGTTTGGGGTTCACGGACTTTCCTGAATTCTGAGCACCCTGTTACAGGCCATTTTATACTTTTGACACTATAGAAAGTTGATCGTTGTAAGGAACATTGGTACTGTTACTTAATCTGGATTTTAACATTTTGTTTGGTGTGGTATGTGTGGTAGTATGTGTCATGTGATATGTGTGTGGCATATGCACATATGTGTACAGGTGTGTATGCTCTGTGCACATATAGGAGCCCGAGAAGGTTGTCTGGGGCCCTCGTCTATTTCCCTTCTACTTTATTTCTTTGAGATAAGGTTTCTTACTGAACATGGAGCTTTTTGTTTGTTTATTTGTTTGTTTTGTTTTTTTGTTAGACTGACTAACCAGTGAGCTCCAGAGAGTCTCTTGCCTCCACTCCCTCAGCACTGAGATTATGGGTGTGTGGCCATGCCCAGCTTGTTGTGTGTGTGCTGGTGATTGAACTTAAGTGCTCTTATCCACAGAGACATCTTCCGTGCCTGACCTGAAACATGTTTACAGAACAGTAATAGTATCTGTGAATCAGCTTCTGGGGTTTGGACACTTTCTTACAAACACAAAGTAATTCCATACTTTTTTTTTTTTTTTATGTCTTCTCAGCTTCTCAAACATGGCCACTCACACGCACTGTTGGGGCGGATCTCATTTGCGTGCCTCCTATCTCTGCAGTCAGCTAGTCTATAATCAGCCCTCATCTTCCCATGGCTATAGACTGCACAAGCCCCTTTGCCTGCCCAGTCTATGAAACCCCAACATTATTCTTCAAGTTTTCCTTTGGAAACAAAAGCCACTAAAGTGTGTCTTTGAAGAGCCTGAAATCCATAAAGCAGAGAGCCACAGAAACTGAAAATAGAACCAGAAAATTTATTTGTTCTTTCCCTGAGCTCTTGTGCAGAGAGGGACTGATGAGGCAACCTCACTGGCTGGCCATAAATTGTCTGATTTCTTCACGCCTCCAAGCTGACGCCAAGCTGTCACCAGGATCTGGTCTTGATCTTTCTAGTCTGGCGCGTCGCCTTTTCAACTCAAGCCTGGTTTTTTGCAGGCTCTTCCTGATTAACTCAGGATCTGGATTTTCTCAGTCAAATGCTGCCCATTCAAGAAGTGATCTAACAACAGATGGTTTCCTGGGACTTCCAGAATCTCAATGAAAATAAGGTGATGGAAAAATCATGAAGCTTAAACCAAACATTTCCCACTGACTCTGTCACTGGAGAGCCAGCTCCTCATTACAAGCTCTGGGGCTCCATTCAGTGTCAGGTCACTGTGGCCTTTCCTGACATCCTTGCAACCTGCCTGCTCCCCTAACTCACTTGCCCCAATTTAACCCTCCTGCCTTTTCATTGAAACCTGCTTATTACAGCTGTCTGTCACCCCTACACACACACACACACACACACACACACACACACACCACAGCTGAGCTCCACAAAGTCTAGGAATTTTCTCCTTTATTTTGTTTACAGAACTAATTTAAGTTATATTTAAGTTATACCTAAGTGGCTTGTGTGTGATAAATGGTCAATTGAGGTTTGTTGAATATACAGATGTGTGTGTGTATGCATGTGTGTGTGTGTGTGTGTGTATGTGTGAGCTCTTCCGACATATACACATACACACCTATTTTTTTTTCAAGTAAAACATGTCTTATTTACTTTTTTAACTAAAAAATATTAAAAATTTACAAAATCTCCTCCCACTACCATCCTTTCTTCCCCCTCCCTCAGCCCTCCACTGAAATCTCTCTTCTTTCCAACTAACTCTTCTGATTTTATTTATCTATTGCCCTCCTCCATAATCCATGACAGCATGTTAATAGGTCTAAATTATGTAGGTCTGTGCAGATAACAACAGCTGCTGTGAAGTCACGAATGTAATGATCACTTTGTGTCCAAAGCATCCTTCCCCATCCTTTGGCCCTTACATTCTTTTGGACACCTCATCTGCAATGGTCCCTGAGCATTGGCGGGCAGGGTAGAGATGTCTCACTTAGTGCATAACACTCCATGGTGACCTCTCAGCACTTTGATAAGTTGAATCTCCCCAGCAGTCACCACCATCTGAAAACAGAAACTTCTCTAACCAAAACACAGAGCAGCACTACTGGATGGACATAAACATGAATATTTAGAGCGCAATTTAGTGGACATAATATAGCCAAAACATAATAGTAACTTCCCCCATAGGGCTGATAACTTTCCCAACCACAAACCTTTGAATAGGTTTTTAGGATCAGGCAAGAATTCCCTTCTGTGGAGCCTCAAATCCTATCAGAGGGTACCCCATAATAAACATGTCAGTGTTGCACTAGTGGGCATGTCTTAGCTTGCTGGCCAGTTGTGCAAATTGTAGGGTCCACTGCTTGTTAAGACTCTCGATAACCTCTCTCTCAACAGGCTGCATAGCACCTTCTAGTACTGTGACAGCTTAGCCAGCAGGGAGGAGGCTTCTGACTCAGCTCTAGCTTGATTTCTCAGTGTTCTGCAATCAAAGCATGAGATGTCTTCAGCAATAAGGTCTTACCATCTAGTTGTGGGCACAACTATATTAGAGAACCAGCTACATAGCAAAATTGAGATGAATAGATGGACGAGTAGGTAGATAAAGATGTATTTGAGTCTACATGGGTGCATAGGAAGACAGATGTTAAGAAGAAGAGACCATCACATTAAAACCAGTCAGAAAGAGAACCACCATGTCCATGCCTCTGGTTAGAGACTTGTGCCAAAATAATTAGCATAACTAGACTCACAATTACTTATGCAATCATGAAAAGGTGTTCACAATGAGACTCTTTTCTTTCTTCAGGAAATTCACAATTGTCTCTGTGCCTATTGTTTAGCCCTTACTTAAGGGATGGTGGCCCCTACTCATGTGTGACAGCAGCCTGAGATCCAGACCCCTCTGTCCCTAGAGCATCTCAAAAGCCACAGCACTTGTTGTTGCTTTCACTTGGAGGGGGTCAGAGGAAACGCTGGGAGCTTTCCTCAGTGGCAGGGCAAGGGAGCTTTGCCACACTTCAACTCTAAGACCGACTCAGCAAAACTGTGGTCTACATGGAAACCCTGATGAGTCTTCCGTTCTGTGCCTGAGACACTGCTAGGCTACCCCACCCATACCCCAACCTTCTCTATAGTTGACCACCCTAAGCCTTACTCTAGGGGAGCTATAGAACCCCAATGTTCTTCCTTCTCCTGTGGATGTCTCACAGCATGCGGTCTAGTCTCCACTCTGGTAGCTGGCTCGTGTGCTCCCATAGTAGGGTACTTTGGAAGGTTTCACTGTGGAGGGAGGGCTACTATCTAAATAGATTTTCCTCCAGAAATATCAATGTATCATAATTGTTTCTCTCTCTCTCTCTCTCTTTCTCTCTCATACACACACACCAGCATACATTATAGACGATGTTTCTATGGCCTTAGTGAGTCCATCACACTCTGCGGTGATGTATTCGTCAGGAGTAATTATGTGCATGGTCGTGGAGCCCTGTTTAGGTGCCTGCAGTTTGAAACAGTACAAGCTTTCATTTTCATTATCAACTTCAGGTGCGTCTTTGTGCACCTCGGTATATTTTCCCCCTGAGGAATCCACATATTCATGTTGTGTTGCTATGGAAATGATTATGGCTTTACTGTAAGTACCAAGAAAATCAGCAGCAAGAAAACTGATTTTATTTGCTGTGCAGTCATGTTCTATCCCTCCCAGTGCAGCCCCTGTACCTTGGTGTCTGCCAGGATCCCTTGCTATAAGTGTAACTGAGCTGTGACCTTGGCCTGAGTGGAACTTTGGGCACTTGCAGGTGGCTCAAAAGAAACTGGAGTCTATTATGTCATTGTTTCCACGCTTATCTAAGTGATTCAAATGACACATGATTTGATCAATAAAAGAATTGAGAGTTTTCTTTTGTCTAGGGTATGTTCTGCATGAATGTATATTTTATTTAAACCATGAGCTTCCTTCTCAGCAGGATGACAGCATGAGATCAAACACACATTTTCCAGTTTCTTCCACCCATATTTTGAAGGTGATCATTGAAGCAATACCATCTGCAAAAGCAGACAGGGCAAACTGATGGCACTGCTGAACTCTGTATTTCTGGCCAATGCATCATTCAGCTACTGTTTTACTTAAATTTAAACTTTAAAAAGAAAAAAAAAAAAAACAGAAGAGGGAGATGACGCAGTTGGTAAAGTGCTTGCTGGGTAAGCATGAAGATTTGAGCTCAGGTCGTCGGCTCCCACATAAAATACAGAACATGGCGGCTCACATTTGTAGTCACAGCGCTGTGAAGATGCAGACAGGAGGCTCTCTCAGGCTCTTGTCTAGCTGAAGTGCTGAGTTCTGGGTTCAGTGAGAGACCTTGTTTCAAAAATTTAAGGTGGAAAGGAACTGAGAAAGACACGTAACATCAACCTCTGACCTCTATATACACATGCACTTACATGCATATACAAAAACGTTTTTTAATTTTTTGTTTATTTTTATTTATTTGAGAGCAATAGACAGAAAGAGAAAGAGGCAGATACAGAGAGAGAGAGAGAATGGGCATCCCAGGGCCTCTAGCCACTGCAAACAAACTCCAGACGCGTACGCCCCCTTGGGCGTCTGGCTAACATGGGTCCTGGGGAATTGAGCCTCAAACTGGGGTCCTTAGGCTTCACAGGCAAGCGCTTAACCACTAAGCCATATCTCCAGCTCTGCAAAAGCTTTCTTAAGAAAACAAAATAATTGTTTCTCAGATTGCGGTAATGTGTGGGGAAATGTGTATAACGTGTTTGTCGCACGTGAGATATTCAGTAAGCAGTAGCATTTGATATATGTTTGCTTTGACACGACGTCACTGAAGTCCTATGAATCTCTGGGCTACAGTAATGAGCAAAACCATTGCTAAGCTTTTCTTCATGTTTACAGTCTAGTGGTGGTGGTGGGGGGGGGGACAAAAGTTAACTGAAATACATGCAAAGTCACACTTGTAACGGATACTCACATGGAGCTAAGAGACCTAGATGAGGCTCTGATCTGGTCAAGGAAGTCAAAAATGAGAGGTGGAGTAGGAATATGAACTAATGAAAGAAAGAGAATAGGACAGAGGGGACAGCAGAGACCAAACTTTGTGGCAGAATTCACAGTGACTGCTGGACCAGAGAAAGATGAAGTTGATGTTGGTTACAGCGCAGGCAGTGGGTGGGGATGGCTGGCCATCTTAAGTATTTCTATCTGGACCTTGAGAACAGTGCCAGCCATTACAGATGCTGAGCGTTTACACTCTGCTCTATGGTGCTTAGATCAGGTCAGTGGGGGAGGGCAGAGGGATGACAATTACATGAATAGACAGGGCGTGTCCTCTGGACTATACACAAGGGTGGCTCACGGGGAAGAGCTGACAGATGGAGAGAGCTGATGGAGTGCTGAGATATTTAACGATAAAATAAACAGCTTAGGTGTGGGATTTGGGGATGGGTGGTGGTGAGGAAGGGAAAGAAAAGGAAGAAATACGAAGATTCTGGATTGCAGAAGTAAGTAATCGTACTATTTGTCATGGGGGTGGGGTGTAGATTCAGCGGGACCATCAGATAGGTCTTAGACATGTTGGATTTTAAGTGTATCTGAATCTTCCAAGAGGCGTACCTAACACAGGCACGTACCACTGTAAGCACCCATCAAAGATGGCTTCCCAATGACACCTGCATCCATCCCTGCCTCTCCCTGGTCCGTGATTCACACAGACACCAAAATAGCCTTTGTCAGTGTAAATCTACTTGGGTTACTATTGTCCGGAGTCTTGCTGTTACCACATATGACTTGTAGCTTTATGTGGCTTACAAGAACTCCCATCAAGGCCTGACCTTTCTTCTTTGAGCAATCTCTTCCAACTCTGCATTCCATCAGCATGCCAGCTACCTGGTTGTCTCTTCATGTCGTGAACCAGCCAACTCTTTCCTGCTGTTTTGTCTTTTACATAAATGACCCAAATCCACCTCCCTCACTACATAGCAGCCATAGCACCAAGTTGGCCCTGTGGTGCCTCCAAGGCCATTTAAACATCGCAGCCCTCTCCTCCCCCACCCCCACTCCGGGGAGGTCTGCATTATCCTTCTTTCTACTACCAACTAGGTTGGCACCCCCTGTGCTCTTCCCTAGCACTCTCCACCACCTCATAAGTTTGGAAGCATGGAGTTGTTCGTGTAATCTTGGTTTGTCATGAGTCACCCTTTATTAGGGCAGGAACTAAGAAGTTATTTCTCATTAAAGGAGCCTTAGGAACAAGATGATCAAGGAAAGTTCTATGGGATTGGACAGTGGAATTTTAACTGACTCTGTAAATGTGTTCCAAGAAGAGACATGGCAGGGCTATGATGCAAACAAAACCTTTAGGCAACAGAATGCTTATTCGTTTATTCTGACAGTTTTGTTAAAGACCATCCAGGAAGTTCCCGCCTCCATAAAGAATGTGTCTTAAGTGGCCATTGGAAGAAAGTACCTTGGAGAGATAGATAAGTTGAATATGGAGGATGCTCTTCACCTCCTGGTTGGACACCAGGTCACCAACTCGACAGAATCTTATCTTCAGGCTTGCCCTGATTCCGGGAAGCTTGATACATTAAGTTTAAAAATAATAAACATGTAAATGATAGACTAAAGTAGATAGTGTCTTTCTTAAGTTTCTAGCACACATAAGTGATATCGAAGGGGAAATAGGAGAAAGCTGGATTCTTTTAGGCAGTTTCAGTTAGCAACAGGTCCAGAGAGGACTGAAGCCTCTCGCCCTGGCATGAATGGAACTCTTGGCAGGAATGGGACTCATGTCTGATCTACAACATCTACAGTGCCCCCTGCTGCCCAACGGCTAGGATGTTACCTTAGATAGATGGCCTTCCTTACCCAGGTGGGCTGTCCTTGGGGTCCACCCTTCAAATCTACAAACCAATCCCATCTTCCCTTTACATACCTGAATTGGATGAAAAAGGAATACTTATTCAGTCACTATAAAGGCTGCTTTCAGCCTTCACCCTCCACTCCCCTCTATCTCCGATCTGCCTTGCTTCACCCTGTGCTGCTTGGATACACATGAACAAAGTACTATGTCTTTAGGTAGTTCTCCCACTTGCCTAGGCTTTATACCTTGGGGTAACTTCTCACTTTAATTACATGAATGATTTGTTTCTCTCCTCTCTGAATTTACCACCTGTGTATTTTCCTTACACTCCAGGTCTACCGTGTGGGTTCTTTCTCTAACTCTAGGTTTGTTACCTGTGTCGTTTCTCTAAGCTCAGGTTAACCATGAGTGTAACTCTCTTTACTATTTGTTTCTACTCTAAATTTCTTGGTCTCTGTTTTGATATTTTATCTCTGCTATTCTTCCTCAAACCACCACCATTGGCCCTCTTAACTTTCTTCCATAGAAAACTGAGGGTAGATGCTATGGATGTTCCTTCCAAATCTCCCTACATAAATGCCGAGATTCGAATTTCCAAATGTGTAATCCCTGAAACTCTCAGTTTCTCTGAGCTGAGTCTCATGGACTGTGCTGTCTTTTGCATGCATGAGTGCCCTTTTCCTGCATCCCACCTGCTCAGGACTCTGCTCTAGCTTTCCTCCTAGATCCCCAGTGCCCTTACAAAAACACACAATTGGTGGTTCCTCCATAAATAAACTTGATAATTAATAGTATATCCTTCTTGGGACTGGAGAGATGGCTTAGTGGTTAAGGCACTCGCCTGCAAAGTCTAGGAACCCAGGTTAAATTCTTTAGTACTGGCTAAAGCCAGATGCACAATGTGGCACATGCACCTGGAGTTGGTTTGCAGTGGCTAGAGGCTCTGGCATGCCCATTCTCTCTCTCTCTCTCTCTCTCTCTTTCTGTCTCTCTCTTTCCCCTTGCAAATAAATAAATAAATAAAATATTTTTAACAATAATATCTTTCTTCAGTCCATCTTTATCAATTCTTTGTTAAAGGTAGGACAGTACCTAAAGTTGGTGTTCATAAATTTGGGGGATCCCAGAGCCCCAAAATTCTGCATCAATATTAGTTGCCAAAGATTTAAAAATGTGTAATTTTGGGCTGGAGAAATTTCTCAGTGGTAACGACTTTGCATTCCAAGCCTAATGGCCCAGTTATGACTTCCCAATACCTATGTAAAGCCAGATGCGCAAAATGTCACGTGCATATGGAGTTTGTTTGCGGTGGTCAGAGACCCCGATATGCCAACACTCTCTTTCTCTCTCTGCTTTCAAATTAGTAAATAAAAAATGTTTTACTGTGTAATTTTGAAAACTATCTCCACTTATTTATATAGCTTCTCCATGAGTTGGGAAATATTAATTATACTATTTTTTTTTTGTAAGAAAACGTTTTGACCAAACTCCTAAGGTACCCATTCTTCTGTAATGGTGGGAAAACTAAAGGAATCTATGGTGTAGAGATATGTTGAACCAGGGTAGGTATTCAAGAGTCTATTGCAACACAGAAGGACTGTGGTGGCTTGAATGTAAAATGTCCTCCATAGCCTCACATATCTGTGATCTAGTCTTAGACCTAATCCCCAGGTGGAGTCTTGCTGGAGGAGGTGTATCACTAGGGTAAGTCTTTGGGACTTTATATCCCAGTCCAGCTTTCCAGTGCTGGCTGACTCACTCACTGAGGTGGTTTGTACCAGGTGTCCCCCATAAGCTCATGTGTTTTGAATGGTTGGATCCTAGCTGATGACAGTTTGGAAGGTGGAATCTTGCTGGAGGGGGTGTGTTACTGGGGGTGTACCTTGAGGTTTATTATCCCTAGCTTCAGTTAACTTAAATGTATTGTATTGTCTTATACTTCTGGGGACTGCATGTCTTAATTGAAAGCTTAGACATGGCATATACTCCCTTCAAAGTTGCTAAGGAAACATCATTTCATGCCCCTTCTAGCGCCAGTAGTCTTAGAAATTTCTTAATCCTTAGCTTGTGACAGTAAAACTCCAAATTCTTCCTCTAATCTCACATGGCTATCTTCCTCATGCCTTGGGGTCTGTGTTCGAAGTTTCCTTTACTTATAAGGATGCCAGTAGTACTCATTCTATCCTAGTATGATCTTATTTTTTTTCTAATGGGTGTGCCAGGGCCTCCAGCCACTGCAAACAAACTCCAGACACATGTGCCATCCTTGTGCATCTGGCTTTATGTGGGTACTGGGGAATCAAGCCTAGGTCTTTTGGCTTTGTCTGAAAGTGCCACAACCACTAAGTCATCTCTCCAGCCCCGATCTTATTTTAACTTGCTATATTGGCAATAATGCCTTTCCCAGTTAAAGCCACATTCAGGGGTACCACAGATTGGAACTTCAACATATGTTTTTGATGACATATACATACATATATGAAAATGGCATACTGAAAGTCATTAATTTATATGCTAACTTAAAATTAAAAACATCATTAAGAATGAGTACAGGCTGGGTGTGGTGATGCATGCCTTTAATCCCAAAACTCTGGTGGGAAAGGTAGGAGGATGGCTGTGAGTTCAAGGCCAGCCTCAGACTACATAGTGAATTGCAGGTCAGTCTGGCCTAGAATGAGACAATACCTTAAAAACAAACAAACAATCAAACAAACAAAAAAAAGTGTACAGAAAGTAAATAAAGATCAGTTCATTGGGAAAATAAAACCCACAAAACATAAAACAATTAAACCCATGACAATCACCAATTTGTCTAAACCCTTTGAATTACCATTCAGGAAACTTATTCTTTCACAATCCTCTGTCCCCCTTCCCTTCTCCAAGACCCTTCCAGCCTTCAATAAAATTCTCTCTAATTTCCTTCCATCCCACCGGTCAAACTCTTTCCATTACTCATTCAGTTTCCAGCCCTCCCCCCTTCTCAGAAACCACTTCTACTGCCACTATGACATGTGCGCTGTTCCCTAAGGTCACGCTCCCACACACTCAGCGCAGGGGTGGTTGACCTTGGCTTGTCGTACACACCGTCGTAAGTTGGCTGACAGCCCTTTCTAAGAACTTGGAATTGAGGCTGGGAAAGATATGTAGGCTCTGTGTTGGAAGCAGGTGCTGTTAAGGAGTCATGGCCAGAGCCATTTTCTTGCACCTGGCCAGAGAGGCACAAAAAGCCAGAGATCAATAAGAGAAGAGAAAACACGGATGAACAGAGAAAAGAAGGAAAAGCAGACAAGCAAGGGCTGTGCATATGCTGGTCCCCACTTCCAGTCAGTACCTGAGCCCCGCTGCCTGCCTCTCTGTTTTTGGGTCCTGCATGACACTCCTCTTTTATGACATTAAATTCTACTAATCTTTGTAAATACTAGTTTCAGTCAGTTTTGGACATAAATAAGCTATAAAAAATAACTAATATATTCTATCCAGAATTAAGTGTGTGTGTGTGTGCGTGCATGCATGTGTGTGTGTGTGTGTGTGTGTATGTGTGCGCGTGTGTGTGTGCGTGTGTGTGTGTGTGTATGTGTGTGTGTGTGTGTGTGTGTGTGTGTGTACGGATGCACATGTGCCACAGTGCACATGTGGAGGTTAATGGACAACTTTTCAGGTCATTCCTCACTTTTCCACTTCCACTGAGTTAGGATTTCTCTCTCTGGATCTCTTTCTCTTTCTCTCTTTGCTGTTGTAGTTCTTTCTGCACTCTCCATGAGCTTCCGGGAAATTCTCCTGTCTCCCCATTTTAGTGCCAGTGTGCTGGGATAACATAACAGACTTACCTAGCTTCCAGGTTTTTTATGGGACTTGAACTGGGATATGTAGGATTGAGTGGCAAGGTTTTACCTGTTGAACCATCTCCACTGCCCAAGAACTACTCTCTATTTGCATGTGTACATGTGATGCATCTGTGTGGATGCGTATTTGTGTATATGTGAGCTCACATGCGTATATGGAGGTATGCATGCACATATATGCACATGCAGGTAGAAATCTGATGATGGGATTTTTATCTTATTCTTTGAGACAGGGTGTGGTGGTTTGATTCAGGTGTCCCACATAAACTTATATTCTGAATGCCACATTCCCATCTGATAGCAATTTGGGAACTAACGCCTCTTGGAGACGATGTATTGTTGGGGGTGGGCTTATGTTATAGCCAGCTTCCTCTTGCCCATATTTGGCACACTCTCGTGTTGCTGTTGTCCATCTGATTTTGGCCTGGAGGTGAAGTTCACCCTCTGATCATGCTGTCGTTTTCTTCTGCCATCATGGAGCTTCCCCTGAATTCTGCAAGCCAAGATAAACCCTTTCCTCCTACAAGCTGCTCTTGGTCAGGTGTTTTCTGCCAGCAATGCGAACCTGACTGTAACACAGCGTCTCCCATTGAACTTAATGCTCACTGATTCAGCTACACTAACTAGGCAGTGAGCACTAGGAATTCCCTGTCGCCACCTCCCCAGCCCTGGGACCATAGGCATGAGCCACCATTCCTACCTTTATGTGGGTGCTGGAGGTGTCAACTCGGGTCCTCATGCTTACACAGCAAGCAAGCACTTTTCTTTCTGAGCCATCTCCCTAGTCCAAGAACTACTCTTAAAGGAGTCTCTGCCTAGGTTTTATGCCCTGGTGGATGAAAGATTTGAAGATTAAACGTGTTTTGTATCCCAAGATAATTTACAGCTGTACTTTAAAGAGTAGAGACGGTCAGCAACAGCAGGCAGGGGCAGGGTCTTTGGGATGTGGACATATTATAATTGTTTCTAAATAACATTTAAAATTTTCACACTTACGAGTGCATCAGGGTGGCCTGGAAGGCTTGTAAAATGCAGACTTGGAACTACCTGCGAGCCTTTGACTTGGTAGGTCTGGAAGTAAGTTTTCCTTTCTAACAATATCTCAGATGACTTGATTATGTTGGTTCAGAGAACACACTTTGAGAATCACTGATGTTGCAGTCTGTCATTATTTAAGGAAACAGTTCTGGGTGGTGTATCAGAACACTGAAACAATACCTCAGTGTGGGAGGGACTCTCCTTACCTGGACCAGCACTGCAGATCAATCAGGGGAGGTTTGTCCAAGGCACAGCTTAAGATTCTTCTTGGGTTGCTTCTTTACAAATAAAACTCCTTGGGCTGGGGGATGGCTCAGCCAGTAAAGCATTTATTACACAACAACTGTGAGAACCTGAGTTCATATCCCCAGAACCTATGCAAATGCTGCACATCATGACACACACCTGTAATCCCAGCCCTCGGGAGGCTGAGGCAGGATCCCTCGGGCAAGCTGACCATCAAGAAGAGTTGAATCAGTGAGCTCTGGGTTCAGTGAGAATTCCTGGCTCAATGAATAAAGCGGAAAGTAAAGTTGCTCCTCTGGCCTTCACACACACACACACACACACACACACACACACACATACACACACACACGTGCGCGCACGCATGAACGTGCATACCACATACACAAACACATGCCATAAAGATAAAATAAATAAAAATCCTGGGTAGTACTTTTTAATTCAGAAAAGAGTCCTGGCTTCAGAGTTTGGAAACTTTGGCCCCACACCTCATTCTGCTATGACTGCAGGTTTCTGATTTGACAAATGAAGGTATTGGGGTTCTGATCTTTTCCTCGCCTTGGGCTTTAACGTCCACAGAGCTGTAAGTTTGTTCAAGCCTTGTTCTAGAAACTCCCAGGAGGGAGAAAATAGAGGTGCTTAAGCCATCTTGAGCCTCTCCAGGGCCCATCCTGCTGGATGGAGGACAGCTGGGCAGTCAAGGTGGAACATGGAGCAAGTTCTATCTTGTATGGGGAACATATGACAGAAAAGTAGAGCGAAGAGAAACATATTCAGAGGAGGCCAGTCTCAAGTCCCTAAGCCTCTTACATGGAATTGGGTTGGGTTTTTTTTTTAGCCATTTAGAGCCACCAAAAGTCTTCTCCCATGGAGCTGACGGAAGTGATTGAGAACACTGACAGTTGGAAACCACACTCCTACTCACAAGCAAGTCACTAGTATCTAGCAGAACCGTCAGCCCATTGAGCATATTGATCATGGGAGAGTTCAGAGAGGGGATTATTTTGATAGGAGCCTCTCCAAGCCACACTCCTAGGTATTACACACGCCACTCTCCAAGGCCCAGTGGCATAATGCATTGCATGCATCAGAGAACATACTCAGGCTGAAGCCAGAGCCTCTCACTCAGCTGGGGAGGCAGCTTGCCTCTGAAAGAACTGCAAGCAAAGAGAGAACACAAATGCATATGCAAGGCTGGAGACATGGCTCAGCACTTAAAGGCATCTGCTTACAAAGCCTGCAGGCCAGAATTCCATTCCCAGTAACCACATAATTCCAATGAAAAAAAAAAAAGTGGAGCAAGTATCTGGCATTCATCTGCAATGGCAACAGGCCCTGGCGCACCCATACACACAGAAATACAAACATGTGTAAATAAATACAATTTTTAAAAAAAACACAAATACAGGCAAGAGGCATTTAAGAAAGATTGGGGGGGAGGGCTGGAGAGATGGCTTAGTGGTTAAGGTGCTTGCCTGCAAAGCCAAAGGACCTTGGTTTAATTCCCTAGTACCCACGTAAGCCAGATGCACAAGGTGGCACATGCATCTGGAGATCATTTGCAGTGGCTAGAAGCCCCAGTATGCCCATTCTCAACCTCTCTCTCTCTCTCTCTCTCTCTCTCCTCTTTCTCTCTCTTAAATAAATAAAAGTAAAATATTTTTTTAAAAAAAAGAAGGAAAGATTAGGGCGGGGAGGAGAGAAGACTATTCTGCTGGTATTTCTCATTCCAAGTTTTCCTGAAGCAAAAATTTCTCCTCCTCTTTTCCCCTTCAAATGTCTTCAAGTGGCAACCTTTATTGGGAAAAAGATAAATCCGGACATAAGAGCAATAATAAACCAGGTGTGGTGGCACACACATTTAATGCCAGCACTTAGGAGGCAGAGGCAAGAAGAAATTCTGTGAGTTTGAGGCCAGCCTGAGGCTACATAGTGAATTCTAGGTCATCCTGGACTAGAGTGAGACCCTACCTCAAAAAACCAAACAACAACAACAAAAGAGTAATAATAGTGGTGCTAGGGAGATTGTTCAGTGGTTAAAGATGCTTATTCTGCAAAGCCTGCCCACCAGGGTTAAATTCCAGCCCCAACACCCAAATAAAACCAGATGTACAAAGTGGCACATGCATCTGGAGTTTGACTGCAGTGGCAAGACGCCCTGGCATACTCATATTCCCTTCTCTGTCTCTCTCACTCTCTCAAATAAATAAATAAAATTTCAAAGCAAGTAATAATAATAGCATGTTACTTTATTCAATGAGCATCCTAAACAATAGGGAATAGATCCAAAGAATGAACATGGCCAGGAGTCTGAATCCTTATGAAGACATGAAAGGCAGAAAAATTATGAGCATCTGTCTCCACCAGCCTCTTAGCTGTATAACCTGCATCCAAAGGCTAGTTCTAGGCTTGATGAGATGGTTCAATGGGCAAGAGTGCTTGCTATACCAACACAAGGGACCTGAATCCAAGCCTCAGCATCCTGGTTAAAACAGACATGGATGCACGTGCTTATAACCCTAGCATCCAGAAGGGCACAGACAGGCAGGCTGGCTGAAGCTCACTGGGCAACTGGTCTAGTCAGTTGAATCCATGGAGTTCCAGGTTCAGGGAGAGATTCAATCACAAAGAAATAAGGCGAAAGGGTTATCAAGGAGGATGCTCGATGCCCTCCTTTGGCTCCCACACTCTGTTTATCTGCACACATATGTGCCTATGCTACGCTCACACACATGCACAAAGCCAGTTCCAAAGCAGGGGCCAAATTTGAAGATTTGAAAGACACTAGATTTTACCTCCTCTTTCTCCTTCTCAAAGGCAATAAATAAAAACAAAGTACTGCTTTCTAAAAGGTGTGGTAGTTGTCGGCCTAAGACACAGACTGTCCTGATGACAGTTAAAGTTAGTAGATTTGAAACACACTGCGAAAATCTTTTTTTCTCTCCACTGCTAGAAATTTCAGTTTAAGCAGGCTGTGATGTACATTGTGAACACCCAAGAGGAGAAGGGGTATCCATCAAACGCAGCCGTCACCCTTGTCAGTGAAACCGCTCTTGTCAGCAAAGGATTTGATCCAGGAAATTAGGAGCTTAGAAAATTGTTGGAAAACTGGCAGTTCAAGCATTGTGCTGGGCCTTTCAGGGGTGGATTTCATAAATAGGGCAGAGAGCTGCCTTGCTACGGGACCTCAGCCATGATCAAGATGCTACGAAAGGGCCGGCATCGCTCCACTTGGATGAACATCTCCCTGACTACCCATGTCAACTCCAAATCCCGGTCTCGTATACATGCATCTTACTGGTGTTCAACTCACAGTTGCATTTCTTTTTTTTGTTGTTGTTTTTTTGTTTTGATTTTTTGAGGTAGGGTCTCACTCTAGCTCAGACTGACCTGGAATTCACTATGGAGTCTCAGTGTGGCCTCGAACTCACGGTGATCCTCTTAACTCTGCCTCCCGAATGCTGGGATTAAAGGCGTGCGTACGCCACCATGCCCGGCTCCACAGTTGCATTTCTAGAGCAAAGGAGCTTGGGAAGGACAGTATTTAGGTTATCAGGCTGGGAGGTGTGTGGGAAGGGACATTGAATTAGGCAAGCTATTACATTTACCATAGGCAGGCCTATGCACCGCATTCCCTGAAGTTAGTCAAGGCCACAGAAACATTTTCTTGAGCAATGTCTCGAGAGACAAATGTCCCCAGAGCACACTCTGGGATACACTGATCTACTTCTGCCTCCTTATGGGGGGAATAAGTAGATGCCCAGAAAAGCCGGCTCTTTGGCTGACTCCCCCCCGACACACACACTCTGTGAATTAACAGGAGAAGGTCTCCCCCAACCTTCCCAGCCTTCTAGCCTGCTTCCTTGCACCTCTCACTGCAACACTGTCCATCTTGACAACTGTAGCCACAAAGGACCACTTGGAAGAGGGTCCCTTGTGACAAGAAGCAAAGTGAAGGATTTTAAGGAAGCTTGAAGTCCTAAATTATGCAACAATAGAGCAAGCTAATAAGGTCTCCTGAACCTCCAATTAGAGTACGAGGATAATTGTACGCTGGAGCTGGGAGAGCTGCCCAGGCTGGGACTCTCAGGGAACTGTCAGTAACTGACTCGCTTCTTAAACCTGGCGTTTCGTTCTCACTGCTTTTGCAGGAAGAGGAGGAGGGGACGAAGAAAGCCAGTTGGCCTGAGCCCTCCAGGCACGCACTGTGCGGACTGAATACAGTCTTCTCCTGTTTTGGCTAAAGGAAAGACATCCATAAACCCAACTGAAAGAGAAGGCGCTGACAGCCGACAAGAAGGGGCTCTGTTAGGAACACGTCTGCCTTTGTACCACTGGTTTTGACCTCAGGCTTTCAACAACTGCTTTCCCAAGTCTGATTGCCTCTTCCCCCCACCCACCCTACCACAGACGGGTTCCAGGACCTCCTAGCAGCAGCTGGCTTTGAGCTGGCTTGTGTATTCTTAGGCAAGTTAAACCCTTTCCAGAAATCTTCCTTTATCATGGCCACTCCTGGATATCTTCACCATGCAAAAGGTTCATTTTCTTGGTGCTTCTCTGCTTAGCACTTACGAATGTGTTTTAAAATGCTTATGTTGTTCTGACTGATATTGTGTGCTCTTCCTCATTGTCACTGTGGCCCTGCTAAGATTCTTCTGATTATTTAAAGAAACAATCGTTTTGTTAGTGGAAAGGGAACCTTCTTTCAGATTTCCAGTAATGATGTTTTCTAACCCCTCTCAGAATTCAGAGCTTCATCCAAGTTTCATCTGTACTGGGGCAGGTGCATTTTCATGTGGCAAGCTGAAAATCATAAAGTAAGTTGATCGAAATTGGCAAAAACTAAGTTGAAAAGCCCTGAGTAGCCAGCTAATCAGACTTGTCAACAAAGATTACATTGCAGGTAACAACTGACGGAGGTAAGTGAATAAACAAAATGTAACAATGCAGCGGACGTGTCTGCTCCTGCTTTCATGACAGACATCTTCCCAACCATGCTCTGCACCATCAAGTCTTCTGGAACTTTGAAAACCCCTGGTGAAACCCAGTGTGGAACGGAGCGAGACCCATTCAGTGGGGTTCTCTGGGGGTGGGACCCTGCACATCAGTTTGGAGTTCATGGAAGCAGAGCTAATCACCAATCACACATTTATTATCAATGACAGTTCACCTAATATAAATTTTTAACACTTGATTTGGCATACTACATGTATTTGGTATTTAAAAAAAAAATACAGGGCTGGTGATATGGCTTAGCAGTTAAGCGCTTGCCTGTGAAGCCTAAGGACCCCAGTTCAAGGCTCAATTCCCCAGGACCCACGTTAGCCAGGTGCACAAGGGGGCGCATGTGTCTGGAATTCTTTGCAGTGGCTGGAAGCCCTGGGGTGCCCATTCTCTCTCTCTCTCTGTTGCTCTAAAATAAATAAATAAAACAAAAATAAAGAAAGAAAGAAAGAAAAATAAAAATAAAAATAAACATCCAGTAGGAAGCATTCCTGAAAACACTTCACCAGTGCAAAATTGTTGACAAAATAAAAAGCAATTTCACATCTCATTTAATCGTACCATTACCCCCACCCCCTGGCTCCTGCCCTGTATTGTAGATGAGACAAAGCTGGAGTTAAGAGAAGCTGAGCACATTGTCTGATACCAGATAATCAAGAAGTGGAAAAACAGAGTGTTAAGATATGAACCTTGACCTCAGTGACAAGAACAACCCAAAACGTTCGCAGTGGTGTAGAAGATATGTGCGGAGTTGGAGGAAGTGAAGGACTTCAGACTCCTGGGATTCAGCCACTTGGACCATTCGACTTAGAAACTTTTCTTGCTCCTTGAGCATCTCTTAGGCAAATCTCAGACCTTGTTGCTCTTCTGTTGAATTCAGCCCTTGCTGTCTCCCCCTGTCCCCTCCACAGGCAGCTTTGGGTAATGAATGTTGATTCTTCATTCCTAGGATTCTTCCTTCTCATCTGCCTCCCTCCCTCTTGGAACTGAGAGCAAGGCTTGAGGGACAGGGTCACATGCCTTTATTCAACTGGGACCATCTCTAGTTCTGTCTGAGCAGCTATTCCAATTGTAAAGAAAGATAATAAATTCTTTATATTTATTTATTAATTTTTTATTATTCTTTTATGAGAGAGAAAGAATTGGCATGGCAGGGCCTCTAGCCACTGCAATCGAACTTCTGACGTATGTGCTACCTTGTGCGCATGTGGCACCTTGTGTGTTTGGATTATATGGGTTTTGGGGAGTGGAATCTGGATCCTTAGGCTTCTCAGGCAAGCACGTTAACCACTAAGCCATCTCTTCAGCATTTTTTATTTTATATATTTATATTTACTTATTCTTTTTTGGCGGGTGAGGCAGAGTGAGGGTCTCACTCTAGCTCAGGCTGACCTGGAATTTACTCTTTATTGTCAGGGTGACCTTGAACTCACAGTGATCCTCCTACCTCTGCCTTCCAAGGGCTGGGACTAAAGGCATGAGCCACCATGCCCTGCTAAATTTGCTTTTCTACTGCTTTATTTTTATTTGTTTAATTATGAGATTTTACTGTATGAACTAATTCCACATTGGTCATATTCTCATCAGGTAGTGAGAGAGAGTCATGTAGCTTTGTTAGGCCTTTAGGGTGACTAGGGCCCTAAAAGTAAGAAGCAGGAATTTCTTTGGGCCTATCTGGGTAGTCTTCACTTAGCCAGAGATCAAAGTATGATCTGATTTCTTATGTCTTCCCTAGATCTGTTCTCCACAAACAACTTGCGTCTGTCCTGGGAGGGAGGTCTTTCCTAGGATTCAAATCTAATTGTAATGATGTGGTTGGTCAAGCTTAGACCCCAGAACTTGGCATCATGACTGGCCCCTTCCTGAGATAGTCCAAACCAGTCAGCTCCCGTGGCAACTCGTACCTCCTTGTCTTTCCAGTGCACTGTGGAAAAGATGAACATACATTAAATTAATGTACATTAAATTAATGATTTCATTAGCCTCTGTGTACATTTTTCAGCTTCCCTTTTCTTATAAGGACACCAGTCACTAAATTGGAATTGATGGCCTCATGCTAACTTAAAAGATCTTTATATTTAGAAAGACTTTCTTTCCAAAGAAAGTCACATTCACAACACCTACTAGTTCTAGTATTTTTTTTTTTTTTTTTTACAGCTGCCCCTTAATTAGCATGGACTGCTAATTAAAAAAAAAAATCTCTAGTCTTCTCTGAAAGAAGCAGAATGAATAGATGCTTATGAGGAAATCTAATAACTTTCTCTTAATTTCTAATTATTGATTCCAGTCATGATTCCTCTAATGGGGAAATCTCATTTTGGAGATTGTAGTAGATTGATGGCGGAAGAGCCACTTATCCCACTTTCTTAGTCTGTCTTGGTGGGTTATGACTCATAGATCTCTTTACAATAGAGATGTCAGTTAGCTAATGCTGTGTGGGAAGCTAGCCCCAAAATTCAGTAGCTTAAAATAGTATGAATGTACCTTGTCATCAGCTGGGCATTTTTGCTACTTTTGAGGTTTGGCTAAATTTATCTTAGCTCCCTCATGTTTTTTTTTTTTAATATTTTTTATTTATTTGGAGTAGCTAGAAAGACTGAGAGTGGGCATACCAGGAACTCTAGCCACTGTAAATGAACTCCAGACACATGAGCCAATTTGTGCATCTGGCTTTACATGGGTACTGGGAATCGAACCCAGGCCATCAGGCTTTGCAAACAAGTTCTTTAACCACTGAGCTATTTCTCTAGCCCTCCCTCATGCTTTTATGTCTGTGCTGTGGGATTGTCAGGAGGCTGGCTGAACACTAGACTAAGGATGGCTTCATTCATCTATCCTGTAGTTGTCTGAGCTTACTAAACCTCATATTTCTTGTCATTCATAAGGCCATGTCTCATAAGGTGACTGAGCATGAGTTTAAAAGGAGAGAGTATAAAAATATTCTGTATACCTAGACTTCAAAGTGCCTTAATGTTATTATGCACATCTCTAGTCTCAAAGAAGTCATAGGTTACCTTCAGGTTCAAGATTTTGAATCTTCAGTGAGAGAACACACAATACCAAGTTCCAAAAAAAAAAAAAAAAAAAAATCTGGATACAAGGATCAATGGAGATTCCTAGCCAGTTTTTTTTCACAATCTATCATAGTAGGAATTTATATATTTTACATTTTATTTATATATTTGCAATGAGATTGACAGAGAGAGAGAGAGAGAGAGAGGGAAGAGGCAGATAAAAAGAGAGAGAGGATAAAAAACATAAGGCCCCCTTGCTACTGAAAACAAATTCCAAATGCATGCACCACTTTTTTTTGCATCCGGCTTTATATGGGTATGGAGAATTGAACTTGGACAAGCAGGCTTTGCAAGTGAACACCTTTAACCTCTGAGCCATTTCCCCAGCCCCCATAGCAGGAATTCTTTTTTTTTTTAATTTTTTTGTTACTTTTTATTTATTTATTTGAGAGCGACAGAGAGAGAAAGAGGCAGATAGAGAGAGATTGAGAGAGAGAGAGAGGGAGAATGGGCACGCCAGGGCCTCCAGCCACTGCAAACGAACTCCAGACGTGTGCGCCTCCTTGTGCATCTGGCTAACGTGGGTCCTGGGGAATAGAGCCTCAAACCGGGGTCCTTAGGCTTCACAGGCAAGCACTTAACCACTAAGCCATCTCTCCAGCCCAGGAATTCTTAAGTCTATTATGTATGTCACATTAAGATACATTGAATAATATAACAAACTAGCCTAAAAAAAAAATCTCAGCAGCTTTTCTTCTTGTTTACAACCTAACCGAGTGAAAGGTGCCAGAGAGAGAATTTCTGCTCCATGTGATTATTTTAAATGGCCCAAGACTCTACCCCATGTTATTAGAAGACCTTAGAGTTTCCCCACAGGTTGTAGCCCTCAGGCTAAGGAAGAAAGAACACATGAAGGACCATGCAAAAGCCCGAAAACCCCAGACCTGTGGTCACTTACATCATTTCCATGGGCTTGAACTCCCCTAAGATTACACTGACCCTCTAAGGCAGGTAGGGAGCTTTTTTGATACCAAGGAAGAAAATGGCACAAGTTCATGTCCATTGCCTTTGGGTTTGTGGCTTCAGTTCAAAAGGCAAGAGGAGTCCATTGACAGCCTGTCTGTCGATTTTAGTGTCCTCTCCTCTGGATACGGAGGGCCTGCTGCGGGTGCTTCACCCCTTTTCTCTTCAGATGTGGGAAATGGATGCCTCAGAGGCATTGTTTGCTTTTAGCAGTTCTGTCCTCTGTGGAAGTTTACTTTTGCCTTTTAAACTATGCCAACCCTTTACACACGCATCTGACTGTGCCTTCCCCGTACTTGTGTGTCCACCAGAGAAGGTCAGAGGAGGGTGTCCATGGATTCAGCTCTTTCCTGAGCTGAGGGAGCGCTCACCGCCATCGCGTACTCTGTACTCCTTCCCACACCAGGTCCCTGTGCCTTCCGAGCCATTGAACACTCCCTGGATGAATGAGAGCAAACACACAGGGTCCAAATTCCAGCTCTACCATTACAGTTAACTGCATTATCTCTGGCCAGTTGCCTAACATTTGTGATCGTCTGTCCTCATCTTTCACATTTGGGTGTTCCTGCCTTCGAAGTCACACTGAGGGCAACTGGTCACAAGGTAGGCCATCTATTTTCTTCCCAATCACTCTGTCTCTCTTCTTCCTTCCTCCTTCCTTATACCCACCTGCAGCTCACGTGGGAGTCCAGTGGGGATGAGGAGAGAAGTGATTAGAATTAAAATTCTGTTGAGTGTTATGAAAAGACTTGTAGATAGACACAGCGGAGAGGTAGAATATAACACACATGAACATGTGTTAAAGATTATGGAGTTGTCAAGTGTTGCCCATGTCATTGATCTAGTGAAGTTTTTGTGTTTTTTTTTTTTAGAAAGAATTATTATAGCAGAGAGTTTTAGGATTTCATATGAGGATGTGTGCTATCTGACATGTGTAAAGAGGTCCTTGTAGCCATAACGCCTCATTCTGATGACTCAAGCTCTTGGAGCTGTCACCTCCCATTGCCTCAGAGTTGCAAGGCGACGGCCACCACCTTTGAAGTGAAAAGTTCACTCTCCACCAGCCAGGTATTATCTCATCACTAGATGGCAGTAACATCTAACACTTAATTTTCTAGATTGAACCACTGCACCTTGATTTCCCTTGTGTTTCTCTATTTCAAGCAGAAGAGATTCAGCACACAATAGAAATAGCCTGGTGTTGAACTCAGTCCTTACTTTGAGACTAACTTGGAGATGCAGTATTTCAAACGGGCAGGGATAAGGGCATTTCTCAAACTAGAAACAACAGATTTACTGTTTTTTTTCATAGCTCCAATTAAGAGACTTCTCTTCTGCCTAGACTTTGGATACAGAGCCCAAATACCTAGTGTCCTCTCTACTTAAGGAGTCAGGAGCTTGGACTGACTTTTCTCTGTCTTAAACATGAAAAAAGGATATTTATAAGCAATCCATTTACCTGGACGGGTTAAGCCAGCATATCTGAAGCCAGTTGGTTCTCTGAGAAAGTTTCTGTTTAACATCATTTTTATGTTTTCTCAGAGATATCTCCCTCTCACTCCCAAATTTGTACATCCAATGCTGGATTTCCTTTTTCAAGGCATGATTAAAATAAAGATGAAATAAACATGTAGCAACATTGTAAAACAACTTGACAATGACATCAAATTCAGGCAGTGCTCTGGTTGCAACAAGGAATCTGAAGCTATAGATCCCAAATTTTTGCAAGAGGTGGTTAAACTTGGGGCTTTTCTTAGTCCCAGAGAACTTCCAGGCCTATTCCAGTGCCAAGGCTTGACTTTCTGCAGGAGTGTGGGGTAAACATGAAACCCAGGTCGTCTTATTCCTACAGTCAGGGGCCTAGTGGTCTAGCATAAGTCTAAGAGACTTAATAAATATAGATACCATGATATAGACTCAATTACAGGTGATCACAGTTGGAGGCTTGGGACTTAGAAACTCTGTGTTATTTACATTATCAGTTGGGCTGAAAATGAAGCAGGAATTAGTTGAAGGCATGCATGCCAGGATAGAAGAGAGGTGCTGGAGGTGAGGTCACACTCACTGTCCCAGGGCTGTCTGTCTCCACTTTGAATTTTGAAACGACAGTGATAACAACTTGCATGAGGTAAGTCTTGCTTCGAATTAGGTTGGTGGACAAAGACCAGTGAAAAAGGCAGGCAGGCACACACTCCAAGGTCTTAGTCTAATCAAGAAGACTGTATCAGTAACTAGGCCACCAGAGCTAGGATCTGCAGGATGAGGGCCACTGTCCCGGATGAGTTATCAGGAATGTGGTTCCTGCTGTGTAAACTGGATGAATGTAGGGGTGCAAGGTGTCGGATGATTGCTGAACCTGGCCATATTCACTGCTCGGTGGTCTCAGCATCACCAGTAGATTTCAGATCAAATTAGCAGCAAGTCCTGTGTGGAACTCTTTTCGGAGGAGAATTCAATGACTGCTTTCTCTCCCAGGTTGTGCACCACCAACAAACTAAAGACTGAGCCACTAAAATTTATCTCGGTGAGCCTCTGAGGTAATTGGGTTTTCTTACAGAGCATGGGTAAGAGGTTACATACAGAAGAATCTAGAACACTAGCCCTCATTCTGGAGGTCCTAGATCCAGTGGCCCAGTTATTGATCTGTTCTTCTTGCTTAGACTAAGACCTTGGAGTGTGTGCCCACCTGCCTATTAGACTGGTCTTTTTGTACCCATTTAGTTCTAAGCAATGTTTACCTCATGCAAGTTGTTAGTAGGGCCATTTCCATAATGGAAGTGGAGACAGGTATAGCCCTGGGACAAAGTGTGAGTGAAAGTGTCCTGACATAGATAATAGCCTCCCCATAGCAGAAGAAGTAGACCCTGGTCTTCCCCTCTGTATACTCTATCTCCCAGTCAAAGCCTCATGACCTCATACATCACTGCACATAGCTGACACAGGGGAGGGTTCAATGACCCTTCCCCACCTCTCTCTTTCTATTGGAGAATGTCAACAGGCTCAATCTGGAGAGTCCCTGGTGTGCATCACAACTGCTTCTGATAAAGATGGCAATGGTAGTTTTTCTCATAGGACAGCATCACATAACAGAATCCCATCATCATCCATTGAGTCTTGGGTCTGGGAAGTGGACTTAATGAAATATCAGCCTGAAATGGGGAGTCACACTGCATTCTCCATCCCCATTAAGGATAGCTCATAAGAAGCTCAGCCTGCAGCTGGAGAGTACTAATGGAACCAGCAGTGGCCAGCTGGGGGACGTGGAGTCAATGGAGACAAGGCTGTGGCCTGTTGGGGGATTTGGAGGCATTGAAGGTAAAGCTGTGGCCTGCTGGGGGATGAGGGGACATTGAAGGTAAGGCTGAGGCAAACACCGAATTTGAGAAGTTATGTCTCTTAACATGTCCACATTAGTTATCATATAGGAGCTCCCTTGACCAGCATCAGAATCTGCTAAAACTGACATTCCTAAGACCAGGAATGAACACACACAGGTAGAACATGAAAGATGGGAGACTGGAAACCATGACGCAGAACTTGAAAGCTGCTAATTACTTTTCAAGTTTCTCATTTACCTCTTTACTTTAAAAATTCTAATTCTTCTGTGGATAAGAAGAAAAGTCTCAAATAGATAGAGGGAAGGAGGGAGACTCCTGCAGAAGCAGCTTGGGTTCTATATTAATATTAGTGCTTCCTAATCTCTTTTGTTTTTTATCATTTGGGGGAATATGTGTTATTTTATGTTTCATATATATATATATTTTTCTGCAATCAGAGAAAGAGAGAAGAGAAACAGAGAGAATGGGTGCACCAGGGCTTCCAGCCACTGCAAAGAAACTCCAGATGCATGTGCCACTTTGTGCATCTGGCTATACATGGGTACTAGGGAATTGAACTCTGGTCATTAGGCTTTGAAAGTAGCACCTTAACTGCTGAGCCATTTCTCTAGCCCCCAGGGGAAATATCTTAAAGGGAAATTTTTTTTTCCCTTAGTGAATGGTAAAGATGATCTTTCTTATTTGGGGATGGTAGTAGTAATCGATGCTAAAATGTATCAACAAAACAGAATAACTATTTGCAGTAGTAAGAGTAGGAATTATGAAAGGGGGCATATACGTTACTTTTCTCACTGCTGTTATGAAATACCTGACACAAGAAACTTGAGGAAGGAAGAGTCGAATTCATCCTTCAGTTCCACCCATCATGGTGGAGGAGGCATGGTGGCAGGAGCAGGAGGCCGCCAGTCACATTGCATCCATAATCAGGAAGCAGAGAGAGTACACAGGAAGTGAAACATGGTTGTGGAACCTCAAGTACCCCCAACCCCAGTGACTCACCTCCTCTAGCAATACTACCAGCTGGGTACTAAGTGTTCAAACACATGAGCCTATGGGGGACATTTTGAATTCATACCACAACCAGACTGTAGCCATTTAAAGGGTAAATATCTAAATTGAATATATATATATATTATACTCCTCTTTGGCCAACTAAACTTTGGTAAATTGGGGTCAGGGATAGGGGATATAGGTCAGTGATACAGGATTGCCTAGCATGAGATCCTGGGTTTGACCCCCAGCACTGAGGGATAAGTCAGCTTTGCTTATCTAAGATGGTATCTCCCCACAAATGACAATGACATTTACCCACTGTATACTCTATGCCCATTTATTCAGTAGTGCAAAGGAGTTTGTATGATTTATTTACTGTTAGCTTCTGAAAGCACAGGCCATATTGAACACTGAGCAAATATAAGTGAAGGAGGAGAAGAGTGTACAGAGGGCAAAGAGAGAAACGGCGTGTGAAGCGCAGCAACTGCTCATCTGCAGCCTCACGCTCACTACAGTGCTCCACCAAGGAATTGGCTCCTGTTTCCATCCTCACCTGGCTTCTCTATTCCTTCCTTTTAATTCACCACAGTGCCCTGGGCTTGTGGAACACTCAGGGAGGACATCTCTGATTCTAAGAATGCCATCTGGCTCTGATCTGACTCTAAAGAAACCAATGGAAAGAACAAGAGATGAGAGTAGATAAGGCCACAAAATTTCTTAGGAACACTCCAGAATGCTTAAAATAAGAGGTTTGGAACAAGCATAGAACATAACCTCTGCTCACAAGAGCAGATGGAAGAACATGTTGCTTCCCTATCTTTAATGCTGTACCTTGAGTTGATTTTTATCTTCTTTCTCCAAAAACCATATCATGACCATATGTACAATTAACACCTGATAGCAGTCACCTTCCCATCACTGGGACAAAACACCTGGCAGGAAGCAATTTATGGAAGGAAAGGGTTTATTTCCAGCTTATAGTTTTAAGGGGGCATTTTCATCATCGTGGGGAAGACATGGCAGGAGCAGACAGCCAGGCATCACATCTCTGTGTCAGTAGGGAGGAAGCAGAGAGTTGTGCTGAGCAGGCTGGGCTATAACACCTCAAAGCCTGCCACCAGTGACACAGCTCCTCCAAGAAGGCTAACTCCCAAAGACTCCACTCGCTGAGGATTAAGTATGAGGCCTACTCACAAACGCACCAGGCCAAGGATAACCTTCTACAGTCAGACCACCACACCCCCCCCCACTGAAATATTCCAAATGACAAAAGGTCACTGGGCCCTTTCTGATAAAAGCCAATCCTGCCTGTGGCTTCTTTCAGACTTGAATCATTGTAGGCTGCTCAATCACTTTATGCGAGAAGGAAGGACCACAGGCAAGGTATGATTGTTGCCAAACTTAGCCAAACATCCTGAGAGATTTTCCAGCGTTTGGAATTTGACAAGATTCCCAAGCACATTTGGCTTATGGCCTTCTTTTCCCTTCTTGGCTGAGGCCAAACAGAAAATGGAATCCATCTGCTTCAGAGTCATTTCTCTCAAATACATCCACATTTTCTTTTGTGGGAGCTGTTTGATATCTTTGTCTCCGTGGGCCTCACACCTTCCTTCTCACATTTTATTTCTTGGAACTGGTATGTTGAGACGACTGGTGGCAACAAGTCTCCATTGCAAACACAGGACCTAATCTGTGAAACCAGGTGCTATGGGAAATAGTGTCATGACTCTCCTACCCAGAATCACACATCTGAGGGGCAGTTGAGGGAGTCTCCAGGTCAAATGCGTCCTAAGAAGGTTACAGAACATAGTTCAGTAAGGACAGATTCCTGTCTACCTACTATTCAGCAAAAACTGGGAGCCAATACTTCACCACAGCTGCATGGTGAGAAAGTCCAGAATTTTTAGAACTTTTACCAACTTCTAATGTTGGGTAGTTGGTCACTATTGTGAGTTCTCCAGACTGGCAACACAAGAAGGCTGATCAGATCTGTCTGACACCACTTTTGTAAGACCTTGAAACTCAGTGACACAAAAATAGATCACAATTTTAACTCATGTCATACTTATTAAGATTATTTCAGGTCTCAAATAAGTGCCTTACCATCTCTGAACTTGAGTTTTTTTCCTTTGCAAATAAAAATGTTACACTTTCCTGAAATATTTATTGTTCTAGGTGAGACTACACATGTCAGCGCAGTGCCTGACATTTATAACTCATCCAATTAATAACAACTATTTGTGTCCTTATTGTACTGGGACTGAACTCGGGACCTCACACATGATAGGCAGGCAAGGTGCTCTACCTTGAGCCATATCCCCAGACCTTGTTATCATTATTTTTATAACAGATCTATGAGATATATCTCACAACATGCGACTCACCCATTTCAAACATGCCATTTGTAATTAGGTGTGGTGGTGCACGCCTTTAATCCCAGACCTCAGGAGGCAGAGGTAGGAGGGTCACTGTGAGCTCAAGGCCAGCCTGAGACTACATAGTAAATTCCAGGTCAGCCCAGGCTAGAGCAAGGCCCTACCTAGAAAAACTGTTTTTAAATATATCATACAAAGGTTTCAAGTATATTCACCAGGTTAAGGCAGCATACACACAATAAATCTTAGAACATTTTATCATCCCAAAGCAAAACTACACTTCCATTGGCAGTCAATTCTCTTTCACTCTCAATGCTAGGCAATTGCTAAACTACTCATTGTCTTTATGGGTTTGTCCATTCTGGACATGTCAACTAGATGCACTGATGCCACACATGGGCCTTTGTGACTGGCTTCTTTCGTTCAGCATACTGTTTTCAAGTTTTATCTATGTTGTAGCATGCCTTGGGACTTTGTTATTTTTGCTGCCAAGTCATAATACATTGTGTGGATTTTAGCGCATGTTGCTTACTTAGTCATCACTCGTTGGATATTTATATTGCTGCCGTTATTTGGCTACGACGAATAATGCTTTCATAAATGTGCATTTCAAGTTTGGGTCAAACCTCTTGACTACCTAGAGTAGATTTCTGTTATTTTTTAATCTAGTGTGTGTGTGTGTGTGTGTGTGTGTGTGTAATATGTGTGGTGTATGCACCTGTGTGTGCAGATGTATGTGTCTCATGCATGTGCATGCACAGGCCACGAAGAATGTCAGATGTCCTCTGATCACTCACCCACTTACTTATTTCCTTGATACAGGTTATCTCTCTCAATCTTCAGTTGCTGTCCATCAGCAAGTCCCACTGATTCTCCAGTACCCTGTCCCCCCAACACAGACTGGGGTTAGAGAAGTGTATGACTACACCCACCTTTTTACATTAGTTCTGGGAAGTAAAACATGGCATTCTTCTACCCTATAGTCCCTCATGCTTAAGAGGCAAGTGCACTTAAACACTGAGCAATCTTATCAGTCAAGTGTTTAATCTTTTAAGGAACTGCCAGATGTTTTGAAAGTGGCTATACTCTTTCATGTTCCTTTGAGCATGTCCTACTCTGTACTTCTTATTGCCTGCTATTATTATTATTTGTTTTTTTTCAGGTAGGATGTTTCTATACCCTAGGCTGACATGAAATTCACTATGTAGACTCAGGCTGGCCTCAAACTCATGGCACTCCTTCTACCTCTGCCTCCCAAGTGCTGGGATTAAAGGTGTGTGCCACTATGCCCAGTTTCCCCATCATTTTTGTTAGAGCTATCCCTGTGGAAATAAAGTGACATCTCATTGCAATTTTTTTATTTCATGTGTGTGTGTGTAATATTGTGTGTGGGGGGGGCACACATTTCCAGGTGTGCTGCAAGTGTGTGTGCATGTGTGGAGAGGCCAGAGTTCAATGCTGAGTTTCTTTGGTAGTCATTTTTCACCTTAAGCTCTGAGGCAGAGTCTCACACTAAATGTAGAGCTCACCATCAGCTAGACTGACTAACCAATAAGACCTAAGTACCTGCCTGTCTACTTCCTCAGTACTGGGATTGCAAGTATGCAGCATATCTTTCATTTCATGTGGGTGCTATGGATCTGAACTCAGACCCCCATGCTTGTGCAGCAAGCACTGAGCCATCTCTCCAACCCCCCTCACTGCAATTTTGATTTGCATTTCACAGACCTTGATGACACTGAGCATGTTACATGATTACTTGTCACTTTGTATATCTCCTTGGAAGAAATCTCAATTCAGTTCATTTTTAATTGGATTTTTGGCTTTGATTACATAGTTGTAGACTATTTTTATATATTTTGGATGTGGGTTCTGCTGTTGTTTAAATGTGCCTCCTCAGAATTCACGCTGTGGGCTGGAGAGATGGCTTAGTGGTTAAGGCTCTTGCCTGCAAAGCCAAAGGATCCAAGTTTGATTCCCAAGGACCTACATAAGCCAGATGCACATGGTGGCACATGTGTATGGAGTTCATTTATGCACCAATTCTCTTTCTCTCTCTCTCTCTTTCTTCTCTCTCTCTCAAATAAATAAATAAAAATAAAATTTCTAAAAAGAATTCATATGTTGGAAATCAGCATTGGGATACTTTCCAGAGCTGTGGGTCATTTACAAAGTGTATTTCATTTACCAAAGTGGAGCCCCCAAGCATGAGACATGAGATTTACATCTTATGAAAGTGATGCTGAGATGCTATGAATTTCTTTTGTCCTTCTTTCATGAAAGGGAACAACCATAAGGGATCATCTGGAAAGAGAAAACAACCCCTAACAGACACGGACTTCCCAGATTCCACTCAGTGAGAATAAAATTTCTATTACTTACATATTACTAAGCTGTTGTATTATGTTCTAGTATCAAAAGTACATTAAGACAAGCCCATTAGGAGATAATAACTTTCACTTGTTTTTTTCCACCTTGATGTTGCATTTTCACTTTGTTGGAGGTATCCTTTGAAGGACAAAGTTTATTAATGAAGCATAGCATCTGTTTTTCCTTGTATTTCGTATTCTTTTGGTGCCATATCTAAGAAATCATTGACAAATCCAATGTCATGAAATTTCATCACATTTAAGGTTCCCATAGTTTTTTTTTTTAATTTTTTGGTTTTTTTTTTATAATTTTAATTTTAGAGAGAGAGAAAGAATTGATGTGCCAGGGCCTCAGCCACTGAAATCGAACTCCAGATACTTGTGCCCCCTAGTGGGCATATGCGACCTTTTGCTTGCCTCACCTTTGTGCGCTTGGCTTATGTGGGATCTGCAGCACTGAACATGGGTCCTTAGACTTTATAGGCAAGTACCTTAGCTGCTAAACCATTCTCCAGCCATTTTCTTTTCTTGAAGCAGACCTCACTCCAGTCCAGGCTGACCTGGAACTCATTCTGTAGCCCTAGGCTGGTCTCAAATTCACAGCAATCCTCCTATTCCTGCCTCCTGGTGCTGGGATTATAGGCATGTACTACCACACCCAGCTTCTATAGTTTTTTCTCTTACATTTAGGCCACTAACGCATTTTGAGTTAATTTTATGTGTCATATGAGATAGGAATCTAACTTCTTTTTTATGCTTTATTTTATTTATTTATATGAGAGAGAGAGAAAGGAAGAAAGGAAGAAAGAAAGAAGGAAAGAAAGAAAGAAAGAAAAAAGAGAGAAAGAAAGAAAGAGAGAGAGAGAGAGAATGGGTGTACCAGGGCCTCTAGCCACTGCAAACAAACTCCAGATGCATGCACCACTATGTGCATCTGGCTTACATGGGTTCTGGAGAATTGAACCTAGGTCCTTAAGCTTCATAGACAAGTGCCTTATCTGCTAAGTCAACTCTCCAGGTGCTAATCTTAACATATTTATTTTGCATGTGAATATCTAATTGCCCAGCACTGTTTGCTGGGAAAAAAAAATCCTTTTCCCATTGAATTTTCTTGACACCCCTTCCAATGAGAAAAATAGTTGATAGTACATGTGACAGTGTATTCCTGGATCCTCAATTCCATCCTGTCGATTTATAAATCTTGCCCTCATGCTGCCATCAATCTGTAGAAAGTTTTGAAATCAGGGACTTTTTGTGATTATTTTCTATGTACAAGATAACCTTGTCTGAACACAGTTCTAGCGAATCCTTTCCTATCTGGATGTTGTGTGTTCCTTGCCTTATTGTCTTGTCTCGAGCCTCCAGTGCAGCTCTGAGTAGAAGTGGTAAGAGAAGACACCCTTATCGTGTTCCTGATCTTAGGGAGAGCACTTTTATCCTTCCATCGTTTATATGCTGGGAGTTGTGGCTTGCCCCTGACCTTGATCCAGCTGAGGAGCTTCTTTTCTATTCGTACTTTGATACATGGTTTTTTTTTTTTTTTTATCAGTAAGGGGGTTATCGTTGTTATACAAAACCACAGCTGTTTCTCTCTCTCTCTCTCTCTCTCTCTCTCTCTCTCTCTCTCTCTCTCCTCTCTGTCTTTCTGTCACTTCTTTTTATTTCTTCAGAGCCTGGTAGGTCATCAGGATAACCTCAGGCAGGAGGAAGCCTCAGACTTCTAAGCATCCATTCACTGATGTGCCCTGGGATCAAGTACCTGTCACCTCCTCCCTTTCGGGCACCCTCAGACAGAGCCATGCCCTTGTTGTTCTGGTGCAAGGTGCACCCCTATACTTTGAGTTATTGGCTCACTGTCTCCTATTCTGGGGTCCATGGCTTTCTGTGTCTCTCCTTCATAGGCTCAGATCCCTTTCCTACCTTTGCAGGTGTCCTGGGCTGCTTTGGCAGCTCCTAGTGTTTGGAAAGCTGAAGGTTGTTTTGCAGACAGTCATTTCCTTTCACTCTTGTACCCAGTTGGATTCCACAAATATTTTATGAGCACTTTTTTTTTTATGCCAGGCAGTGTTCTTGTTTGAGTCTGATAATGCTCAAAATAACCCCATAAAGTTGTTTGTGGCTTGGCCCACTTTGACAGAAATAAAAAATAAAAACCAGAAAGAGGCTCCATATGGCTAAGTAATATGTCCAAGGCTGCATATGTGGTAGGTGGTAGGGATAGAATTTGGTTACAGATCTGTCCACTTGGAGCCAAAGAGGTGACACTCATGCAGTCACAGATGCTGAGAGAGAACTCAAGGTCCCAGGTTTCAGGTCATAGTATCCTGGAGGAGCTAGTAAAGTGATATGTTTAACTTTGTTTTCAAAACAAGGCTCTTATGGCCTTTGTCAATTTGTTGGGTCTCCTCTTTAAAAAGCATATGCCCAACCTCCCCCCCCCCCCAAGACATGTGGAAGCATTCCATGACATCTCTGGTCCCTTGGTCTCAATCAGCCAAACTGCTTCTACCATAATAATATCAATTACTAACTTCCTGGCCAACTCTTATTCTTACTTCAAGATCCAACCTTACATGCATTTCTCCTGGAACTGGGACATACAGGTATTATAAAGTTTAAAATACCTGCATATCACAGTACTCATCACACTTTGGCCTTTTTCCTTCACCCTCTCCTCTGTAACTGATCACCACTAAGTCACGAGCACCTACGAGATCCATCCTCCCTTAGCTCTCCTCTGTAACTCCATGTGCATCCCCACTCCTGGCCCGTAGGAGGTTCTAACCCAGTATTTCTTAAGTAATCAGTTGAGGGCTGGGGAGATGGCTCACAGGTTAAAAATGCTTGCTTACAATTGGCTTCGGTTCAATTTCCAGCACCCATATGAATCTGGTGTTCTTCTGTAGTGTCAAAAGACCCTGGCATGTCTCCCACCACACACAGATGCAAATAAGTAAATAAAATTAATTTAAAAATTAGCTAATTGGAGAGATGGTTTAGCAGGTAAAGGTGTTTGCTTGCAAAGCCCAGTGGCCTGGGTTTGATTCGCCAGATGCACAAGTGGTACCTGCACCTTGAGTTCACTTGCAGTGGCAGGACACGCTGGTGTGCTTATGCTCCCCCCTCTCCTGCTCTCTCTCTCTCTCTCTTCTTGCAAATAAATAATAAAAGTATAAATATAAAAATATAATTAGTTGAAATATTTAGGGTGAACACCTATAAACAAATGATTCCTCTGGCTCAGAGATTTGAATGACCTCCCTGCCCAAGTAAACATCTGGGATAGCTACAAGTTCCCTTCTTTTCTGAGGAGACTGTGTCATCAACCAAGGAGGTCAGTCCTATGAGATGTGAGCTCAACCGTCAAACTAGCTTTCTACTCTGCAAAACACAAATCAAAAGTTGCTACGTACGCACCACCAGGGTAGATGATAATGTAACTTCACTTGCAATACCCAGCAAGGGCGCAGCCACCCCCACCCCCGGATTTTATTAAAGATCTGACCTACTTAGGCACTTCCTACTATCCAGGGATCCGCTGTCAAGGCCCAAGCAGGAAGCACTCGTTTCTTCAACTATTGGACAAAAAATACTAACTTAACTTCTGGCTCAAATGACAGCTCAGTGAAAATATGCCAACTGCAAGAAGTGAGACTTGGTGGGGACATGGGAGCAAAGCTTCAGTGCGGCCACCTCTTGCTTCTGCAAGCAAAGCCGCTTGCACCCGAGCCAGGTGACAGTGCCTAAGAACCCCTACAGACCTGGTATTTGTTCTTGCCAGTTTCCCTCTGAGCCCTGGCACACATTGGGCTCAAGGCACACGTGTTATTTTCATTTAAGCTTGAATGCTAAACCAGTGGTTTTTTTTTTTTCTTTTTCTTCTTCTGGGTTTTCTGTTAACTCTGTCTACAAGTGTGGTTTTTCAGAACCATTGCTCCTAGTCATTTATCTAACAGGCCATACTGCGATCTGCAAGCTCCATCCGTCTTGCAGCTTTCACATTCTATTAAAATAGGCTGTTTTACCAGGAAATCAACCCAGACAGGGGAGTTCATTTGAGGCTGAAACTGTAAAGTGGCCAATTATCTCTCAGTCATTGGTTGCATATGATCTTTACCCCAAAGCTTTGGAAATAAAGACAACATTTAGCAAACATTCTGCTCCAAAGCTAATGTTTTGGAAAGAATCACAGCATGTTGGGAATAAATTACATGGTCTTTAGTGCGTTTTAGTGTTATTGCCTGTTAACACACAGTGTGATGTGCCAACTCATGAGAGAATGCCGGTCTCAGAAGGAATTGATTTCTGATCTGTTGAGTGTATGGTGCCCGTTTTATATCACAGAACAGACTGAAAGTCCGGGAAGCTGTGTCAATGGGAAGTTATGAATCACAAGTTGTCCTTCCATCCTGATACTATCCAGACCATTGCCATCTGTGAGAGAATTGTAAATCGAGGGCTTCCTTGTCTGACTGCCCAGTCTCGTACCCATGGATTATATTGATCCATTAAAGAGTCAGCTAATACACCTAACACAAGGGGCCTTACTAACAGACCTACTAAGCACAAGGTTTTTTGCAAGCCTCTGTGGAAGGATATGAGGGTACTTACAAACAATCTTTTTATTCCCTTTTCAGGAAGCATTCTGAGTAAGCCAATCAATTGGGACAGAAGCTAATTAGGGGTTTCCTAGAGCTGAGAGGATTGAGGGATGGGACACGGTTGGCTCAAGATTATAGGCTTTCTTTGGGAGATAATGAAAATGTTCTGAAGTTGGTTATGATAATGGGCTTCTACAATAACGCAGGCACTACTTCGGAAGCAGCCAAATTTCTCATGTGGTACTTGAACCGGCCTCCCAGGCAAAGGCAATGATACCAGCAGCTGAGTGACACGGACCTATTTCCTGCCTTAGTGACTGCACAGATACAAAAGAATGTGAGGCATTTCTTTACCTCCTACCTTGCCCAGCCTGGGCAGAGCTGTAGGCACAGCCAGAGGTGCCTGCCCTGGGAGCAGCTGCTGGGTGCCAGCCAAGTCTGCCAGGGGCAGAGCTCTTTGTCTGATCCTTAGTACATGTCTTTACCCTTGATTTTTCTAACTTAAAAATAACTATAAAAAGCTGGGCGTGGTGGCGCATGCCTTTAATCCCAGCACTCGGGAGGCAGAGATAGGAGGATCACTGTGAGTTCGAGGCCACCCTGAGACTACATAATGAATTACAGGTCAGCCTGAGCTAGAGTGAGACCACCCTACCTTGAAAAACAAAACAAAACTAAAAAACTTGAAAAATAAACTAAATTGAATGAACTGTTTTGACCCCTTTTTGTTCCTTTTATTTTGCTTCTATCTAACGAATATTTTACTTTTAACAGAAACACATGATCAAATAGATAAATTTAGATTTGCCCAACTTTAAGACTAGTCCATCTTCTAGAATGGGTATGAATAAGCCTATATTCTCACATGGAGACAAATATATAGGTACTCCATACAAGGAGGGCAGGATGAAGGGCTGGGAGTGGTGGTGCAACCTCTAATCTCAGCTCTGCTAAGGCAGAGGTGGGAGGATCCCCGTGAGTCTGAGGCCACCCTGAGACGAAATAGTGAATTCCACATCAGCCTGGGCTACAGGAGACCCTGCCTTGAAAAACCAAATTTAAAAAAAAGAAAGGAAGAAAGAAAGCAAGGAAGGAAGGAAGGAAGGAAGGAAGGAAGGAAGGAAGGAAGGAAGGAAGAAAGAAAAAGGAGGAGGAAGAGGTAGGCAAAACAACAGACCTGGTAAATCTACACGTTGTACTGTGTCTTGGCAAGTTGTGTTTTAAGATTTAGATTATGACTACATAAAATGGATGATATATGAGCAAAGATTAGCAAGAATCATAAGAAAACAAACAGAGAATACATATTTCTTTGTTGAGCTCTTTTTAATCTTGATATTTATTGCTAAAATATTTTTTAATAACAGAGGAAAGGAACAAAGTATAATAACTCATGAACACACACACCAAACAACTCTCCTCCTTCTTTTTTTTTTTTTTTTCAAACCTTGTATGCTGACAGTGGAGTAGAAAATCAGTCCTCATTCTACCATTCCTTTCCGATCTCGTTCCCTCTTGACAGGCACAAGTTCTTTGCCATTAAGAGGTGATGGGCCAGGTTCAGCTCTGCTGTCCATCAGTCTGAGATTTGATTCCATTCCCGGGATGCACCAATAAGGAGAGATACCATCATGGCTCTAGTAAAAGGAGGCCATAGGGCTGGAGAGATGGCTTAGCAATTAAGGCACTTGCCTGCATAGCCCAAGGACACAGGTTCAATTCTCCAGGACCCATGTAAACCAGATGCACAAGGTGGTGCATGTGTCTGAAGTCCATCCCGGGATTGGAAGTCTGCAGTGGCTCGAGGCCCTAGTATGCCCATTTCCCTCTCTCCCAAATAAATTAATGAATGATTTTTTTTTTTAAAAAAAAAAGGAGGTCACATCAACTGATTATCTTCCAATGGGATGACTGAGAACTCTTTCTGAGTTCTTTTCCTATTTCAGTGACAGGGTTGTGAATGCTCAAAGGCTCAATAAGGCATTTGAATTTCCTCCACATATCTTTCCCAATAAGACTGATGAAAGCAACTAAAGAAGACAAGTGAGTAGCCCAGGAACCTTGACCTCTATGCTAGGAAAGTTGCACCTTAAACACCTCCATCTTCCAGCTCAGAATTGATCTGCAGTCTTCCCTAAATCAGCCTCATAACACAGAGGTCAAAGTGGAGACCAGTGACATTGGCTGGCAATACTGACAATCTGACCTATTTTGTTCAACTGTTAACCTCACACTTTCTCTAAGAGTTCCCTGTGAAGATTAAAGGCTTACCACCTTTGAGCATTGTTTCTCCTTTTTCTTTTTAAATTGAGAATTTTATCATAAAAAATATTGCCCAATGGTCACATCCCCATCTGGTTATACTCTTGTCTTCCTCCGCCCCTCCACCACTACCACTGTTTACTGAAGGCCCACCACAGTGGGGTTATTGGTATTCACTGTGGGCTCATGAACACACTACTCAGTCTCTGTGGGCACTCACAGCATGTTTTCTTTCTTTGTTACAAAGAGAACCATTCACGTATATCTCTTAGTGTTATTATGAGGGTGAGTTGAAACAATGTTTTCAAACTACCTAATTCTCCAGTGTTTGAGTCACAGAGAGCTCAGTAATGTCACTTAATACATTATAAGTGATGGCTTTAAAAATATTTCTTATTAATTAATTAATTAATTTTTAACATAAGTTGTAATATGTCCTCTCCTCTGGTCCCCATTTCCCTGCAGATCCTCCTCAGTAGGGTTGTTGATGTTCACTGGGGAGGAGGTGGGCGGTTAGTTAGGGCCTCTGTCTCTTGGGGGTCAGCTGTGTTTCAGGGTGTTTCTACCTGCCTTGTAGCTCTCACAGTCATCCCGCCCCCACTTCCGCAGTAGTCCCTGAGCCTTGGCAGGTGTGTCCTCGGCTGGTATTGACTTCTCCTTAGTCTCTGCATTTCTGCCATTTCGGTTCAGCACAGTGCTTGTTGCTCTCTTCCTGGATAGGGGGCTAGCACTGGGGGCAATACTGGTGTCACCACTTCCTCCACGCTTTCTTCCGGCCCCCAGCGGATGTGGTAGAGGTGGCGCATCTCGCTGAGAGCGCTCAGCTGTCTTTCCTTGAGTTAACGGATTCTCTGCCATCAGCAAAATAAAACAAATTTTCCAACCAAGGGTGAGCAAGGTAGGGTCTTACTCTAGTCCAGGCTGACTTGGAACTCACTATGTAGTGTGTCAGGGTGGCCTCGAACTCACGGCGATCCTCCTACCTCTGCCTCTCAAGGGCTGGGATTAAAGGCGTGCGCCACCACGCCTGGCGAGAGCAGTTTTGATTGAAGGGGATATGCCTACAAGCTTGAGAGACATTTTGATGAGGCTGCCCACTGGACTTATACAGGGGACACTAGGGTCTTTTCTCAGGGCATTGTGGTCTTCCTGACCATGGGGTGCTCACTTGGCTCTGTCCCACTGAGCAGGCCTCATGTCCAATCAGAGGGCAGTTGGTTACCCACAACAGCTGTGTGCCACTGCAGCACACGTGTGTAGTTCTTGTCCAGCTGGCGGATTGCATGGCTTACAGGGTCTCCTCCTTATTCACGATGTTAGTGACCATTGTCACCTAGTAGCTTCCATAGCACTTTCTAACACTATGGCAGCTTGCCAGGAGAGGACTGACTTTCCTCTCATTTCCATTGGCTTTCTGAGATGGAAGCCTACGGTGTTTTCAACAATAGCATCTTACTTTTAAGCTCTGTCAGGTAACCAAGTGCTTGGCAAAGGCCTGCATTGTTTTTTTTTTTTTGGGGGGGGGTTCTCATGGATCACCCTGGTCAACTACTTGCTGTGGGTATTAACCCAGATCTGGCCCATAGGTCCACAAGCCAGAGCCCATGGTTTAGACATTAAGCTTTCTCCACTTTCTACTGGGCATTTTGGTCTGGCTCATCCACCACCTTTAATTGGGGTTCAAATGATGTTTTAATTATTGTTGTGGTCATAACGACTGTATTAACCCTCCATTATTCATTTTACCCACCTTACCATCAGCTTGAGGCACCTCGGTGTAGAGGTGAAGGTCTAGAACCTGGCCTGTGCTCTGTGAAGTCACTTAGCATATCTGAATCTACTTGTGCATGTATAAAAGATGGGCAGCACCACTCACTCACCCCGCAGGGCCACTGGGAAAATCCAGTGTAACAAAGGCACAGGGAAATGTCTGCTGCTTAGCAAATATTCAGTAAATAATGGCTTAAACAACACTTTGGGTGACTCACCGCAAAGGTCCCTTTTTGGCTCGTGTCTGCAACTAAAGAAGGCATCCCACCCGCTCCCATGCCATTTCCAGCAGAGAGCAACTGGGTGGACAGGGAGCCAGAGCATTAGCAAGCTCTTGGCAGGGGCCGAACTACAGGGATCACAAGACCTCCGCGTAGAGCTTCAACAACTGAATGTGCAAATTACGCTTATTCAAGCTGGAATCTCACCCAAGTGGGTTCTGGAACCACAGTGACCGCATCCCAGCTGGACTTGGGAAGTGAGGCTGCGTAGCCAAGGTTTTTATTGTTTTTATTTTGAAAGCATGAATCACCAGCCAGGTGCTGTATTTCCAGTCTGCATCAACACCGACCACCGTTGCAATTGAGCAAGGCAAAGGTGCAACAGGAAACTGTCCTCGACTTGAGGACATCTCAATGATCAGTATTTTAAGTGCGGAGGGAAGATGGCTCAGTGGTTAAAGGCACTTCCTCTGCAGGCCAGGAGACTGGAGTTTGCATCTCCAGCAGCCACATGAAGCCAGACATGTAGTGCACAGAGCTGTGATCCCAATGTGTATATGGCAATGGTATGCAGAGTCAGGAGAACCCCAAAGGTCATGGTCCAGCAGCAAACAGCAAGAGACCCTGTCTCAAACAAGACAGAGGAGAGGACCAACACCTTGAAGTTGTTCTTTGACCTCCACACATGCAACATCACACACACACACACACACACACACACACACAATACACACACACACACACACACACACATAATAAAAACAGAAAAAGAGATCAATTTTAGCAGTTAAAGCAGAAGAAGTTTTACATATGTAGGACTCAGTTTCTTATGAAATAGGATAGTAGAATTATACTTTAATTTTATTTTTTTAAATTAATTAGTTAATTTATTTATTTGGCAGAGAGAAAGGGGGGCGGGGAGAGAGAGAGAGGGAGGGAGAATGGGCATGCCAGGGCCTCTAGCCACTGCAAACGAACTCCAGTTGCATGTACCACCTTGTGCTTCTGGCTAACATGTGTCCTGGGGAATCAAACCTGGGTCCTTTGGCTTTGCCAGCAAATGCCTTTAATTGCTAAGCCATCCCTCCAGCCCTAATTTTATTTGTATATATTTATTAGAGACAGGGAGAGGGAGAGAAAGAGAGAGAGAGAGAAAAAAATGGGAGCACCAGGGCCTCCAGCCACTGCAAATGAACTTGAGATGCGTGTGTCACCTTGTGCATCACATCTGGTACTGGGGACCAACTCAGAATCCCATGCGCAGGAATCTCATAGATTCCAGAGAGAAGCCCCTACTTGCTCTCTGGAACAGAGTGGGTATACACACCAAAAAGTCTCTCAAATAATTATGCACATCCGTTTAATCCAAGCTTCTCTCAGTCTTGGTTGGAAAACCTGTTTTATTTTATAAATGGCAGAGAAAACTGTGGAGACCCAAGATCCATCAATACAGCAAGAAAAGATGGCCCACTGTCTACCATCTGCTGGGGCTTAGGAGAAATTGTAGAGGAAGCAGTAACATGGGTACTGCTCTTACTGCTAGCCTGACAACCCAGCTCCAGTTCAACGATGACAGACACTGTGTTCAATCAAAATTCATCAACGCAGATATCCAGAGGCTAAGGAGAACTCAGCACTAAATCAGGACCATCTTCTATGCAGCCGTCAATGTAGCCATCTGCTCAGCTGTAGCTGCTGCTGCCTCCAAGCTCTTTGTTCGTGTTACCAGCTCAGCTAAACACAATCAAGAGAAGACCGCTGGAGAGAAGCATTTGTGGGGGAGAATCCTACCACACGTCTAGAGGAGGCTGAAGGTTTCTCCCAGACGGCTCATTAAGTAAGCCCAACACCCCGTCTGTAGAGCCAGAGCAGTGTTTTGTGCATGGTTCACAGGAAAACACTGATGCAAATGGAGGCTGTATTGCTCTTGTCTATCAGCAAGGGGAAGTGCTCCTTTCTGGCTCCTAGGTAAAACGGTAGCAAGGCCACCTTGAGTTCACCAAGAATTAAGAATTGACAAAATGTCTAGTGCAGGTTGTATGGGACAGTCATGGCTGGGTTTGCACCTTCAGGAACCAGAGCTAACCAGCTGCAATCATTAGCTAGTTTCCACTGCAACCACTGAGCGATCAACATAGCTGCTACCAGCGTTGGTTGTCTCATGGTCTGCCTGATGGTTGATAGTGAGTTTGCTCAGGGCAAGCAGGATAGTAAGGAAGAGTCAATTAGGGAGTCAACTTACCTCAACCCAACATCTTTACTTGTTTACTAGAAAATGACCAGAAGAAATGCTCATAATAAAAACTTAAAGAATTTATCATTAATACCAATTTTATACATTTTAACAGTACTTCACAATGCTTAATAACTTCCCAATACCCGAGAGAGAAGTGGGTAGCCCCTCACTGTGTGTCATTTCCAGGACTTAATAACAAGGATTAGCTGTTTATTTGGGGGAGTGTTCTGTAACTGTCTGCTGACTAGGAGATAAATTTTATTTCATAGTAACTACATTGTTTACTAGCTTTGTTTTTTCTTTTTGATGACTCCATTAAATAAAGCTATGTATTTGGCATGTACTGGGAAAATGCACAAATCAAACAATGAAGATGAAAGCAAGAATACTTGAGGATGATTTGATACTGAAGTCAGAAACTTCAGAATTGAAGACTGACTTCAGAATTCACCAGCTAGGACAGGAAGAATTTTTTCTAAGCTTCCTTCCCCATCTCCATGGTGGAGAACATCCAATACCATTTACTCCAAGGAGCACTATACTACAGACTGATGATGCAAAAATTGTATGTAGAGAATCTTTTCAAAGGCACCTTGGGAGAGCAGTAGTGTAAGCAAAGAGCAAATAAGACCAAACTCCATTTTCAATTTATAAGAACTTTGTTGCTTGTTTATTTGGAAGGAAGAGAGAAAATAAGGACAACTATTTTGCAACCTATAAGGAAACAAATCTAATTTTTTTTTTTTTTGCTTGAGTGCGTATGTGTGGTATGGGTGTGTGTATGTGTCTTCATATGTGTGTAGACACATGAGTATGAGGGTACCCATGCACACGTATGCTTGCCTGTGGAGGCCTGAGCTTAATGTCCAGTGTTTTTCTTGATAGCGCTCCACTTATTTACAGAAGCAGGATCTCAGTTGAACCCAGGCCTCACCGATTTGGCTAGTTAGCCATGTTTTTTGAAGGATTCTTCTATGCCTACCTCCCTGAAAGTGTTGGCATTATAGGTGGGTGGACACATCCCCCCAGCCATCATGGGTAATGTGGGATCCAGCACTTGTCTACTGGGCCATCTCCCCACACCCACCCTACATATTTTTGAATGTCAGAATTCTATTTTCTTATGTAGAACCAGAAAGGAAGAAACATTATATGGTCCTTTGATGAAATAAATTAAAAACCCTTTTGCTATCAGAAATTAGAGACTGTGAACAATTTAGCTATGTGTTTTAGTTCTGCCTTCACATTGCTTACATGTTTTTGGATACCAATGCCTCACCAGGGGTTGGGGGAATATTTGCTGAAACACCTTCCAAATATTGGATTGGCTCATACCCACTGTTCTTAGTTGACCTCTTAGAAACTTTGCATAAATACAACAGGGGGACAAAATAAATTCCTCTGCTCTCCTCGAGGAAAGTAAACTTGGGCTCACTACACGACTGACCTCTCAGGGGTCTTCGTTTTCCTCTTCTTTTATTCATCTTCCTCAGGACATTTTGCTGGCAATTAGTGGTGGCTGGGTGAAGGTCTTATATGCCGCGATGCTCGCCGAGGGCTCAGTGCCGACTCACACAAATGACTGAAATCACGTACTGAACATGAGAACGACAAGCCCTGAGTTGTTTTGATTGCTTATTTTCTTTATTATTAGAACAAAATACAAGTAGTCTAATGGCAATATGACAAAACTAACCTATGCCTAGTAAATATCCGGTAATTGCCAGATGTTTCTAGGCCTCCTGGGTTAGGCTATTTGAACTGTGTGACAACACCTTTAGACAGTGCCCTATCTCCTTTTTGTGAATGAGTGACCTCATGATAAATCATTTAAAAATATTTTATTTATTCATTTGAGAGACTGACAGAAAGAAGCAGAGAGAGAGAGATAAAGAAAGAGAGAGGAGAGCAATCTCTCCAGCCCAGATACTTTTTTTTTCATGTTAAATTAAACTAATGATAAAAAAATTTCATAACCAGGGGCTGAGGAGGAGATAGTTTAGTCAGTAATGTGCCTGTGTTGGAAGCGTGAGCACCTGAATTTGATCCCCAGAACTGGGCGTAGTGGCACGCCTTTACAATCCCAGTGCTAGGGAGGTGGGGACAAGCAGACCTCTGGGGCTTGCTGGCCAGGCAGCCTGGCCAACTTGATGAGTTACAGGCCTATGAGAAACTGTCTCAAAAGAAAAAAAAAAAAAAGGTGGACAACACCTGAGGAATGACACCTGAGGTTGTCCTCCACATGCATGTGTGCATATACAAACACACATGCTCACAAAAATATAACCCATCATACTATGGTACCGGCATAAGCATTATACTGTCATGAAATGCTTATTTTTGTAAACTCCATAATGGCTTCATTCCTGTTACCAATGAGTAGCTTTGGAAATTAAAAAGAGATTGTCACCATCTCAAACACTATGTCCCTCTTCTTCACATAGTTTTGACACACCTTGATTCTTCTTGAACATCTTTGGAAATTTCATAGGTGTTGGTGAAAGCTCACCAAATGAACCTTGACTCATGAACACAGTGGCATTGACTGATGACATGTGTGGAACTTGAGAGTATGATAGGCCCCTACTTCTCACAGCTCCATTGGAGCAATCCCTCTCTCTTCACAACCTAATTTTAATGATGCATCTGTAAAAAAAATTCCTATTTCTAAGATGTATGAAAGAGAAAGGACTATTTTGTGTCAGTACTGACACAAACCTACATGAAGCATGTTTGTGTTCCCTTTCAAGGTGCAGAGTGTATTGACACACTCTTGTCCAGTCCCAAATTTAAGTTAAGATGTCTTTTCTCAGTCTTTCTTTCCCTTAGGACTTGTCGGAGGTTGTCTTGAAGCATGAGACTTCATAGGTTTTTTAAATGTTTTATTATTATTATTAACAACATATTTCATATGGAAACTTCATGTGTTGGTACACTTTTTTCATCCCTGTCCCCATTCCATTGAGGACCCTCCTCAGTGGGGTTGCAGATACTCCCCATGGGGTTGTGGTTTAGGCATTGTGAGAACAGCAGTCAGTTATTTTGGGGGGGAGGGAATGTTCTGGGCATGATGTCTCAACCTGTGGCTCTTACAAACTTTCTACCCTCTCTTCTTCAAAATTCCCTGAGCCGAGCCGTGGTGGGTTTTTTGTTTGTTTGTTTGTAGTTTTGTACTCAGTGAATACAGTCAAGTTGGTACCACTATTAGGCTCCTCCCTGCCCTGCCCCCTCTGCAGGGACCCTCCTAGTTGGAGAATATGGGTCGTGCATTGCAGGCTTAGCCATCAGTTATGGGTAGGAGGGAATGTCTCTGTGTATCATGACCCAACGTGTGGCTCTGACATTCTTTCCGCCCCCTCTTCTGCAAATTTCCCGGAGCCATGTTGGGTTCATTTTAGGTCTGATTCAGTGATGAGGTCTTGGGAGCTTCTGTGCCTCTGGATTTCTGGTTTGGTAGGAGTTGAGTGTTCTCTTTGTCGATCTCCTTCACCCTTGTGCTGGTACCTGGTTCACCACAAAAACAGCACTCTTGCTTGTTTCCCTACTTATTCTTAGTTTCAGCCAGGGCCCTTTGGAGGTATGATGGGTGGTTCTCTCCTTAGGATCTGCATCTATCTGAAAAAGAGAAGCAAAGTCTCCAATGGAGAATAAAGTTAGCACCAGATAAATGGGATAATCATTGTTTTTTTTTTAGAGAGAATTTAATAGGTGGAGGCCCTCTTGTAGCCCACAATTGGTGGGAGCATGATGATGGAGAGCAGACTCACTTGTGGATATGAGTCTGACTTGTTTCTCAGCTCCAGCTATGGGTTCCATTCCACTGAGCAGATCAGTTAGCCAAATCAACAGCAGTTGGTTTCCCACCATGGGTGTGCATTACTATTGCACTTGTGTGGGCATCACATCAGGTTGTTTGCTGCTAAGTAGGTTAGACCATGAGTTGCTTGGACAGATATTGGTAATTTCCCCCCAGTCACTCATGTAGCACTTTCTGGTACTAGACGTGCTGACTGTCTGGGGACTGACTCTCCTCCAGCTTCCAGCCATGTCACTCCATATGTGTTTTAAGTCTACTCCAGTGCTGAGCTCTTAGGAGCCTCTGGAGCTCTGCTTTGGTAGGTGATGATTGTCCTCAGTGTCTGTCTCTACCTTGGTGCTGACTATCAGGTGACCTGCTTATGTCCACATATTTGCATGTGGCCCCTCTCCTTTCCTTGCTGGCTTTTATGACTGCAGACATTCTCATTGCTGCTGTTCTCAAATAACAGAACACAGAGCTCCATTCAAAAGAACTCAGCGGCCTTTTACAAGAGTTTAAGCATTTGGCAACTATTTATTCTTGTAAGAAGTAAAGAAATCCCATCCCCTAAAAACACGTTTCTCTCCTTGGAAGAGAATACAAATATTTTCATTCTTCAAGATGAGCCACTCTCCCCTAAAATGTGAGTGAAGAGTTCTCTAAGATCACACTCAGAAACACACATACACATGTACACACACACATACACACACACACACACACACACACAGAGAGAGAGAGAGAGAGAGAGAGAGAGAAATGAACATGACTTGAATTCTTATACACTATCTGTGAAGCCAAACAAAACAAAATTATCTTTCAAAAGTTTTAATAGGTACAATATGAAAAGCTATTTTCAGCAATGTAAAGAAAGTCAAATATAGTACTAAAAAGATTCACATATTTATTTTATTGTGTAAAACTATAGTCTTTCTCATACTCTTTATTTTTTCCATGTTTGATATTCCTATATATGTATATGATGTATTTTGTCCTTGCTCCGCCATAATTACCCTCTTAATCCCTTCCCATTACCACAGTCCTCCATCCCCACTATCGTCATTTTACGCTCATGACTTCTTTTTTTAACTCACTGAGTCAAATTAGGGCTGTTTTCATGGAATGGTCAACTTCCCAGTGCCTATACCACTGATGAGCCTGACTCCCCTATCAGAGCAACCTTTGACTGCCATTAGCTATTCTGAGAGGTGTGGGGTGGAACTATATTCCTACTAAATATGTTTACTTCTGTTTCATCTCTTGACAGAAGTGTATTAAAGTCTCAGCTTTGTCTATTAGATCTTATTTTATCAAGTTTGGCTTTATGCATTTTGTAATGATATTTAGAATATTCTAACTTATCATTTGCTGTATTCCTGAGAGATTGGCCTCTTCATCATGATAGAATGTTTTTTGAAAAATATTAATGAGGGCTGGAGGGATGGCTTAGCGCTTAAGGTGTTTGCCTGCAAAGCCAAAGGACCAGGGTTCAATTCCCCAGGGCCCACGTTAGCCAGATGCACAAGGGGGAGCACACGTCTGAACTTTGTTCGCAGTGGCTGGAGGCCCTGGTGCGCCCATTCTCTCTCTCTCTGTCTTTGTCAAATAAACAAAAAAAAATATTTTAAAAGAAAAATCTTAATGATTTTCTTTAATATCTATTTCATATGATGTCACTACAGCTGTGCAATCCTTTCTTTTCACTTTATCTAGATTTTTATGTCCAACTTCGGAGCATTTAAATGGTGTGTGTTCTCAGCATCAGGCAGTTGGGCTCATTTTTAGTTTGAAAATCTTTATTACTGTAAATAGTCAACTCATTTGGAATTAACTCAGTTTTTATGTTCTCTTCTCCCATTCATAACCTCCTTGATTGATTCCATTTCTCCTCTCTATCTTCTAGTAAGTTATAGATACTTTTGTAAATTTTTAATGCATATCTTTGAGATTCTAATGTGATTCAATGATTGACTCCTTGAGGTCTACTACCAACACACACACACACACACACACACACACACACACACACACATATATGTAGGATCTCCCTCTATAGCCCAGGCTGACTTGGCATTCATTATGTAGTTTCAGTTTGGCCTCAAACTACTAATGGTTCTCCTACCTCTGACTCTTGAATTCTGGGATTGAAGGTATGCACCACCACACCAGACTATATGTTTTATCATTTACACAACAATGCAAGAAATTCTAAGCCACTTACTCCTGGTCTTTTGTGCAAGGGTTTTTACTTAACTAGTCACATAATTAAAACTTTACATGACATAATTGTTGTTCTTCATTCATTAGGCCATCAACATTGCTTTAGACTTTAACACAGAACTGGTCCTGTTCTTAATTTCTGGGTTTTTCTTCTTGCATCTATGATCACTTTTATTCTGTTCAAAGATATTATATCTATTATGGATTAGCAGTGATAATTTTTGTCAGTTAATGTTTTGTGAATTATTTATTACACCAACATTTCTGAGGACACTTTTTCTTGTTATTTATTTCTAGGCTGGCTGGAGGTTTTTTTTTTTGTTTTTTTTTTAGTATTTTGGAGTACCATTGGATTTTCTTCTGTCTACCATAACTTCTGATAAAAACTTAGTTGTAATGAGGTTTTTAAAAATTTATTCATTTATTTATTTATTTGTGTGTGTGTGTTTGTGTGTATGAGAGAGAGAGAGAGAAAGAGAGAGAAATGGGCATGCCAGGGCCTCTAGCCACTGCAAACAAACTCCAGATGCAGATGCCACCATGAGCATGGCTTACATGCATTCTGGGGAATCAAACCTGGGTCCTTAGGCTTTGCAGGCAAGTGCCTTAACCACTAAGCTCTCTTTCTAGCCCAGTAAGAAGGTTCCTTAAAGTTCAAGTGTTCTTCCCCTTCCCTGACTCTTTGGATTGCTATTAATATTTTCTTTTCATGTAATGAATAAATAAAATGATGCATTTAAATGCAGTTTCTAATTCCCTCCCCCCCCTTCCTTTCTTCCTTTTCTCTTTCCCTCCTCTTCTTTCTTCAGTGCTGGATGTGGCGCCCAGGACTGTACACGTGCTAGTCAGGCAGGGGGTCCAGGTAGATGCTGCTATGACCAATTTGTAGCATTTCTTGGGTCTACAACTTGATATCTTTCAGAAACTTTAGGAGTTTTTCATCCAATATCTTTTCAAATATCAACCTGGTTATTTCTCTCATTCTTCTGGGATTACAGTTACCTGTATTTTAGAACTTTTCATCTCGTCATGTGTATCTCTTACTTTTCCATATTTTCCATGATTCCACATGTATGTTTCTGATTCACATACTTTCACTAATTCTCCCTTAACCTGCATTTAAGCTATTCATATATTAAATATTTTCTTTTAGTTTTATCTTTTAATTTCATGAAATTGATTACTTTTTTCAGTTTTTGGATAAAATTTTCTACGTTTTCATCTAATACTTTAGACATACACTTTTAAAAGCATATATGTCATGCAAATTCAATATCAATTAGATACTCTTATCCAATGTTTATTTTAGTCATTATATGTTGCATACTTGCATTTCTGAAAAGATTTTATTAATAGGCATTTCATCAGGAAAAAAGCAGCAAGAATTTAAGGTTCTGAGTAATAGACTCTTACTTAAAGGCCGATTCAATTTCACTTCAACAAGGCATTCAAAATAGAGACAGGTCACAATAACTTTAGGTCCACCAATTTTAAAACTGATATTTACTAATGATTAAATACTTTGTTTTTATTACTTGTCAATCACACTTCAAGTGTAGCAGTAAGAGTCAGGGCTAGGTTAAAGCAAGTGAGCTAAACAGTCAATGAATGAGTGATTCCTAAAATCTTGTAGCATATATGACTCATTTGTCTCACCCTAGTCTTGGCCTTGGTGACAACAGAAAGCCTGTGGTATTTACCAGGCATGTATTCTTGACAGGTCCTAAATTTTATATCTTACTTCATAGTCCCTGAAGAGTACTTAAGTTCTGCTTAGCTTCTCAGCCTTGTTGCCTTGACTTATAAATTGGCAAAAGCCCAAGAGGAAATATAAAGCATTGATATCAGGTTCACCTCTTTGCACTTTGGAACTTTTTTTTCCTCCAGGAATAATTTTCTTTAAAAAAAAGAATAATTTTCTTCATACTTGTCCATGTTTACAAACACATTTGTAAATTTAATCTAGCTTTTTCAATTACTCTCTGGAGGATGGCCAATTTGATATCATAGACAGAAGTGGAAATCCCTCTTGTTTATCTTTCTAAAATTGGAAAAACTCTTCTGTCAATGTTTTGGATCACACCCATGGCTGTTCTTTTCTTCTGTTTGTCATGTGAATGTTGATGTTTCTCAGAATTCCTCCTTGAGCAACAAGATTGTGGGATGCTGCCTATATATTGATGAAACCCAATTTCATATCTTTTTTGTTTGTTTGTTGGTTGGTTGGTTTTTCGAGGTAGCATATCACTCTAGTGCAGGCTGACCAGGAATTCATTATGTAGTCTCAGGGTGGCCTTGAACTCACAGCAATCCTCCTACTTCTGCCTCCTGAGTTCTGGGATTAAAGGTATGCACCACCACACCTGGCTCCTAATTTCATATATTAATCCCAAAACAATTCTCTGGTCTTCAAACACATACCCAAACACTATATTGAACACAGGCCCAGAGATCCTCTGTGTTCCTAGGACTTAAGAATACCCAATATATTCTCTCTCTCCCTCTCTCTCTCTCTCTGTCTCTCATAAATAAATAAAAATATTTTTTAAAAACAAGGCTCAGTGGTTTAAGGTGCTTTCTTGCAAAGACTGATCACCCAAGGTTAGATTCTCCAGTACCCATATAATGCCAGGTGCACAAGGTGACACAAGTATCTGGACTTTATTTATAGTGACAGGAGGCCCTGGTGTGCCAAATTTTCTCTCTCTCACAAATAAACAAATAAATAAACATAGAAAAATAATGCCCAATATTGAAGTCATTATCATTTTGTATATAATAGTGATTTTATTAAAAGAACACATTCATAATTTCCTGAAGACTATTGCATTATCTTCTTCCAGATCAATTTGCTTTTCCTAGGTTAGCCTTTTCATAGCCATGGCTCTTGCTATTTTTTAATAATATTGTTATTATATATAATAACATATAACATATATGTTATTATATATAATAATACATATTATTGTATATAACATAATAACATATAATAATAATAAATATTGTTGAATGAATATAGTTATATGCTCACTGTATAGAGTAGATTTAACTTTGACATGCAAAAGGAATAATTTATGACATGTATTCTTTTTTTCAAGGTAGGGTCTCTCTGTAGCCCAGGCTAACCTGGAATTCATTATGTGTTCTCAGGGTGGCCTCAAACTCACATTCATCCTCTTACCTCAGCATCCTGAGTGCTGAGATTAAAGGTATGTGCCACCACGCCCAGCTGACATGTATTGTTTTACATGATCATATATGTGTGCGTGCACGTGCACATGGGTGAACATGCATGTGTGTGGAGACCAGAGGTTGATTTTGGGTGTCGTCCTTGATTGCTGTCCACTTTACTTACTGAAGCAGGTTCTCTCACTTGATCCAAGGGCTCACCCCATCTGCTGGTCTAGCTAAGCCTAGCTTGTGCTGGGGATCCCATCTCCACCTCCTGAGCCAGGAGCCCCCAGCACTGATGAGCTTTATGGAGCTCTGCCCTGTAATCTGCATGTTTGCGTGGCAAGTGCTTCATCCCCACAGGATGAGCCGTCACCCCAGCCTTACAACATGCATTGTTTTTTTCATTCTTAATTATAATGACTAGTTAAAACATAAGGCACTTGTCTCGGAAGCCTAAGGACCCAGGTTCGATTCTCCAGGTCCCACATAAGCCAGATGCACAAGGTGGTGCATGCATCTGGTGCTTGTTTGCAGTAGCTGGAGGCCTTGGCACACCCATCCTCTCTCCCACTCTGTCTGTCTCAAACAAAAATAAATTTTAAAATAATTAAAAACATATATGAGTGTACTAACTCTATTATATTCCAAAAATATCCTTTTGTAATTTAGAGTATAATTATTTAAATTACTAAATTAGTACAGAATTTTGTGGTGAACCATATTTGAACTTACATTGAGTATCTATTTGTATATCATCTATTTGAACTCATTATCTTCTTCTGTTCCTTCTAACTGTCATCAACTTACTTTGCTTGCCTCTTTTTCCCATCTTTGTTCATTGTCTTCTGAAAGCTCCTATCTTAAATTACAAACTTTAGGAAGTCACTCTGTATTCTATCTTCAACCTACATAATTTATTACTGTGTGTAGATTATATATAATATATAATTCATCATATATATGTATTCATATATTTATTATATTGAGTTAAATATTAGATATATATCTAACTATGATCTCCCACTGGTACATTGATGTGGCCTTGAATTTAAAAGCAATGACCTCTCACCCAGACTGTCGCAGTATACTACTAACATAGAAATGACAAATACTTTGCTTATACCTGCTGCCATGTTCTCTTCTTTCCCTTCTGATGCTTATCACACACATCACTTCTTTATTATTTGAGAAATCCTTAAGGAATTTAGATACAGTTTTAAAATCCTTCTCAAAAAAAGAGATGCATTTTAATCCATTTGCCATCTCCTCTGTACATTTCTCTGGCAAGTGGTTCATAGTGGCAAATGCATTGTGCCAGTAGAGATATATCCCTAAAGGAAATATGACCATGTCAGGCCACACTTAAAATTCTATGAGAGTCTTTCTCCTCTTGCTTACAAAATAGAGTCATGGTTCACAGTCCAGTTCTAATAGAATCTTTGAACTTATTTATCATCAGTGACACAAATTCTCTAATCTCTCATGGAAACTTTTTTATCCAACTCCTGGAACCTAAAGGTTTTTCATATTTCCTTTGTTCATGTTACTACCTCTTCTCCAAATCTCCATATCCATTGACACTCTGTCTGTTTAACCCTCCTTTCCTTTACTTTTTCAAACATCTCTCAGCAGAATTAGTTGATCCCTCCTGTTGATCACCAACTCCTTTTAAGTCTTTAATAATGGAGTGCTTCCCACTTCCATGTTTTTAATTGTTTGGACATATGTATGGGAGATTATTCCTTATAATAACTGTGCCTTCAGCTGATGTAGATTATCTAGCAGGTGCTCTTTGATATGCATGTATAGAATAAGAAAATAGGGGCAATTCACCTTCTTTAAAGGAACAGTGACAAGAATGGTTGCTTATTTCCTTTCTGTTTATACATGTTATATATTTTACTTATTTATTTGAGAGAGACAGATAGACAGAATGAGTGAATAAGGGCCCCTAGCCACTGCAAACTAACTCCAGATGCATGTGTCACTTTGTACATCTGGCTTATGTGGGTCCTGGGGAATGGAACCTGGGTCCTTAGGCTTTGCAGGCAAGCACCTTAACTGCTAAGCTAGCTCTCCAGCCCAACAAACAGTTTTAGTGCCTATTATGTGTTAGTCTCTGAGCAGCATATCTTAAGGCTGTTTACTAATGGAATCTCTGGACTTATTTATCTTCAGTGGCACAAATCTTCAGTTTCCTTCAAAGCGCTGCTCTGCATCTCAAGCAACAAGAAGTGAGCAAGAGGCTCCTTCACACAAACATTTCAACCTGTCCTGCTCCCTTCCAGGGGTGAGGGAACTGAAAATGAAGTATTTGGCTCTTGGAGAGTTATGGCACAATTCTTGGCTCACCTTGATAAATATTGATCTTGTATAAATTACTCAGGAGAGGCAGACGATGGTTCTCTGGGCCGCACACACAACTCCCACTCTCCTTTATGCAAAGACATAAATCATCTATGAATAGAGCCCCACATGCTCAATGAATAAGTCCCTTGGATTCCAAGATGACTGATACTCAAGTATTTTTCTCATTTGAGTGCAGACCTAAATTTAAGCAAGCAGTCAGACTATGCGGAGTTACAATGCCCTTTTGTTCATGGTAAGGTGAGAGATGCATAATAGGCTTTCAAGGGTAAACATCGTGTGTTTCAAAATAAACACCATTAAGATGTGACTGCACATGTGTGCCCTTCATAAAGCTGATGGCAGCAGAGAGCTCTAGAAACTTCTCATGTCATGTTCATTCAAGTTTAAAATTTAGTTGCTGGTGAAAAGAAGACAGCTTGTGTAAGAATGTGTGTGTGTGTGTGTGTGTGTGTGTGTGTGTGTGTGTGAATTGTGGAGAATTTGGTCTTCTCTGACTACAGTTGAATTGAGCCTTTGGTTTCATTTGGAAAGTTGTGCGTAGCACAATGAGGGCTCTGTGTGTGGTGAGGAGTCATTAAAATGAAGGACCAGAGGGCAGCAAACATTGGTTTTCTGGGATTCTTGTGGTAAGATTAATAATGAGTGTTTAACCTCCAGGGACTTCATCACTGGAGAGACAAGAGGGAGGATAAATAGACAATTTGACAAATAGCTTGTGGTCTCTTGGCGGGGGCTGGAATTTGTCATTAGAGCTCACACAAAGGGTCGAAATGCTGAAACTTCTTGGGAAAAATAAAGGAATGTGACTTATGCTTTTAGGTACCTTTATTTATGTGACTTTCTTCACCTTGAAGGCTTTTGTCCTCTAATTCTAACATTTTCTCATGTTATGAACTTCTGTCAGTGCAATTTAAATTGCCTATAACTCATCCATAAGACATCCCATTTTTAGGAATTGATGGACAGGAAATCTTTAATGAGGGCTCCAAGACATATATTCAGAGAGAATTAGTATAGAATTATTTATAGAGGTGAAACTGGAAACTCACCCAAGCACCTTTAATAGGAGACTGGTTAAACAAGTTATGAAACATTCTTACAAGGGAATAAAATGGCACAGTTAAATCAGAAAGTAGATATAAGTATGTTAGATAGAAGTCTGTTCACATTTTATTAAACTAACACAGGAGGCAGCAGAAAAATGAAGACCTCTGTATTGTGCATATATGCATAGATACTGCATGTGTGGTTATGTCTTGAGGATATAATTAAAAGACAACAAGCAGTTCCCTTTCACTTCTGACATTAAGCGTGGCTGTGTTGGGTTAATTTGCTATAATGCCTAAGCACTTTGGTTTACTTTGATAATTGAAAAATGTAAAACTTGTCATTCAGATTCAACCTCAAATGTCATCATATCAAAAAGTGACCTGTGGCTGGAGAGATGGCTTGGTGGTTAAGGCACTTGCCTGCGAAGCCTGAGGACTCATGTCCAACTCTTCAGGTCTCATGTAAGCCAGATGCATAAGGTGAAGCAAGCACACAAGGTCACACATGCACACAAGGTGGTGCACATGTGTGGAGTTCAATTGTAGTGGCTGAAGGCCCTGGCGTGTGAACTCTCCCTCTCTCTCCCTCCCTCTCTCTCCCTCCCTCCTTCCCTCTCTCTCTCTCTCTCTCTCTGTGTGTGTGTCTCTCTCTCTGTCTCTCTCTCTCTCTCTCTCTCTCACACACACACACACACACACACACACACACACACACACACACACATAAAAAGGCCAGTCTGTTGGGCTTGCCTCAAAAAAATAATAAAAAACATAAAGTCACCTGTGCCATGTCTGCAACACAATAGATGTTCGTGCAAATCCTGTTTCATGTGATGGTGTGGGAAGGACACACGACTTGAATTAAGAGTCTAACATTCAGTTTTGATGCTATCACTTTCTAGCTGGAGAATAATCTTGGGAAAAGGTATCACTTCTAAGGCTACATTTTGCTTTCTGCAAAATGAGAAGGGAAAAAAAAGTTATCTCCATAAGATTCTTAGGTGTTTTAAAGTGAGAGGCATTAATATGCTTGTTATATTCATTTATTTGTATGTGTGTGGGCATGCTTGGGTCTCTTGATACTGCAAAGGAATGCCCACCTGGCTTTATAAGGGTAGGTAAAGAATTGAACCCTGGTCAGCAGACTTAGCAAGCAATGACTTTTAACAGATGAGCTGTCTCCCTAGCTCCTGTTTATGGGCTTTCCCATAAATGTGCATCCTCTGACATACCTAGACCATGACAGGAGACTGTCAACTTCATTATCCACCCAATAGGGTCAAGTGTTCATTCACTAGGTTGAGCAACTATTATGTGCCTGGGCAATGTACTAAGCTCTGGGCCTTCAAAATTACCAAGGAAGATGGAAAAACATCAGTTAAGTCAAGAAACCATATAATAAACCAGAGAATTGTCAAGCAGTGCAGTAAGAATCATAATAGGAGAATCAGAGGCAAGAAAATATTCTCAACTGACTTCTTCAGAGGCTGATTAAGTTTAAACTGGTGAAGAAAAGACAAAGGATTTATAGCAAGTCACACAGGGGAAAAGAGATGAGAGAGAGGTGGATCTCTGAGAGCATTAAATATGTTCAGCACAGTTGGAACCTGAAGGGCAAGGAGACTGAAGGAGATCTTAATAGTTCCATGACATGCCTCCTCTTCCTTCCCAAATACTGCTGACTCTTTGGAATAATCAGTGGCAGTTTACAATATCATAAGAGGCTAGACTGCAATGTCTTGCAAGGAACTCAGACTCAGCAGATACTGGGTGGAATGGTCTAAGACTTAGGATCCAATGGAATGTTAATACTTATTCAGAGATTAAGCAGAGTCCAGGACACATGAATCCATGGAGCCTCCTTCCTAGAGTGAGAAAATGGGACGGGATTAGCATTCTAAGCCAGCTGATCTGAGAGATCAAGAGCATGGAAGGAGGTGCAGAAGATGGGAAGATGCATTTTTGTTGGCTGGTTGGGGTTATGGTGGGAACGGCATACATCAGCAGAGCCATGTGCTTGGTACAAAACCACTGAAAATTAAGAACAAAGAACCTGAGAGAACACATGGATAAGCCCCAATACGCAAGTTGCTTACAATGAATAGGCTTCTGACCTATACAAGGAACTCTGATGTGAAGGCAAATGTAGTTAATTTCAAGATAGATGCACGTGACCAACATTATGCCAAGACTTGGAATCATAAAATTTCTGATATAGAGTCTTCAGATCACTCATTCCATGGAGGAGGAAACTAAGGCCCAAGATAACAAGCACTTGCTATTCATTTATTAGTTACCTATATTACATACCTCCTGGCTGCTCCCAGTCCTGTGCACTAGGGAGAGGAAGACAGAAAGGTTCTGTCATGACTACCTGTCATCTAATGAAGAGCAACATCAAATATTTTTGAGATATGACATGGTGAAGGGGGAACATTATGAGTAGAAGCTGATGAAAGGAAATTGGGGAGAAGAGAGAGAGAGAGACAGAGAGAGAGAGAGAGAGAGAGAGAGAGAGCGAGCATTCTCTAATGAGGCCAGGTGTGGTGCATATGCCTATCATTTTATACTTCAGATGCGGAGGCAGGAGGCCAGAGAATTCAAGGTCATCCTTAGCTATATAACAAGTTAGAGGTAAAAAAAAAAAAAAAAAAAAACAAGTAACATCAAGACAGAATGTTTAGGAGTTTTGCAGACATAGAGGGCAGCACTGGAGAAATAACAGCATGGCACAAACAAAACACCGTAAACACACTAAAGACAGGAATTGGAAATAGAGCCCTTACAACCTAGTCACAATTACTAAGGTTAGGATATGAACAACACTACCCATGCTTGAGGAAAAAGAAACCTTTACTTACTGAACAAACACATCTAATGGATTCGAGTTTCCAAGACACTTGAGTATAGGAACAGAGGTGGGGTTCCACAGTGCACACTGGATAGTCAAAGAGTAGAGGAAGAGAGGTGGTGTTCCACAGTGCACACTTGATAGTCATTGTATAGAGGAAGAGAATCGGGGTTCCATAGGCACACCTGAAATTCCAGTACTAAGAAGGCTTAGGCAGGAAGATCATGAGCTTGTGGCTAGCCTGAGCTAGATAGGAAGATGGTGTTTCGAAACTTTAAAAAAATTCTTTTCATTTACTTATTTAGTTATGATAGAGAAAGAAAGAGGGAGGGAAAGAATTGGCACGCTGGGACCTCCAGCCACTGCAAATGAATTCCAGACACATGTGCCACCATGTACACCTGGCTTATGTGGGTTCTGGGGAATCAAACCTGGGTCCTTAGGCTTCATAGGCAAATGCTTTAGCCATTAAGCCATCTCTACAGCCTGAAAAGACCTGTCTTTTTTTTTTTTAAGCAAAACAAAACAAAACAGAAAAGAAGAAAATCAGAGAAATAAAATAGCATGAATGGGCATTATTGCAATCAGCTTCACGTTGGTGGAACAAATCAGTGACCAAAAGCAGCTTATGGGAGGAAAGGGTTTATTTTGGCTTAGAGACCTGAGGAGAAACTCTATGATGGCAGGGGAAAATGAGGCTTGAACGGAGAATCACCTCCTAGCCGGCATCAGGCAGACAACAGCAGCAGGAGAGTGAGCCAAACACCTGCAGGGAGAAGCTGGCTCTAATAACACCCTTAAGCCTGCCCTGAACTCCACTCCTCCAACAAGGCTCCAATTTCCAAATTGCTATCATCTGGGGATCATGCATTCAGAACACATAGGTTTATAGGGGCCACCAGAATCAAACCACCACAGATATTAACTACTTCATTTAGCTTTCTAAGGAAAAAAAAATAATGGATATATATATATATATATAAGGTAGATAAGGATGGAAAGTAGTAGAGATGGGGAAGCATGTATTTAATATCCAAAAGATGACTATGAAAATAATAGAGTTTTTATAATAAATGTGCATGTGATTTGTCTGTGAGTACCTCTCCATGTTAGGAATGAAAATTTGAGGTCTGAAGACATTAAATGACTTCTCTGAAGTCACAAAACCAGTGGCTTCTAGGCTGAGGGTTTGAGTGTTGGTTCCAGTGTTCATTAAATGATAACTCCTCCCAGGAACTCCGGAAGGAGGTGGGACTATCCTAAAGTTCAAGGAAGCACATAAAGCCATCGACAGAGTTTCAAAGAGGGGCCGTGGGGGTATGTAAAAGTCATGGATGAAGACCAGCAGAAATAGTTGTTATGAAGGAGAAGCAAATTACCCCAACAACTATTAGGATAATTTCCAAATATATAGAACACTAAACGAATTGCATAATGAACACCTATGTACTTTTCCACAGTTGCTTATCACAATTTGGGCTTCTGGGCTAAAGACATGGTTCAGTGGTTAAAGGCATTTGCTTGCAAAGTCTGACGGCTCCAGTTCAATGCCCCAGTACCCACATAAAGTCAGATGCACAAAGTGATGCATGTGTCTGGATTTCGTTTGCATCATTAAGAGGCTCTGGTATGTCCATATTTATTCTCTTTTCTTTCTCTCAAATAAATAAATACAACTTTCTTTTTGTTTTTTGCTTTTTGTTGTTTGGTTTTTTGAGGTAGGGTCTTGCTGTACCCCAGGCTGACCTGGAATTCACTATGTAATTTCAGGCTGGCCTTGAATTCACAGCAATCCTCCTACCTCATCCTCCAGAGTGCTGGGCTTAAAAGCATGCACTACCACACCTGGATAAATTGTGTGTGTGTGTGTGTGTGTGTGTGTGTGTTGGCATGCCAGGGTCTCTTGCCACTGCAAATGAACACCTACCTAGCTTTATGTAGGTAACTAGGGAATTGAACATGGGTGATAGGCTTTGCAAACATCTACCTTTAACTACTGAGTCATCACCCCAAAACCTCAAAGAACTTTTCAAATACTTAGGTTCATTCAATAATAGACCCCAATATAAAATACACAAGCCTTGATTTTGACTCTGCTCTATGGGAGACTTTGTGACAAAATCCCATTCTTCCCAGGCCCTCTTACCCTTCTTCTCTATCTCCACCCAGACTGTCTCAGCTCTGGCTTACTGTTAGGCAGGTGCCACCCTCCATTTCTTGTCCTACCGGCCACTCCCTAGGGCAGCTTGCAAATAGCACCTTGCATCTTGGGAGCAAGTACAGAAAGCTAGAGGAAGAAGGTGAGCAAGAATGGGAGGCCCAGCCTTACAACTTGACCCTCGTTAGTGCACCACGCACCACTTTTGCCTTACTCTCTTTTCTAGAAGCTAGCTCCCAGACCCAGCCCCTGCAGAGGAAGGCAGTACATGCCAGGAGGGCAGATCACTGGGAGCTATGACAGAAATCTGACAGACCTGGACACTGTGTCATACACACATTTGGAGAAAGAGCAGCCCAGAAGGTGGGAACAGCAGATACAAAAATCATGATATATTTCAGGGAAACAAAGTGAAGTCTGTAGAGGAATTTTAAAAGAGAAAGAGGTATAGCTTGAAGAGGAGGCAGAGGGCCAGAACTGACATTACATAGTACTATTTAGGTCAAAGTAGTTTTTACCTGACAGTAAGCAGCTTGACAAAGGAAAGGGTTTGTTTTCTGGCTTAGAGTTCAAGGGAATGCATGCCCTTGAGTATTCCATCATGGCAGAGAAGGGATGGTAGCAAGAGTGCAAGACTGGCTGGTCACACTAAAGCCACAGTCAGGAGACAGAGAGAGGACAGGAAGTGGGGCCACACTATAAAACCTGCCTACAGTGATGTACTTCCCTCAGTAAGGCTCCGTCTCCTCAGGGTTCAGCAACCTTCCCAAACAGCACCACCAGCTGGGGACCAAGTGTTCAAACATATGAGCCTAAGGGGAACATGTCACATTCAAACCATGCCAGATGGCAAATGCACTCTGTTTACTTGTTTTTATTTCAGCACTGTTCTCTGGGGAAACTGGAAAAAAAAAAATCCATGCCAATTGTTCTCTATGTTGAAACTTTTAATTTTGCTGGATCTTAGCACCTCAAATCTGACAAGCTAGTGAACTGTAAGGGAGTGACTCTAAATGTTAAGTTTTAGGCAATCTGAACTCCCAGACATTGTTTATGGAAGAGGGATTTAGTTAACTTTACTATTGTTACTCATTGTGGTCATTTGAGCCTGCTCTGCTTCAATCTCAGGTAAGGGTCAGGGAAAACACAGAGTGGGCATGGGCTGTCATATGGTGGGCATGATGCGGGGGGAGATGGGCCACAGGCAATGGGCTTTCAGGAAGTGGAAGGAATGCAGTTGACTTCCTACTGGAGAGCCAACACCATTAAGTTGCTGACTCCGTCTCCCTATTATCTGGATCAGTTAATCCGAGCATGCAGCTGCCAGCTGAGCTCTTGCTTGGCCAAGCTTCTCTGCTTTGAAATTCTCAGGCCACCTCACGCAATGATGTCAGGCGGGGGAGAGCGCTCCCCTCTCGCAAGGTGACGTACGAGAGGAAGCGCACACTGTCCTTGCTCAGGAAACATCTGGCTGATCCACCAGTTTTCGAAAGGGTCACTGCTTGGAAGATGGGGCATTTAGATTACTCAACCTGACCACCACCGAGTCACAAACGCCAATGAGATGTGAGGAAATGGCCCGGGCAAGCAGGCACTCTCCGGAGACCAGGCACTGTTACACATAGTCACATTTCCTAGTTTGTAATGGAAAATGAATGCTGTTTACGAGAGCCTAAAGGAGCTGAAATGGGACCACGAGCCAAGCCGTATCGCAGAGGGTAAGTGCCCCTTGGAAGCTTTCAGCAGTCCTGTAATTATTCAATACCAGGCCTGAAAAACAGGCTCCTAATGAAGAATGCTTTTCAGCCACCCTTGGAAAATGAAACACCACATTCAAGGGGAAGCAGAGTCCGTAACCATTTAAAAGCAGATCCAGGCCCCTCCAGAAACCTCTGGACACGAAACAAAAGTTGCTGTATGGACGCATGGAGCTCTGTGCTTGCCTTGTGTGGTTTCCACTGACTTTTCCTCAGCCTATGAACCACTAGAGAAGAACTGAGGTCAACAGAAAAGAGAAAAATGGATATGGTATACTGTGCTCCTTACCGCCCCTGGCCAGTCCCCGGGGAAAGGAGTGCAGGTTCTCTACACCCTCAGGTCGCTGTCCTGTAAGTGAAAAGCCCTTCTCCTCGAGCCCTTCTTTACCCCTGCTTCTCCCCACCCCTGCTTCACTCAGTAATACTATTCAACTATGCAGACTTTTAGAGGCGATTTCTGAAGATAATGAATCAGAGTGAAAAAAGCCTGTAAGGGCTGGAGACGTGGCTTAGCAGTTAAGGAGCTTGCCTGTAAAGCCAAAGGACCAAGGTTTGATTCCCCAGGACCCACGTCAGTCAGATGTATAAGGTGCCATTTGTTTCAGCAGCTGGAGGCCCTGGCATACACATTCTCTCCCCCACCACCAAGCCTCTTTCTCTGCCAACTAAATAAATAAATAATAAAACTTTTTTTAAAAAGCATGTAATAATGAGACTGGTGACTTGGGCTGAAAACCAAATCAACTCTACCTTTGAAAATTCTAAATGTAAGGCCTGCAATTCTACTTACTTGGAAGCTGTGTCAGGAGGATTGCAAGTTCAAGGTTTTTCTGGGCCACAGAATGACTTCAAGGACAGCCTGGTCAACTTAGTAAGCACCTGTCTGAAAATAGAAAAATGGATAGGGTTATAGCCCAGAGGTAGAGTGCTTGCCTGGCATGTGTGAAGCCCTGGGTTCAATCCCAGTATCATAAAATAAAGTAGAATAAAATAAAATTCTAGAAATTAATTTGGTCTCCATGTCTGTTCTTTAGTAAAAAGCTGGTGGAACATAAAATTGAAGATAATTTGTGTTTTTGGACCCTTTTTTTCTGGCATAACGGTCAAATAGAGATTTGTGTAGTGAGGCTATTCCATCATTGTATCATCCACTCCTTTGGCAGATGTTGTAGATAAAAAAGGTTATTTATTTGCATGTGTGTGCATGTGCATGCCAGAGAAGAGGAGGGAATATAGGTACACCAGGGTCTCTTGCCATTGAAAACAAACTCCAGACACGTGCACCATGTTATGCACCTGGTTTTGTATGGATACTGGGGAACTGAACTCAGGATGGCAGCGTTTGTAAGCAAGCACCTTTAAGCACAGAGCTTGAGATTGCCCCTCCTAATGCAGTGGGTGTCACACACTCAGTTGAAGGACTGAGTAGGAGAAAAAGGAGAGAACAGGTAGGAGCTGTCACTGTGTGTTTGGCTGAGATGCTGGGACCATCAACACTGGGTGGCCACTTACTAAGTGGAACGGGAACAAGTCATAAATGGGTTGACCACTTATGAAATGCCAAGCACAGATCATGTTAGTGGGTGAGGGGCTATTTGAGCTGGCTCCTCATGGTCCAAAGGGGACTTTTCCATTGCATTATTGTTTTTGGTATACATAAAGATGCTATTTTTTTTTAAAAAAATGTTATGGCTGGGCTGGAGAGATGGCTTAGCAGTTAAAGTGCTTGCCTGAAAAGCCAAAGAACTCAGGTGCAATTCTCCAGGACCCATGTAAGCCAGATAAGCCAGATGCACAAGGTGGTACATGTGTCTGGAGTTCGTTTGCAGCAGCTGAAGGCCCTGGCATGCCCATTTTCTCCCTCCCTCTCTCCTTCTTTCTCTCTCTCTCTATATATGATGTATACATATACATATATATATTTTTTTCCTCTTTCTCTCTCCCTCCTTCTCTCTCTCTCAAATAAATACAAATAAAAGAAATAAAATGCTATGGCTGACATAAGAAGGAAATGTTTCTTTCTACAAGAGTCACCAAAGTGGATGACCTGTAACCAAGCAGGGATAGTGGGGCTGCTTAGCATGCTAACTCATGTAGTTTCATCTTTGACTCCAAAGTGTTTGTTCCAGTTCTTACCTTTTCCCATGATGAAAAGAACAAGGACAGGCAAGGTCATACTTTTTCCTTTCAAGACCCTGTGCTGGGAGTGGTACATACTACATACCCGATACTGGCCAAAATTTAATCACATGTCCACACTTCACGACAGGGGCCACATCTTCTCCTAAAACTCATTCCTTTGGATTTAGTAATCAACAGACCCCATGGGATAATGAACCACTTGCAACCAACTCCAAAAGGATTACACGTTCCTTGCAGATGGTGATCACGTGCTTTCTCGTTACTGCAAACGTGTGTGTACACATACTTGGTGCCCCCCGCAGGCTACTGGTTCCCTAATGGAAGAATCCATTCTGCCCGTATGTATGTACTCCCCTGCTCAGCACTAAACCTGGCTTCTCATCATGCACAGGACTGGAAACATCACCCATGTGCCATGGGGCTATCATGTTACTGTGTCTATGAAACGGAGACCTGTTTTATATATATATATATATATATATATATATATATATATATATATATATATATATGCAGATGCACACCCATGTATGAATAGAGTTTATTTAAACCCCTCCACATGTGACCCAAGCAAACAACGTGATTTCTGTCTTCTCAGATAAAACAAAACAAAATCCAAAACAAAGCAAACAAAAAAAAAAAATCCACTTCCTTGTAGTTGGGGATGGATATAGTAAACATGACTTTGGAAAAAGTGCCACTTTTTCTAAATGTATGTGTTCATGTGTGTGCAGGTGTGTGTGCAGGTATCTACATGTGCAAATAGAGGCTACAGAACAACCTTGGGTGTCTTTTCTCAGTTACACCATCCATCTTTTTTTGAGAGTCTCTCATTGGCCTGGAATGCACCAATTTGGTTAGACCAGCTAGCTGGCCAGAAAGACCCAGGAGTCATATCTGTCTCCCTAGTGCTGGAATGAGGAATGACATGTGTGTACCACTATGCCCAGCATTTTCACATGGGTGCTGAGCATCTGACCTCATGCTTGCAATGCAATCATCTTACTGAGTGAGCTATTTCCCTAGCCCTCTGCTTTTTTTTTAATATTTTTTTGTTTATTTATTTATTTGAGAGCCACAGAGAGAAGGAGAGAGAGAGAGAGAGATGGGCGCGCCAGAGCTTCCAGCCTCTGTAAACGAACTCCAGATGCGTGCGCCCCCTTGTGCATCTAGCTAACGTGGGTCCTGGGGAATTGAACCTCGAACTGGGGTCCTTAGGCTTCACAGGCAAGCGCTTAAACGCTAAGCCATCTCCCCAGCCCTCTGCTTTTTTTTTTAATGTCTTTTGTTTCTCTCTCCCACTTCTGGGCCCTGCAAGGGCTCTACTCTGACAGGCTACATGACATGATGTGGGGTGTGTTACACACCAGCCGGGTCCAGGAGTGACAGAGCGGTACATGGACATCCTCTGCCTTTTTTCCCCAGCTAAACTTCAGAAGTCTATGCTCTACTTTAGAAATACTATGTAAGATGGGCAAGTGTATGGTGCCTGATGATGGAGAGATGCCAGAGTCACAAAGCTTCAAGCACCTTGGAGGGTATGTATGGCCATAGATGTAGAGGGACCATGGAGAAAAATGAGCAGCTGTTAAAAATGAATAAATGTTACCAAATATTATGAATAAATATCTAAAGTTTAACTGGGAATAAAAAGGCAGAGGGAGATGTCCATGTACCTCTGTCTCTCCTGGACCATGTTTGTGTGCAACACACCCCGCATCAAGTCACTGCTTCACCTTAATGTCTTCTGTGACAAGCTCTGCTGTCCACTTGGTTGGATTAGGAACCAAGCAAGAAGTGCCTCTTGGGTAGATCTGTGAGGTTGTTTCCTGGGTCACTGAGGGAGGAAGCTCTTCCTTCAGAGTGGGCGGTCCTTCTGATGGTTGACTATACACAATGAAGCTCTGGGCTGGAGAGATGGCTCAGTGGTTAAAGACACTCACTTGCAAAGCCTGACAGCCCAGGTTCGATCCCCTAGTTCTCACATAAAGCCAGATGTGTAAAGTGGTGCATGCATCTGGAGTTCATTTAAAGGGGCAAGAGGCCCTGGTGCACCCATTCTCATTCTCTCTCCCTCCCTGCAAATAAATAATAAAATTTTTTAAAAACGTCACAAGAGAACACTGCCCTTTTTACCTGGCTGCCCTTGCTACTCACTCATGGGTACATCTACTCTGTTGCTGCTGTCCTTTGTGGACACAACAACTGTGCTTCATCAGCCTTCCAGTGTGGGCTGAAGATCAGCAGCTCTCCAGGAATCCCTTGGTCCTTCAGTGTCAGATTGGAGGTGGTGAGGCATCCAGCCACGTGGACTGTGCAGCTACCGGGTTCCTCGACACTCAGCCTTGTGGACAGCTACTGTTTGACTGTTTAGCTCGTATCCTGTAGGCTAATCCAATAAATCCCCTTTATAATACACATCCTCTAGAGAACCTTAATACATTTCAAAACTTACTGGTGGCTTTGATAGCAGCCAGAGTCCTCGTGTGACTCTCAGGACGGCCCCTCGGTCTGTATGCTACTCAGACAGCTAGGTACAAGACTCCTTTCCTCATGTCAGGGCTCCACCATACGGGCCCTTTGCAATTCTGATGTGGGGCTGACTCTCCTGCCCTGAACACTTTCTAATTTTTTTTATTTTTTTATTTTTTGGCAATGGTTCTTCTGTTTAGGATAGTTTTCTTCCTCCACCTTCACCCAGTCCACTCCAGTTAAGTTCTCTTGTCCCTCAACCTTAACCAGTGCCCTGTGTGACAGAAGAAGCCTCTCTCTCTGCCTTTCTGAGCACTTACCATCCTCAGCAGTGTTCTCCTCATTAGACCATAAGTTCCTTGAAGCCAGTCCTTCTCTCATTCATTCCCGGATCCACTCTGCCTGTCCTGGGGCCTCATGACATCTGCATTTGCAGAAATACCTGTCAAGTGACTAAATGTCTCCAAGCTTTCAACAATAATTCTCTGAGCCCTCTGGGCAGCACTAAAGGTATTAGCAGTGAGAAGCCAAGACAGTGAGATCTTCCTCCTTTGTCTCTTCAGAATCCAGCTGGAAGAAGGAGGTGACATGAGCAGATCCTGAGGTTGTCCTCTCAGCCAGGGAGGCCAGCCCTCTGGCTGGGAAACAGAAGCATTTGCAAGGGAAGTGGCCCTCTGCCGGAACCCCCCCCCCCCCACGTTCCAAGGTAGCCATTAACTTTCAACTGTTACACATGGTTTTATTTATTTATTTTTGCAAAAAGTAATGCTTTCCTAGATACACAAGGTGGCACATGCATCTGGAGTTCGTTTGCAGCAGCAGGAAGCCCTGGCACACTCTTTTTTTTTCTCTCTCTCAAAGAAATAATTTTAAAAGTAATGCTTTTGCGCATTAGCTTATTTATATAAGCCTATTCCTAATCATGTGCACTCCCCCTATGTAAAGTGGGAACAATTTGCCTATGGAAAAACACTGAACCTCACCGTAGTAATAACTTCTGTCATTAAATCCACCTGAAATCCTGACTTAGCTCGGGCAAACTCAATCCAGACTATGCCATTTCCAAAATGTTACAGTAAAACTCACACATGGGTGCACAGCAAAGCTACCCCTCAGCAGGGCATGACCTTGGTACTTACATGGAAGGACCATTGGGAAGCTGTGGTATCCAGGATCCCCAAAATGCTGACTTGGGGAGTCAGAGTCATTTAGCCTGTTTCAGTGGGGACGACCCTATGCATCCGCATGAGTTAAGTCTACTGGCTTTGCTTTTTTAATCTTTCTCTAAATCACTCAGTTGACATTTGAATGTCTACTGCCGACCACCCTAGGGGCAATAATCAACACGTAATAACAGCTTCTACCCCAAAACTTTACTGTCACTTGGAGAGACACACGTGGAAAAAGCCAGCCTGACATTGCTGAGGAATGACAGTAGGTGGACAATTTCCACATCCCGAGCGACACACCTCCACGGAACGGCCTATGCTGGAGTCATGTGTGCCCCCAATGTACCAATTCTACTTCTTCTGTGCACCTCTGGCACCTCCCAGAGCTCAAGGGTTTCTCAGTTTCCCACCTGCTTTGTCTTTTAATGCTAGGGCTGAATTCTACTCCAAATAAGCAAGGCAGGAGGTTGGGGATGTGACTCTGTTAAGAGACTACTTGCCTGACATGTATAAAGTCCTAGGTTTAACCCATAGCACCACATTAACTGGGCAAGGCAGCACACATCTGTATTGCCAGCTCTCAGCGCTAAGGAAATGATGCAGGAGGGTTGAAAGCTCAAAGTCAGGCTGGAGAGATGGCTTAACAGTTAAGGCACTTGCCTGCAAAGCCTAAGGACCCAGGGTTAATTCCCCAGTGACCACATAAGCCAAATGTACAAGGTGGCGCATGCATCTAGAGTTCATTTGCACCGGATAGAGGCCCTGATGCACCCTTTTTCTGTCCCTCTCTCTCCGCCTCTCTCTTTCTCATTAAAAAAAAATACTAAAAATAAAAAAAAATACTAAAAACAAAAGTTCAAAGTCATCCTAGGTACACAGACTGAACTAAATAAGACCCTGTCTCTAAATATTAAATAACCCAACAAATAAATAAGGAAGGCAAAAAGCCATACTACTGATAATTATAGCAAGTTTGTTTTTTTCCCTGAGCCCCTTACCTAATACTTGGTATTCTTAAACTAGTATAGAGGTGCACATCTGTAATCCCAGCACCTGGGAGGCTGAGGCAGGAGTATGGTGAATTCAGTTCCAGCTGGCTTACACAGACTGTCTCAAAGGAAAATAAATGCCAGGCATGGTAGTGCACGCCTTTAATCCAAGCACTCAAGAGGCAGAGGTAAGGGTGTCTCTGTGAGTTCAAGGGCACGCTGAGAATACACAGTGAATTCCAGGTCAGCCTGGGCTAGAGTGAGAACCTACCTCAAAACCAAACAAAAGTACAACAAAACAAAACAAAAAAAACATAAATTCCCCTTGGCATTCTTAGTGTTCTCAGAGTCCTTAGCAAGCCACTGAGTGCTGTGGAAAGCAATGTCTGGGACACCATGCCACATCCATTCTCTGCTCAAAGGCAATGCTCTTAGTGCTTGCATTTGATAGGACCTACGCCTGAGGTTTCAACTTCTTCTCATGACATTGGGCATTTGGATTTTGTATATCTAAAATTAAATTCCGGCACTTAAAGATAATGTCATTTTAATGGCCAATTTGCAAAGCATCAGTTTATTTATATAATCCTATTCATAGGACCACAATGGTGGGGCATTAATAGACATTTGCTTTAGGAAAATTTTAAATTATGAGATAGCACAGGACTTACCCAAAATAATTTTTTTTGAGGCAGGGTTTCATGAAGCTCAGTTTGGCCTCAAACTGCTGATCCTCTTGCCTCTACCTCTGGTGTGCTGAAATTACAAGTGTGTGCCACCAAGCCAGTTTTAAAAAGGTTTTTGTTGTTGTCTATTTTTTGCGGTACAAGAAATTGAATCTAGGGTCACACATACGTTAGGCAAGCACTCTACTACTGAGTTATACTGTCAGCCCTAGAAAAGCTGTATTTTTTTCTTTCTTCCTTTTTTCCTGCTTGACATGAGGGTAGGATGGCGCTGACCTATTTATTGCAGTTCATAGAAGTCCTACCACCAAATATAAATCAATATTAAAGATAAACTGAAGAACAGGGTTGAATTTTACATTTCATTTCATGACCCATGTCCATCCGTACCTGAAGCCATGCGTGGCCTTGCATGTAAGTCAGCCCTAGATTCTTTATTTACTCAAGTTCATGAGCTTGGTTGGATACTGTGTGCAAACAGAAAGAGGCCTAACTATCTTCTTTCTTACAAAAAGAAAAAGGTAGGAAGGAAGCTGTACACAAGAGAAGTGTTAAGTCGGTCACTGTTTATTAATTGTAGAACACATCTTTCTTCTCAGAGGAGATATTCAGTAAGGAATCCCATTTGAACAATTCCTTTCCTGGGCTTTGGAACCTACATTTCTATGTCTGTCAATCAAGGTTTGGTACCATCACATATAGTGATTAAAATTTTTCCCTGAGATCATTGAGGCTGTGCCTTGTCTACAGAATATCTTTCCCTACCAAAACGGAGGACGAAACATACATCTCTGTAAGCACTTGAGGCTGTGGAAGAGGTAGAATTCCCTTGAAAAAGGTGCATGGCCCACCAAATCATTACATTTTACCTGTAGACTATTATTGTTCCTTCATTATCTCCAAGCATTCTTAAAAGGGAAAGTCAGCTTACTACACAGAAAGACACTATCACAGTGTTGGTTTTTTTTTGCTCTAGATACCTCAAGTTTGCAGCCAGATACACAGCTAATGAGGAATAGGGAGCCTTTCCCCAGCGGCCTATGGAAAAAAGGAAAACTCAGATAAGGACGATGAGGACAAAGTGGTTACCACATCACGCGCTCAGTTGGGCCTGTGATGCTTCTCAGAACAGTCTGATGTCAGGGCACATGCTCCTCCACAAGTGAGAACAGGGCCGCATCAGCTTCTTACCTCACAGCCCAGCCTCTTCCAGGTAACAGAGCATGAAGAGGATGGACATCAGCCTGCGTCTCCAAGGTAGAGCACAGAAAGTCAAAGGCCACATCCAGAAGCCCCTCCTTGGTACAAGGAGGTACATTCTAAGAAGTAAGCAGCTTGCCAGGAATGGTCACTCTTGTGTTTTTGTTGTTGTTGTTGTTGTTTGTTTGTTTGCTTTGTTTTTGCCTTTCCTCCCTCCACCTACCCAACCTGCTCCAATGGCACAGTGGAATGTTCCCACTGAGGACTTCTCTATTGAAAAATAAACAAGTAAAGGTCTCCTATTCAATAGTGGAAGAAGGCAGCTTCCCAGGGAGGCCCAGTGGGAAAGAAGGCAGGTGGAAGAGTGAGGTGTAGGGCACGCGTGCCTTGAAATATGTGCTGGAGGCACGGAGGCCTCTGAAGACGGACATGTGAAAGGAAGATGAGCATCAGTGGGTTGTGGCATTTCCAGAGATGTCATTCCATGGATGCCAAGGTCCGGTTCTCCTTTTTATGCTTTCTTGAGGTAGTTCTTACAGGCTTTTGCGGTGTCCTTCAAAAAGTTTGGAACTCCATTCTGCAAAGCAAAAAAAATGGCTGAGGCTGCCATGTCCCCCTATCCCATTCTTTGGGATGTGACAGAAGGTAAGCCAAGATGGCTTGGGGGTATAACAAAAGGCAATAGGAACCCTCATCCAATTTCAATACAATGTTGTCACAGCTAATGACGAAAGGGAAGACCCACAGAGATATGCTGCAAAGTCGGCTGCCTTATACTTTGGCTTTTTCTGATAAAGCGGCAAAGACCTTTTCTGAAAAGGAAGGGAGGGAAGGAGGAAGGGAGAAATGGAAGGAAAGGAGAAGAAAAGGAAAGGACAAGGGAAAGGAAGGGGAAGAGAGAAGGGGGGGGAAGGAGGGGAGGGAAGGGGAGGAAGGGGAGGGGAGGGAAACTGAAATGGAATTGAGCTAGATTGCTTCTTCTAAGAAATCAAAGAATTTGCTTTATAGAATTAGAAAATGGTACAGGTTTGGGGTCAGAGGTAAGGATATATTATTATAATATAATCAAGCAGCCTGCCAGACTTTCCCAAACACTGTCTCATTCACCTCTACTCTATGTAGCACGGAATATCCATCGGCAGTTTTAAGTGGAAGAGAGCCATGGATTTCCTAAACTAAACAAGGCAATCAATAGCAGAGCCAAGATTCAGAATCATATGACTGTGAAGCTGATAATGCACTTTTGTTCTCCCATAAACCTGCTGAGGCCATACACAGGACCTGCACAAAGCTGGCCGTGAAGCCCTTGATCCTAAGCAATGACATCTTCTTGTGACCCCTGGGCCACCGCTGCAGCTACCTCACCTCACACAAAAAAAGTTGCCACGTAAGAGGATTGCCATGAGTTAGAGACCAGCTTGGGAGTGAGTTCCAGGCCCGGTTAGTCTGGCCTAGTGCGAGACTCTGCCTCACACACACACACACACACACACAAAGACAAATCTGGACACTTCCTTCTAACCTAGACATGTTTGGCTGTCTCAAAGCAATGTCTGTCTATCTTACCCTCCATAGGCAGATTCCTAAAGCACTATTGTCCCCAAAGGGAGCAGACTATTGTCTGGAGGTTCCAGAGAGTAATCCTGGAGGGTCTGGGGCCACCAGTGGGGAGGGGCAAGCATTCCAAGCTAACAAATCTTTGTCTTTTGTCCCTGTCTCCATGCTGGGTGTTGGCCATTCAGCCTTAACCAAGTCACTCAACCAAACTCTTCATAAAAGAGCCTCATTATGCAGGGGACAGCGTGTCTCCTCAGCCTGACAACCTTGCGGGGCTAAGTCAACATTTGTCAAGCACACTTGCCCCGCCTGCCTCCTGGGATCTCACCTTGGCTGCCCAGTTAATGAGCCAGGACGGAATTTGGCCACCCGGGTTATCGAAGTAACACATGAAAACTAAAGGAAGAAAGAAAGGAAAATTCAGAAAGGGGAAAAATATACCCCCAAAAAAATGATTTTTTGTACAAACGTTCTATCTTCAGATTCAAGCCCAGAAAAGCACAGAAAGTGTATAATCCCCAAAGGCCTGTCTCCTCAGACTTGCCTGGTGGGAGACAGATATTGAAGCATTTTGCCACGACAGTGTAAACATCAAACAAGTGCTAGACACACTGATATCGCCCCTCATTTCACTACTCTAACAGCCCTAACGAACTCACACTCCTTTTACAAATGAAGAAACAGAGAGTCAGGAAAGTTGGGTGACACATGAAGGTGACAGGTGTCACAAGCATCAGAGAACTATGGTCAGATTTTGCCCAAGACAGAGGCCATACTTAGCCCAGGACGGCAGGTGACCATACCTCATCCCACACTTTCCTCCCCAGGGACTGCATCTCTAGCTTTGTGCCGACTGGTGCTGCATTATGCCATCACACACCTGCCAGCCCTCTGGACATTCGCAGGCCCAGCTCATGTAGCCACAGGACCAGCCTGAAGCCACTTTTTCTGAACACTAGGTCTGCCTTCACGTAGACAAGGCAGGTCAGTGAAGAATGCAATGAACTGTGGGCTAACTCCACAATGCATGACCCATATACCTTAACAAGGAGGGGCTAAGGGGAGGGGGTAGGTCACGGATGAGCCTAATAATGGTACCAAACTGACTGTATTTGCTGAATACAAAACTAACTAATAAAGAAAAAAAGAAAAAAGAAAAAGAATTGAAACAGAAAAAAAAAAAAAAGAATGCAATGCGTGAGACTGACGTCCACCTCGTTCCCTAGCCGGGTTTGGGGCATGGACTGAGGCTGTGGTCAGGTGTTGATCCTTGGTCTGCATCGCCCGGGGCCACCTCTGCCCCTAACCTGATCCAACATTCTAATCCGCTGGACCTTCCCGAGATGGCTCTGGTGGCTGGGTACGCCTGTGCCCCAGCTTTTACCTTTGCTCCCCGTCTTGCCGTCGCTCTCAATAGCCAGGCTTTGTTTGTATTGCTTCACTCGGATCACACCTGACTTCTCGGGAAACTGAGGCACAGAGATGCTCTTAGCCAAGACCACGTGGATTTTCCGTCCTTCCACATCCAAGTCTCGGCGCTGGCGGATGTAGACATACTGAGCGGCCCAGTCAAGGCATGATGTCAATGCTAACCTTTCAGACAGGCAGAAAGAAAGCTGCCCACAACATGGCCCAGATAAATCACAGCATGTTCACACACTTGCCATTATAATTTGTTCCTCTACTAGTTTCATATCTACCAAAACACACACACACTTTATATCTATGTTCTTTATATATGAGAGAAAATGCGGTATTTGTGAGTCTGCCTTATTTCATTTCACATAATGATTTCCGGTTCCTGCAAATGTCACGATTTCATTTTTCTTTATGGCTGTGTAAATTCCACTGTGTGTACCACATTTCTTTTTCCATTTAAATATGGATGTGCAAGTATCTCTGTGGTATGCTGACATATACCCAAGAGTGGCCCAGGTGAGACACAGTAGTTCTATTTTAGGAAGCCCTATCTTGTGGGTGACAAAATTGAGGCTCAGAAAGGTAAAGAAACTTATTCTTGCTGGCCACGGAAACTTTGTTGTTTGTTTTGAAAAAATTGAGAAAGGGGGGAAAACGGTAAAGAGAGAGAGAGAGAGAGAGAGAGAGAGAAATGGCCTCTTGCCGCTACAAATGAGCTCCAGATGCAGAATTACATTGTACATCTGACTTTATGTGTGTACTGGGGGACTGAACCTGGGCCACCAGCCTTTGCAAGCAGTGTCATTAACCACTGAGCTATCTCCCCACACCAGCTTTGGGTTTTTTGAACAGTGTTAAAACTATTAGGACCCTGGGGAATCGTACAGATGAAATACATGCATTTTGCATTATGAGATGGCCAAGAGTCTTTGAGGGCTGGTGTGGGGGGGGGGTGCTATGGTTTAAAAGTGATGCATTCGTGTGCAAGTTAACAAGGGATGGGTTTCTCTTCACTGTCAACCAGACTGGATTGGGAGTCACCTAGGATACACACTTCAAGGCATGCCTGAGGGCGTTTCCAGAGAGGTTTAGCTGAGGAGGACAAACCCGCCCTGAATGTGGGTGGCACAATCTCACAGGCCGAGGCACAAGACTGAATCTAAACAGGGGAAAGCCTTGTGAGAGCCCGTATTCCCCACTCTCTGCTTTGTGATGTGACACTTACACTCCTGCTGCCTCGAACTCCACCGTGCCTTCCCTGACACGACAGACTGCACCCTCCTAAATCTGTAGCCAAAATAAATTCTTACGTTGCTGCTGTCAGGTATGTTGTCACAGCATGCAAAAAATAACTCATATACCAGCTAAAAAGAGATATAACATAAATCTGAACTCATATCTGGCTCTAGCATCTGGTTATAGCTGGATAGGGTTCAAATCTTTAATGAGTTAGTTATGCTTTCAAAGAACAGAATTTTGGGCTACGCACTAGATAGAATAAAAACATAAAATACTGAAATCACTCTAAGAACAACATGATTGCATCATTAAACACAGTCCCATGCAACCACAGTGTGTCACGTGTCTCTATTCACCATCACCCAGGAGAATCTACTGCCCCTGCTGTTGGGATACTGACCAAGAAGGCTCTTTAGCCTTCCTGGGAAGAGATGATGCCAGCCTGGCTCTGGCTGTCTTCTCCCTCAAGCCTTGTACTTTTCCTCAGAGTAAATATCTTCCCAATTGCTTCATACTGTGATCAGCTAGCTCCTGGGATGGCCCTTCTCTGCATGCCATGGAAGAAAAGCTACCCAATAAACTGGTTACAATCTGGCAGAGTACTTTTGAAGTGTTTGCCGTTCCAGTGTGTGGTGGTGTGAATCAGATAACCCCTCATAAACTCCTGTGTTCTAAATGCTTGGTCCCCAGCTGGTAGTAATATGGGAGGTGGAACCTTGCTGGAGGAGGTGTTTCTGGGGTAACCGGTTTTAGGGGTGCTATAGCCAGCTCCCCCTTGCCAGAGCTCAGCTCACTCTCCTGCTGCTGTTTTCTGCCTGCTGAGGCAGAAGTGATGTCCAGCCTCTGCTCGTGCCATGCTGTCCCCTGCCACCATGAAGCTTCCTCTCGAGGCTGTAAGCCAAAATAAAATCTTTTCCCCCACCAGCAGCTTTTGGTTGGGTGCTTTATTCCAAAAACAAGAAGGTGACTACTACAGTGTGTGGCACAATCTATGCCCACAAGTTCAAGGAGGCTGAGACAACGAAGGGCCTTTCCCAAGGTCACATAACAAACCAAAGAATATGATCAGCAATATTCTGCTCCAAACTGAAGGCTCCTTTGCACCTCACTCTTCTGTTCTCAAGAAGTTAACAACTCTTACTGAGGAAATGCATAGATCTAAAAACCAAGAAACATCCTAAGATGGCGTGCCATTGGAAAGCCAGTGAAACAGGACTTCAAGAAGACTCAAGTGTCCACTGCTGATAATGCTTGTCCAACAGGGTCACGGTGATTTCAGAGAGCTGAGTGGATTTCTTGGTCAGGATTCCCACCCATGAGGACAGCGGACACTGCTAGCCCGAGCCTCCTAGCCACATGTTAGCTGGGCAGGCATGGAGGAGTTCTGAGCTCCTCTTTGCTTCAGTTGCCTCATCTGTGAAACGGAGTCTGTGATGCCTGCCTCACACCACTGTTGGCAGAATCAGAGGAGACTTGCAAAATACAAGGGATTAAATAGTCTGCAATGTACTGGAATTACAAACCATAACTAAATTATGACAGAAAATAAATTCCTGGTGCTTATTACCCATTTAGGGGCCAGGGTAGATGGGCAGATAAACAGGCGCATACACACTTTCTTTCTAAAGAATAATTATTTGAAACAAATGTGCATAAATGTCAGAAGGTCCCAGACATCATCTACTTTTAGTGGCTTCCATATTGTTCTATCCCTCAAGTCCTTTTGTGAAGTGTCTTCTAAGGAAACTCAGTATTTAAGACGCTCAGCTGCTGTGACTCAAGAAGACAGTGATGGGATTAGAATTTCACCTGTCAGTTACCTGCCCCATCCTGCCCTCCCAGCCTATCTCTATCCCACCCTCCCCACGCTGCTCCTAATGCGGACTTTTTAGAACTTTGGTGCCTTAGTTTGAATGTGAAATATCTCCCTAGGCTAATGTGTTGGAACACTTGGACCCCCAGCTTGTGTCGCTGGTTCCAAAAGTTGTGGAACATTTAGGAGGTACAGCCTGGCTGGAGGAAGTGAGTCACTGACGAAGCACTTTAAGGTTTTATATCTCGCCCTTCCCCCCTCACTTCCTGTACAAGTCTAGTTCATGACTGTGAACACAATGTGACCATCTGCCTCACACTACTGCCATCGTGCCTTCCCCACCATGATGGACTGTCTCCCTTTCTAAACTGTAAGCCATGGCTGGAGCAATGGCTTAGCAGTTAAGACATTTGCCTGCAAAGTCAAAGGACCCAGGTTAAATTCCCCAGGACTCATGTAGGCCAGATGCACAAGGTGGCACATACATCTGGAGTTTGTTTACAGTGGCTGAAGGTCCTAGCACACCCATTTTCTCTCTCTCTCTCTCTCTCTCTTTCTCTCTCTCTCTCTCTTTCCCTCTTTCTATCTCTCTCTCAAATAAATAAAATTAAATAAAAACTAAAATTTAAACTATAAGCCAAAATAAACTCTTCCTCCCTTAAGTTGCTTCCTGCCAGGTACAGCAGTGAGGAAAGTAACACATTTGGGACGCCAGCTGAGCTCCTCCACTTCATTCCCCTGCTTCACCTCATAAACGTGGAGATGAAGAAGGGAAGACTGAACTTGGTGTCCAGCCACAATAGTCAGGAGGAGCATGGGTGTGGGAGAGCTGAAAAGACCAGAATAGGTCTGGTGCCTCTGCTACAGTCCCTCTGTACACCTCTGCCATCTCGCCTCTCGGGGTCCTATCGCCTCCTCTGTGAGATCAAAGGAGCTGGCCCAGCACTCTTCCTAAAGAGCTCCTTCCAGGCCCCTAAACAATTTCCAGCCTCAGATAACTTCTGCAAGGATGAACTGCCCTCTGGTGACCCTTCTACAGATATTCTGTGGGGCCATGTCTGGAAATCACACCTGAGTTCTCTGAAAACCACACAAGCAGCAGAGGCTGCAGCAGCTGCTTCTATAGAACCCAAGATAATGTCCACTACCACAGGGAGATGAGCTCTGGCCCCTGTGTGCCATGACAGACAAGGGGCACTGAACACTGAGAGGGGTTGTACACAAAGGATACGTCTCTGTTGGACATAGGGAAAGGGTACTTCACTTCCCAGTAGGCCACCATCTGCCCGTTGCATTCCTTTTCATAAAGTTCTAGAAAAGAAAGAAGAAGTTAATGTATCTGGACACTTCTGTAGCTTCAGGTTGCAAGAAGCCTAGGCAGGGCTGCGGAAGATAGCTCAGTGGTTAAAGGCTTGCAAAGCCTGCCAGCCTGGGTTGGCCAAGGTTCAATTCCCCAGTAACCACGTAAAGCCAGAGACACAAACTGGCATGTGCATCTGGAGTTCATCTGCAATAGCAAGAGGCCCTGGTGCCTAGAAAGCCTCTCTGTACAGGCCACTAACTCATAGGGAATAGAATTATTTAAAAAATAGATAAGTAGGTCTATCTATCATCACTAAACACAGGTCTGTCTAGAGGACAGGAAAACACAATAAAAATAAGGAAGCCAAACAACAACACTGTATAGTGCAGAGGGCATACTGGGATGGAATGGGCAGAAACAGTCAGGTATCAAACACAGTTAAGTTTTAAAGGGACAGAATACATGCTTGCTACTGAAACCTAATCAAAAGCCTATGATTGGGAAGACCGTAAGGGGGAACCTGCTAGTGAAGAGACTATGTGGATAAGCTGTGTCCATGCAATTGCCCTTTAGGTGTTTGCATTATCATTAATCCCATAAGTCAGTCCTGAGGGCACCTTTGGTCAGAAAAGCTTTTTTTGGCATATGGCAGTGACTACTGGGGAGACTCAAACCTTGGCGAGGTGCTAAGAAGTGAAGGTTGAGGGCTCACCAATAAAGGAGATGGCTTCATCGTATCCTTCAAGGCTTAGGGGACATTGCCACAGAAGGAGCAGAAAGAAAATAGGTAAGAGCCAGAGGAAGGGGAGGAGCACTTTGGGACACTATCTTCTGGACACAAAGTGACCGATACTTCACAGTGGCTGCCGCTACCTCCACAAGACCTCCATAAAATCTATCTCATCAAAACTTCAACGTGGATGGTGGAGGACAGAAGAAAAAAGTTATCAAAATAGGAGAGGGTCAGGCTGGAGGGATGGCTTAGAGGTTAAGGCATTTGCCTGCAAAGCCAAAGGACCCAGGTTCGATTCCCCAGGACCCACGTTAGCCAGATGCACAAGGTGGCGCATGCATCTGGAGTTGGTTTGCAGTGGCCGGAAGCCCTGATGAACCTCTCTCTCTCTCTCCCTCTTTCTTGCTGTCAAATAAATAAATAAAGTATTTTTTAAAAAAAACAGGAGAGGGTTTCGTTGGAAAGGAGTGGTCACAAGAAGGTACTAACAGGGGATTATGAACAAGTTACATTATGTTCACATATGAAACTTATCAATAAAAAAAAAAAGTTTTCTTTTAATAAAAAAAAAGGTCAGGTTTCTAATCAGAATTACCAGCAGATGGCACTAAAGTACCAGCCCAGGCTGAAGGAGCGAGTCCCTGAGCCTGGCACATTCAGGTGGGACATAAGGAGCCCACAGAGGGCAGTGTCCTTAAAAAGCTAGAAAGTAGCTCAGCTGTAGCCAACTCTATCTTTTCTTGCTCCTTTCCTGCTTCACAATATGCCACAGCTTAAGTGACTGCTACTCCTCTCGTGCCAGGGTTTGCATACGACAGCCGGCTCTCAGAGGGAGACAGCAATGGAATGTCACCGCATGCTCACTCTCCACCTCAGGCTGTGGTGGGTTTCCACCTAGCCACCAAGAAAGGGAACCAGGCATGACAGTCCCTAGGAGAGATGGTGAAGAGCGCAACAGGCTTTTGAACGAAAATCTTTTTTTAAAAAAAATTATTTATTTGCAAGCAGAGATGGGGTGGGTGGAATGAGTATCCCAGAACCTTTTGCTACTGCAAGTGAACTCCAATGCATGGGTCATTTTGTGCACCTGGCTTACTTGGGTACTAAGGAATTGCACCCAAGCTAGCAAGCATTGCAAGCAAGCGCCTTTATGTGTTGAGCCATGTCACCGGCCCCAAGAAAACCCCTCAAACAGAAACAGACCGCTTATTGAGGAGCATGCTGGTACTTCAGTGCTGTAGGAGGCTGAAGGGAAGCCTGAAGGGAAGGGCAGGGTGGGCACTTGTTACTCGCTGGGTGAACTGTTCTGGGGAGACTGTCCAGCTGGGGCAGAGTTCACCCTGGCCAACCAAGGCGCAGACGGGGCTTCCTTACCAAGCACGGGTGAGGGGTTACTTGTGGGAGCCTGGAGACTCCAACGCAAGCACAGCATTGGAAGGTCCCTTCTCAGCGTGGGTGGCAGCTTCCCCGGAGCTGCTTTGAAGGCGCTCCCTGTCCCGTCATCTTCCGTCCCCTATGCACTCCATCTCCACAGAGACCACGAGACCCCATGCCTCACTGCGCACAGCTGTCACAGGGGGCAGCTGAGATCTCAGGGCAGGGTCCCGCGGCCCTCCCCGCACTCCTCCTTCTATGGGGGTATGTCAACAGGACCCACTTCAAGAGCCTCTCATGAGCCGTCACAGCGGCTTGTGATGACGCTGGCAATAGCTGTTTGCCTCGGAGGACAGCCCACACGACCCTTCTGTACACGCTGAGTGCCGGTTCCTCTTCTCCTATCAGCATCACAACTGTTCTCCAGGGCATCACGCATCGCGTTGCTCTCCTCTGAGGTTTCGGCAGGTGGAGCAGGTAAGACATGGCCACGGAGGTTAGTTGAAGGGTGCGGGTCCTGCAGCTGGCCAAGGCTGTGGTTTGTCTCACTAGCAAGTTTAGGCCCAAAAGTTTCCACAAGTTCTCAGCCACTCCTAATGCCCAGGAGGACCAGAGTGGGGTGAGCACCTCCAGATCATTTCAACAAAGACAACTGTGGCTTCTACTGTGTCAGAAAGCTCAGTACATATGGCTGATAGTAGGTAACAGACATAAGAATCTCTGCAACTGCTTTTCTTTCTTTCTTTCTTTCTTTCTTCCTTTCTTCCTTTCTTCCTTTCTTTCTTTTTATTATTTAGATTTTCGAGGCCGACCTAGAATTCACTATGTAATCTCAGGGTAGCCTTGGACAGTGATCCTCCTACCTCTGCCTCTCGAGTACACTTTTATTTTTTTAAGTGTATGTGGGAGGGGCAGAGGGTAACCTCGGGTGTCCTTCAGGAATGCTACCTACCTTTTCTCAGACCAGGTTGTCCTGGAGCTCACCAATTAGGCTGGTCAGAAAGCCCCAGGAATCCTCCTGTCTCTGCCTCCCCAGCACTGCAATTACAGGCAAGTGCCGCCACGCCTGTATGCGGGATCTGGGAATGAAGCCCTGGTCCTCGTGCTTGCACACTTGAGCGCAGTGCTGACTTGACCATCCCCCCCCCCACCCGCCCCTGCGACTGCGTTCCTTTCAGATGCCATCGCTGCCACGAGCACAGGGGTTTTGCAGACTCTGCCTCCTCTCCTTGCTCTTTTCCAAACTGGAGCTGCATGGACATCTCACCTGCGTCACGGCTGCCGGGGACAGTGGAGCAGAGCCGGCCCACACACGCCCTTGCACAGGAGGCCAGTGTAATGATGCCTCCTAACTAGGAAGTGGGTATGCTGAAGACACAAAGCTGTCCAATACTATGACCATAGTGTGGAGGGGCCTCCAAGTTGAGTTGCAGAGGGCCAATCCTGGTGCACGCGTCGTCTTCTCTGGGAAAGCAGAGTTCTTTCTTCCGGGTTATTTATGTGGTTAGAATAAAAGCCTCGATTTTCTGAAGGGCAGTTGAGCCATGGACACAGAATCAGCCAACCACAGAGGAGGACAGAGCCGGAGGAAGCATCCCGATGGAATTTGTTAAAGTCCCAAAGCAACATTCCCAGAAGCCAGGAACCCTTGGACCTTTCTGCCAAGAAACAACAAACTCCTCTTTCTTATACTGTCGTTAGTTGACTTTTTTGTTCCTTGCACCCAGGAGTCCTGACTAAAGGCTGCACGTGCCCTTGCTGGCTCTGCGGGTCTATTCCACCGTGAGTGACACGGCTCCCAGTGCTAGGATGCGGGAATCTCCGTGCTTCATGCATTTCAACTCTGCCTCGATTTCAAGGGAAGACCTCAGCCACGTAGCCTGGTGCCCTTCTGGGCCCTCGGGGTCACGATGTGTGCTCCACTCAGGAGTGGAAGGACTGAGAGGGAATTGGCCGCCCTAGTCATCCCAGCAACACCACATGCTGGTGGCTTCTCAACAGCCACTTTGTACCTCCGTGCCTCCTCATGCTGTTCCGCCGTCGGTCACCTCCTCACAATGTCTTCTTGCCCATTCAGATGTCTTTGTTTGGGGCTGGAGAGATGGCTCAGCAGCTAAGGGCACTTCCTTCAAGCATGAGGGCCTGAGACCATGAGGGCCAGAGTTGGAATCTCCAAATGCCATGAAAAATCTCCTGAGGGCCATGTGCACCTGTAACACTAGTCCTGCAGGGGAGCAGAGACTCGAGATTCGCTGGCACTCCTGGAAAAGCTCTCAAGAATAGAGACTCCAAAGACTGGGCAGAAGAGCGATAGAGAGAGACATCTGATGTTCCACTCAGGCCACCGTAGGTGAGCTGGACGGCATGTCACAGGCAAGTGTAAGTGATGCCACACACACACATGCAAAGACATTCTTTAGGAGAAAATCTAATTCAACTGTCAGAAGAAAGCTTGGATACCTCTTCTGAGAAGGCTTCCAGGGACCACCCAGGTACACGGATGGTGACACAACCAGAGCAAGCAGCCCGAAAACAAAAGCAAATTGCATCTAAGAGTTTGTCAGCAGCCAATATGGGAAATAGCAAAGGTGTATCCTAGCCCCACATTTTAAAGACTTGTAGCACAATCTTTTTTTTTTTTTTAAAGAAAATCATAGTAAAAGTAAATTAGTTCCCATCTACTGTGAAGAATAAACAAGACTCAATTGTAGGAGAGATGTCTTGGTGGGTAAAGGTGCTTGCTTACAAAGCCTAACAGCCTGGGTCTGACTCCCTAGTACCCACGTAAAGCAAGATACTCAAAGAAGTGATGCATCTGGAATTTCTCTGTGGTGACAAGAAGCCCTGGCAAGCTCACACATTCATTCTCATTCTCTCTCCACATCCCCCCATGCAAATAAATAAATCTATTTTTTAAAAAAGAATCAAAGCAAGGTGTGGTGACACACACCTTTAGTACCAGCACTCAAGAAGGCAGAGGTAGGAGGATCAACGTGAGTTCGAGGCTACCCTGAAACTACACAGTGAGTTACAGGTCAACCTGGGCTACAGCAAGACCCTACCTTAAAAAAAAAAATGAACAAAAGCTACATTTTGGTACTAGAGAGAAGGCTCAGCAGTTAAGGCACTTGCCTGCGAAACCTAAGGACTCAGGCTCAATACCCCAGAGTCCAGGTAAGCCAGATGCATATGGTGAAGCACGTTGTCTGGAGTTCACTTGCAGAGGCTAAAGGCCGTGGTATACCCATTCTCTCTCTCCCTCTCTAATAAGTAAATGAAATATTTAAATATACTCAATTATACTTGCTAGTGATTTTTCTCAAAGAAGGCATCACTCACCTTTAACATACTGGTCCCACTGTTTCCTGTATTCTAAGTCCATGTAGACGTCTGCAAGGAGAGCTGGGGGGCAATCCTCCAGAACACCGAAGACTTTGTACTCATAAAGGCCAGTCGGCTACATAAGCAAGGAAGAACAATCTGTGAGTGCAGGACCCCACATCACATGGGAAATACCTGAGGAGTGGGTGCTGGCCACACCAAACACTGACCTCCCTTGGGTTCTTGGTGACAAAGGTATGAAATCAGGTGGGACCTCTGGTTTCATGGATTTCATATCCAGCTGCAAGGCAGTAGTGGAGGGAGTAGGTACACGCACTACCAGGTGATTTCGGCAGGACGTAAGAAGGGCGCGACAGTGAATGGTGCCTTCGTGGGGGATCTGTGTCAACAGGGGATAGGGCAGGCCACTATGAAGACCATGTCAAGACCTTGGAGCACATCTTGTTCCAAATGTTAGAAGGACCAGCAATGGGAAGGTGAACAACCTTGTGGTAGGCTCTCATGATGGTCTGGCATGCTTAAAGAGAGAAACTTCGAACACAGAGAGGGAGGGGCAGGAGCTGATGTTAAGTTGCTATTTTATAAATCGGGACAAAGGGCACAACTTGGGTTCCCATTGCTACAGAAAACGAAAGGATGACTTTAGAGGGGCATGACCAGATGTGACTAGGAATACAGTTTAGAAATGACCATTGCTAATCTAACTGATTCTCTTCCTCTTCCCTCCTGCTCATTGTTGTTAGAGATAAGATCCATTAATGATTACTATTTATTATTGGCAAGGTCTTATGTAGCCCAGGCTACCCTGGAAACTCACCACATAGCCAAGAATAGCCTTAAGCTTCTGACCCTCCTGCCATCACCTCCCAAGTACTGGGATTACAGGCATGTGTTACCATACCTCTTGGTTTATACAGTGGTTTATACAGTGGGAATTGAACCCAGGGCTTCCTGCATGCTAGGCAAGCACTCTGCCAATGGAGCTACATCCCAGCCCTCTAATTAAACTTCTAAAATGTTAAAAAATATGGTAGCAAATGGATCCTTAAGTGAAGAAGGAGACTGCTTAACTGAAACGGGAGGCAGCAGCACTGAGAGGGAAGCAGCAGAGCTGCAGGGATGTTCTTATTGCAGGCAAGGCCCGTAGGAATTGCCAGAAGACTGGCTGTGAGGGAAGCTCAAGAAATAACCAAGGAAAACCTTTGTGTGCATGTCTGGTAGACAGGAGCTCCCCTTGAAGGAGAGATTCCCCCTCACCCAAACCTGCTTTTGGGAACTACATAGTTAACTAAGAACAACTAGGGCTCTGGGAGTCCAGCCAGAAAGGTTGGGGCGGGGGCGGGGGGGTTGAGGCCAGTCACTGTTGGCTGCTTCTGCAATCAGCTTGCCCAGTTTTTTTTTTTTTTTTTTTTTTTTTTTTGGTTTTTTGAGGTAGGGTCTCACTCTAGCCCAGGCTGACCTGGAATTCACTATGGAGTCTCAGGGTGGCCTCGAACTCACAGCGATCCTCCTACCTCTGCCTCCCGAGTGCTGGGATTAAAGGCGTGCGCCACCACACCCGGCTTTGCCCAGTTCTTTTAATACAAAAGGTTTTTGTTTTTTTTTGGTTATTGCTAGGAAATTTTCTATAGATAATCAATTCACATAGGACACTTACAATTATGGATAGAGATAGCCCTGACATACTTAACCCCCCCCCAAATCCAGCCCTCAGTCAAGTTCTCTGTCAATGGGTGGGTTTTTTGCTTATAGAAAATGTCTGCTACTTCTGTCTCTACTGTAGGAATCCTGTTTAATAAGTCCTACAACATACGTTCCTCTACCAGCCTTGTAGATTTTCTTGTGAACTGTTAGTTCCTTACCGATTCCTGAACAGGAATCCAGTCCAGCAGAGGGCCCCATGAGTCAGAGGAGCGCCCTTCCTACTTCACCTTCACTGACATATGAGAATATTGGAGGAGAGATGATCTTAAGGTGAGGGGCTGAGTAATCAAGGGTTCTAGTTTTGACCAGCTGACTTCTAGATAGTAACTAGTAACTATTGTAAAATCAATTCAAAATCAGTTTTTTTTCAAACTTTTCTATGGGGAGCATAATGTAGACTAAAAGAGGAAGAAATATCTACTTCAAATCACATAGTTGCTTATTTTTTTTCAGAAAAAGACAATTTTATCCTTCCTTCCTCCCTCCCTCCCTTTTCTCCTTCCTTTAATTCTTCCTTCATTGTCTCCTTCCTGAAAGGGTCTCATGTAGTCTAGACTGGCCTTGAACCTGCTGTTAGTCAAGGATGACCTTAAACTGATCCTCCTGCTCTCTCCACTGTACCACCATGACTCATTTATGTGATGCTGGAAAAATCCAACCCAGATCTCAATGCATGCTAAGCGAGTACTCAAACCTCTGAGCAATATCCCTATTCCAAAGAAGACAATTTCTAGATTACAAGCACAAGAAAATTCTTTCAATTTCATTAGCCATGTCCTTGTCTATAAGAGTTCTGGACTCAAGATTCTCACTACACACCCCAAAGTTCATACAATGCCAACTAATGATTCCTGACCCTCATCTTGCTTAAAGGCTCTAGTGTTAAGAGTGAAGCAGGGCTGGCAAGATGGCTTAGAGGTTAAGGTTCTTACCTGTGAAGCCTAAGGACTTGTGTTAGACTCTCCAGGTCCCATGTAAGCCAGACGCACAAAGTGACACAAGCACGCAAGGTCACACACGCGCACAAGGGGGCACATTCATCTATAGTTTTACTGCAGTGGCTGGAGGCCCTGGAGCACCAATTCTCTCTCTCTCTCTCTTTCATTTCTCTCCTTTCTCACTCTCCCATTCTCTCTTCCACAAAAAAAAAAAAAAAAAAAAAACCTAAAAAGAAGAGTGAAGTAATGACTTTTCAGGAGCTGTAATGCAGACACACAAAAGAATGAATAAAAATGGAGCTGCTAGATGTGTTCTTGCTTCCACATGCTGGTGAAGTCCTGCTATTGCTAACTGCTCACAAGCGAATCCAGTCAAGGACTTATATGAAGCGAAGGGAAAGGCATAATGCATCTTTCTAGAGTGCCTCAAGGCTTAGCAGCCTCCAACTCAGGTAGCTGAAAGAACAAACACGCCCCAGTTTAGGACAGACATGAAAGGTGAAACAGATGGAATCCATTAGGGATCTTACAGCTATACAAACAGATACACAATGTGCAAATAACACCTCAGTGTATCTGGGGTCTAATGTGCCACAGCATGGTCCTTGTCTGAAGGACCATCCCTGGGATCTGAGGAGAGGCTCCAGGACCATGAAGAAACACAGACAAGGTTTACCCATAGTCAACCACACACACACACACACACACACACACACACACACACACTTCAATCAACAGGAAGAGAGACAATGGGCAACTTGCTGAAGGATACAGAGGCTCCATTTTCTACACATGCTCAGCAAAAAGGATCCTTATGTATTAATACACTGATCTTCAAGCTTTGGATATCTCTATGAATTTTCTTAAACTAACCAGGGCCCTTCCTTTCTTGAATGCAGTTACGACTCTTTGTGACCCCAGCTCTCTGTGTCACAGAAAAAAAGGAACAGAAAGCCCTACAGGAAGAGAAAAATAGAATGACCAGGGATTTGTGTGAATGGAGAAGAATGAACTATTGTGGCAACTTCCTTTAAAAGCTCCCTTCATGGCAGGACAGAGAAATTCCAGAACCCAGAGGAACAAAATGTTTGGTACTACCTTTCCTAATCTAGCAATAAGACATTCTCTTCCAGGGCTCAACAGCCTGAACAAAAGTCCTGGATCAGAGTACCTTGTCACTCAAGATTTTTTTCTCAAGAGGATCTCTGAAAGAATACTCATTTTCATCCTTTTAAAAATAAAGGGGCCAGGCATGGTGGTGCACGCCTTTAATCCCAGCACTAAGGAGGCAGAAGTAAGAGGATTGCCATGAGTTCACAGTCATCCTGAGACTACATAGTGAATTCCAGGTCAGCCTGGGCTAGAGTGAGACCCTACCTCAACAAAACAAAACAAAACAAAACAAAAAACTAAAAAAAAAAAAAAAGGAAAGGGAATTTTAATAAAAATAATTATCTACTGTAGAAAAATTTAAATAATACAAATAATTCCTTTAAAGATGACATATAACCTCCCTAATTCATCAATATCTGTTGGTAATATCTGATATACAGTATTTTTAAAAGGGAATAGATACTTCTCTATGTGAGCATAATGGAAATATGGTATAAACAGCTGGTATTCTTATCCTAGGTTTTTTTTGTCATTGGGAAAGTTTCTTCAGAGTTGATTTTAGGGTAAGTGCATTAACATTTTAGATTGTTTACACTCTTTATAAATATTTGGAAATCATATGCCAAAGTATACTCTCACCAGCAGAAGAAAAACAAAACAAAACACAGTTCCCCAGGATAAATTATCACTTTTAGATAAACATTTTGATTTATGAAAACACAGTTCTTAGCTTTATTTAGCCGACACTTACTCAAGAGATGCCTGTTTCTTCTTGAAGCCTCTCCCAAAACCACCTCCAAAAATGGCTCAATTTCCTCACCTACAGCATAAGATACAGGGGATCTAATATTCTTTTTTTTTTTCCAAAGTAGGGTCTCTCTCTAGCTCACGCTGACCTGGAATTCACTGTGTAGTCTCAGGGTGACCTCGAACTCACAGCAATCCTCCTACCTCTGCCTCTCAAGTGCTGGGATTAAAGGTGTTGGCCACCACACCTGGCTAATACTCCATTTCTCAGACACTTTAGTCTTCGGTATTTCAAATAATAAAATGAGTATGTTGCTGTTACCAAATTAACCAATATCATACACAGAATACAGTTACAAGAAGAAACACAATTTGGTGTGTGTGGTGGTTTGAATCAGGTGCCCCCATAAACTTAAGTGTTCTGAATGCTAGGTTCCCAACTGATGGAGATTTAGGAATTAACGCCTCCTGGAGGCAGTGTATTGCTGGGGGGCGGGCTTATGGGTGTTACAGCCAGTGTCCCCTTGCTAGTGTTTGGCACACTCTCCTGTTCCTGTTGTCCACCTGATGTTGGCCAGGAGGTAATGTGCACTCTCTGCTTATGCCATCGTTTTCCCCTGCCATTATGGAGCTTTCCCTCAAGTCTGTGAGCCAAAATAAACCTTTTATTCCTACAAGGTGCTCTTGATCGGGTGATTTCTGTCAGCAATGCGAACCTGACTGCAGCAGTGTGATATGTACCCCCTTTTTTCGTAGCTAGAAAGGTTATAATATTGTGTTAAATGGACAATTTGTCAAACCATCTTCCAAATATTTATATTTATACCAGCAAATTAGTGATATCCTTAGCCTTGGTGAGAAACATTTCCTTTTTAAAAATATTTTATTTTTATTTATTTATCTGAGAGAGGGAAAGAAAGAATGAGCATTCCATGGCCTTCAGTTGCTGCAAACAAACTCCAGATGCATGTGGATCTGGCTTATGTGGGTCCTGGAGAATGGAACCAGGGTCCTTTGACAATGCAGGCAAGCGCCTTAACCACTAAGCCATCTCTCCAGCTCAGAAACATTTCTTTTTGCAGAGGGAGGCAGTTGATACAGACTCAAAACTGGTCAAACAGCTGAGAATAAGTGACTGCTGAGTGCTCAGTCCTAATGGGACATACATGCCACAACGATCAGGGTTCAGGGAAACTCACTGAAGAGGAACCAGAAAGAATATAAGACAGGGGAGAAGGTGAGGAGTGCTGTGGAATGCTGTCGCCTGGACAGGCCGTACACGCACGGCAGCGGTGATAACCTGGACAAAATTGGTCTCCATCTATATTTCATCATAGGTGGGGGAGGGGCCGTGAGGCGCCACCCTTCCGGGAAGAGCTAGTGGTGGTTAATGGTTGCTGGGAGGGGGAGATGTTTTCTTCAGTGGTGTAGCCACTGGTAAGGCACCCATGTTCCAGTAGACAACTCCTACCTATGCTCATGAAAGCAAAACAGCATTGAAGTAGGAAGAATAAGGGTTTCGGGGAGTGGGAGAGACATTTGAGAGGGTAATGGGGGTAAATATGATCAAAATACTTGTATACGTGTATTCCATGTTTTCAAAACATTTATACATATACATATATACATATATATATATATATATTATATATGTATACATATATATATATATATATATATATATGTAAGTCCAAGATGACCTGGAATTTACTATGTAGTCTCAGGCTGGCCTCAAACTCACAGAGATCCTCCTACTGCTACCTCCCAATTGCTGGCTTTAAAGGCATGCGCCACCATGCCCAGCCAGCAGAACCTTATACCTCAAAAATTAGTGATATCAGTAGCAATTTCCTAGCCGTGTGTCCTCCCTCCAGTCTCCATTTCTTCCTTTACAAAGCGGCACTGACGATGCCTTCCTCACAGGCTGTCTTCAGTCTGCGTCACCAATCTCAGTGGCTTCCTACACAGCATGGGGGCAGGAGGGGGCCTGAGACCACAGAGTTGGGTTCCACTCCCCAGCACTCGCGTGAACAGCTGGGTGTGCTCACACACAGCTGCAACCTCAGGCTTGTGGGAGGCAGAGACCTGAGACCGCTGGAACCAGCCAGGTTCAGAATGAGCAAGAATCCTCGTGATGCAGAGGGATACTTACGTGCCCTGTGGCCTCTGCAGACGTAGGCATGGGGGACTGCATCAGCACATACACATGCACACAGCACACACATATACACACACCACGTATACTACACACACACCAAGAAACAATTTGTGAATATCTGAAAGGAAATATGATCATGTATAAACTGATTAAAATAATACAGAAGAGGGCTGGGGAGAAGGCTCAGTGATTAAAGTGCTTGCCACACAAGCATGAGGACCTGAGCTCAGATCTCTGAAACCCATATAAAAGCCAGGCACGATAGCATACGAGAAAGCACAGTGGGAACAGAAAGCGAGGGCCACAGAGTCATACTGGCAGAGAGGAAGCACAGAGAGCCAGTGGGGCTAGGCTATAAGGCCTCAAGCCCCTCCCCCCCCCCCCACTGGGATGATTACTTTAACAAGAAGGAACACATGAGTCTGCAGGAACAATTTTCCATTCAAACTACCACAATGTTTCACATGGCTTATGCCATTTAATTCACATAATGGTAATGTAAAACATGGATCATCCACTTTTCAGAGAAAGAAACTGAGGCATAAAGATTGTAGTGGTTTGATTCAATATCCCCCATAAACTTAGGTGTTCTAAATGCTAGGTTCCCCAGGTGATGGCAATCTGGGAATTAAACCCTCCTGGAGGCAGTGTATTGTTGGGGACGGGCTTATGGGTATTACAGCCAGCTTCGTTTTGCCAGTGTTTGGCACACTCTGTTTGCTATTGTCTACCTGACGTTAGACAGGAACTGATGCCCACCCTCTGCTCATGCCATCATTTCCCCCTGCCATCATGGAGCTTCCTCTCGAGTCTGTAATCCAAAATAAACCCGTTTTTCCCAGAAGCTGCTTTTGATTGGGTGTTTACTGCCAGCAATGCAAACCTGACTACAACAAAGATGTTCAGAGAAATGTCCAGAAGGGGAAGATTTATACAGACAAGAACCGCTGTGGAGCACTGGCCAAATTACACCCAAACATCCAGAATGTGAAAATCTTGGCCCAATAAGTCAGCATCCCTCTTCTCAAAGGGTTCCATAGCCAAGTGAAAACTCGGACTTTTCGCCTTATTAATAGCCGCAGCCTATAATTCCCCAGTTAAGGGTCTGGGGAAAGACAAGTGAGAGCTCAAAGCTTGGCTTATAGCTAGAAACAGAAACGGTGCGCCCTACTCAGCCTCCTCTCCTCCAAGGCCCCTTGGAACCAGCACGCTCATACCACTTGTACCCACACGCTCACCCTAAGAAAGGTGAAGCAGGAGCAAGGCTCTTGCCCATCTCTGTAGCTGTGCTGGGGGGAAGGTGGAAGAGACAGCTGGCCTGTTTCCACAAGTAGTGGAAGAAGCCCTCGCAGGAGCTCCGTCTGCAGATCAGGTGACCCTGGCCACGAGTAAGCTACAGCTCAGGAGCATTCTGGGTTGAGAAGTTCTCCCAGAGGAGCCAGGCGTGGTGGCGGTGAACGCCTTTAACCCCAGCACTCGGGATGCAGAGGTAGGAGGATCTTCTGAGTTCAAGGCCACCCTGAGAGACTACATAGTTAATTCCAGGTCAGCCTGGGCTACAGTGAGACACACTACCTCGAAAAGCCAAAAAAAAAAAAAGAGAGAGAGAGAGAGAGAGAGAGAGAGAAATTATTGTCCCAGACATAAAATATCACGGTAGCCACAAGAGGACAGAAGACACAGGAGTACAAGAAGCTCAGGATGCAAATTAGATCCTAGATCCTACCTCGAGGAATCCCCTGGAAGTTTCTGGTCTGCAGAGGTAAATTGCTCTCAGGTGAGGTCCTCTGCACTTCCCTCCTAAATCTACACTTTCTCCCCCATCCTGTAAGGCCTGGAGTACTGAAGGTCAACAGCCCCGAGAAGAGGCATCCCTGAGAAGGCAGTGTTGGCGCCTCACCAGGGCACAGTGGGGAAGTCCCATCTCAGCACCTGGCATGGAGAGCTCAAAACCTACTTTGTCTTCAGTGAGAGCCTTTCCATCCAGTATGCGTCTGTCTAAACGAGAGCTGGGACCTCAGTGCGCCAGTATGTCTACGGGCATGGTGCTGGCTGTTGCCACGGTAACAGCCCAAAAGTGCTGCAAGACCTCACTGCAGATAACTGGGAAAGATTTCCTAAGGGATTCACACTTCTTCTCAGAGAACCTATCAGGACTATTCAGAGGGTCACACCTCTCCAAAGGTCCACTAAGCCAAAATCAGAAAGGGAGAATCCTACAATGGATGTTGATTTTGCCTTCAGGTATTTTCCTCTCGTTCGCTTTTCTGTTTCTGTTGCTTTGCACCCCCACGCTGGCCTGTTACCTTTGATCGTGACTCTCAACATCAGAGCCCCTGTGAGTGCCACGGAAAATAGTCCCTACACATCAGGAGTTCTCAAAACCAGCAGCTTCAGTGCCACTCAGAAGCTGATTAGAAATATAATGCCAGGGCTGGAGAGATGGCTTAGTGGTTAAGACACTTGCCTGGGGCTGGAGAGATGGCTTAGTGGTTAAGCGCTTGCCTGTGAAGCCTAAGGACCCTGGTTCGAGGCTCAATTCCCCAGGAGCCTAAGGATCCAGGTTCGATTTCCCCAGTACCCAGATAAAGCCAGATGTACATGGTGCTGTGTGTGTCTGGAGTTTGTTCGCAGTGGCTAGAGGCCCATTCTTTCCTTCTCTCTCTCTATCATCTATATATCTTTCAAATAAATAAAATATTTTAAAATGCAATGCAAAAGAACACACGTGTAAGGCAAGACTGGCTGGCTAAGGGAGAGAGCAGTGCTCTGAGTTCCTCCTGCTTCAAATGCGACCTCTAAATCACCCCCTCCAAGGCCGGGGGCAGAAAGAATGTAAAAGCCAGAGGACACGGATGAGGGCTCCGGAACACTGTCTTTGAGATTTGCATTCCTGACCCCACAGAGACGATCATCACCTACACAAAACATGCACAGTAGTGGGCACATCAATATCCAAGCATGGATGGCAAAGGAGAGGGAAAAAATAAAGACATAAAGGTAAATGAGTGACTATATTGGGAGGGGCGGGACTGGACAGCTGGCTCAGAGGTTAAAGTCACTTGCTTGCAAAGCCTGATAGCCCGGTACACACAATATAGCCAGATACACAAATTGGCACATGCATCTGGAGTTCATTTGCAACAGCAAGATGCTCAGGGAAACTCATACTTTCTCTTTCTCTGCCTCCCCTTGCAAATCAACAATAAGTGAGTAAATGGAAAGATGAAGGGTTCCAGTGGAAGATGGACAAGGGAGGAGGGACAAGAAAAGGTAATGGAGGCTATGATGATCAAAGTACATTATATACATATAGAAATTGTCCATTAAAATCACTATGGAAAAATCATTAACATGCTCATTGAATCTCCTGGGGTGCTTTAAGATTTTTGTTGTTGTTTAATAATATGGTATTATGAAGAATTTCAAGCATACAAGTAGTGTGCAGAAGTTGGGAGCTTTCCAGAAGGGATAAGAGGCCCAAACTAATGAAATCTGAATTCTTGGGCACTCATAGTTACACCTTCAGCAGTCTCTCTCTCCCCCAGATATTGCTATCAGTTCACCTCCCACTTTACCTGCCTTCTCCACACACGTTGCCTTCTGGAGTTTCTAGACTCCATTACCTGAAAGACCTCACATCAGCCCTGGCTACCCACACCATGCCACCTCTCCTTCCCCTTTTCCCTCCTGATTTTCGCCACAGTATTTCACCATTTGACATCCCACTAGAATCTTTGGGGCTAACCCTCCCCAGGGAAGCTGGCTCGTGTTCAAGCGGCTGATTCCTTAACGCAGCAGACCCAACGCTCCTCGCTCACCACTTGTCCCAAGTCTGTGAAGGCCAAAAGCACATGGGGACATAGGTTGTCTCGCTCACGACTGACACAATGAAGGACAGTGGCGCAGAGCTGAGGTCTGAACCAGGACTTACTATCTCTAGAACTCGTGGTCTTCCCATGATGTCGCAGAGCCCCGTGACATCACAGGGCAGCCTTGCCTAGGTTTGCTTAGGCTTCAGAAGGAGAAGGCTGCTCTTGCCTCACAGCAAGCTGTATTGACAGGGATTTCATCCAAGCGGATTGGTTCGTGGCAGCTACTAGACACGAGGTTTTATCCGGCTCATGTCATAGCTCTGGATCTCATTTTTTTATCTGTAGAAATGAAAAACAAGCCTGTACCCTGCCTATCTTCCAGATTTGCCTGGAGGGATTCATGAGGACTGACATGTGACAGCATGTTACAAATCACAGCACCATGTCCAGGTACATCCACACCATCCCGACGTGGGCAGGAAAAATGAAGAGAAGGAAACAGTAGGCAACAAAAAATAAAATAAAATAAACAAAAGACGGTGGTGTGGAACAGAATGGTTGGGAAGAAGTTTCCTAAGTCCACAATTTTGCGAGTTAGTAAACGAAGAAAAAAAATCCCAAACCATATCAAAATGTTGAGCACCAAAAGTTCTCATTTGAGAGACAGGCACGGTGGTGCACACCTTTAATCCCAGCACTTAGAAGGCAGAGATAGGAGAATCACAGTGAGTTTGAGGCCACCCTGAGAGGACATAGTGAATTCCATAGTCAGCCTGGGCTAGACCTTCTCTCAAGACACCAAAACATAAAAAAATAAAAAGTTCCCATTTAGCAGGATGTGGTGATATATGCCTATAACACCAGGACATGGGGGCTCACGCAGGAAGAGTCCAGAGCTAGGTTGGGCAACATACTGAGTACAGGGCAGCCAGAGTTACATAGTGAAACAAGAAAGAAAGGAAGAAAATAAGAAGGCCAGGTGTGGTGGCACATGCCTTTAATCCCAGCACTCAGGAAGCAGAGGTAGGAGGATCACTGTGAGTTCATGGCCACCCTAAGACTACATAGTGAATTCCAGGTCATCCTGGGCTAGAGTGATACCCTACCTAGAAAAAACAAAAAATAAAAAGGAAATAAGAGAGGTAGAGAGATGGCTTAGTGGTTAAGGCACTTGCCTGGGAAGCCTAAGAACCCAGGTTCGATTCCCCAGTACCCACATAAGCCAGATGCACAAGGTGGCACATGCATCTGGAGTTCGTTTGCAGTAGCTGTAAGCCCTGGTATGCCCATATTCTCCCTCTCCCTTCCTTCCTTTCTCTTTCTCTCTCTCCCTTTTCTCAAATAAATACATAAAATTTTAAAAAGAAAAGAAAGGAGGGAGGAAAGAAGGGAGGGAGAGAGAAAGAGAGCAAAAGAAAGAAGAATGCAAGAGAGGGAAGGGAAGAAAAGGAGGGAAGGAAAGGAGAAGAAAAAAATTCCCATTTGTCCAACCATGTGATTTATTGTCAGTTATGTCTAGTTAAGAAAAGGGATACACTTATTTTTCTAAATTAAAATATAATTTGTCATATTGAAAAGTCTTTCAAATGCCTCTATACTTATTCTAGCTCTTTCAACATGTCATTGTGAATTTGTTACAGGCTCATTTGGACAGGATCACAGTTTGACTTTTTTCCCACCTTGTTTCAAGACCTGTTAAATAAGCAGCTGCATGGCTTCCCTCTCAGGTTAACCAGCTCTGATGCCAAGGACGTGGTCACCAGCATCTAGTTCACTGGCCATCAACAGCATGCTGAGCATGATCTTTAAAGGCCCATCAGTCCAACTAATGCCCACAGCTTCTTCTAACTAAGCTATTAGAACCTTCAGGAAAGCAACGCTGTCTTAGAGCCATAGCACTGCATCTAGCCCACTGCATAATCTCAATAAGTGCTAAATGGATTCTATCACCAGACGGCAGTCTCTTTCTGAATATCTCTAGTAATGATGAAGCCACTTCTAAGGTAGCCCACCCCATATTTGCAGAGATTTATTACAGATATAGAACAGGGAAAGGGCTTCACGGGTTGAAGGACTTGAGTCTAAATCCATTGTACCACTTCTTAGCCATAAGTCTTAGATGTGTTATCTTCCCAGAACCTCAATTTCTTTGCAGAGGATGGCAAAAGTCCATGGAAATGGGGAGACACAGCTGTAAAGGCAAGATGAGCCCACACTGATTTAGCATGCCTACCAGGCAGCATTTGCCTTTTGTTAAAGCAACAGCAAGTTTAAGGCATAAGTCTGGGTTCAGTTGGGTTTTGATCACAGTTCTAATCTTGACCAAGCAACTCGGTCCTTCCATGCGTTGATTCCCATATGAGTGAAAAGATGATCATCATAGTACTTGATCATAAGGTTGATGTGAGAATAAGGAAACATGCATTGTTAATATTGCAACAGCTGGTATTACTCCAATTGTAACACTGAAATGGTAGTGATAAGATCACAGCCTTTCTTGCAGATGCTTACTGGGTAAGATATAGGTGAGAAAAGAGGTAGAAGGTCAAGAAACTAGTCAAGAAGATGCTGTAATATGAGGTGAGTGGTGCTGAGAACTTGATGTGGCCAAGGAGAGAAAAGGGAAGACAATGAATGGGTCAGATGCCAGATACAAAACTTTGCAAGAACTCTGACACGGCTGGTGGGAAAAACACAACGATCAGAGGGAAAAACCCAAGGATTTTGCTGGAAAACATGTCTGTTCTTCCAGAGGGATTTGCTAAAGTTCTACTAGGACATTAATTTTGTCTGTCGTAGATGTGAGCTCCCTGTTCACCGTGTTAGAAGCAATGGTCCTGCTACATAGCAGGCATTCAAAGTTCAGGGAGCTCCTATCTGCAACCCTCAGGGAAACACAGATGCCACAGTACAGACTCGTGATCCTGGGAAATGACAGCCACGAGTCCTTTACCTCCACTAAGGTTATGAGCCTCCAAGCAAGGACCAGGTTGACAATTATCATTAGTAGACGAATGTCTCCAAAATGGCAGGGAAATAGAGCAGAATTTCCTGTTGAGAAGCAGGTCAACATGACAGCTACCCACTTCTAGCATTTGCTTTATTCTGTATCATACAGGGCCCTGCCCTATTCATTTTATGTCAGCGTGTTCTACTGCTCCAGTCACTGAAGAGACATGAAATGTCTCCACAACAACCACACACTTGCAGAATGAAAATTTCTTCATAACTAGCAAAGTTTTCTATTGCTTGGGCATCCAGGTGGGCAGCCTTGCACTGGAGGCTGTCATCAGAGGCTTTGTGTCACAGAAACTGAATGGCATATAGGTTAAGAGTCACCTACATTTAACATAAGTGAAGCCAGAGTTCCCTGGCACAAGATCAGAGTGTCATAGTGGAGGAGTTCTAACACACACCTGGTGACAGCCTCCAGTTTCACAGATGGACCTAACAGGCCTGGAGCGATGGGCCAGCTCTGCAAGAGGTCCAGGAAGTTCATGGTATGTTGGAAGGTCCATTATATATTTATATAAATATATATTATATATAATATATATAAAGTTATATAAATATATAAAACATATATTTTTAATAGGTAGAGATTGCACCACTGTAGAACCAGAAGGGAAACCCTGCCCTGCCTCAGATGGGGGGAAATCATTGAGAGCTGTAATAATAACACACAAAGCCTCTGATGACAGCCTCCAGTGCAAGGGCCCCCAACTGGATGGCTACTTGGTTCCAACGCTTTCAGTAAAACGCCCAGAAATGCTTAATGACCAACTCCATTGCTCCCACAGCTTTGATTAACCTTTCTTCCTGAAGCTTTGAAATCAAATTATTACGTGCAACTCAGAAGGAAAGCCGAAAGAAGTCACTAAAAAGACCTAAGATCTCAGTAGGTTACCTCTTGGCGACCCTGAGAATATCTAGTCCCTGAAGTCCAGTTTCTTTTCTAACTTGTCCCAGGACAGTTTCCCTCGTCCACCTCATCATGGACACCATCAAGCAGAAGGAATCCATGGCCCTGCAGTCGTGAGCTGACCTATGTTTCCACTCTGTCATTTACTCCTAACAAACTGCTTCCCCATTAGGGCTGTCTCCAGTCTGAACCCCCTAATTACACATCTCCAGTTGTTGTTCAATTGGCTGTTCACTTCCAGATGCCCTTTGCTTGTGAAAGTTACAACCCTATGCTGATATGCACACTCCCAACTGCTGACCACACAGTTATCACACGCTCTCAGTGCCCACGGGAATTCCATACACGGGCTCGAAACGGTTCAAACACCATGTTGGCACCCCATATGACCCTGGACTCATAATCTCATCACAATGACCTCTCTATATATCCAGGAACCAGGACTGCTCCGACCATTCCCAAGTAGAAAGTGGCACGTGTTTCCTGAGAAGCTCCCTTTTCCATGGAAAAGTCAGAACGACAGTGTGCACTCACACTCCTTCATAAACCATTCCCCAGACCTGCTGGGGGGAGAAGGTGGCTGGTTTGGAGCCACTTCTCCATCATGGATCACTAAATACAACTTCCTGGCTGCTTCCATAACCGTTTGGTTTATTTGCAAAAGGTTACTGAGTAAAAAGTATATATTTAAAAAGTATGTAAAACAAAATAACCTACAAATTCTTCAGCAGGGCCTGACCTGAGACTGAACTCCGATCACTTCCCAGGTCCCCAGAATCAGCCCCAAAGCAAAGCCACTCCCAGCGCGGCCAAAAGCCCGTCTGGTCCCGCCCGCAGAGCCGCAGCGCCCCGGGGAGGAGGCTGAGCCCGGCGTGCGAACCCGGACTCCCGGCTCCTGCAGAGGGCTAGCGGCTACCTGGTCCAGCAGCCGGTAGATTGTGATGCCCGAGGCCTCCACCAGCACCTGCCAGTCCGCCCCGGCCAGCGCGGGCTGCTGGAGCTCGGCGCAGGCCTCCCGGAACTGCTCCTCCGAGAAGCCGCCCTCCGCACACGCCATGCTTCGGCAGCCGCCGGGGGTTCCAGCCACCCGGACGCGGTCACCCACTGGCCTGGTGTGCGCTCGGGGGCGGGGTCACAAAGTCACCCCCGCCTGATTGGCGGGGAAGAGAGGAGAAGGCGGGGCTTCGGTAGGAGGCGGGGCAGGTTGGGGCTGGAGGTTAGGGGTCCTGACCTTAAAGGTGAGCTGAGCCGGGCTAAAGGAAGGGTGGAAAAGATAAAGCTGGGAAAAAAAAAAAAATGGAAGTTTATGTAGGTAAAGGATAGGGTGTAGAGAAGTGAGAAGACTTCTAAAGGGAGGGGAAAAAGAAGAGAAAGGAGTGTATCCGTGTGCCTTCCATAGCCTTGCAAGTGCCTCTATCTTTCTGATGAATGCAAAGAGTCTCTGTTGAAGTCTTGAGAGGGAAAGGTGACTGAAAAATTGTAGTAGTCAGATGCCAGGACCAACAGTTCAATATAACTGCTCTGTTTGCTATCAAGCATGTTAAAGCACAATTCCAAGAATGGATCTCTGATTCATCAAAGGGCAAAGGAGTACAGCCTTAAGAACTTGAAACCATAGTGGATCTGCGAGGTGCTTTTTGTTTATTTGTTTGTTTGTTTGTTCGTTTCTTTCTTTGTTTGTTTTTGCTTGAAAGCCTGATGGCAAAAAATTATCTGAGAAATATCGTGATACCAGGATTTCTGCATCTTGCATAATTGAGATATTTGTGCAACTCAAAGATCGTTTTGATCCTTGGGTATTGAAATGGAAATTTTGGAGTTCCTTACCAATACACCAATATGCCAACACACCTTAATTTATAGTACCCTGGATTCTTGTCTTATGAAATTAAAGAATTAAAGTCCATAAAGCAGAGGGTAAGGTTTAGAGAGACTTTATTAGATTAAGAAAAGGAAAGACAAGAAAGTGCAGAGAGCTCCTGTCATGTGGAGGGCCCATGTGGGAGTAATGACAGGGGTCTCCTCTTGTCTCAGCAGGCTGGGCTGAGACAAGGGCAGCTGACCAGAATCTGGAAGCTCAGGAGCCAGCCAAGAGAGAGGTTGTCCTCTGGTGTGCATCTATTTATAACCATATTGTTGTGGGCTTCACCTTTTGGCTCAAGTGAGCTTGAGAGATGGCTGATTAGTCTGGGCTAGAGGCTGGCTCAGTAAGGGGCCAGCCAAGAGGCCAAGTTCTGGCTGCTGAACTTGACCAACCACAATGTTGGGATTAGATTTAAATTCTAGGAAAGGGGACCTCCCTCTCAGAGGGACTCAGGTTGTTTGTGGGAAAACAGAGCTAAGGAATTCTTTTAGGCAAGAAATAAGAAGTCAGATCATCCTTTGATCAAAGTGGAGACTTTAATGGCAGACTTAAGGACATTTCTGTCATTACTTTCAGAGGCCGAGTCACCCTAACTGCCTCAGTATGACTCCATTTCTCACCAGAAAACTATACCTGGCTTTAAATACAGTAGGTGGCTTAAGTATCTAAGCATGCACATGCAATAGCCACATGAATGCCTATAAACACTGGAGAGACATTTCCTAATCTGTCAGCTGGGTCAAGAGCTATGCTATCACTGAGAGTTGGAGAAGGTTGAACACAGACAGTTTCCACAGAGCCAATCTAAGTAAATGTTTAATGAAAATAACCACTTGTTTTACATGACTAAACTGAAGTGCATCTCTGTATTGGAAAAGAAAGTTGATGGAAAGTTCGTTTACGTCAATTGACAAGAAGAGACCCAAAATCACAGATGACGCTTTTTTGCTTCAACACAGCAGAGATAAATTCAGTACTCTGTCCAATTTAGGGCCAGTCTGTTTTGTTGCATAGGGTAGGAGGGAGTGAGATTTCCCTAGACTAAATGCACAAAAGATTAGAGGCATACTTTCTTATGGTTTTTGATAATGGCTTCTAAGCTTTCTCTTATAAAAACTAAAACTAAAATCTGTTGTTTAAATAAGAAATCCCATCAAATAGTCATTGCCAGGCTAGAGAGATGACTCAGCAGTTAAAGTCACTTGCCTGCAAAGGCTGTCAGTCCTGGTTCAATTCCAGTACCCACATAAAGCCAAACGCACAATGTGGTGCATACATCTGGAGTTCATTGCAGTGGAAAGAGGCCCTGGCACACCCATTCATATTCCCTTCTCTTTCTTTCTCTCTGCTTGCAAATAATAAATAAAATACATAAAGAGGACTGGTTAGATGGCTCAGTGGTTAAGATGCTTGCCTGCAAAGACTAACAACCTAGGTTCTATTCCCCAGTACCCACATAAAACCAGATGTACAAAGTGGCACATGCGTCTGATTTGCAGCAGCTAGAGGCCTGGCACATACATTCTCTCCTCTTGCTCTCTCTCTTTTGCTCTGTCTCCTCTCTCTCCTCTCTCCATCTCTCTCTCTCTCTCTCTTTCTCTGCTTTCAAATATATAAAAAATAAAGGCATGTAGCTGGGTGTGGTTGCACACGCCTTTAATTCCAGCACTCAGGAGGCAGAGGTAGAAGGATCACTATGAGTTCAAGGCTACCCTGCGACTACACAGTGAATTCCAGGTCAGCATGAGCTACAGTGAAACCCTACCTTGAAAAAAAAAAAAGGTGATATATATTTGTAAATAACCATAATCATTGGCTATGAAGTACTTTTGGAGTACTTTTAAGGAACATCAAGGGACCCATTATAAAGGTGTGCTTTATCTCTATGCAGCAGTAGATAAGTGAAGAGAAGCTCCTCTCCCCCATCACCAAAGTGTAATTGGCATCATGCAAGACATAATAAAGCACCACATTTAAATTGCATTTATTATATGTGTTTATGAATACATTGCCTAGGCTTTGGAGATGGCTCGGCAGACTAAGAGCACTTGGTACAAGTATGGAGGGTCTGAGACTGTTTGAGTTTGATTCTCCAGTACCCACCTAAAAGGCTGAGCATGGTCACACACACACATCTATAACCCCATGCCTGTGGAGAGGCGAGACTTCTGTTCGCTGGATGGAGCTCATGGAGACGGCAGCTCTGCATTCAGAGAGAATGCAGTTTCAGGGAGGTATGTGAGTGCGTGATGGAAGAACACTCCATGGATGCTCTCCTCTGCCACACATATGTGTACACAGCATACACACTGCTGGAGGAGCTGGGAGTTCAAGAGAGGTTCCCCAGATTTATGAACCCCGAGTTCAGGGTTCTGTCCTACCTGTAATAAAGAATTGATAAAAATGGATTGGAGAAGGATCAATTATGTATTATTAAGTTTATTTAGGGAGAAGTCACAAATTGTAGGGGTTTATTTAAGGTAGATTAGGAGCTAGAGCAGAATCGTGGAAACATGGCACATAGCAAACAAGCTCTCATGTGAACACACTGCATAATTTATAAGGTTCATTTAAGAGAAATTGAGGCTTGGTGGGAGGGGGAAGCTGGAGCAGAGCCATTAGCATGTGGAAGATAGAACTTAGGTGCATATGGAGGGAGACTTCGAAGGAACACACATGACATCTGCCATGTGCTTTCCTGTGGAGAGACATTAAGAGGTCAAATGGTTAGGGTCAAGGAAAAATAAGAGGGAAAATACCAAAACAGAAATCCAAAAGAGATTACCCCACAGGTAGGAGATCTATAGTCAGTGAAAGCACCAACATGGTAGATCTGAGATGGTAGAGACCAGAGGAAAATCACACAAGTAATCAAAGTGAGAAGTTATCCCAAACTACAAAGCAGAGGCAAGCAGAAAAGTTCCACCAGGCCAAGAAACAGTTATATGCTCCCCCTGTACCCAGCAAGGCTGGGTGAGGGGGAAACGACTCAAGTGTATCCCTGAGCAGATCCAGAAAGGGAAGAAGACAGCCTTTACAGGCAAGGGGAAGACACGATTGATTTGTACATTTGGAAGGTGAATCCCAGAGCCAGCCCACCTTGGCCAGCCCATTGGGTAGCTGCTAGACTATGGGGGTACTGTATATCCGTCTTGATCAGACATGAGGTCCATTTCTTTTAAAAAATATTAATTACTTAATTTGTTCATTTATCTCTTTGTGTGAGAGAGGAAGAGACATACAGAGAGACAATGCATGCAACAGGACCTCCAGCCACTGAAAACAAACTTGGCTTACATGGGTCCTGAGGAATCAAACTCACATCCTAAGGCTTTGCAAGCAAGCACCTTAATCACTAAGCTGCCTCTCCAGCCTGCTAGATACCTTTTCACTGTGACTGAGGCTCTGAGAACAAGGCTGGATCGGCATGGTCATCCTGCCCCATTCGCCCCACTCCTTGACCTGGCGTCAGTCCCCCAAATCCTGGACCAAGCTTTCTTCCTGGTTTGAGAGTCAGTCTGCCTTCTTCTGTCTCTCCCTAACCCCAACCACTCCCTTTACCTCTCCCTTCCCTCTTTCCCACTCCAGCCTGACAAACCTTTCCCATTCTAGCTTGGGAATAGGAGACTATACCCACCTATATCATTCATCCCTTCATGTAATCCCAGTGAGTTCCACTTCTGCCAAGAGTTTTGTTCTTGTGCCAAGGTGAGGTGGTATGTGTGGTGGTGGCATCTCCTGGTTCTCTCTGGGCTTCAATTTCTAGCTGAAACTACCTTAAAAAAAAGCTTTCTTTCTCCTATCCTCGTTCAATACTGCACAAGTAAAAGTGTGTGTTGCGTATGAAATAATTTGTGTGTATGACAGAGATGTAATTGTGCATGTTGAGATTTACATTCATGTTTATTGACTGATTTATTTATGAGCAGGAAGAGAGAGAATGAGTGCATCAGAGCCTCTTGCTGTTGCAAACATATTCAGATGCATGTGCCACTTTGTGCATCTGGCTTTATGTGAGTACTGGGGAACTGAACCAAATTGGCAGGTTTTGTATGCAAGTGACTTTAACTACTGAGCAATCACCCAGCCTACATCATGTCTATTTTATTATAGTTAGTAGACAGAAAAATGTTAGGAAATTCTTATTTTATTTAGTCCAAAGATACTAAACGACCGAGAGGACATTTTGCCTTAATAGCCTGTTTCCTTTGTGAGAAAATGCTTCTGGAAGAACCTCACAACACGGCCACCCGATCTCCCAGCCTCAGACACAGAAGCACAAGAATAAGCATGCCAAAGTAGTTTTATATACATGGATTAGCTGAAAATAATGACTGGATGCATACCAGATTCCAGAAAAGGAAGAGAAGATGAAAGCTGGGTAATGACACAAACAATCTGGGTGTTGTTATAATGGTTGACCCCAGCACCCACCAATTTCACAACCCCTTTTGGCCTCACTCCTTCAGGGGGGTGGTTTCAATGACTGATGGATGAGCTTACAAGGGGCTGCTGAGAATGTCCAGTTGAATCCCTTCTGGATCCTTGTAGAAAATATACCTTAGGTTATGTCGTGAAGTCAACAGGCAAGTTGCACCATTAGCGTCCAGATACACAGAGGGCTGTAATTTTGTTGTTACCCAAGATTCAAGCCCTGTGCTCTAGACAGCTTTATTGTGACAAAGGTTAAGTACTGGTCCATTGCTGACTTTAGCATCTATCTCCAGATCCATCTGAATGCAGGTATCAAAGAGACAAGGGTTATACTCAGGACTTCCTGAAATCTGAACAGAAAGAGGCTCTAGGAGCTGCAGGTTGAGAGTCTCATCTCATGCTTGAGCTGAAGATGTGGCTCTGAGCCACAGCAGGTAGGAAGCTGGGTCAGTGTCCCCTCATAGAACCTGGATCCTAAGAGCCTCTCATGTCAATCAATGGAAACCAGAAAACCCCCAGCCTCCAGATCACCCTCAAGGAAGCTCATGTTCATATAGCCTTAAGTGCAAAGCGATTAAAAAAGGCAGTGGAAGGCATCAAACACTATGCTTAGACCAGAGACTATATTCAAATATTTATTCCCTGTACTATATGGGAACCACAAGTTAACAACCTGACACAAAATCTAGTCCAGCACCATTGAACTTCTGGGATACTGCCAGAATCAAAACCAAGGACACTTTCACAACCAGACACATGGAATTGCCACAGAGTAAATACAAGCCGCAAAGGATTAATGTACAAAGAATGAGTCACCTGGACCTGAAGAAACAGAGGCTAGAGGTATGGCTCCCTGGTACAGCATTTTCCTACCATGCACGAAGCCCTGGATTCCATCATTAACACTAGAAAAAGAATAAAGAATAAAAAGACACAAAAACAATTCCTCATATGAGAGAATTAGCAGATGTACAAATAGAACCAACAGGTTTTAATCTTTTGATTAGATTCAAATAACCTCAAATAAGTCCAATATAAACTTAAGAGATCCATTTATGCATTTATAATAAACCAAAGAAAGACGAGGAGCCATAGCAAAAGTACAAAACAGTAAAGAACAGATAAATTGTTAGGAATACGTTAGAAAAAGCAGGACAGAAACAAGAAAGGGAAGACTTGGCTCAACAGCGTAGACAGGCTTTATCTGGGGAAAGCTTGAGAAGGGTTCTAACCAAGTAAGGTCAGAAACACCTTCCCTTAGAGACTAGGGGATATTTGTGGGGCTGTGGGGGGGGGCATTGGAATTCCTTGGTTGCAGAGCAGTCCACCTTGCCTCAGGGCTTGGGCAACTACAGAAAGTGATCATGGGGATGGGTGGTCTGGATCACTCCATGAATGCAGTCATTGGGAGGGTTGGTTGGGTCACTCTTGGGAAACAGAGAGTTACAATGAAATGTCAGTCAGAGTCCAAAATCGGAGTCACTATGGTTATAACATTCCCAATTCTGTCACTGTATAGAAAGCCAGGGTAGGGATGTTACAGGCGCGGGTTCTAGTCACATGGCTCTGATCATGGGGATAGAGGTGGATGTGTAGCCCACCTGGATGGATCCTACCCTCTGGATCTGCATGCCCAATTAAGCTGCTTTTTCCTTCCATAAATTGCTAGTCAGGTATTTTGCCCCAGAAATGAGAAAGTAACTAAAACATTCACCTGGGATAAGTAAAGTATTGTCAATACATAAACTTATAGACGAATCTTCATAGCACTTTAGTTAGTCAGATAGCTAGTTAGTTAGTTAGTTAGTTAGTTAGTTAGTTAGTTAGTTAGTTTTTCAAGGTAGGGTCTCACTCTAGCCCAGGCTGACCTGGAATTCACTATATAGTCTCAGGCTGTCCTCAAGCTAGTGGTGATCCTCCTATTTCTGCCTCCAAAGTGCTGGGAATAAAGGCGTGCGTCACCAAGCCCAGCAGCGCTTTTACTTGTATAAGCCAAAAAGTAGCAACCATCAGCATGGTCTTCAGTGAGTGGACTGAACAAACAAGTTGGGATACATATATCACTGAAATACTAGTCAGCAAGAAAGTTTATATTTTATTTTGCGTGCACACACGTGTGTGTGGTATATTCACTTGTATGTGCCCTTTCAGGTGCCCCATGCGCTTGCCTGTGACAAGGGGCGGGGAGTGCTCCCGTGCAGTAGTCAGAGCCTAATGCCAGGTGTCCCACTCCGGAGCTCTTCTGCCCATTCTCATATTGAGCTGGAGTCTCCTACTGATACCAGAGCTTGCTGTTTTACACAAGCCCAGGTGATTCCCCGCCTTGTGCTCCTCTGTGTAGACCTGGAGTTACAGACACGCATGACCACATGCAGCTGTTTCAAAGGATCTGGAGATTCAAATTCGAGTGGTTTCAGGACACACAGGCCCTCGTGTTTGTGCAGAAGCTAGACTTACCCATTGAGCCATATCTTGAGCCCATCAATACAATTTTAAATGATGAGGGTGTGTGTGTGTGTGTGTGTGTGTGTGTGTGGTGTGTAGCAAGTAGCTCTGTCCCTTACATGGCATAGTAGTATAGAACAATTCTTCCCCTGCACCCCTCATTGCCAATGAGCACATCCAGCCACCAGATCTTGGCTTTTATATGTTCTTCCTGCTAAGCAGTAGAAAAATTAATTGATGGGCTAAATGACGCAGGAACTTTATGTCTGGGATATATTATATCTGAGACTGAAAAGATGCTCAAAGACTACTAGAGTCATGTCAAAAACTAAAATATAAAAAACATATAGGAGCTGACTAGAAGAGGCATCATCTGGCTAAATTCTGAAAATATGAGATTAGGAAAGAATAATGACAGTAACGGATGATAAGACAGCAAATTTAAGAGGAAAAATGTGTTTCTATCGTGAGTTAAGGGGAGGGGCTGGAGAGATGGCTCAGTGGTTAAGATGCCTGCCTGCAGAGTCTAAAGATCAGGGCCCAATTCCCCAGTACCCACGTATGAAGCCAGATTCACAGGGTGGCTCATGCATCTGGAGTTCATTTGCAGCAGCTGGAGACCCTGGTGCACCTATTCTCTTTCTGTGTCTCTGTATCTCTCTCTATCTCTCTCTGTTAGCTAAGAAATAAGTAATGTTTTTTTTTCTTAAAGAAAAATGAGGGTAGGCAAAAAAAAAAAAAAAATACTCCCAATCTGATTAAGAATGCTAGATAATTCAGGCAAAAAAAAAATTGAAAAATTGCCTTTTTCTCAGTCCCAATAGTTTTAATGGATGGATTCAAGACCTTCAATAGATGTTAAACAATTAGACAAAAGGTTGCTAAAGATTCCCAAAGTGTCATCCACAGATTATATTTGCCACTTATGGACAGAGAGGTGCAACGCAGTGGAGAGCTGTGCCAATTGCCAAGTTTCCTGAGACCAGGACAGCTGCTACAAAAGCCTGCCTGCAACGACACAATGAAAACTTACAACACTGACAGACGTGTCCAACCCTTTGACATTGCAAAACCACATTAGCATCTACAAAGTTCATGCAGAGAACCACACATTGAGTTACAAAAATATGTAAAGCTAAAATCTCTTAATATTTAAAATAAGTTTATAGTTTTATGTAGGGTAGCATTTGTAGTCATCCTCAGCCAAATACAGTCACATGCAGCCCGTGGGCCACAGGTTAGAGACTCCTGATTGTCAAAATTAACTTATAATTAATCATCAAAGTGAAAAAAATATCAAAATATATAGTCTGGATCTTTATTTTATTTTAATGATCATTTTCAAAACTTTTAAATTTAATTTATTTATTTGAGAGAGAGAAAAAGAGGCAAAGACAGAGAGGGAGAGAATGGGTGTGCCAGGGCCTCCAGCCACTGCAAACAAACTGGAGACACATGCGCCACCTTGTGCATCTGGCTAACGTGGGTCCTGGGGAATTGAGCCTTGAACCGGGGTCCTTAGGCTTCACAGGCAAGCGCTTAACCACTAAGCCATCTCTCCAGCCCTGGATTTTTTTTTTAGAACAATAAAATGAAATGTCTAAATCTCAAGAAGTAATAACTATATGTGATACATAAATCTTAGTTGGATTATGGATTAGCAAAGTAATTTTCTGGAATAATAAGGGATAATTGAATATGATGCTTTTGTAGATGATATAAAAGTTTTGTTACTTTTTAAGTATAAAATGGTATAGAGCTGGAGAGATGGCTTAGCAGTTAAGGTGTGTGACTGTGAAACCTAAGAACTCATGTTCGAATCTCCAGGTCCCAAGTAAGCCAGACATACAGTGATGCAAGTGTGCAATGTTGCACATGTGCATAAGTGTCTGGAGTTTGTTTGCAGCAGCTGAAGGCCCTGGTGCATCCATTCTCTCTTTCTCTCTCTCTCTCTTCCTCTTTCTCTCTCTGTCAAGTAAATAATAAAAAAGGTTTAAAATGTTATAAATGAGAGGAAGAATTCTTTTATTCTTAGTATATTCATGCTGAATTACTTACGGATTAAATGCCACAATCTCCATAATTTAATTTACATTTAAGTGTTTCACTTAAAGAAACATGATTGACATATACAGACATGAAAAGAAACAAAAATGAGGACAATGCCAAAAAGAGGAAATAAACAAAAATAGCAAATCCTTGCCCAGTGCTGTACATCTGAAAACTACTTAATAGGTTTCTTTCTCTTGATGGTTTCTCCCTCACCCTTGCCTCTGAGGTAGAGTTTCACTCTATCCCAGGCTGACCTGGAATTACTATGTAGTCACTGGGTGGCCTCGAACACCTGGCAGTCCTCCTACCTCTGCTTCCCGAGTACTGGGATTAAAGGTGTGCGCCACCACACCCAGTGCATTTCTCTCTTGAAAAGTCCACATGCACAGTTGGTTGTACATATTCTTTCCATGAATGCTTCTCTTCCTACTAACCCCATGCTTAAATCTATCTTAAAATCTCTTCCTAGGGCTGAAGAGATTGCTCTGTGGTTAAAGGTGCTTGCTTGCAAAGCCCAAAGGCCTGGGTTTATTTCCCCAGTACCCACATAAATCCAGATGCACAAAGTTGTGCATGTGTCTAGAGTTCATTTGCAGTGGCACTAGGCCCTGTTGCACACATTCTCATTCTCTCTCTCTCTCTCGCTCTCTCTCTCTCTAATTTATCCTGTCAAATAAATAAATAAATAAATAAATTTAAAAATCTCTTCTTAGTAAACTACAACTCTGTGTCACATATGCTTATCCTTATTCTTTTCTGAGGCAAAATGAATCCTGGCTTTACCTGGGTAGAGGTCTTTGACAAGCACTACCCATGTTGCTGTGGGTGCTGAGGTGAGGCTATGCCTTCATGGCCACTGATGTCTTTCCTGGTGGCTATGAAGGGATCATCTCTAAAGCAATTTCTTGACTTCCTCTTAGCTGCTCCTTTATACTTTTTGGACTCATGTGTAACCTTGGTTTCTTCACTTTTGTTTTCTGGCCAAAGCCCACTGTGATGGTTTGAATCATATGCCCTCCATAGACTCATATGTTTTGAATGCCTGGTCCTTTGCTGATAGGAACTTGGGAGGTGGAGCCTTGTTGGAGGAAGTGTGTAGCTGGGGGCAGGCCTAGGGGTGTTATAGCCACTGCTCCCCTTTGGCAGAGTTCATCTCACTCTTTCTGATTTTTTTTTTTTTTCAAGGTAGGGTCTCGCTGCAGCCCAGGCTGACCTGGAACTCACTATGGAGTCTCAGGGTGGCCTCAAACTCACAGCGATTCTCCTACCTCTGCCTCCTGGGTGCTGGAATTAAAGGCGTGTACCACCACATCCAGCTTTTTTTGATTTTTTTTTCCAGCTGCTGTGGCAAGAAGTGATACCCAGCCTCTGTCCCACTGTCTTTTCCCTGCCGCCATGGTGAGGCTTCCCTTTGAGACTGTGAGCCGAAATCATCTCTTTCCTCCCATTAGCTGCTTTTGGTCAGCCGTTTTCTCCCAGCAACATGAAGGTAACTGTAACACACAATTGGTGCCAGAAGTTGTGTCATTGCTGTGTGGCTTTTGGTCTTTTGGAACTGATTTGTGGAAGGAATGTTAAATGATTTGAAACTTTGGACTGGGAGATATGCTGCCGTGATATAAACAGAGCTTGATGGATCATTCCAGTGTGAGTTGAAAGCCCTCAATGCAGAAAGAAAAAACTGTGGACTATGTAGGCTTGGCTTTTGAGAGGAAGTAAAGAACTTTGTCAGGACTGGGCTAGAAGTAGTTTATGTGAGAGGTTGAATGCATTCTACTGGTGTCCTGAGAACTTGAGCAAAATGGAATTTTAAAGCACTGGATGATTTTGTGTGTGTGTGGGGGGGGAAACAGCAGAGGTATATGAAAGATGTAAAGTTGGCACAGAAATAAATAAAAGGTTTGGGATAGAGGCTACACCCCAGTTCTGTCTAAAATTATTTCAGAGATTGCCATCATTCATACTGGGCCAGATGCTCTACATTGGGACAGTGTAAAAATGTTAATTCTCTTTTGAAAGGAGGGAACCTGAAGGGAGAGTGCTAAAGGAATTTTCTGCTTTTCAAAGCCAGATTTGCCCCCTGGATTAACAAATTTGGTAGCCTACCTGGTTGGTAATAGTTTTGGAAGTATGACAAATGCAGAAAAACAGGGTCATTGGATTTTCAATGTGATGGGTTTGGAACTTTTTTTTTCTTTTTTCTTTGTCTTTTTTTCTGAGATAGCCCATAGGCAATGTGGAGCAGGGTCATAGTCCCTGAAAAGAGGAGGTCACCAGGGGTCATGGTATGGAGCCAAGGAGATGAACCACGAGTTGCAGTACAGAATCCATGATTTTGGAGGTGCCAAATTATGAAATGGTCACCAAGGATGGATTTATTTCCAGGGCTTGGATAGGAGAAATAGATCAAATAAGAATGCTAGCATAGCAATGAATCATCCATAAGGCCAGAGCATACATGATCCTTGAGTCAGTTCTTCTTTCCCAGTTGTAAAGCTGAAAATTTCTGGAGAATCTCATAAACTGTATTTACACTAAAAACATATTTTAATTCCTCATGCTACCCTTGTGATCTATGTAAAAACCTCTTTAGTTTTCACCCTATCCAGTGTGCTCAGTTCATCAGCAACACTGTGAGATGGGACTCATGAAGCCACCAAAATTCTATGTACGGATCTTGTAAAGACACCTTAGCTCTGTTTTCTCTTAAGAAGCCCCTACTGATACTTGAGTAGCCTTATGCCTTCCATTTGTGCCTCTCTTTCTAGCAACTTTCATGCTTAAATCTGTGTTGAACTCACTTTGGAATAGAAACAGAAATATAATAAATAAATAAATAAATACTTCTCCCAGGAACTTAGCCAGAAATCAATTCCTATATCAGATTCCTTCCTACTTGGATACCTAGAGATTTTTTTTTCCTTTTCTTTGCTGACACTTAACTGACAACAATATTTATAGGTTACAATATTTAATGCATCAAAAACTCTTTCTATCAATTCAAGCTATAAGTCTAATAAGATTTGAGAAAAAATGTATATAATGTATATGTACATTATATGCCAGTTCTATAATTTAGAGGAATGGTCAAGGTAAGCATGCCCCACATGTAGTCGAACACATTTGTAGACGACAATCTCGTGTCACAATGGCAAAACGTTGAACACTCTAAGGAGGGAGTCAGATGAAAAGGTAGAAGAGAATTTTTAAAGTAGAAGGCAAAAAGAAGAAACCTATTCTACCAGAGCTTAGGATTTATTCTGACAAAAAAGTTTGATACTAACCCAGGACTAGGAAAATATATTAAAAAAACAATTAAACAGCTTTCTGCCCAGAATCAAATTCAGGTGCATCCTGAAATAACATATGAAAGAGAATAGACAATTTAAAAATTGGTTTGGGAACAACTGACTACACACATGCATACATGTGTAGGACGTGTAGTATGTATGGTGTGGTATGTGAAGGGTGCATGCATATGTATATTCAGATGCATTCCCAGGCATGCTGAGACCAGAGGAGACTGTCGGGTGTCCTTCCTCTATCACTCATCTGCATACTTCCTTGAGACAGAATCTCTCTCTCTCTCAAAATGCAGAGCTGTGGTTCTCATGAGTCACAACAATTCTCTGATCTCTGCTTCTCATAAGACTGGGGTTACAGACGTGTGTAGCTATGCCATGCTATGTATGTGGGTCCTGGGTGATTAAATGCAGGCCCTCACGCTTATGGAAAGCACACTCTCCCACTAGACATCTCCCCAATCCTAAATATCCTGATTTTTTTAAAAAAATTATTATTTCTATATTAATCATATAATACATATGAGTTCCAGATGCATAAAATAATAATTGCTTATGTCATGATACTGAAGTGCCTCAATGATAATATAGGAACAAAACGTTATGAACTAAACCTTAGAAAGGGGTTGCTTAAAGACATACAAGAGTACAAACCATAAGAGAAAATAGTAGCTGTTGTAGGAAAGCAGAGGTTCCTGCTTCTTGTCAGGCATTTGCTCACAACAACCAGTAAGGTAACAAATACACTTCCCCATGTTCTTCCAGAATGGGGTACTGACTCACCACAGCCCAAAAGCAACGTATCCCAGTACCATGGGCTGAAACCTCCAAACTGTAAGTCAAAGCAGACATCCCCCCCCCTAAAATAACTTCTCAGTCATTCTGTTACAATAAGGGGAAGCTGCCCAAATCATACAAAATTCCCTGTCATTACAACAACCATGAATGTTTTTACGTTGGGTCAATGAGAAGTATAAAGGGGCCGGCACCCTGTTGCTGGTCCCCAAAACTTATGCAGTAACTTCTAAGTCACCCAATGATGATAGTTCAAACCTGCCGAGTACTAATTATGAGCTAGAAACAATACAAGTGTTTCACTTAATCCACTTAGTGATGACTTGATATCAGTAAAATTATAACTTCCAGAGTGGTTGTCCCATGAAGATGAGACTTTACGTGAATTAATGTTATTTGTGTAAAGTCACATGGACAATCTGAGGTAGAGCAGAGAAGACAGCTAGTCTCGGCGGTCCCCAGAGCCCACTTTCTTGTGTGTAGGTAACCCCCAATGGATTTGTAGGCATGGAGCAGGGAACATGGCTTCTAGTCAGATCATATTTGCAAAGGCCTTCATGTCTAAAAGGCTTTGTATGAATTATTTTATTAATATAACTCCAAACTTTTCAAAGGCAAAACCTGATTCTTACTTCTCTTTAATGGATTCTCTGGTTTATTTGTTCAGATATATTCACCTGCATCTTAATGGAACAGTTAATGAAAGGCAGTGTCCAAAGCTTCTCTTTGAAGTTTTATTACGTTATGTCCATAAGAACTACTAGGGCGTACAAAAATGCAGCAGGTACAAGCAGCTGTCCTCAGGCATCTGTCCATGTAAACACACGAACACAGCAACTAATTCCAGTTAGTGTTACGTTTGGTCTAGCCACTGCTTATACTGTACAGATAAGGGAATTAAGACACAAGGACTTTGGATTGCTATGTCATTCAATTAGTTAAGCAATATTGTCACAGAATCATGAAGAATATAAATAAAACAAGAACACACATGAGCGATCAGGGAATATGAGTTTACAGTTTTGCCTATTACTACAAATACTGTATGTGAAATAGTCATTAAGACTGACAGTCTAGAAAGCTAGGCTCATTTGAACCTGGAAGGAATTCAGACAACAAAGTCATCATCCATCTTCCTTCCAGGGGATTCCAGAGACTGAGTGGCTGTATTGTATTACCAGTCCCTTCCGTTTCCTTGACTAATCACCACAAGGGATCCAAGTGCGACACCAGGATGTCCCAACCCAAAGTGTCCCATTTCACTCGCCCTGGGATCCCCAGACTGCAGAAATGCAAGCACAAATAGCAGGAATAGCAGCCCCTTCATTTCATACTTGGAACCCTTCTTTAACAACGCAAGCCTCAGATTTGGTAGAAAGCTTAGCTGTCTTCCTCTGGGAATGCAAACTGTGTTCCACATAAATTCAGTGGTCCACCAGGAAAAGATCACAGGGTCCTCCTACTTGCTATCTCACTAGAGTTATGTGCCCTTGAGGACAAATAAGATTTGCTTGGAAGTTTGGATACCTTACAATGATGTCTTTACTTCAAACCCTGTGCTTGATCCAGCAACAATTTTGGATGGTTTTACTTTCTCTACAGCTTGAATTTTTCACCTTCCTTTATACGTATTATGGCAGTCAGCCTCTTGTTATTGGGATGAATCACCAGACCAGACACAGTTATGGAGGAAAGGAATTTATTTGAAGCTTATAGATCCAGGGGAAGTTCTATAATGACAGAGGAAGCTGGGCCCCCTTTCATTGGCTCACGCCAAGAGAGAGAAAAAACACCACCAAAAAGCAAGCCAGCACAATTCAGGGATTTCAGGCAAAGCTAAGGACTTTGCATATCTTTAGACTGGAATTTCAAATTCACCCCCACACCTTAGGGCTGGACCCTAGGAGCTGCCCACAGTGACACGTCCTCCAGCCAGGTAGCTGGAAATCCAAGAACCTTTATTAAAACTCCTGAATCTTATTGGGGGACCTCCATTGAAACTACCACATGTATGATGTGTGTGGGTGGGTATGTGTGACATACATTTATATATATTTGAGAGTGAGAGGGGAGAAAGAGAGAGATTGATTGATTGATTGATTGATTGATTGATTACAGGCACACCATGCCTCTTGCAACTGCAAACAAGTTCCAGTTTCATGGCACCATTTTGTGGGTACCAGGGAACTGAATCCAGACAGGCAGGTAAATTTTGAAAATAAATACCTTTCTCCACTAAGCCATCTCTCCAGCCTTCACTTTTTCTATCTGTACTGGACACAGTTACCCTGAATAAATCTTTCGTTTTCTCTCTCTCTCTCTCTCTCTCTCGCTGTTTCTTTGCTTGAGAAAGAGGGAGAGAAAGGTGCAGATAGAGGGGGAGAAAGAGAGAGAGAATGGGCACACCAGGGCCTCCAGCCTCTATAAACGAACTCCAGAGGCATGCACCACCTTGTGCATCTGGTTTATGTGGGTACTGGAAAATTGAACCTGCATCTTGAGGCTTTGCCCCTAACTGCTAAGCCATCCCTCCATCCCCACCCTCGGCCATTACTCACTAACTTTCTTACCATTTGTCTGTTGGGGTCCATTCCTCACACGGAGACTGCAGCATCTGGATTAAAATTCTAAGGAGGGGAGCAGGTAGATGCCCAGAATGCCTGCTTTCTGGAATCAGAAGGCAATGAGAACCCAGAAAATAAAACACCCCTCACACAACATCCAGTGCCCCAGAGAAACCAGAGGACTTCGTAAGATGAGCAAGTGTGCTGCTTCCATGCCCAGCCTGACAACTAGCACCAGGGTGATGGAGACAGACACTGTGGTTACACAAAATGTACCAAAGCAGAAATCCAGAAGCTGCTGAGAGCTCAACATTAAAGTAGACTTAAAACACACCCACCTAGGCTCAGGGAATTTTGCAGAAGAGGGGACAGGAAGATTATAAGAGCTTCAAAATAGGAGGAAATATCCAGAGGCATTGTCCACCCCCCCCCACACACATACACAATGACTGACTGCTCTCACAACTCATAACCCATAACTCCATGGGTAATACTAGCAATGTTACTGTGGAGGGACCTCAGTGGAATATGGGCAGGGAGGAGGGAAATTATAGCACCAACACAAGATGTGTCCATACAAAGTTTTTACTTAAAAAAAAAAAGAAACACCATTTTCTCATGACAGTTCTAGTTTCACTTGACACATAAGTATACTTTGAATCTAAGATTTCTCAGTGACCTTATAAGCCTTGTCCAATATTTAAAAAAACTCAATTTGCACTCACAGGTCCTAAGATGGAAAACGTATCGATGCCTATTTTTTCTCTCAAATTCTCCATCACAAGTTTCTTTAAAAAAAATAAGTTAGGGCTGGAGAGATGGCTTAGCTGTTAAGTGCTTGCCTGTGAAGCCTAAGGATCCTGGTTCAAGGCTCGATTCCCCAGGACCCACGTTAGCCAGATGCACAAGGGGGCACATGCGTCTGGAGTTCGTTTGCAGTGGCTAGAGGCCCTGGCGCGCCCATCCTCTCTCTCTTTCTCTCTCTGTCTGTCACTCTCAAATAAATAAATAAAAATAAAACAATTAAATTTAAAAAAGAAGCTGAAGGACTTTAAGTGATACATATATATATATATATATATATATATATATATATATTTTTTTTTTTTTTTTTTTTGGTTTTTCAAGGTAGGGTCTCACTCTAGCCCAGGCTGACCTGGAATTCACTATGTAGTCTCAGGGTGGCCTCGAACTCACGGCGATCCTCCTACCTCTGCCTCCCGAGTGCTGGGATTAAAGGCGTGCGCCACCACGCCCGGCTTGACTTTAAGTGATATTTTAAAATATATTGTGATTGCTGTGAAATTATTGTGAAAAATAAATTTTGGGTAGCAGAAAAAAATACTAAATAGGACAGGCAAAGTGATGTACGCCTTTAATCCCAGCACTCAGGAGGCTGAGGTAGGAGGATCATTGTGATTCCAAGGCCTGTCTGAGACTACATAGTCAGTTCAAGGTCAGCCTGGGCTAGAGAGAGACTCTCCCTCTAAAAGCCAGAAAAAAAAAAAAAAAGCCAAGTAGATCAAATCACTTCTAACAAGTACTCAATGGCTTCTCTTTGCAATTAAAAAAGCACATTCAGGGCTGGAGAGATGGCTTAGTGGTTGATTGCTTGCCTGTGAAGCCTAAGGACCTCGGTTCGAGGCTCGATTCCCCAGGACCCACGTTAGCCAGATGCACAAGGGGGTGCATGCGTCTGGTGTTCATTTGCAGTGGCTGGAGGCCCTGGCACACCCATTCTCTCTCTCTCTCTCTGTCACTCTGAAATAAATAAATAAAAAATGAACAAAAACATTAAAAAAAAAACACATTCAAACTTTTCATCCTATATCCTTAGTATCACCGCCTACATCTTCAACATCTTCATCTTCTCCAATATCCTCTTGCTCATAAGACTATAGTCACCTCCCTTTAGATTTTAGGTTATTTCTGGTTCTCTGCCTCATAAACATCTTCCAGGCTGTTTTCTCCTCCATGTCTTCTCTCTCTGCAGTCTTCCTCCACCCTTGCTCTTCAGATATTAGCCTGAGTGCTCCTGCCATCAGCTCTCTTTCCTCTACACCCCTTTACTTCAGCCTTTTCTCTTTGTTATTCTTGTTTTCCTTTTTTCCTGGAAAAAAAAAAAAATTCCACTTGTGATTGGATCTTCACCCCAGTCTAGGCAGGAAGGAAACAATAAGGCAAAAATAAGTGCCAAGTGCTTTCCAGTACTGACTCCGCTCTGCACTTAGTTGAGCCTCTGTCTCCTCCAAGCTTATCTGGGGATGGGGCTCAATGGTAGAGTGTTTGCCCAGCATTGTCAAGGCCCTAGGTGTCATTCCTATTGCCAAATAATTATAAACGTGGCAGCAGGGATCTGTTTATCTCACTCATCACTGTATCTCACACTTAGCACACATTAATATGTTTAGTGAATTAATATAAGAATTACATATAGAGGTATAAAATAATATATATTTCATATATAAACAGGAATGAACTGACCGCTTTACAGTTTCTCTATGAGTTTTTAAGTGTCTGGTTTTATATATTGACAATCATTTTCCAAGGGAAAGGAGAGAGAGAGAGAGAGAGAGAGAGAGAGAGAGAGAGAACATCACCATAGCTTTTCTAATAGCAGCACCAGCAATTTTCTTTCCTGTGTCAGAGTTTATTGTTTTCTATATTGGGGCTCTGCCAAAATCATGAAGGGGTGGAGGATTCTGTGAAGAAGAAACTCTGAAATCAGCAGGCTAGAATTTCTAGAACAGTGTAAATAGTGGTGTTATAGTCACCCTTGTTTGGTTAAAGAAACATTTATTGACTACTTAATATGTGTCAGTGACTACCTTCAGTCCTAAAAGTACATGATCTCATTATAAATAATTTGAATTGTGTGTCAGCATCTCCATTTAACAGATGGTTTAAAGATTAGGTGATCGTTATAGTCAGCTCCATGTTGCTGAGATAAACATCCAACCAGACAGTTTATGAGAAGGGATTTATAGGTCCAGGGGAAGTTCCATCAATGGCACAAGAAGCTGCTTACTTCCATAGATCCAAAGAGAGAGAAACAACCGCAGCAAACAAAACCCAACACCAGCAAACACAAACCTGCCAGAGCACAAAATTTCTCCTTCACATCTTTGGGCTAGAATTTGGATCCACTCCCCAGTGACACCTTAGGATGGACTTCAGAATCGACCCCCCAGTGATAACACCTCCAGCCAGACAACTAGAGATTCAAGTTACAACTTTAATTTTAACAAAGCACCTGACATTGTCAAACTATTGCAGTGACATATCTATAGATAAATGGAAATAAGATACAAACAACATCTCTCTATTTCAAGTTATTTCTCATAACTACAAAGCTATATCTTATAGATAGCATATTTAGAAACTGTTAAAAAAAATTTTTTTCTCCTTTAACTTCAAGGTAAACATTAGATTTTCTTTTTTTTAATTTATTTATTTATTTATTTATTTATTTATTTATTTATTTGAGAGCGACAGACAGAGCGAGAAAGAGGCAGAGAGAGAGACACAGAGAGAATGGGCGCACCAGGGCCTCCAGCCACCGCAAACGAACTCCAGACGCATGCACCCCCTTGTGCATCTGGCTAACGTGGGTCCTGGGGAGTTGAGCCTTGAACCAGGGTCCTTAGGCTTCACAGGCAAGCGCCTAACTGCTAAGCCATCTCTCCAGCCCAACATCAGATTTTCTAAAAATTACCCAACACAATCCTTCATCTCATATATTTTTTTGTGCTTTAATACTCCTTCCACAAAAAGGTAGAATTCAGATCACTGTCATCTTCTGGTTATATCAGAGGGATGGTCTTCTAGGTGTGATGGCACATGCTTGTAGTCCCAGCTACTATGGAGGCTGTGTTGATAAGTCCACAAGTTCAAGGCCAGCCTTGACTACATAGAGAGACCCTGACTTAAAAACCTTTGAAAGGGGCTGGAGAGATGGCTTAGCGGTTAAGCGCTTGCCTGTGAAGCCTAAGGACCCCAGTTCAAGGCTGGAATCTTCAGGACCCACGTTAGCCAGATGCACAAGGGGGTGCACGCGTCTGGAGTTCGTTTACAGTGGCTGGAGGCCCTGGCGCGCCCATTCTCTCTCTCTCTCTCTCTCTCTATCTGCCTCTTTCTCTCTCTGTTATTCTCAAATAAATAAATAAAAATGAACAAAATTTTTTTTTAAAAAGCCTTTGAAAGGTCTGAGAATGCAACTCAATGGTAGAGCACTTGTGTAATGTGCACAAGCTCCTAGATTCAATCTCAATAACACACACATACACACACACACACACACACACATATGATGCTCTGTGACTTCAAAGGCTAGGTCATATAAGATGGTAATCTGTGCCCAGAAACCATAGATTGTTACAATCAAAGTTTAGAGCTAGGGGTAGAGATACCTTCCAGCAAGTTTGTAGTCAGGGAGGCCCCTGTTCGGTTTCCACTCCCAAAACATTACAGGTTACTGCCAAGGCTCTTGGTTTTCCACCAATAATTGATGGTAAGACCCTATGGCTAAAGACACCAACATGCTTGGGCTGCAAGTCACTGTGAAATCAAGAAGCCTCTTCCCCCTTGACTGTCTGTCATAATGCTGGAAAGAGCGATGCAGCCTGCTGAGGGAGAAAAGTCATCAAAGACCTTAACCAGCGGTGGACCCTGAAAGCTGTGTGGCTGCCAGCCAGGCCAAATGTGGCAACTGTGCAATGGTAGCATGTCTGTTATGGGGAAACCAACTGCTCTGTGGTTGGATTTGAGACTCACTCCGCAGAGAGAAATCCATGCCTGGTACTGAAAACCTAGTCAAAAGCTTATTACTGGGGGCTGGAGAGATAGCTTAGCTGTTAAGCGCTTGCCTGTGAAGCCTAAGGACCCCAGTTGGAGGCTCGATTCCCCAGGACCCACGTTAGCCAGATGCACAAGGGGGTGCACGCATCTGGAGTTCCTTTGCAGTGGCTGGAGGCCCTGGCGCACACACTCTCCTTTCTCTCTCTCTGTCTTTCACTTTCAAATAAATAAATAATTTTTTTAAAAAAAGCTTATTACTGGGGGCTGGAGAGATGGCTCAGCAGTTAAAGCACTTGCCTGCACAGCCTAACAACCCAAGTTTGGTTCCCCAGTACCCATGTAAAGCCAGATGTACAAAGAGGCACATGCATCCGGAGTCCATTTGCAGCAGCTGGAGACCATGGTGCACCCACTCTTTCTGTCTGTCTCTCTTCTATGTCTCTCTGCTTGCACATAAATAAATAAAAAATGTTTTGCTTAAAGCTTATGGCTGGGAAAGTCATATGTGCTAGGGAAGAAACTGCTATTGCTGTGTGTGTTGCCCTGCTCTCTAAATACTTACATGTATGCCCATATATTAATGCTACTGTCACTTTTCAGATGGCAGTGACCACTGGGGGAGACTCAAATTCAGCAAAGTGCTAAGCAGAAATGGCAGAAGAGTGTTCAAGAGTAAGTGAAACACCTGTATCATCCCCTCCAAGCTTCAGGGACAATTACAGAAGAGGTGGTGGAAAGAATTTAAGTGCCAAAGGAAGGGGAGGAGTGATTTGCAACACTGTCTTCCAGACAGGAAGTAGCCATGGTATTCATGACCTCACAGTGGCTAACACTACCTACACAAGACCAACACAACAAGACAGAAAAAACAAATGACACCAAAGTAGAAGAGAGACTAGTTGAAAAGAAGAAGGGATACAGTGGAAGGGGATTTTGGAGGGGGAAAAGGGAAGGTGGTGGGAGGGGTTTATGATCATGTTGTATTATTTATTTTTATTTATTATTGACAACTTCCATAATTATAGACAATGAACCATGATAATTCCCCCCTCACTTTCCCCTTCACAACTCCACTATCATATCCCTTCCCCCTCTCAGTCAGTATCTGTTTTGTTTTGATGTTATCATCTTTTCCTCCTACTGTATTGGTCTAGAGTAGACTGTGAAGTCATCAGTATCCAGGCCATTTTGTGTCTGGAGGAGCACATTGTAAGGAGTCCTACCCTTCCTTTGGCTCTTACATTCTTCCCACTACCTCTTCCACAATGGACCCTGAGCCTTGGAAGGTACGATAGAGATGTTTCAGTGCTGAGTACTCCTCTGTCACTTCTTCTCAGCACCATGGTGCCTTCTGAGTCATCCCAAGGTCACTGCCATCTGACAAGAGAAGCTTCTCTGACCAAAAGTGAGAGTAGCATTAATATATGGGTATGATCATTAAGAAAGTGCTTACCAGGCAGTTTGGTGAGCATAATATATGCATATAGCCACAGGCCTTACACCCCTAGGGCTCATTACTTCCCCCATCATAGGTTTTCAGTATCAGGGATGTATTCCCTCCCGTGGAGTGGACCTTCAGTCCGATTAGAGAGCAGCTGGGTTCCCCCATAGCAGATGTGCCACGATTGCACCCATTGGCTCATTTGGCCCATTACAGCCCAATCATGTGGAGTCTTCAGCAATTCCTGGTGGGAAACCAAGAGCCTCAGCAATGGCCTGTAATGTTTAAGGGCCATCAGGGCCCTTCCTGGCCAACAACCCACTGGAAGGTATCCCATCCCTGGCTCATGTTATATTATTGTCTCTATGTATAGTGGCTATCATTAAAAAGTTAAGAAAACCCCCCAAAATGTAAAGCTTTTTAAAAAGATAGTAGGTCTAGTTTCCTGTTTCCAATGGATCTTGCCCTTGGCAACTAGATATCACGACATGACACAACCATACAACCCATGAAGATGGGCTTGGAGGTCCCTGGGTGCATGGCTGGCTGAGTTTCCTACCAGCAGTTAATGCCAGCTTGCCAGCCATGAAGATAGTTGTCTTTCAAAGGAGCCCTCTAGTCTGCCCCTCTAAACTCTCTCACACTGCCCCAGCCAGTACCACCTCTATCCACACGATCCTCCTAAATTATAGCTTCATCACAAAACCAACATATTGTGCCGTTAAGCCATTAAGATCTAGGGTGGTGTGTTTCACAGCAAGATAATTAAAAGAGAAGACACACATGCCTATTTCCAAAAGAAGAAAAAAAAAACAAGAAAAAAATATTTTAGGCTTTTTTAATATTGTTGTTTTTATGTATTTATTTTTTTAAGATAGGTTCTCACTCTAGCCTTGGCTGACCTGAAGTTCAGCATGTAGTTTCAGGGTGGCCTTGAACTCATGGTGATCCTCCCACCTCTGTCTTCTGAGTGCTGGGATTAAAGATGTGTGCCACCACATCTAGCTGTTCTTTTTGTTTTGGTTTTGACACAGTGTCTTGCTAAGTAGGCTAGGCTGCCTTTGAATTTATTTTGGCATTGATCCTCCATTCTCAACCTTCCAAATGCTAGGAATACAGATGTAACGTACCAGCTCAGCTACTTTTAGCTTTCTGAATAAATATATAATGTGTATTAGTTATTATTGTTATTCACTTTTCCTGTGTAATATAAATATAATGTGTTTATACTTCCTCTTCCCTATCTCAGCCATTTCCTGGGTTTGTGTCCATTATTTTAGGATTAAAACCGTTGTAATTGTTAATGAGGTTTAAAATATACATCTTCTCTTTCAAAAATTATGTTTCTTTTTGAAATGCTATTTATTTACTTGAAAAGAGAGAGAACCAAAGAGGTAGTTAGAGAGAAAATGGGTGCACCAGGGCCTCTAGCCACTGCAAATGAACTCCAGACACATGTACCACCTTATGCATCTGGCTTATGTGGGTGTTGGGAAATCAAACCTGAATCCTTAGGCTTCATAGGCAGACCTGCTAGACCATCACTCCACCCCTCCAAAGTTATGTTTTAACATTTAAAAGATGTTTTGAAAGATGATTTCCTTGTTCATATTTAGTATCTTTAAACTGTGCCTTCACTATTCTGGATTTTAAAAGTATTTTTATTTTATCATATATATATATATATATATATATATATATATATATATATATATATATATGAAAAGAGAGAGAGATACAGAGAGGGAATGGGTGTGCCAGGGCCTCTAGCCACTGGGAACAAACTCCAGATGCCAACTTGTGCATCTGGCTTTACATGAATCCTGGGGAATCAAACCTGGGTCCTTTGGCTTTGACAGCAAGCACCTTAACTGCTAAGCCATCTCTCCATCCCTATTTGGGGGGCCGGTGGTTAATTTATATTCATGATTGAAATGTTGTCAAAACTGACTGCCTAGCATTTACCCTTGGGTACAAGGACCTGATTCTTTGATCCTCTCAAGGATACATGGCCTGTCTCTTTTAAAGTCTTTGATTCTTATGAAGGTTTGATTTGCTTCTCATAGTCAAGAGTTTTGCATGGTTATATCTATACATTTTTCATTTCTCTTCAATGAACTTTTCTAAACCTCAAACTTGTACTTCTTTGGCTGAAAATTTTCTTCTTTTGCTTTGATTTTGGCCTGTGTTCCCCCGGTTCATTCCCTTTCTGGAATTCCTGCTTTTTATAGATTAAGCTCTTTTAGTTTAGGATTAGGATCTCTTACTTCTTATCTTTCTTCATTAGTTTAATATTCAGAATCGTTTTTTTTCTCAATTTTTCAAGGTAAGGACTTGCTCTTGTCCTAGCCCAGGCTGACCTGGAATTCACAATATAGCCTCTAACTCACAGCAACACAGCGATCCTCCTACCTCTGCCTCTTGACTCCACACCCGCTTTCAGACTTTTTCTTTGTGCTTATCATTTTCTTGAGTCTTATTGAGAAAAAATTAAATATGTTTATGATAAATATTTTAATGCAGTTTAGTAAGAAGTGATAAACAGTGTGGGAAATGGAAGAGGACAGGAGGAATGTTTAATAATAAAATACATATGTTGAGATCTGAGTCCCGGGATCTCATTTTTAGTAACTTGTATTAATCAGTGTGTTGTCTGTGTTGATTCTAGCCTATTGTTTGTCCGTATTTATTTATTACTTTTTTATATTTAACTTTTTTGTCCCCCTTCATCATCCGTGACAGAATGTTGATGGACCCAGTATTGTGCGGGTCTTGTGCAGGTGACACTAGCCACTGTGAGGTCACACATGCAACAGCCACTTCCTGTCCAGAGAATAGTGTTCTGAAACACTCTCCCCCATCCTCCGGCTCTTATGCTCTTTCCATCCTTCGGTAAAGTTCCCTGAGCCTTGGAGGACATGGTAGAAACGTTTCATTTAGTGTAGAGCTCTCAACAGTCACTTCTTCTCAGCACTTTGATGAGTTTTTAGTTGACCTAGTTTATAACGTATCTTCACGGAAATGAGACACAAGAAGAATTTTAAAAGCAACAAGAAAAGCTTTTCAGCTTTTCTCTAGCTTCTGCAGGTTTAGTGCTCAACCGGAAAGACAACACAGAACGTGTCCATAACACCCATGTAGGCGTGCCTCCTGATCCATTTATGGACTTCAAAAGAACTTACCATGTCCAGAAAATTTTGAAAATACCAGTTTGAAAAGGTGGTATGCAGCATATACTGTTAAAGAATAAGCACATGCATATTAAGTAAGGAAAATAGAATGAAGACACAACAAATGTTGACAGTTCTATCAAAGGTGGAGTTGAGCATGTGATTCTTATTTTCTGCTTATGCATATCCATGCCATCTCAATTTTGCACGACTATATTTTATTTGTATAATTCAAAGAGAATAAAAGAAGATATCATGATTTCTTAAAGTAGTAGTTTTATGTTTCATGATTTGGGGGCTCAAGCTGGACAGACAGGATTGTTTGATGCAAGTTAAATGTGCTAAGTTCAATACCTACTTGCAGCCAGTAGAGGGCACAGAGGAAAGATGGAAAAGGGGCTGATGAGTAGCTTGGTAAAAGGCTTCAAAATATTTAAAATTATTTTGGCTTCCTTTTTATCCATTTATCCAGAGAAATTTCTAAATTAACATAAGTATAATTTCAGCTTTACTATAAGTTATGCTGCGAAGTGTGTGGAGTCAAAACATGCACCCTTGGGCTGGAGAGATGGCTCAGCAGTTAAGGTGATTGCCTGTAAAGCCAAAAGGACCCAGATTTAATTCCCCTGGACCCATATAGTCCAGATGCTCAAGGTGGAGCATGCATCTGGAGTTCATTTGCAGCTGCTGGTATGCCCACTCTCTCTCTCTCTCTCTCAAATAAATAAAAATAAAAATAAATTTAAACATTGGGAAAAAAACCATGTGTCTTTGGTGGCTAAAGGGAAGTAAAAATATTTGAGTGCTCTTTATACCAGACACTGCCATATACTTTATATACTGTTGTCTAGAGAAAGTTTTTTTTTTAATAAGTTTGACCAGTCATAGTAAACAGATGATCACAGCCTTGATAAAGGTTTTTTTTTTTTTTTAAGGATAGCAAGTCATTAAAGTGAGTGAGCAAAAAAGGAAATATTTAAACAGAAGCTCGTATGCAAAGTAAATACTGAAAAATACCTTTCCATTTAAATACACTTTACTTGATCATATGATTTTCTTAATTTTGATATATATACATAACCAGCAACAATGTAGTTTACTCTTAAAAATTCAGTATTAGGCTCATATTAAATATCCTGAAAGAAGCACAACAAAATTTTAAAAATAATTGAATCTTTGAATATATAAGTCATAGTCTATCTAAACATGGATATATATTCTTCAAAGCTAAGAATACAAAGAATTTAGGTAAAGAACACAAATATATGGAAGAATTGAGTTTACTTCCAGATGTCTCAGAAATACTCAACAGACTTCTTTTACTGAATGCCCTTTGCTAATAACTTCAAGGTTAAAGTGGACCATGAAAAAGTAGTAAGAATAGAGGTGGAAACCCCAGATATTCTCTTCCAAATACTTAAAAGTTAAAGCTAGTGCCATTTTCTTTTTTTAAATATATTTTAATATTTATTGACAACTTCCATAATTGTAAACAATATCCCATGGTAATTCCTTCCCTCCCCCCACTTTCCCCTTTGAAACTCTACTCTCCATCATATCCCCTCCCCCTCTCAATCAGCATTTTCTTAAATTAGTATCAGTGGATCATCAGTAGTTAACCGGTAATTCTATAGAGAGTACTTTAGATGAACAAACAAACTCACATCTTAATAACTGTTCTGAGTAGGGTAACGTTTTGATTAAGAAAATAAAAACACAGCGTTTAGGGATATTTAACAACAACATACTACTTTTTTTCGAGGTAAGATCTCGCTGTAGCCCAGGTTGACCTGGTATTCACTCTGTAGTCTCAGGCTGGCCTTAAATTCACAGCAATCTGCCTACCTCTGCCTCCAGAGTGCTGGGCACACCAGTTTTTATTCTGTGCTTTTTGACTTTTTAGCTTATGTCATCCACACCCTCCTAAAATATGCCCTTCTCTTAAAGATGAAGAAGAAAGACAACTAGGTGATTGACGGAATGTGGAAGGTGAGACTCATGGGCAGGCCTGTGTACGTGAATAAACTGATTTTGCTATGTTGCTTGTCTAATAACTAGACATCTTTTCCTGTAAATAGCACCTTGGTTCTCACAAATATCCACGCAATAGGAACAATATTTAATATCAGTACAGATCAAAGAACTTTGGTCCTTTGCTTATTTTTAATGAAATTTAACATGACAGTTGAACTCCCTGGTTCCTAGATTAATTCAGTTTAATGTGGTGGCTTCCAAAAATGCCAATGGAGAGATTCATTTCAAAGAAACAAAATCAGTACGGGAGATTATATCCTGCCTGTTGTTTTTGTAGCTGAGAACTCTTTGAAAAATACTTATTTGGGGATGATAGTTGTCTGTTTTTCAGTCCTTATTTGTAAAAAGAAAAACTGAAGGCCTCTGTCAGTCTCCACGACTACGGCGATGCTCTACTGCGCCTCTTGTACTCCTTTGCTGACGAGAGTGCTTACGGAATCACCGTGTGCAATCTTAGGCATTCAGATGTAATCTTAGGCTGCCAAGACCCATGGTACAGCTGTTAGGAAACACTTCAGGGACATTTGGATGCAAGGGCATCCATGTTACATGCTCTTCACAATTCCCAAATGCAAATTTTAGTGGTTTAAGGGAGGAGCAAATTTTCTCAATGATAGTCATTTTGCAGAAAAACCCACTTGATCTGAAAAATAAATACTTGTTTTTAAATACTTTTTAAATGTTTGTTTATTTTTTGGGTTTTTCTTTTTTGGTTTATTTTCATTTAAGAGTGACAGACAGAGAGAGAGAGAAAGAGGCAGAGAGAGAGAGACAGAGAGAGAGAAAATGGGCACATGAGGGCCTCCAGCCTCCGTAAACGAACTCCAGATGCATGCACTACCTTATGCATTTGGCTTACATGGGTACTGGGGAATCGAGCCTCGGACCAGGGTCCTTAGGCTTCACAGGCAAGCACTTAACCACGAAGCCATCTTTCCAGCTATGTTTTTAAATATTTTGTTTCTTTATTTATTTGAGAGAGGAAGAAAGACAGAAAAAAAGGAAGAGAAAGAGGCAGACACAGATAGTAAAAGGGCAGGTATGGGCATTCCAGGGCCTCCTGCCACTGCAAACAAATGCCAGAAACACGACCACTTTGTGTATCTGGCTGTACATGGGTCCTGGGAAATTGAACCTGGGCCATAAGGCTTTGAAAGAAAGTGTCTTTAACTGCTGGGCCATCTCCCCAATCCCAAGAAATATTTTTTAAATGTAAGAAAATAATTTTAGCAAGGCATGGTAAGTCACATCTATAATCCCAGTATTCAGGAGGCTGAGGTAGGAGAGTCAGCAGTGAGTTCAAGGAGAGCCTAGTTCAGAGTGACTGACTCAAAAGAAAAGAGACGAAAGAAAGGAAGAACAGGAAAGAAGGAAAAGGAGGGAAGAAAGCAAGAGAAAAGAAAGAATGGGAGGAAGGAAGGAAAGAAGAAAGAAGACAATTTTAGGACAGATTAGCAGAATAGAACCATTCTTAAGTTCATTATAATTTTTTTTGGCATGGTAGAAACAAACACAGTAAACAAAAATAAGAAGTTGTCCATCACTCTAAACCTTCAGCTATTGTTAAGAAGAAAAAAAAAACAGAGCTTACCTTTTTTTCTTTTCCTTTTCTTTCTTTCTTTCTTTCTTTCTTTCTTTCTTTCTTTCTTTCTTTCTTTCTTTCTTTTTTAAGATCATCTCTCTTAGGAAACAACCCTAGTCCTGAGCTGAAAGAAACATTATTTTAAGATTAAAAAGAGAGCCATGAAGTATGATGGTGGACAGATTAGAACATAGCTTAGTTGTGGTGCACTTTAAAAGTGACAGAAAGAAGCCACATGTGGTGTTACATGCCTTTAATCCCAGCACTTGGGAGGGAGGCAGAGGTAGGAGGATTGCTGTAAATTCAAGGCCAGCCTTGAGCTATGACTACAGAATGAGTTCTAGGTTAGCCTGGGCTAGAGTGAGATCCTACCTTGAAAAAAGACAAATGCAAAGTGACATAATGATTCGGAAGATGGTGAGCTGGACAGAGACACAGGGAGAAAAGTAAGGAATCCCTTCACCTGTGTAGGACTCCATGCTTCTCATTTAGAATGAATGGGCTGAACTGGATGCCCTCCAAGCTCTCCAGTGCAGCCTAAAGGCGTATATGGCTGGGAAGTTTTGATTTGTTAGTAGAGAACTTTGTGATTCGGGAGCATGTCTGCAGTCTTCACGACCAGGCATGAAGTAGTTAAACGGAAAGACCCCAAGCAGCTGCCACAGGAGGGGTCTACTGCTGGCGGTGGGAGTTCCTTTGTAGCTAAACTCAGTCTGAAGCTGGTTCTGCTACAGGGAGGGAGGGAACGCTATAAATCAGCGGACCACAATGTGCTGGGATAACAGACCACAGTGAGGGAATGCTCAGAGTGTAAAAGGAAGTCATAAAACAGGCAGACAGAACCAGAGGGAGAGAGGAGACTAGTGAGAGCAAAGCCCTTCTCTGAGGCAAGTCATAACTGCAGAGGGGTCCGTGGAGCACCTCAGAGGAGACAACTTCCTTTAAAAGGAGTGGGTATGATTCCATACCAATTCTGAACTTCGAGTAGTTGCAAACGCAAAATCTGCTCCTTTCCTATTATTGATATCAGGACTTTGGGAGTAGGGAAATAGCCAGCCTTCCCAGCAAAGACCACACACACAAAAAAAAGAAGAACAGAATCCAAAGAATGTAATGGGGGGGGGGGGTCCCTGGGTGGCACAGAAAATCAGACAGACCTAGAGCAGAGGTGACTCCTTCAGCCAGGCTGTCTTTCTCAGAAGGTGAAACTAAGACAGGAATGAGCCTTCATCCTTTAGGATGTCTGCCATGTCTTATATCACACTCCGCTCATGACTGTCTAGCAGTTAGTCATGTCAGCCTCATTCCATCCCGGAGGTTCAGTTAGTACCAAAAAGGTTTCTTGTACTTACAGTGTTCTGCATTCAAGAAACCTTCCAGGTGATGTGGGGGTTGGAGATATGGCTCAGGGGTTAAGATACTTGCTAGCAAATTCTAACCACCCAGTACCCACATAAAGCCAGATGTACAAAGTGGTACATGCACCTGGAGTTTGCTTGCAGCTACTGGAAGGCCTGGTGCACTCATTCTCTCACTCTGTCTCCTTTCAAATACATAAATTGTTTTTAAATATTTTAAGAAAAGAAACCCTCCAGGTGATGTCGTGGAATATGCTAATGCTTGGGTAGACCCGAGTTTTCAGTGTTCCCCAGACTTGATGTCCGGAGAATGGCAGTCATGACAGAAATACTCTTTAGGTCATACTCCTCTCCCCAGGCTTCCACACGCCTGTGCTCATTCCATCCACAGAGCAAGGCTGGTGTTCTTACCACCCTTTTCCAGATGAGTAAAACAGAGGCGTTAACAGCTGATCAGCTGATTCGTCCACAGTCACATTTTAAGCTAGCTAATATTTGAGTGTTTCTGACACCTTGAATGTCAATTGAGTTTTGATTAAATGGGCATCAGTCTAACTAGACATCAAATGCTATTGTTGACACAGAGGGCACATGCATTTTGTATGTCCCCTACTCTTGATATACTCTCATTCTCTTAGATGAGATAAGCAGTAGATAGCTTACTTTTTACCCTATTTCACGAGGGCTATGATACCTGTAAGCACAGAGAAGGGCTCTCAACCCAGGGGCCATTTTGCCCCTCCCAGACGGTTTACTAAAGCCTGAAGACAGCTTTGGTTGGCAGTACTGGAGAATTGACTACAACTGACGTCTAGTGTGTAGAAGTCAAGGGTGCCATTCACGACTCATCTGCAACAGAACAGCCGTTCCCAGCGAAGGAAAGTGGCCAGATTGAGACAAGCTGACACAGAATATCATGGGATCATCTCGGAAGGAGATTCAGATATCCCTCGTCTGAAGATGGAGGCTTTATTGTGAAAGATTAGAAGCAAGATTCAAGATGGACAAGGAGAGATGAGTAACAGCATCTTGAGTATCCAAAAATAAGAACCTGCAAGGCATGAGGAACAAGAAGTTATGTGTCACATCTGAGTGTCATTTGACCCAAGCTGAGGCTGAGACTGGAAAGGAAAGTTAAGGGCAGCTCACAGTGCGTGTAAGGCACAGGGCTCATTCCGAGGCAGGAATGAGCCTTCATCATCTAGGGCATCTGTTGTGCATTGCATCACACTAGGCTCGTGACCGTCTTGCATGTCAGCCTCATTCCGTCATGGAGGTACAGTGATTTCCAATACCGGTTCTTGTATTTATAATGTCCTGCATTAAAGAGATCCTCCAGGTGCTCCTGTAGGAGATGCTATGTCTTGGGTGGTGGCGCAGGATCATGATGAAGTTCTAGACCTCTGATAAAGAGGAAAACGCTGGTGGTTTTTACCAGGGAAGTCTATGGTTAGGTTCACATGCCTGCTAGCTTGTTACATTTGTGTGGAACAGAGAACCTCAAACATCATCTGAATGTGAATTTAAAAGTTCAGGTTCCTGATAGCACTCTCTCTCTCTCTCTCTCTCTCTCTCTTCTCTCTCTCACACACACACACACACACACACTCACACACTCACGCCCCAATAACCTAAAGCAGTAATGCATGAATCTGAACTGGGTGTTTGTGAATGGCTGGAACCTCACAGCAGCTACTTTCTGCATTCTGTGGGCTGGGAGTGGAGACGTCCTAAGGAAATGTACCCTCCCTGTGACCAGAGCACACCCTCTTGGCAGACCCCAGGTAGCCCCGAGTTGCGGCTACAAAGGCTGTCAAGCTTCTCTGTCCACAAGCCTTGTTGGTACAGCGAGAGCTGCTTCCTGTTCCCAGAGAGCTTCACCCTTGGGCTTTCCTATCCCTCTTCCCTAAAGTTGGCTACTCCTGTGTCCTGTCACATAAAACTGTGAACTGAGGTCTCGGACTTACGTCATGTCAGGCACAGTGGGGCGAGGCTCCACCAGCGTGCATTCTGGTCTCTGAGGCTTTACTTTGGAATTGAAGTTGCAACTCATTCTGCGACAAAGCTGTCCCCTGGCTCCTGAATGCTTTGGCTCTGGTTTTGGGTCAGCACGAATGGAAATAAGCATGCAAGCATCGCAGCCTTGAAAATTCCGCTCAGAGCCGAAGGAAACCTTTGCACTCTTGTCAGTCTCTGGAGCAGCTGCCTGTGACTTGCTTCACATGGAAATGGATGAATGTCCACAGGGCGAGGTCAATGGGGCTGCTGACAGACGTTGCACCAGGGAATTGTTTGCAGAAGGCTTCCTACAGCTATGCTGGTAGCGCGGGTAGCAGTGTGAGCTGTCTCCTCAGGTTGTCTTGCCACCATTCTCTGAGATTCTAAGTCCACGTAGGCTTAAAATCGAATAAATTAACAAATAATAAAGGATTTACAGGTAGAACCATAAGACCTAGCAGATGGAAGTCAGAAGTTGGGTGCCGTGATCACTGCCACAAAGAGGAAAGAAGATCAAACCCAAGTTTCCTGACTTTCAGTTCATGGCAATTTTCATTGCACAACAAGAGGCAAAGAGTCAGAAATGTTAATTTTATTGTGGAAGTTATCCAAAACCGTATGCTGTGACCCTAAGACACACACAAAAAAAGTCCTACCAGTGCTGTAAACAAAGTTTTTCAAACTTAGAAAATAAATAGCAAGGAATAAACCAGAGAGAGAGAGAGAAAGAGAAAGAGAGAGGGAGAGAGAGAGCGAGAGGGAGAGAGAGAGAGAGAGAGAGAGAAAGAGGGAGAGGCACCACAGAGGATGCTGAGACCATCACACTGGACATCCTCCAAAGGCACTACTGGCAGACTTACTGACAGGGTACAAGGGGCCAGTTGGAGTCCAAAGCAGTCTTGGTTGCTCTCCTTGTGCCCCAAGGAAAGAAGAAACATTATGTTCTCCTTGAAGGGGTGTGCACTGTCTTGGGATTTCTGGTTTTACCAAGTCCTTCATTGCTTTTACAAAGACAATAATGCCTTTTTTCCTGTATAGTTTATTTAAGTAAACAAGAAGGAGACAGCCAAGTGCTGTCTCCTTCACGAAACAAGACTTTTAAATTTTTATCTGAAGAAAGAAAGCGAAAGATCTGTTCTCAGTCTTGTTCCATGAGATAAGTTCAAAAGATAAACAGTTCTATTTGCAATTGAATTCAGCCGGGCAAATTGTTCTGTTTCCCACTACCCCCCACCCACGTTGTAGGTCCAGGACATCAAAGACTATTTAAGTGGATCAAAATGTGTTCCAAAGGTTTTGTGAGCTGGTCCTACACTCAGTCAATGTACTCCTGCAGAGGGCCTGTGGGAAGTCATTTACATGTTTTTGCTGGCAAAATGATCATTGCCAAACCCGCACATTTATTAGGGGCTGAGTAGATACTCCTCATGAGGTGTGGAAGGTAAGAACATACTCTGAACACAGGAACAACATTCTGAAAGACTTAGAAGGACAAGCTGCAGTCAGTCTGATATTGGTTTCAGTTCTGGGCTCACCCATATCCCTAACATGTATAACAAGTCCCTCCACTTTCATTTGAATAACAGGACTGCTTCTGGCACTTAACCTTTGGATTATTTGTATTAAATGGAATAATTAATTTATTAAAGCAGTATGGCATAGTCATTACTCAATAAGTATTGAGTTTTTACTAGGTAGAGACTAAATAAATAAATGTGGCATTTATTTTCTAAAGATGAAAAAATATCAATAATAATTGGATAATTAAAATAAAGTCATAGTTATATTTATAATGTACTATATCACAATAATATAATTAAAACTAACAAATAACTAACATACTTAGAACTATATACTTGTGTACCTGAAATATTCTCCTTGAATAGTATCTGAATTTTCAAGTTTACTTTGTTAAATTTATTATTTATAGTTAGAGAAAGAGAGAGAGAGAGAGAGAGAGAGAGAGAGAGAGAGAGAATGGGCATTCCAGGGCCTTCAGCCACTGCAAAGAACTCCAGATATATGTGCACCACTTTGTGCATCTGGCTTTATGTAAATACTGGGAATCCTACCCAGGTCATTAGGCTTTGCAGGCAAGCACCTTAACCACTGAGCCATCTCTCCAGTCCTCAAGTTTACTTTTGACTTCAGTGTAATGCCATACTTTTGCTTATTTCTTCATGGGTTTATTAACGACTAACCCTATCGTTAAGGAACTCAGGGGAGATTTCCCAGCTAACGTGATCATGGTAAGCTCCCTTATGAAGACTGTCTGCATTGCATGAGACCCAAATGTTACTTATCTAAAGAAACCTGTAGCAAACTTGAATTGCTCTTGTGTTGTTACGTGGCCACATAAAATTAGTTGTTGGTAAGGAAAAGGCTACATTCCCACATCTAGAAAGGGGGAGGGGATTAGAATCCATATGTGTCCTCCTGCATGAGTAGTGCGTTGGGGGACCAATTAATGGCAAAAAAAATTATTTTCATGACCATAAAGTCCTTATAGATTTCTTTAGTCACATCCAACCCTATGCAAAAAAAAAAAAAAAAAAAAAGTATAGTCACATTCTTCTTTTCAAGGACTTTAAAACTGAACATATACTTAGTATAGTCTTAGCATATAGTCAGTGCAAGCAAAGGCTCACACTGAGATTCCAAAAATATTTTCCTATTCTAGGCCGAACACTGACAATCTTAAGTCATGTGTGTGTCAACAATCCTGTGTTTGTATGTGGGACAAAGTGAATTATAAAGTTATTCATAATTTTATTATATTATTTACTTATGAGAGACACAGAGAGAGAATGGGCATGCCAGGACCTCTTGCATGTGAAATCCATACACACGTGTCACTTTGTGCATCTGGCTTTACATGGGAACTGGGAAAAGCTGAACTCTGGCCAGCAGGCTTTGCAAGCAAGTACCTTTAAGCACAGAGCCATCTATCCAACCCCAAGTTACTCATAATCTTAGTGGAAAATTCATCTGGGAGCCAGTGATAGCATTGCTTAACTTAGACAACACATCAATTATTAGTAACTTTCTCTAGCATTCCCCTCTGTGCTAGAGGAGTAAATACTTGTGCTAATGAAAATAAATTCAATACCTCACCCCACACCTGTTCTTTGTGCTGGCCCATTTCTGTTCATTACTTAACTAATTACTGTTGATTACTTGGAATTGAAAATCTTACCAAGTCCTCTCCTTTGGTAGCCTGTTCCAAGTTTTGCTGATTCTTTTCCACCTGTCTGTAGTTCCTGATGCCTCTCACCTAGACAGGCACAAGTATATCCTCCTTGGTGTCCCAGCCTGCTTTTCGCTGGCCTGTCTTGACTTTCTCCAGAGCCCACCAACCCTGTAATGCCCTGCCACTGGCTATAAGGCACAGAGCTGAGTATGGAATCGCTCTCAAAGTCCAAAGTCATTATTTGACCATGAATCATTTCCAGCTTTGCTTTCACTGTTTTCTGTGTTCTGTGCAATTTGGCTGAGCATGCTGTTCAACACTCTCTGCGGAAAAGTTAGACTTTTCAAACCCTTGGTTTTATAGAGACAATTCTTTTACCTACAGTCACATTCCTTCCCTTTTTTTCCTTTTGTCAAATGCCTGTCCTCCATGAAGCTCCCATCCCTATTCCTATCCCCAATACAGGCATCTAGACCAGAATTGATTACATGTTTCTGGGTCTTTCCCAGCAGCTTGCATTCAAATATTAAGTGTCCACTCCTCTCCTATTACAGACTTGCAGCTCTGAGAGCAGATACCTTGTTCTTGCCACCAGTGTTTGTTTTGCTCAGTGAAACATTGATGAAATTTCTGGCATTTATTTTGTACTCCTGTGCAATAAATATTGGTGGAACTGATGTGTTCATGACAGTAGTCAAGGAGTCTCCTGGAATATTCCCACTGCCCTGGCTGCTTCCAAAGACTCCGTGGATACGAGCCTGTGTCACTCTTAGTCTTAAACATACCAAAGTCTCTCTCTCTCTCTCTCTCTCTCTCTCTCTCTCTCTATATATATATATATATATATAATATATATAATATATATATATATTCAATATTTCAAGATTCAGAAGCACAAGAAATGAAATGCACAATTGTATCATTAAATCTTTTTTTCAGAGAACTGAGTATACCCTAGTGCAGTAGGTTCCCCTTTTCAAAGTATTTTTCCAAAACTAAACCATGAAAATATATCACCCTGCACACAAGAAAATGAGACTAATGCTAAATGAGAAACATACAGAGAATATTAAACAAACAAAAACAATAGACAATGTAGTTCTCAGGGCACAAGAGAGGATAAGCCCTCCCTCTACCCCTAGGCTTGCGTCCTGGCTCAACTTTCTTTAATAGTAAATCATGCCAAATTACTCAACACTGCTGAGGATTAGTGTCTTCCTCAGTAAAACACGAGTTCAGATTCCCAAGGTGTGGTCCACGTGGTGCATAATACATAGTAAATATCAGCGTGTTGTTTCTTTCCTCTTCAGTCGGAGCCTACTGGGTGGGCCCATCCTGAATGAAGGAACAGGCCCCCGGTGGAGCGGGGGTGTTGCACAGAAGAGGTCTATGTCACCCTTGCTATACCTATGTAGATCTTAGGCAGTTCCAAGGTTCTGGAAATTAACCGGTAAATAGTACAATATGTTTATATCAAAGGCATAGCCCTGTTCTTCATATTACTATTAGATCTTTCCAGTTAATGTTCTAGACAACAAAAAAATTGCCTTGAAGTGAGGGGGGTGATACAATGCTGGGGTGGAGGTGGGGTGCATGATAGCCTGTTATCCAAAAGGAAAACAAAAGTGCAGATCACTTTCCCAAATGCAATGACAGACACACCCTCAAAAGAAGCGTTAGTAAGGAGACCATCTGGCCAGCTTCCCAGAGGAGTCTCCCTGAATCCCACTGGTTGGGTGACAATGGAGGTGTTCTCCATGACTGAACGGAGAGGAGCGGAGTGGGCATCTTATAAGCTGCTGGAAATGAGCCAGCAAAACCACACCAGTCAAATGCAAGTTGAAAGCTAACATGGGCGGGTAATGGGAAGCACATGTGGGTGCTCTTCCCAAAATACAAACCTTATGGCTTCCCAAGGGAGAAATTTCCAGCTCTTCAATAGCAAGATGAAAACTTCCAAACCTTTAGCTTTGCCCGCAGGCAAACATGACAGTCATCCCCTTGTCCTGGTCCTCATCATCCTCTGTGCTTCCTCCTCCGCTGTGATACCCTATCACTTAAGTGACTATGTCATATTCCTAGGAAAAATGAGCTCCTTTTTTTTTTTTTTTTTTTTTTTTTTTTTGATTTTTCGAGGTAGGGTTTTCACTCTAGCTCAGGCTGACCTGGAATTCACTATGTAGTCTCAGGGTGGTCTCCAACTCACGGCAATCCTCCTACCTCTGCCTCCTGAGTGCTGGGATTAAGATCTGCTTTTTTTTTTTTTTATTGGGGGGTGGGAGAATTTACAGTTAATCTTAGCTCTCTTATTTGTTTTGCCTTTGAGATCCTTAGTTGGCTAGAGATGAGACATTCCAGTGTGCCATCATTTCTCTGCCGCCCCCCACATCCTCAGATGAAGAACACTGGTAAATCAGTCTCCCCCAACTTTAGGGAAAGGGACCACCCAGCTAAGACTGCCTTATCTTCTTCCCACTACTCATCACTGGCATGTCATGGTGAGACATATTTGCTGAGGCTTCCAAGTTCCATTCCCACCCACCCACGCACCCCCCCATAAAACCCCACAGGATTACCACTAGAGGAATGGTATTAGAATGGGAGTGCAGGTGTGGGGGGGGGAGGGGGGGAGAAGGGGTCACAATAGGAAAACCTTGAAAATGAATGTTTGCATAAGGATATAAAGAGGAAAACAAAGAAGCTTATTCTTTTCTAACTTAGCACTCTTAAATAATCCGTTATTATGGATTCGCATCGGTCATTACCATGGATCATATTCTCATAAGAGTAAAACATAGGAGCATGTAATGGATTTCCTCTCACAAAACTGTCTCCGGTCCCTTAATGGTGTTTAAGCCAAGCTGAGTACTTTGTGTACGGTCCCTAGTGCAGTGATTTGCATCTCCCTCTTCTGGGTTGCTGGGCTGGAGCTGGAGCTGGCAGCTGTCTCAGTCGGATTCTGGCTGAGAAAGGTAAGGATCTTTTTCTTGCTTGTTGGTTGAAAGACCTAAGAGAGAAATGTTGAATGTCTGTTGGGGCCAGGGGTGGGAAAATCGGTACCATTCATGCATTGGGAGATTTTTCAGAAAAGTTCTCCAAACTTAAGGCAGTCTCCCTAAAACCCCTGTGATTTTAAAAAGAGCAGGGAGGTTTCCTCTCCCTCCTGAAAGGAGAGCTTGTGGGAAGAAAGCTGGAGGAATTGTGATGGTATTTTGCACCTAGGGGGAAGGTGTCCCTGAAGGGCGTCCCTAGGATGTTTAATGCCATGCAGAGAGAATGGAAGGAGGAATGGACATGCAAAAGTCTGGGCCGGAATATCCAAGAGTTCTCTTTGAATTTCCAATGGCAGCAGCCGTTGGTTCAAGCTGCGGGTGATCAGTATCAGCTCTGACACCGGTTCCCATGAATCCCCAAACTTTCTACTTTGAATTTGCCAGTGCCGCTCATCGGTGGTCTGCTTGCACCTGGAGACAAATGTCTGTGCACAGAGGCGGATGCTCATGCACTGTGCAAGCAGAGGCGTGACTGAGACACCTGATGCCTGAAGAAGCATCCGAGGTGGCAGCAAACCTGGCCACGGCTCTACTCACTCTCCCTCTTCAGGGACTCACCTCACCACGGGGAAGGGTGCTCCTGGCCTGTCCACAAGGTCACTTCTTGTACCTTTCGACCTAGGAAACAAGGGAGCATGGTCATCAACAGGAGCTGGTGATGATCCCATCTGCCTTAGGGGTCATTTATTGGGCATTTGTTTTGTTTTTAGAGAAAACAGCCTTGCTAGGAAATAGAGAGGATTTGTGCAGGAGTTTTCAGCTGGGAAGACTGGTTCTTTTCCAGAAAGTTCTAGTTGATGTGGTCCAGGCCTCACATCACCATCTTCTCAGGGCATGTTTGACAAGGCCTGAGGCTCTGATGATATCCCCAGTGACATCATCCCTTGTTCATGACGGCTTCTTTTCTTTAGGTCCCACATTAAAGTTCCGAAGATACTGGCAGTCCAGTGTCTAGAGAGTCGACAGGTGCCTGCCATCCCTAGCCTACTGAGCCCGTCTGACTTAGCCAGCTCTCAGGGACTTCTCAAAGTTATTTCTTGAAATGAAGAAGTCCTCCCGCTGGCTTCCATTGTAGTACAAGGACTCTGGGTCTCTCTCTAGGCATTGTAACTAAGCTAGGTTGGACGGAGGAGAGTTTATAGGAAAACTGGCAGAACAGGTGGAATGTCTGAGTCGATCTGTAAGGAGTCGGCAACATTTTCACAAGTCAAAGAAATAGAGGGTGGACAACTTTTAGCAACACACGGGGGCAAGTTGATAATGGTCTCAAAATAAAAATGAAAAAGAGGGATGGGGATGTAGCTGTTTGGTAAAGCCCCAGCAGGCATGTGACCTTGGGCTCAATCCTCAGTATAGTACAAAAAAAAAACCAAACAAACAAACAGTGACTGTGTCCAAACCAAGAGTTTCTTTCTGCCTATGTGCCCTTTGTCTGATTTCTTTCCCTCCACCACCTCATTTTCCAACTAATGAGAATTTGTATTAATGTGTGTTATTGCTTGATATTCTATCAAAGCCATAGTAGTTGCTCTGGAAATGTCAGCAATGACAATGACCACAATTGCAGTAAGGCTAACAGTTACCTTCCAGCATAAGCAGTAAGCAATCCTCTTTAAATCAAGGTGATCTCAGATTCCCTCCTTCTCACCAGAAGCATGGATATTCCTCCCTCCCCCTTTCTAAATGAATGGACGTTGGACAAGAAGGCTGTGAGCTTCAGGTGACCATCACACTCACAGACAAGGGAGAATCCTAGGTAAACCTAGGCACATGGACTTTTGTTGGCAGAGAGGGTGGATTCAGCTGCCCAGTGACTTCACAGCTGTCCCTGCCCTCGGGGAGTGTCTGTCTCCCAGCCCTGTCCCTCAGCTGGTTCTGTTTAGCTGACTCTGGGATTCTCTTGGATTCTCTTATGAAAATGTCTGATGGGTGGGCAGGAGGAAGATCTGGAGGCTGGCTGGGGAAAAACTGAGTAATTCAAAGCAGCCTGCTTAATAAACGCTGCGAGAGATAGAAAAGTAAGTGGTGGCTTCTGTCTCTGGGGACTCTGTAGCAATGATCCTGAATCATTATACCATTGAGCAGAGTTGGGGGAAGCCAAAACTCACACTCTGCTGGCAAATGAAGGAAGAAAAAAAAAAAAAAAAAAACAAAGAGGGAGGGGCAGACTGGAGGGGGAGGGCATAAAAAGAGAGTGGGAGGGAAAAACAAGCGGCATTTGAGGGCAGAGATAGCTTGAGAGAAGAGCTCTGGGATTGAAACTCCAACCCACAGTCAAGTATTTTTATGCCCTTTTTGTTCCCCAGAAGCAATCCATGACCTGTCATTTTATCAAGAGCCCAGCGGGTGACCGACTCCTTCCCAGAAGTTGAAAGAAAATGCTCACCCTTGGCTGATTAGGTTCTTCCTTTCCAAATAAGTGGCTTCCCTGGTAATGGGCTGCGTCTCTCTGAGGTGAGTAATTTGGGGACACATCTTTGCTTTTAGATTAAGGTTATTTCAGCTTTTGTTCTAGGGAAGAGAAGAGGTTTTTTGTTTGTTTTGCTTTGTTTTGTTTTAACTTAAGTGAGAGAAAGAGGGAGAGAGAGAGAGAGAGAATGGGGTGAGCCAGGGCTTCTAGCCACTGCAAAGAAACTCCAGATGCATGTGCCACCTTCTGCACCTGGCTTACATGGGTCCTGGGGAATCAAACTGAGGTCCTTTGGCTTTGTAGGCAAGCACCTTAACTGCTAAGCCATCTCTCCAGCCCCCCCCACCCTGTTTTTTTTCTAAAATTAGACAAAATGTCAAATATCCTATAACTGACCAGTATATCTTTAGGATATCATTGAATAACAGTGATTAATTTGCGTGTGTTACAACTTACATGCACGTTACATCCAAGGAGACAACGCTAATACTTTGACTGCTCAGGGAGTGACATCTTGACCTCTGAGGTTTGATTCAGGGCTGTGTTTATTTTCCATCTCTGGTTAATATATTCAAAGGATTAATGTAATCAAAATGTTTCAAGTGTCCTCCTGTAAATTCACGGTCACTGCTTCTCCACGGCCCCAGACAGTGACAGAACTTGTGTGAGTACCAGACTACCCCTGCTTTCTCATGGAAGCATTTTAGCCAGATTCATTGGACCAAGGGTCTTGAGTTTATCCTGAAACAGCCAGCTTCAAAATTGTTCACAAAGGGGAAAATTTTGTACACAAGTGATTAGGAGAACACTGAATTTGCTAAATTTCATTGACAATGCTTATTTGTGTAAGCATGTCCCAGTATACCTAGTATCAAAATTCCTTAAGTTTAATTTGCAAACTGACAGCTAATTACCTTAATTGCTTGTATATGGGAATGCAAAATATAATAATAATATAATAAATTACACCTTATAAAGTTGCCGAAATTTCTTTTTCTCAGATATTCCTTTACAAATGGCTAGGAGGATATCGCCACATTTCTAATGACAAATTCTGACTTCATTGATGCCGATTTTTTTTTTCTCCTTTTTCTGACTGTCCATCCATCATGGGGGTGGGGGAGATGAGAAGGTGCTGGGTTCACATTGCACCATGTTCAGGAGTCGTCAGTTGAAAAAGGAGAGCATCATTTGTAGCCTGACTGCTTATCTTGACATTGATTTCATGAGCAGTGAGTGATGATAGCCTGGAGAGAATGCTTGTCATGCCAACAAAATTGGCAGAATTTAAGTTGCTGGGGGTCTTGGGACTGTTTATAGCACATTCTCCTCTTGACTGAGGCTGTCTTGGATGAAGATTCAGGTCCTTCTGTGATGGGAGAAGAGAGAAACATTGACAAAGCCAAAAAGCCTTTATAAAAAATATATATGCATATATATAGTATAAATAAAAAAATATAAAATGTGTAAATATTATATATATATATATATATATATATATATATATATATATATATATATGTATGTATATTTGTAGAGCAGCAGGGAACATTCAACTCTGTCAAATGCTTCCTGCTTTTCTGTCTCCCCTGCCTTTAGCATAGCAAGGCAAAGAATGCAAGCAATCAGAGATTACAGATCAGTGATGGAGATGTTCCCCCTGTCTCCTGGGAAGGAGAGGATTCTGGAGCCTTCTATTGGCAGGCCCATTCTGCTGAATTAGCTGAGGTCTCCTGCCTTCTTCTCCACAGCTTCCACCCTCTTGAGGCTCTCCAGATCTAAGCTGTGAACCTAGCTGAGCATCATCACTGGAAAAAAAAAATGACTGAAGAACCCATCAAAGAGATCCTAGGGGCCCCAAAGTCTCCCACACCTGTGATAATGGAGAAAAGCCCCAAGGGCGAAGTAGTGGTCACCACAGTTCCCCTGGTCAGTGAGGTCCAGCTGATGGCCGCCACTGGGGGTGCTGAACTCTCCTGCTATCGCTGCGTTGTCCCCTTTGCTGTGGTGGTCTTCATTGCTGGGATCGTGGTGACTGCCGTGGCTTACAGCTTCAATTCCCATGGTTCCATCATCTCCATCTTCGGCCTGGTCCTTCTGTCATCTGGACTTTTTCTATTAGCCTCCAGTGTCTTATGCTGGAAGGTGAGACAAAAAAGCAAGAAGAACAAGAGACGTGAGAGTCAGACAGCTCTTGTGGCAAACCAGAGAAGCTTGTTTGCTTAGGACTGAATGAGACCAAATGGGAAATGTCACCCCTAAACCTGCTCTGACTTGGTTAGCTGATTCACGCAGAACCAGGGCAGGAGGGATTGGGCTAGAAATAGGGAAGTGGGAGTAGGGGAGGGGGGAGTCCTCCTTGGTGAGGAATAACCTGTCTTCTGTTAATGTCTTCTTTGTGAATGTCTCCTTTAATGACAAACTTAATCTTAAGGGCTATTTCTGAGACAGTGGCATCAACTGTCTCTTTTTGTTAAACATTTTGGGGGCTAGAGGAGAGGAACAGAAATAGGTAACATTTGGGTCACCTTGGAAAGCCACTACGGAATGACGAGGAGATGATGCTCCTCACCCACCACGGCTCCACAAGAAGTAACCCTGAAAAGAATGCTCTGAGAAGCCAAACTATAGACATGCTCTGCCCAAGGCCTATGTAGGCTTGGCATTTGCATGTATCTGTGAAGTTCTGTGATAACTGTTGCTCAATAAGCTGATTTTCTGACATCCCTTTTTGTTTTACACTTTCAGTAACTCATCACTGGTGGTACTTTATCTGGAAGAACAGACTAATATTTTTTTATATATTTTAACATTGGATGGTTTTAGGTGAAAGGCATAGCTAATAAATGACATTGGGGGTTAAATTAATATTGTAATAACCCGCATAGCACTTTTGACAATTTTTATACAAAAGCTTAATGTACATTTCATTCAAAATAATAAATACTCATTGCTGCTGAAACTTCTTAAATTGTTGTTTCTGTCCTATTTTTGTTTTCAGTCTAAACTGTCCACCTTTAAAAAATATTTATTTATGATAGAGAGAAAATAGTTAGAGAGAGAGAGAGAGAGAGAGACAGAGAGAGAAAATATGGACACACCAGGGCCTCTTGCCACTGCAAATGAACTCCAGATGTATGTGCCACCATGTGCCTTTGGCTTTCTTGGGTACTGGGGAATCGAACCTAGGTCCTTAGGCTTCACAGGCAACTGCATTAACTGCTAAGCCATCTCTCTAGCCCTGTCTACCTTTTTTTTTCTTTTGCCACAGTTGCCAAGTTTCAATTATATTTATCTCAAATGGACATGTTGCTTAATTTTAACTTTAGGGAAGATTTTTTATTATTTTCTGTTTTTTTTTTTCACTACCTCTGAAGAATAGTATTCACTACAGTTCAATATTCTAAAGATTTTCTATTCCATTAAGAAATAAGTAGTTGTTGTGGGTCAGAAATTATTTGCTGTACACATGTTTTCTGAGTGTTAACTATATGCCAGGTATTATGTAGTTCTGTAGGCTGCTAGTCGGTTGGTTGTAATCCCATGAAAATAAGGTTAGTATTCACATTCTCCTGGGGGCATTAAGCTGTCCTAACCCTCAAGTCCAGCCACAATTAGTTCTCATTCATATAGTTTAAGCCACATTAAACCAGAGCAGAAAAATAGTTAGGCATGAAGTATTAAAACTAGCAGAAAAGGATAAAAACAAATAGTCCTGGAAAGGCAGTCAGTTGAGGGCATGCATTAGGTATATAAGAGCCTCTGGCACTGGCTTCTCCTTCATCCCTGATCACCTTGGTAACTGGAAACAGCTGAATGCTTTTGGAGGGCACAGGGTGGCATGTGCAAATTTTTCACCACCAACTAAAAGTGAGTGAACTGTACTCCTGACAGTGCAGGCGCCCCAGGGGTTTGGATGTGTCTCCTTTCTGATCAAAGGTAGTGCAAAGCCTCCTCATTGCTTTTCTTTCTTTTTTTTTTTTTTTTTTTTTTTTTTTTTTTGGCTTTTCAAGGTAGGGTCTCGCTCTAGCCCACACTGACCTGGAATTCACTCTGTAGTCTCAGGGTGGCCTCAGACTCACAGCGATCCTCCTACCTCAGTTTCCTGAGTGCTGGGATTAAGGGTGTGGGCCACCATGCCTTTATAAAGAGACTTCTCAGGGAAGGCTCAGGGTCCTCATCCAGCTTCTCACCAGCCTCAGGCTGTAGCTCACCTCCTCCTGGAAGCTTTGGCTTCTGTCTATAAGTGCCTGCTCTTTCTTCAGCCATTCTTTATTGAGTCCCGAATGGCACCTTCTCAGTTTCTATCATGTTGATGGCTTAAAGGTTTTTCTTCCTCCAGGGTCCTTATAAGTATCTTGAAGAATAAACCACATGCTGTGTCTTTTTTTTTTTTCAATCCAGTGTGATGGCCAATGTGTTGTTTTTGCACAAATAAGCAATTCAGCATGGACTTAATTATGGTTCCAAATGAATTAAAGGAAAAGTCAGAAAGTGAGTGGGTGAGACTCAATTGTAGGTAGATCTAGACAAGAAATGATCATCTTTGTTCTGTCCCTCCTACTGCCTTTCAAAATACTTCAGGGGGTGGAAAGAATGTAAGAACCACAGGGTGGGAGGGACTATCCAGAGACATTTCCCTCCCCCCCCCCCATGACTGACTGCTGTTCTCACAAATCATAACCCCAAACTCCATAGTGAACACCAGTAATTCCACTAAGGGGGGCCCTCAGTGGAGTTGGGCAGGGAGGAGGGAAATGATGGTAACCAACACATGATGTAGCCATACAAAATTTCTACTTAATAGTTAAAAAAAAACCAAAACATTAATCGTTTCCTGCCACTAGGGGGCCTCATGCTGCTACCAGAGTCCCAAAAGAAATCCTGTGGAAAGACTTAAATTGTAAAGGCCAAAATGAGATTGTCTCTGACAATCCTGATGCCTCTATATTATGGATATCATGTAGGAGCAAAAGTAGATGAGGTACTTCAGTGTGTACTAATTTTAATTTTTAAGAGTGTCTATAGTAGCCTGTGTAAAACATGGGCTGAAAACAGATTTGTCATGCAGTGCTACTCATAAATTGGGAATGTACTTGAATGTGTTTAAACCAAGAGTACATGGTCAATGGCTGAGAGTGTTTATATCAGGCTGGTGTTGCTTCCAGGATGAGGAGATAGTTTCTCTTTAGAGACTTCCATAGTGTTTGAGTTATTATGTGGAGCAACAATGAATGAACTGTGTTCTTTGAATGAACTTTCAAAGAACATAGATTGAAGCCAGACCGGCTGGTGCATGTCTATAACCCCAGCACTCAAGAGACCGAGGCAGGAGGATTATGAGTTAGAGGTCAGCAAAGAAGGAACAGAAGGAAGAAGGAGGGAGAAGCAGAGAGGGAAAAGAAAGAATGCATGCCAGTTGAGAAGAGTGAAGTGGGACTTGAAGAGACATAGACATTAAATATAATAAAGTGGGAAGTGATTCAGCTATGTGGCAATGCCAGGAAGCTGCCGACCTTCTGACACTGAGAGGTTTTTTTTCCATTCATTCATTCATTCATTCACTAAGTCACCCAACAGCAACTGATCACATCCAACATTCCAAGCACGTGGTCCTGGAAATTGAAATGGTTAAAAGATATACATTGCAATTGAGTTGAGCTGAGCCTGGCTAATATACTTCACACATAAGTTTGAAAAAAATGGTAAAAAAAAAAGAGGCCTATACAGATAATCCACCAGTCTGAATATTAATCACACACATTTGGATTTCAGGTCCTCTGGCATCAAGATAGACTAGGAATACAACACCTCTTCTAATTTGGATCAAACACTTATATGAGTCTTTAGCATAATCTAATGGTAGTACAGTCTAGTCCCTGTCAGTTACACGATCCCTTCATGTTAATTACAGACTTTTTGTGTGGTTTGGTATTATTGCATATTAGTTGTGATTCAGCATTGATACATTAATGAATCAGTAATAATGAAGACAACTCCCTATGTAACTACCGAGGAGGCTGCCACCTCTTAGACATTCCCTTTGCCTAGGAACCTTGAAGAGTAGCAGGTTCAGGGGCTATTGCAGTCAAGGGGGTTAAGAAAGGCCTTGGTAAGCCAGCCATAGTGGCTCACTCCTTTAATCCTAGCACTCAGGAGGCAGAAGTAGAAGGATCGCCAGGAGTTCAAGGCCACCCTGAGATTATATAGTGAATTCCAGGTCATCCTGAGCTAGAGTGAAACCCTACGTCAAAAAACCAAACACCAAAATAATAATAATAATAAAAGAGAAAGAAAAGAGAGCCGGGCGTGGTGGCACACGCCTTTAATCCCAGCACTCGGGAGGCAGAGGTAGGAGGACTGCTGTGAGTTTGAGGCCACCCTGAGACTACATAGTTAATTCCAGGTCAGCCTGGGCCAGAGTGAGACCCTACCTTGAAAAACCGAAAAAAAAAAAAAAAAAAAAAAAAGGAAGGCCTCGGTGACATTATGGAATGGGTCATCCAGCATTGGGTATAGTGATCTTATCCTTACAACTTTCAGGTTCTCCAGCAGTGGGGATTGTAGTGGGGATTATGGACCATGTCCAACAAATAAAATTAAAGAAAAATAGAACTGCACTTTGCTCTACCTCAGCCTCCCATCAAAAAGAAAAAAAGAAAAAAGAAAAAAGAAAAGAAAAGAAAACAGATGATTTTCCATCTTGAGTTTGAATATAAAATGGATTGCATTGGTTCAGAAGAAAAGAGAAAAGTAGTAGGGTTGCAGCCATACAAACTTTGGAGAAGGCATAGCTGTGAACTTGCATGCTTTAAGGCAGGACGCGTATACAAAGCACGCTGCCTTTTTATAGAGTCCAGAGAGAGGAGGCACCGGGAGGCAGAACTCACAGTGCTAGACTCCTTTGCAACTAGACTCTATAAAAATTTGCTTGCATCAGAGGAAGGCAGACACACATTTTAGCACTTTCACAGTTCTAACTTAACCATGGCAGGAAGCTTTTGGGCCACGGGGAGAACAAGCTGCGTCACTGGGGACATTTGATTCCAGGATCTAGTGTCTATCACTTTGCCTAAGGTCATTAAAAAAAAATGCTAGGGTGTCCCCTTACAACATAAAGGCTTTGCCTCGCTGACAATTAAGGGGAAACACCATAGCACAATACACAGTGGACCAGGTGGATTAAAGTAACGTCTTTTCTGAGCAAAAGGAGAGGAATGACTGGCAGTTCTAAATCCAGGCGTCCTGGTCCCTCTTCAGCTTAGGACTCTGGTTAATGGCTACTTTGGTTTATCTTTCCTTTACTGGTTGCTCAAAAATCTCTGTGGCTCCAAGTCTTTGGTGTGAGACAAGATTTGGCAGAAGGTGTAATTCCCAGGAGCCACTTGACAGGGACTGGTGTTGCATTGAATTGTCCGCTGGACATACTAAAGACTTAATTGTTCGAGTGGAGCTTTGTGGATCAAACAGCAAACAGCAAGGACAGCTTTATTTAGGTTTGAGGAGCACCCTGTGGGCGCTAAGACCTCTGTAAAGGACAAATTGCATCTCACCTTTACACCCAGGGTTTTGGGCTGGGATTTTCAATGTGTGTCCCCTCTGTAAAGAACAGAAGAAAACCTTGAAAGTCTCCAGAAACAGGACCAGGAATGTTAGGTTACTGGGTCATTCATAGATGTCCAAACAGCTTAGATTATCGATGCCTTGCAAAGTGGTTAGCACTGGTAAGATTTTGTTTCCCTCAGTTAGTAATTGCTTGCAAATAGATCCCTTCCCAACAGAGAAAGAAATGTACGGGGTGGAGGTGGGGGCTAGGGTGGTGGGGGCGGGGAGCAGAAGAAAAAAGAAAAAGAACAGTGATTTTCATGAGCTAGTCACCGTCCTGCTTTCTATTTGGAGCTCAGCAGTGGTATTTGAAGTCTCCGGTGAAAATAAAACCCTTGAACTTGGAACTCTGGCTACGATGACATATTTTTAAATGGTTACGAAAGGAGTCTGAGCATTCAGTAGGGTCATGGCCAAGATTCTTGGGCCACTCTATGGATGGTACTTGAGATTCACCAGGCAGGTAGACACCTGTTTCACTGAGCCAGGTCAAGAAAAGGCAGGGCTACCAGGACAATAAGAAAAGGTGGAAGAAGCAAAGCCCTCTCCCCACCTTAAGTGACTCCCATAGTCTACAGCAGAAAATTTAATGACACTAGATATATTTAGGGGACGGAGTTGTCAAAACAAAACAGAGGTTTCAAAGAAAATAAAATACTAAAGAAAATCTCAAAACATATTAAATCAGGAAATAAGTGTATCATGAATTTGTTGGCACCTGTGGCCAGACTCACAGATATCAATTCACGGCCAGTCCTAGTGTGACTTCACTCTACCCTCAATTCTCATTTGTCACCAGAATATTTTGGAGTAAATATCTCATATAGCATGAAATGGATCATTTAAAGGCAAACTTTGATGTGATTTATGACTTGGTCATACATTAGTGAAATTAGATGCTACACATACAAGACAAATTAGGATCAGTTAAGCAAACAGATATTTTAAGAAAAATTTAAGCATATTTCTCTTGGATTTTCATACTAACTAAAATCAGGCTCATATTAGTTTTCTTATTTTTTGTATGCATTTGCTATTTTCTTTTCCAGATTAATTTATTTTTATTGACAGCTTCCATAGTTATAGACAATAACCCATGGTAATTCCCTCTGCCCCCCCCCCACTTTGCCTTTGAAACTCCATTCTTCATCATATCCCCTCCCCCTCTCCATCAGTCTTTCTTTTATTTTGATGTCATCATCTTTTCCTCCTGTTATAATGGTCTTGTGTAGGTAGTGTCAGGCACTGTGAGGTCATGGATATCCAGGCCATTTTGTGTCGGGAGGAGCTCATTGTAAGGAGTCCTACCCTTCCTTTGGCTCTTACATTCTTTCCACCACCTCTTCCGCAATGGACCCTGAGTCTTAGAAAGTGTAATAGAGATATTTCAGTGCTGAGCACTCCTCTGTCACATCATCTCAGCACTGTGGTGCCTTCTGAATCATCCCAAGGTCACCACCATCTGAAAAGAAAAGATTCTCTAGAAGAATGTATTTTGCTGTGTTTCTGTTTATTTCCATCCCTAGGCTACTTTGCTGTGGCTAGTATGCTGCCATCTTACCCAGAAGTCCCTCTTATTAGTTTTGTAAAAGTGTTCTGGGTGGTGCTGTCTGGTGGCTAGACAGTGGGTTATGTGCAGATAAACAGCAGACCTGCCATTGAGAGGGAGAAGGAGCATTTGAGAAACAAGAGTAGAGAGGAGACAATAATTGAGAAGGGTGCTGAGTGACCCCAGGAAAAGATGTGAAATGTAGTGTGAGATTTCAGCTGTCCCCAGAGCACAGAGACCACAGAACCACTGTAGTTACCTCGGTGACTGTGTGGTCCACAGCCAAGGCTTCCTCAGGGAGCTTCATCCTTCAGATCTTATTACTACTCTCCCCAGGGTGCTGCCCTTTCTCTCTTTACTCCCCCAAGTCCAAAGTAGAATCACAGAGGGCAAGAAAAGTTGGGAGGGAGTATCCAAATGTATTTATTTCCTAGGCTCCTCTGCCTATCACCCTACTTCCTCTGTTCTGTAAAGTGCAACGCAAGAAAGATGCTCCACACACAACGGCTGTTCATTTTCGTTGCATTTAATATGTGCAAATGATGCAGATTTGAGCAAGTGCATAAATTATAGAGTTGCTGAAGACATTTCTTATTTAATTAAGTAAGGATGAATCATAGGGCTACGCCTTTGCAACATCTAACTTTCCCCAGTACATTTAATTATATTTTGATAAATGAAAACTAAGTTATAAGTGTTTTAGGTTTGCAAACTAAGTTATATATGCTTCAGGTTTGCACACATTCAATCCAGTAGATTGTTTTGTTTTGTTTTGTTTTTGTTTTTGGAGGTAGGGTCTCACTCTAGCCCAGGCTGACCTGGAATTCACTATGTAGTCTCAGGGTGGCCTCAAACTCACGGCGATACTCCTACCTCTGCCTCCCAAGTGCTGGGATTAAAGGAGTGCACCACCACGCCCAGCTAGATGGCTAGATGTTCATTTTTTGTTTTCAACTATTTTTATTTTTTTTATTTTCAAGAAGAGAGAGAGAGAGAGAGAAAGAGAAAGAATGGGGACACCAAGGCTTCTATCCAAACTCCAAATGCATGCGCCACTTTGTGCATCTGGCATTATGTGGGTACTGGGGAATTGAACCCAGGTCTTTAGGCTTTTCAGTCAAGTGCCTTAATTGCTGAGCCATCTCTCCAGCCTGCAATAGATGTTTTTAAGCCTCTATTACATGCAAAGTACTATTCTAAATGCCAGAGAAGTTAAACAATAAGTGCTCAATAGACTCAAGAAGTTAGCAACATAACAGGACTCTTAAGCCATATATATATATATATATATATATATATATATATATATATATATTCCAAATATATATATATGGTGCTATGATTCTGCAATTTAAAAATACAAGTAGGGAAATATCTGACATGGATGGAGTTGAGGAATAACTCCTGAGACTTCTTAGAAAAAAATATTAGGCAGGGCGTGAATCAGAGGTGGCATTTCACTGGCTGAAACTGAAGAGAGGAGCATTCCTTCATGAATGAGAAAAGGGTAATAATGTATATGACCACAGGGGGAACGTGGTCAGGAAAATGAATGCCGCTCATTTTGGTGGGAGGTAGGTGATGTTTGGGGAGGAGGATGATGCTAGGACTTAAAAGGCAAGTTGATAAATATTTTTAGATACAAATGCTACTAAGATTTGGAGCAATTATTTCTGAACAGCCAATGAAAGAATTAGTAGACATTTATCACAAGTACTTCCCTGTTAAAGATGCTGTCTACTTCTTCTGCTTGGTATCTTCCATGCCAATCATTGAACTGCCTACTCTAATATTTTTTTTGTTTTTTATTTTTTGTTTTTTGTTTCAAGGTAGGGTCTCACTCTAGGCCAGGCTGACCTGGAATTCACTATTTAGTCTCAGGATGGCCTCGAACTCATGGCGATCCTCCTACCTCTGCCTCCCGCGTGCTGGGATTAAAGGCGTGCGCACCACTCCAGCCCTACTCTAATATTTTAAAATTACAGTCTAGGCGCATCTAATTTCAAAATTTCTAGGGCATTTGTTAACAAATTTAGATCTTATATTTTCTCCTTAAATCAAAGGTTTCAGGATTTCTAGGAGGTTAAACTTGGGAATCTGAATTTAAATTTACTGCCTTTTGGAGATTTTTCAAGCACATTGTATTTCTACAATAAAATGAGTTACTATGAATCCCTTATTTAACTTTGCTAATCCAATATATAGCCAATCTTATTTGATAACTGTCCTTAACTCTGAGTATTTTACAGTCAATCCCAGATTCTATTCATCTTCAAATATTTGACTGTGTACCTCTGAATGAAAAAAAAAACTTTAAAATTCCAATTACTAGTATACTATAGCTTTAAAATTATCAAGTTTTATTTTGTATCAAATATCTAGGGCTGGAGCGATGGCTTAGTGGTAAGGCATTTGCCTGCAAAGCCAAAGGACCCAGGCTCGATTCCCCAGAACCCATGTTAGCCAGGTGCACAAGGGGTCACATGCGTCTGGAGTTCATTTGCAGTGGCTGGAGGTGTGCACATTCTCTCTCTCCCTCTTTCTCTGTCAAATAAATAAAAATAAAATATTTAAAATTATCTAGCCAGTGTTCAAATTTCCCAGGGTTTCTCACAACTTTTGTTAATTCATATATTTTTAATTGGTGCACTAAATTGCACAGTGGGGAATTATGTGATCTTTTAATACATGTACACATTTGCAATGTCCAAATTAAAATAAGCGTATTCATGTACTCAAAATTCACCATTTCAAATACTCAAAATCCTTTGTTCTACCTTTTTTTTTGGGTGGGGGTAATTACAGTACATTAACAATGTCTATCATCACACCCCTGGGCAATTGTCTCACCATTTTTTAAAATCAAAGACAAAATGATGGGCTGGAGAGATTGCTCAGTGGTTAAGGCACTTTCCTGCAAAGCCTAACAACACAGGTTCGATTTCCTGGTACCCACATTAAGGCAGATGAACAAAGTGATGCATGTATCTGGAGTTTTTGTTTGCAGTGGGTAGAGGCCCTGGCATGCCCATTCTCTCTCTCTCTCTCTCTCCTCTCTCTCCTTGCAAATAAATAATAAAAAAAGACAAAATGACCTCTCTATATTGTAATGTGCTGATAAATCTATTGTCTGCCTAACCCTTTTCCATGACCTCACTTCCCACTTTGCTTCTTTTTAGTTTTTTTTTCTTTTTCCTTTGTTTTATTTTTATTTATTTGAGAGAGACAGAAAGAGGCAGAGAGAAAGAGAGAGAATGAGTGCACCAGGGCCTCCAGCCACTGCAAACAAACTCCAGATGCATGTGCCACCTTGTGCACCTGGCTTACATGGGTCCTGGGGAAATGAACATGGGCCCTTTGGCTTCACAGGCAAGCATCTTAACTGCTAAGCTATCTCTCCAGCCTTGCTTCTTGTTTTTTTGTAAAGAAATTTATTTTGTTTTATTTTATTTTATTTTATTTTATTTTACTTGCAAGGAGAGAGGGGGGGGGAGAGAGAGAGAGAGGAGAAAGACAGATAGAAAGAGAGAGAATGGGCATGCCAAGGCCTCTAGCCTCTGCAAATGAACTCCAGGCACATGTGCCACTTTGTGTGTCTGGCTCAACATGGGTACTGGGGAATCAAATTCAGGTAATTAGGGTTTACAGGTAAGTACCTTAATTGCTGAGCCATTTCTCCAATTCTCCCCCTCCCCTTTTGCTTCTTAATTGTTGAAGAAACTGAACTAGTTGTTTTGTAGAATTCCCTGTAGTCTGCATTTTGCTGTTTATATATTTTTAGAATGATTTAGCCTATCCTCTTGATGCCTATATTTCCTTTAATTTATATAATCATTAACAATTATGTCATCTTATTATTTATTAAGACTATGTAACAGTTAATAATTTCCTTGTTTGTTAAATGTGAAACCTTAACTAGATTAACTTTAATGTTTTTGTCATGGATGAAGGAAGGGTGAATTATCAACTATTTCCATCTGGGGGCACTAAATGTGTAGTCTTTTGGGGACATTTGGAGCCATCATGAATTTATTGGGGACTATGAAGTTTTCACACATTAAATCTCAAGGGTTCTGTCCCAGTCCTTCTTGCACTCTGCAGGTCAAGTTCTACAAGACAGAAAGTCTATCCTTTCCTTCTAAGAAATAGTTCAGGGCTGGAGAGATGGCTTAGCGGCTAAGCGCTTGCCTGTGAAGCCTAAGGACCCTGGTTCGAGGCTCAATTCCCCAGGACCCATGTTAGCCAGATGCACAAGGGGGTGCAAGCGTCTGGAGTTCGTTTGCAGTGGCTGGAGGCCCTGGCGCACCCATTCTCTCTCTCTTTCTCTCTGTCGCTCTCAAATAAATAAATAAAATTAAATTAAAAAAAAAAAAGAAATGGTTCTAGCAATATCAGATTGACCTGGTACAAGACAGTCCTTTGGAGCATAGGAATACTATGTAGTCAGGCCTTCTAAGACTTCCACTGCATAAAATGGCATACTACTCACATCTACCTATATACTTCAAATCATCTCCACATTACTTATGTTTCCTAATACAATTCAAGTGCGAGGTATATAGTTGTCATATTACACTATATAGGCAATAGTGACAAAAATGTTGAGTTTAGATGAAAAACTTTTCCAGACATTTTTAATCAACCCTTTGGTTGTATCCTCAGACATGGAAATCTACAGACAGAAAAGCCAACTGTTTGAAGAGTTTTTTATTAGTTTTCCTTAACCATGAAGCTAATATAGTTACTATTTCATATATGGATCAATCAATACCATTTGTAATCCACAAGTAAGTGTACATGTCCTTGAAGACAGCTGAAAAGGTTTTATTGACAGGATGCATGTGCAAGCCATTGGCGATGAGAGAGCGGGCACATCCCCAAACCTGTCAGGTAGGACTTTTGTCTCCAGCTCTGCTTCTCGCTGTTGTCCTTCCCTCACTGCAAACTCGCACCATTCCTCAGTGCGTTACGCTCTTTCAGGCATCCCTGTCCTCTCTTAAGCTCACACCACACCTTAAGCATAAGTTCATACTCATTTCTCCAGAAAGCAGAATTCATTCTGAATCAGAAAATAAATTATGAAATTAAACAGTAGAATGAGGAGAGCACACACCAGTCATAACTCAGATTTATTTGTGTAATTTTAGCTGAATATACTGAATAATATTTATTAGTTACAGAGATAGAATTCTTTTACTCTCACCCTCATTCACTTAACCCTTGTCATATGGCTACTGAAACTCTTCCTTATTAAACACTTTGAGTCCAGTGGCTTCCCTATTCTCCACTCCCATGGCAGCAGTAGCAAATGAAAATATCATAAGCATTTGGGGAGATGAAAGTAATGAGGGATTGATGCTATCTGTGAAAAGAAGAAAAAGAAAAAAGAATCACCCATGGTCTTACCTTTACACCTATCAAGATTCCTGAACTATCATTATTATTAAGATGATGTTATTGGGCAGCTAAAAGCACTTTTGCTTGCAAAGCATGAGGGCCTGACTTCGATTCCTGATTCCCTAGTGCCCATATACAGTCAGATGCACAAAGTGTCGCATGCATTGTTGCTAGAGAAAAATAATTTAGAGCAATTTCCTAAATCTCATTTATTCCCCTTAGGACCATACCCAGGGGAGAGACAGGGAGAATAGGGAACAGGGTAGATAAGGACTTTGGCAAGACAATCAGAGGCCTACTTAAGTATTTTGCCAGGATACTTTTTTTATAAAGCTTTATCTGTCTGACATCCAGATATACTTCCCCTCCTCCCCAACTTTCAAAGCAAATAGACTTTTTTTCCCCTTTATTAGTTAGTTTTGTATTCAGCAAATACAGTCAGTTTGGTACCATTATTAGGCTCATCCGTGACCTACCCCCTCCCCTTGGCCCCTCCTTGTTGAGGTATACGGGTCATGCATTGTGGAGTTAGCCCACATTTATGGGTAAGCTAAATGTCTCTGCATATCATGACCCAACATGTGGCTCTGACATTCTTTCTGCCCCCTCTTCCGCAAAATTTCCCTGAGCCACGTTGGGTTCATTTTTGGTCTGCTTCAGTGATGAGGTGTTGGGGGCCTCTGAGGCTCTGGCTCTCTGATTTGGTAGGAGTTGATTTTTCTCTGTGCTGATCTCCTTCCCCCTTGTGCTGGTATCTGGTTCATCAGGAAAACAGCCCCCTTGCTTGTTTCTCCAATTTTTCTTAGTTTCAGCCAGGGCCCTTTTGAGGTATGATGGGGTGGCTCTCTCCTTAGGATCTACATCTATCTGAAAAAGAGAAGCAGATTCTCCAACGGAGAGTAAGTTAGCATCAGGACAAATGAGATAACCCTTTTTTTTTATAGAGAATTTAATAGGTGTAGGCCCTCTTGTAGCCCACAATTGATGGTAGCTTGATATTGGAGAGTGGGCTTATGTTTGGATATGGTTCTGACTTGTTTCCTAGCTCCAGCTATGGGTCCCATACCAGTGAGGGGATCAGTTAGCCGAATTGAGAGCAGTTGGTTCCCCATCATGGCTGTGTGCCACCACTGCACTTGTGTGGGCATCACAACAAGTTAAGCAAATAAATTTTTGATTCAAAGGTACACACATGCACATATTCTCCTTCCATCAAGAATGAACATTAGAGACTAGAGAGATGGCTCAAAGGTTAAGGCGTTTGCCTATAAAGCCTAATGGCCTGAGTCTGATTCCCTACTACCCATGATAAGCCATATGTACAGAGGTGCACACATCTGGAGTCCATTTGCTGAGGCTGGAGGCCTTGGCATACCTAATTTTCTCTATCTTTCTGTCTCTTTTTTCTCTCTTTCTGCTTGAAAATGAATAAGTAAAATATTTTTTAAAAATGGATGAACATTAGTGATGGAGTGATTGCTCAGTGGTTAAGGCACTTGCCTGCAAAGCCTAATAACCCAAGTTCAATACCCCACTGCCCATGTAAAACCAGATGCACAAAGTGACACATGTGTCTGGAGTTCGTTTGCAGTGGCTATGGCCCCTAGCAGGCTCATTCTCTCTCCCCCATCTCTCTCCATGCTGGGCACAAACAAACTCCAGATGCATGCACCACTATGTGCATCTCGTTTTCTGTGGGAACTGGGAATCTAATCCTCAAACCTATGCAGTCAGGCTTTGCAACTAAGTGCCTTTAACCATTGAGCCATCTCCCCAGCCCCAAAATTTTCTTGTATAGAACATAATCTTTAAAGACCCTCTCACCATAAGGAGGGCATTTAATGTATGTAGAGCTGAGTCAGTCCTTTTGCTCATTTCTTCTAAAGTTTGCTCAGAGATAGTCAGAGAGTTTAATACAGGCAACTACCCTCTCTCTACCCGTCGGTGGGATGAAAGTGGTTTGGGCTAGGTGATAGTGTTGTTTTCATTTCCTTTGTTCTTGGTCATCCCTTCGCACCATTGATAAAATGTGGAGAAGATATACTTACTATGTAACCATGCAGGCAAAGTGAAAATAACTTACTGCAGTACTAGTCTCGACTTTGGATGACATAGCCTTGTCTCCACATAACTTCCCTCCAGATTCTTTAGGACATCTGTGTGGAGTCAGACACTGGCTCCCTCAGCAGGCATGATGATGCCTGGGCACTTTGTAAGGACGTCTGGAAATGCCCATCCACCTGTGTCTGAGATGGCAGTAGTAACAGCTGGTCATTATTTATCATCCAACAAAATCCTCAGATAAAGTTCATGTTGGCCCTGGCCTGACAGATTATCATTGTACCCAAAGTCACAATTCCAGTTCCATTAGCAGATTTACTGCTTAAAATCTAGGGGATCAGACCAGCTGCCTTCTGGCTTACTCAGAATTGTGACAAGTATAATCTTTACTTCTCCAGCATTGCTGTCTCTTCCTGTGTCTCCTTCCTTTGGGTTATTTCCACATACCTCTATGTCAATCGTCATCGGGTAGATTACCATACACTGTGTAGCAGTCAGGTTTGCATTACTGGTAGAAATCACCTAACCAAGAGCAGCTTGTGGGGCAAAAAAGGTTTATTTTGGCTTATAGGCTTGAAGGGGAAGCTCCATGATGGCAGGAAAAATGACAACATGAGCATAGGGTGGACATCACCCCCTGGCCAACATAAGGGGGACCATAGCAACAGGAGAGTGTGCCAAACACTGGCAAGGGGAAACTGGCTATAACACCCATAAGCCTGCCCCCATCAATACACTCCCTCCAGGAGGTATTAATTTCCAAATCTCCATCAGTTGGGAACCTAGCATTCAAAACATCTAAGTTTATGGGGGACACCTGAATCAAACCACCACATTCTGCTCTTGGCCCCCATAAACTGATAACCATACATGATGTAAAACACAATGCATTCAGTCCAACTTTAAAAGTCCCCGTAGTTTTTATCAATTCTAATGGTGTTCAAACATCCCCCATGGTCCAAGATCTTTTTTTTTTTTCAATTTGAATTAAAATAGTGTTATATTTCCATATTCTGTTTGGATATTTCTTTTTTTTATTAGTTAGTTTTGTACTCAGTGAATACAGTCAAGTTGGTACCATTGTTAGGCTTGTCCATGTCCTACCCCCTCCCCTTGGTCCCTCTTTGTTGAGCTATATGGGTCATGCATTGTGGAGTTGGCTCACAGTTATAGGTAGGAGGAATGTCTCTGCGTATCATGACCCAACATGTGGTTCTGACATTCTTTCCACCCCCTGTTCCGCAAAATTTCCCTGAGCCGTGTTGGGTTCATTGTGGGTCTGCTTCAGTGATGAGGTGTTGGGTGCCTCTACACCTATTAAATTCTCTACAAGAAAATTAAGGGTTATCTCATTTGTCTGGTGCTAACTTTATTCTCCATTGGAGAATCTGCTTCTCTTTTTCAGATGGATGCAGATCCTAAGGAGAGAATCACCCCATCATACCTCAAAAGGGCCCCAGCTGGAGCCAAGATCTTTTACTGAGCCATAATACCAAAAAGAAAATCCCCCCAAAACCCAAAATGGCACAGAATAAATATTCACACTACAAAATATGGCATTGGCCATAGCAAAAAAAAAAAAAATATTCAACAAATACAAGATTTAAACAGGGCAAACATCAAACTCTAGCTCCAAGTCCAACAACTCTAATCAGTGACAAATCTCCAAATCCAATAATTCTAACCAGCAACAAGTCTCTAGAGTTCAATTCCTCCCCTCCAGCTAGGCTACTCACGGTCCTGGAAAACTTCATTGGGGCTGGCAGCTTTCCTCAGCAGCCATCTCGTGGTCCTGGCATCTCCACTGGGTCTCCACTGCAATCCATAGTCCATCTTCACAGCTCCATTGGGTCTCCATGCAGGCAAACCTGCTTCACACTGCCCATGGCCATTTCCAAAACACAAGATTGCATTGCAAACTCAATGACCCTCTCTTTCCTGCATTTTATATGCTCCACAATATCAGGTAGTGTGCCAATTTGCTAATCCAGGGGGGAATAAAGCAGGCTTTGAAGAATAAGACACTCCTTGAGCACTCAGCCCCCTTCAAAAGAGTGTACATTCTTCCTGTTGCCCCAGTGCAGGTCAGCTGGCCCAATCTCAATAGCTGTAATCTCTCAAACAATTTGCAGGTGAATGGGCAGCAGTTCAGGCCCAAATATTTCATTTTTTTCTGTGCCATATCCCTCTGCTCACACCAGTCCATTTGTACACAATGCAACCCTGCACAACTTCTCAGGACACGGGCATAACAGCAAGCTTCTCAAACTGCTTCTAGCCCAGTCCAAGCAAAGCTTTTTCTCACCCTCATAAATCTCCATAGTTCTTACTGCATTCAGGTCTTTCATCTCTGAGCAGAATAGTCCATCAAGCTGTACTTACAGCACTGTAAGGTATCTCTTAGGCCGAGGTTTCAAATCCTTCCACATTCCTTTTGAAAATCAGCTCCAAAAGGCCAAAGCCACACACTCAGGTGTCTAGCAGCAACCCCACTCCTCGGTACCACTTTACTGTTGCAGTCAGGTTTTCATTGCTGGTAGAAATCACCCAACCAAGAGGAGCTTGTGGGGCAAAAAGAGGTTTATTTTGGCCTACAGGCTTGATGGGAAGCTTCACAATGTCACTGGAAAATGATGGCATGAGCAGAGAGTGGACATCACCCCCTGGCCAACATAAGGTGGGCAACATCAAACAGGAGAGTGTGCCAAACACTGGCATGGGGACACTGGCTATAACACCATAAGCCCGCCCCCAGCAATACACTCCCTCCAGGAGGTGTTAATTCCCAAATCACTATTAGCTGGGAATCTAGCATTCAGAACACCTAAGTTTATGGGGGACACCTGAATCAAACCATCTCACACTGTATTTGCATGTCTATCTTTCTTGTGAGCCCAAGAAGGTGTGAACACCCTTATTTCTATATTCCTTGCCTTTCAGTACATGTCATTCGATGATGGATTGAGGTTACTTTAAACTTCTCAGCCCAAAGGAGTGGACAAGAAAGAATTGCCTAATTGTTTGTTCTAGTAACTTGCTATTTTACCTGGGGGAAAACTGTCATACACATTTGGATGATCAGGCTCTCTTGTAATCTCCAAGCCCCCCAGTTCAGGTGAAATAGCTTCTCTCTCTTTCTTCATCTATCCACCTCTCAATTTAACCTGGCTTGCTAAATGATTCTAGATGACTGTAATTCTGTTTGCTTTCTCATCTCTTCCTTCCATCCTAGTTTACCAAATCACTGAGCCTAAAGTAGGCTGAGGCCCATAAGCTGCTTCCATCTAATGATCCACAATGACATAGACTAACTTCCTTTCCAGTACTCAATGGTGGGTTACTAGTTTGGTATTAAAGATATAAGTAAATTACCTTTGTTTCTTATTTGGGCATTGGAAGCACTTGGAAACCCCGAAGCCTGGACAGGGAGTTGCTTATTCCAATTAAATCAATTGCAGGATCCAGGCTGGAGACAGAGAGGGAAAAATAGAAAAAAAATCCTGCCCCATTCAGCCTCCTCGTCATTCAGCCAGGGTGTTGGAGAGTTAGCCTAGTTCATGAATCTATCTAGCAGCAACATTCCTGGAAAACTGGCCCATTGTGATGCTTTCTCGTGAGCTTCATCCACCTGTCATGTCAAGTCTTGGAGGGGAGCCAGGGCAGGCAGGAAATAATAGGCCACAGGATACTGGTGTGTATCAGCAGCCCCCACCCTCCCATTCCTGAACACAGATGAGCTGGAAGTCTGCGAGGCGTCACCAGTGCTGAGGGTGGGCTTGGGAGGCCACAGAACCTCTGACTGGGGGAGGGGAAGACACAGAAGAATGCTAGAGGTTTAAATTCACAGCAGGTCCCTCTTTGGGACTGCAGAAACATCTCTGCAGGGAAATGGCCTGGGCCGAGGCTCTGACATATCCCTTTGTTCTCACTGACCTCATCTTGCACACAGGAGGCTCAGCCTTATGCAAAACAGAAGGTCTAGGTTCTTCCTACCTTCATATCCCTCCCCCTTTCCTTTGGCCTCCCCGGGGCCTGCCACAGAACTGGATACAATGACATCAACTGTCTAGAATTAGATAAAACTTCCCTTCTCAACTCCAGACTCTTGCATACGTAGTTTGCTTTTAATTTCCAAATGATTTCACTTTGCCCCTCATCCTCTTGACCCTGGTCCATTTAATTATCTGTTTTCTTTTCACAGGTTTGACACAATGTGGTAAAAGAAAGCATGGGTTCTCAGAGAGTGCTAGGTTAATTACGACAAGTGCCAGTGGCCACAGTGAAAGTATTTTCCTCCATAAGCAATGGCTTCTTAGGTGGCTGGGTTGTCATATTAATGCAGCAGCAGCCTTCTGTTCTGGGAAGAAAGAAAATGGATCAGATAATCCCTTCTCTTTGTGAGCCTTCTTACAGCAAATCCCACTGGAAGTGGTGGAGGGAGGGGATAGGCATCTACTAGTGCATTTGAGTGCTGAGAACCAGCTATAGGGTGTTGTCTGCCAATTATGATTGTATTGGAAAATTGTCAAGATCACAGGTCAAAATATCTAAAATTATGTGCATATAAACATGATAGTGAATATTTTGTGTTAAATTGGCTGGCCCTAGGATGTCCTGACATTTGGCTAAATATTCTGGGTATGTCTGTGAGAATGTTTCTGGATGAAATTAAACATTGAATGAATAGACTAAGGAAAGCAGACTGCTTTCTCCAGAGTGAGTGGGTCCACTCTGCCTACACAGAACAAAGATGCAGAGCAAGACAAAGTTTCTTCTGCCTGAGCTTTGGGTTCAGGCTGGAACTTACCCCATTAGCCCTGTGAGGTCTCCAGCTGCCAACTGCAGGCTCTGGGTCCTCTAAACTTCTACTTTCTTCTAATGAATTACCTTTATAGCTATCTATCTATATAGTATATCATTACAAAACTATATACATACTTTTTCAATATATGCATATATATGTATATATAAGTAAATATTCACACATATTTTTAGAGAATGGACACACACACACACACACACACACACACACTCACACACATCCAGAATCACTAGGGGCTTTTGTTAAGGTACTATGTATGTTAGAGGAAGACCTAAGACATCGCATTTTACTTTTTAATTTTTATTTACTTTTAATTTTTTATTGACAACTTTTATACTTACAGACAATAAACCATGACAATTCCCTCCCCTCCCTCACATTCCCCTTCACAACTTCACTCTCCATCATATTCCCTCCCTCTCTCCATTAGTCTCTCTTTTATTTTGATGTCATCACCTTTTTCTCCTATTATAAGGGTCTTGTGAAGGCATTTCTAGGCACTGTGAGGTCATGGATATCAAGGCCAATTTCTGTCTAGACAGTTGCATTGTAAGGAGTGGTGCCCTTCCTTTGGCTCTTACATTCTTTCGGCTACCTCTTGTGTAATGGAGCCTGAGTGTTGGAGGGTGTGATAGAGATGTTTCAGTGCAGAGCACTCCTCCGTCACTTCTTCTCAGCACTATGTTACCTTTTGGTTCATCCCAGTGGTCACCTCCATCTGCAAAGAGAAGCTTCTCTAGCCAAAAGTGAGAGTAGCATTAATATATGAATATGAACATTAAGTGTAGTGTTTTCAGGGCAGTTTGGTGAGATTAATAGATGCTTTAGCCAGACAAGAGCAGGCTTTATACCCCTAAGGCTCATGACCTGCCTTGCCATAGGCTTTTGATTAGGTTTTCCCTCCAGTCCAATTAGAGAACAGTTGGTTTCCCCCAGAGCAGTCATGCCACTATTGCACCCGTTTGGTCATCTGGCCTGTCTGGCCAAACTTGATGCTTCCACTGTCCACCGTTTTCACCTCTGATGACTTCTGTCTCCCATAGGGCTGCATGCAGTACAGCTTTTTCCACCTTTCTGTCAGCTGACCTACAGGGAGAAGGTTTTTAGTTCAGCCCCAGCTTGATTTCTCAGTGACCTTGCCACCCAGGCACATGAAGTCTTCAGCAATAGGGTCTTACCATCACTTATTTGTGGGAAACCAAGGGCTTTAGCAATAGCATGTAATGTTTTGGAGGCAACAGGGACCTCCCTGGCCAAGAACTCACTGGAAGGTATCCCATCCCTGGCACTGAACTTTCTAGTAGCAATCTATGGCTTTTGGATATGCCAATATCTAAAAGAAGTAGGCTTTCATATGTCTTATTCAGAATATCTTGAATTTTGATCGACTCTCCCCTGCCCTTTTCTTAATCTCTTCTCCTGGACTTACTTCAGCCATCTCACTCCCTGTAATCTGTTCTGCTACTGACATGTATACAATACCATACCCTAAAGTCCCTTCCTTCACTCCATTATGGCCATTTTCTAGCTTACTAGCCTCTGCTACTGAATTTTGGTTCCAGCTCCCACACAGGTCTATACATTTGTAGCTAGGATCCACATATGAGAGAGTGTATGTGATGTTTGCCTTTCTGGGCCTAGGTTACCACACTTAATATAATCCTTTCCAGATCTGTTCATTTCCCTGCAAATTTCACAATTTCATTTTTCTTTACTGCTGAATAGAACTCCATTGTGTCAATGTACCACATCTTTATTATCCATTCACCTGTTGAGGGAAATATGGGCTGGTTCCATTTCCTAGCTATTGTGAATAGAGCAGCAATAAACATGGATGTGAAAGTATCTCTAAGGTAGTGAGAAGAGTCATTAGGATACATGCTTAGGAGTGCTACAGTATGATCATATGGTAAATCTATTTTTAGCTGTCTCAAGAACCTCCACAATTATTTCCACAATGGCTCTACCAAATTACATTCCTACCTAACAGTGTAGAAGGGTTCCCCTTTTCCCCACATCCACGCCAACATTTATTGTCATTTGTTTTCTTGATGATAGGCATTATGACAGGAGTGAGATGGAATCTCAAAGTAGTTTTAATCTGCATTTCCGTGATGGCTAAGTATGTAGAACACTTTTTTTAGATGTTTATACGCCATCTGTGTTTCTTACTTTGAGAACTCTCTATTTTAGTTCCATAGCCTATTTTTAATTGGGTTGCTTGATTTCTTATTGTTTTGTTATTTGAGTTCTTTGTATATTCTGGATATTAATGCTCTGCCAGATATATAGCTAGCAAAGTTTTCTCCCATTCTGTAGGTTGTCTCTTTGCTCTATTCAGTGTCCTTTGCTGTACAAAAGCTTTGTAATTTCATGAGATCCCAGTAGTTGATTAGTGGTTTTATTTCCTGAGCAATTGGGGTTATATTCAGAAAGTCATTGCCTGTGCCAATATGTTGAAGGGTTTTCCCTAATTTTTCCTCTAGAAGTTTCAGAGTTTTGGGTCTGATATTAAGGGTTTTGATCCATTTGTACTTCATTCTTGTACATGGAGAAAGACAAGGATCTATTTTCATCCTTCTATGTATAGATATCTAGTTTTCCCATCACCACTTGTTGAAGAAGCTGTTTTTTCTCCAATGAATATTTTTGTCAAGAACCAGATGGCTGTAGCTGCCTGGATTATCATTTGGGCCCTCTATTCTGTTCCACTGATCTACATGTCTGTCTTTGTGCCAGTTCCATGCTGTTTTTGTTACTATAGATTTGTAATATAGCTTAAAATCAGGTATGGTGATACCACCAGCCTTATTTTGTTGCTCAAAATTGTTTTGGCTATTTGAGGGTTTTTTTTTTTCTTCCAAATGAATTTTAGGATTGTTTTTCCTATTTCTGTGAATAATGCCATTGAAATTTTAATGGTGATTGCATTAAATGTTGTAGAGTGCTTTTGGTAAGATTAACATTTTTCACAATATTGATTCTTCCAATCCAAGAACATGAGATATCTTTCCATTTCCAAGTGTCCTTCTGCAATTTCTTGAGTGTTTTAAAGTTCTCATTGTAGAGATCCTTCACTTCCTTGGTTAAGGTTTATTCCAAGGTATTTTTTTTTTTTTTTTGAGGCTCTTGTGAGTGGGAAAGATTCCCTGATTTCATCCTCCACATATTTATTGTTAGTATATAGGAAGGCTCCTGGTTTCTATGTGTCTATTTTGTATCCTGCTACATTGCTTAAAGTGTTTATTAGCTCTAAAAGTTTTCTGGTAGAGTCTTTAGGGTCTTTTATGTATAGAATTATATCATCTGCAAATAATGATAATTTTATCCCTTCCTTTCCAATTTGTATCTATTTTATGAGTGTATCTTGCTTTATTGATACAGCTACAACTTCCAGTACTATATTAAATAAAAGTGGGGACAGTGGGCACCCTTGTCTTATTCCTGAATTTAGTGGAAAAGCTTCAAGTTTTTCCCCATTTAGTAATATGTTGGCTGTACAATTGTCATAAATAGATTTTATTATGTTGAGATATGTTCCTTCAATTCCAAGTTTCTGTAGAATTTTTACCATGAAGAGATGTTAGATTTTGTCAAATGCCTTTTCTGTATCTATTGAGATGAGCATGTTATTTTTGACCTTCAATCCATTTATATATTGTATTATATTTATTGATTTGCATATGCTGAACCATCACTGCATCTCTGGCATAAAGTCTACTTTGCTGGGGTGAATGATCTTTCTGATATATTCTTGTATTCTGTTTGCCAATATTTTGTTCAGAATTTTTGCATCTATGCTCATGAGGGAGATTCGTCTGTAATTTTCGTTTTTTTGTTCTGCCTTTGTCTGGTATTTGGTATGAGGGTGATGCTGGCTTCATACAAGGAGTTTGGTAGAATTCCATCCTTTTCTATTTTATGAACAAGTTTGAGAAGCGTTGGTGTTAGTTCTTCCCTGAAGGTCTGGTATAATTCACCAGTGAATCCATCTGGGCCTGGATTTTTTTTAGTTGGGAGACTTTTTATAACTGCTTGGATCTCCATACTTGTTATAGATCTATTTAAATGATTTTTCTTATCTTGATTTAAATATGGAAGGTCATATAAATCAAGAAATTCATTCATTTCTTTAGATTTTAAAACTTAGAGGGATATATATTCTTAAAGTATGTCCTTATGATTTTTCTGAATTTGTTTGGTGTCTGTTGTAACAGTGCCTTTTTCATCTGTAATTTTGTTAATTTTTGTCTCTTCTCTCTTTTTTCTGGTCAGATTTGCTAAGGGTTTATCAATCTTATTTATGCTTTCAAAGAACCAACTCTTTGTTTTGTTGATTCTTTTTTGGTTTCTACTTTCTACCTCATTAATTTATGCCCTAATCTTTATTATCTCTTCCCATCTACTGATTTTTGGCTTGCCTTGTTCTTCTTTTTCCAAGGCCTAAGGTGAAGCAGTAAATTGTTTACTTGTGAGCTCTCTAATTTCTTAATATAGGCACTTAGAGCCATAAATTTCCCTCTTAGGACTGCCTTCATTGTGTCCCAAGGGTTTTGACATGTTGTATTCTAATGATCATTTGATTCCATGAATTTATTGACTTCATTTTTCATTTCTTCAATGACTCATTGATCATTCTTTGGTGTACTGCTTAGTCTCCGTGAATTTCTCTATGCTCTGAAATTTTTCTTGGTGTTGATTTGTAGTTTAATCCTACTGTGATCAGCTAGAGTGCAAGAAATTATTTCAATTTTCCTGTGTTTGTTAAGATTTTCTTTGTGTCCTAATATATGGTCTATTTTGGAGAATGTTCCATGTGCTGCTGAGAAAAATGTATATTCTGCAGCATTTGGATGGAATGCTCTCTAGATGTCTGTTAGGTCCATTTGTTCCATGACATCATTTAATCCAGATGTCTCTTTTTTTATTTATTTTTTTGCCAGGATGACCTGTCACTTGATGAGATTGGGGTATTGAAGTCACCCACTACAATTGTGTTTGTTGTTATCTGTGACCTTAAGTCTAATAGTGTTTGATGAAACTGGGAGCCCCCATGTTAGGTGCATATATGTTTAGTATTGTAATGTCCTGTTGGAGTGTTCCTTTAATCAGTGTAAAATGACCTTCTTTATCTTTCCTCACTAATGTTGGTTTGAAGTCTATCCTGTCAGATATTAGGATAGCAACCCTTGCTTGTTTCCTAGGCCCGTTTGCTTGAAATACCATTTTCCATCCTTTCACCCTAAGACAGTGTGTATCTTTTATTGAGAGATGAGTTTCTTGGAGGCAACAAACAGCAGGGCCTGTGGCTTTTAATCCAGTCTGCAAGCCTGTGTATTTTGGACGGGGCATGGAGGCCATTGACATTAAGAGTTATTATTGAAGGTATGTGTTGGTTCTCACCATTCTTCTTGTTTTCCTTTACTCTCTTGTTTTAACTGTTATTTGAATATGGTGTAATTTTTTCTTGTTTCCTCATGTGTGTGCTTTTCTTTCTCTTCAGTGTGAAGGATTTCTTCAAGTATTTTCTATAAAGATGGCTTAGTTAAATTCCCTTTTTTAATTTTTTTTTGTGCTAGAGTCTCACTCTGGCCCAGGCTGACCTGGAAGTCACTATGTAGTCTCAGGGTGGCCTTGAATTTATGGTGATCCTCCTACCTCTGCCTCCTGAGTGCTGAGATTAAAGGTGTGCACCACCATACCAGGCTCCTTTAGTCTGCTTTTGTTGTGGAATGTCCTTATTTCTTCTGTAATTTGGATAGATATCTTTGCAGGATAAAGTATTCTTGGTTGTTAGTTGTTACCTTTCAGAATTTAGAATATATCATTCCAAGCCCTTCTGTCTTTTAAAGTTTGTGTTGAGTAATCTGCTGTGATCCTGATGGGCTTGCCTTTATAGGTAACTTGCCTTTTCTCTCTAACTGTTTTCAATATATTATCTTTGGTTTGCATGTTTAGTAGCTTAATTATAACATGGTGAGACAAGGTTCTTTCCTGGTTTTGTCTCTTTGGTGTTCTAAATGCTTCTTGTGTCTGCATTGGCATTTCTTTCCCAATTTGGGGAAAATTTTCTTCCATGATTTTGTTGAAAATACCTACTAAGCCTCTGGATTGAAATTCTTCTTCTTCTACTATACCCTGAATTCTTTTTGTTGTTGTTGTTGTTGTTGTTGTTTGTTTTTGTTTCTTAAGGTAGGGTCTCACTCTGGGTCCAGGCTAACCTGGAATTAACTCTGTAGTCTCAGGGTGGCCTTGAACTCATGCGATCCTCCTACCTCTGCCTCCCTAGTGCTGGGATTAAAGGTGTGTGCCCTGAATTCTTATGTTTGATCTTTTCATAGTGTCCTGGATATCTTGAAATTCCATTTCATACCTTCCTATTAGCTTGTCTTTCTCTTTGTTGGACTGTATTAGATCTGCCACCTGGTCTTCTAGTTTAAACATTCTGTTCTCTCCTTCATCCATTCTACTGGTGACTTTCCACAGAGCTTTTTATTTGACTATTTTTCAGTGCTAGCATTGCTGCCTGGTTTTTCTTCAATATTTCTATTTTTTACTCAGTCATTGTAATGACCTTCTTATTTCATTAAGCTGGTTTCCTATGTTCTCTTGGAATTCCTTCAGAAGTTTGGTTTTCTTCTTTAATTCCTTTGTTTCCTTCTTTGATTCCTTTGATTTCTTCTTTGACTTCTTTGAGTATAGATAAAATCCTTTGCTTGTAATCTTTGTCAGGCATTTCATCTAAAACAATCTCATGGGGGGGGGCATTTCTGATGAATTTATAATTTTTGGTGGGATTGTATTGCCTTGATTCTTTGTGTTTCTTGTAATATAATGCTGTGATTTTTGCATCCTGAGTTGATTTGATGCTTGGGTTTTCTACTAATCTGTGGTGCTTTAGGTTTGGAAATCCAACTTTATGCACCTTCTGAGTAGGAGTTTAAGGTGCCAAGTGTAGCTCTTGTACTCCAATCTAACTGCAGAACTAGTCCTAGGTGTTGAGTTTTTCTGATATTCAAGAATTCTAGTGGGATTGGTAGAGCAATTTACTGGAAAATTCTAACATTCAACTGAGCAATATACACCCTCAATAAAAACCAGCACAGAGTATGCAAGTTTTAGGACTGAGATGAACAGATAAAGCCCAAATCCCTAAGGGTGTGAGTTGCTCTGTACCCTTAATCTTATTGGCTGGGAGCTTGAGATTTTTGTTCTGAAATGGGTTCCAGGATAGCTTGGGTCTGAATCAGACCCTGTCCCCAATAATGACATAAGAAAAAGACAAAAGCCCTGTAAATCTGAAAGCATCAAAAGCAACAATAGTCAACCCCCAAATACAGTTTAATTGAGAATGGTAAAGCCAATCAAGAACATGTAACCAATAACCTGCCTTGACATGGAAAGAGAGATTAGCACTTCTAGTGCAGGCCTATGTACCTGCTTTTTTTTTTTTTTTTTTCAGTCAGCCCTTTTACCTTTTGGGGTGGCTTCCAATTTCACCAATGCTGAGTGCCCACCTTGATCCCTCCATGTTGTACTGTGAATCTGGCATTCTAATCAGCTATGCTGAATGCCCTGCCACCTGGGGCTGAATGCGTTCTCCAGTGGTTAGTTTTTCTGACGGTTGGGGGATGGGAGAGTGCAGGAAGCCTGGAGTCGTACTGGAACTGCTCAGCTGGTCCTGCCTGTGTCCCCTTCAGCAGCTCCTCTGCTGTCTCCCCTTCAGCTTGCTTGACTTTGCAAGGAGGCTGATGAGGTTTGAACATCCCCTTGTTTTGTCTCTGGTCCTGCAGCTGGGAGCTGGGTGGGCCCGCCGATCCACATGGTCTGTGTGGATTGGGTCCAGGTCGGCAAGCTCCGCAGAGGGATTCTGGCCAACTGCCTCCTTTCTGATAGACCTTAGTCTCTCCTGTTTCTCTGCTGTGACCAATAAAACCTATACACCTTCACTTTTCAGTTGAAGAGTGTATTTTGCTGTGGTTTTAGTCAAATCCCTCGGTAGGCTGGATTGGTGTGACTCCTATGGAGCCATCTTACCCAGAAGTCAAGACTTTGCATTTCAAATTAGCTCCACGTCATTATCATAGGCTGCTGGTGCTCAAACCACACTTTGAGAAGCAAGGCTACTTCCATCTAGCAATTTACTTTATGAAGATTTATTTGTAGGGAACATGAATCATGGGAATACATTGGGGCAGGAAGATTTCATTCAAGAAAAAGCATTAATGAGGCAAGAGCATTGCAAGTTTCAGGCTGGCCTGGGCTGTACAGCGAGTTACAGGTCAGCTTGTGAGACATAGCAAGACTCTGTCTCATAGAAGGAGGAGGAGGAGAAAAAGGATGAGGAAGAACATAAGAAGGAGGAGAAGGGCAGAAAGAATGAAAGGAAGGAAGGAAGAAGAAGTACTTTGCTCTAAGGATTAATGGCGATAGGAGAGACAAAAATATTTCATACAGGAGAGTGACATGCTACCAGATTTGTGTTCTAGAAAAGTCCCTCTGACTGTACATGAAGAACAGATTGGAGGAAACAAGACTGAATGTAGAGGCACCTGGTAGGAGTTAATAACAACAATTTAGACAGATGTGGCCTGAAGGAGTGAATGTCCAGGACCGTGGTACAGAACACACGTAGGGAAGGTAAAAATAAGTAGTATTATCTTTTCTCAGTCTTTCTGACACTCTTATTTTGTCCCTCCTTTATTATTCCTTCTTCTCAATCACACTTTTACCCAATGCAGTCATCATTTCCTCTTCTTCAAGCTCTGTGCTCCTTGTCAGAGTCAGATGGAATCTGCACGCATAGCCTGGTTGCTGAGCCAAGGCACCTGTGGCTTGCCTGTCTGCTTCAATTCAGTCCACTGACTTATGGTCGTAAGAGCCTCATGATCTTACTCTTCCTCCATGTCTTAGTTGATCTATTCCAGCTGCAGAGAGAGTTTCTAGAATGTAGCATTCCACAGCTCTCCATGGCTCCATGTTGGAAATGTCCCACCACCTTGAAATTCAGATTTTGACATTATAAAAAGACTGTTTTCATTCTCCTGACTTCTATGTATAATGACACAAGTTGAGAAGGGTTGGATGACTTGCCCAGAGTTTTAGCAAGTTAGCAGAAAGAAAAAAAAAAAACAAAAACATTTTTCATTCCTGTGCCTTATGCTCTTTCTAGTTCTCTACCCTTAGCAGTGTGAATTTTTCACCCAAAACTAGAGAGATAAAATAGCAATCACCATTTCTGGTTCATCTGATCACTTTAAGGAAGTTTATAAAAATCCTTATGTGGCTTCCCTTGCTACTTGAAGAAAGTGGTTTTCATAAGACATTAGAAAGAACAGTTTGATTGTTTCCTCATATGGAGACCCAACTGGTCGTGTCAGAAGCCACTGGGAACACTGATGAGCAGAGGGTTATGTTAACTCTCCAGCCAAGAGCAGGTGGTAAGGGTGACACAGTTCAGCTTTCAGATATGAAAGCATTATGGAGTCTTGTGACTTCATTTACTTTTCATTTTTTATTACCATGGCTTTTAGACACTCAACCCTCTGGCAAATATATCACTCAGTTTATGAAACAATGGTGTCACAACCTCTTTGCAACCCACAAAATGCCATATGTTTATTCCCATAATTTCACAGCAACTTTTTGATATTTGACCTCCATATTAAGAGCCACACATGACTCACTGAAGCCTGATGTTGCCATTAATGGCCCTGGAAAGGTGTCTAGTCAGTTCTAGAAGCAACAGTTATAAGGAAAACCACCAGCCTAGAAAATGTGAGGGCTGTCAAGGGCAGTTGCCAGAGCAAGCACCTAAAGTTGCTACAGAGTTCAGGGCATCATCTGTTGTTGCAGTCAGGTTCACATTGCTGGCAGAAAACACCTGGCCAAGAGCTACTTGTGGGTAAAAGGGTTTTTTTTTTTTTTTTTTTTTTTTTTTTTTTTTTGGCTTACAGACTAGAGGGGAGGCTCCATGATGGCAAGAGGAAATGATGGCAAGAGCAGAGGGTGAATATCACTCCCTGGCCAACATAAGGTAGACAATAGCAAATAGGAGAGTGTGCCAAACTCTCAAGGCAAGGGGAAACTGGCTATAATACTCATAAGCCTGCCCCCAACAATATACTGCCTCCAGGAGGTGTTAATTCCCAAACCTCTATCATCTGGAAACCTAGCATTCTGAACACCTAAGTTTATGGGGGACACCTGAATCAAACCACCACATCTGGTCGTGGTCATCTAAAATGACACTGTATCACAAAGCTTGATACAACAGCCATGTGCTCCATGTGGCTATTCCATTTAAATTAAACATGAAGTTAGACAAAGTTTATTTTTATAAATTTCAAATTCAGTTACCTTAAAATATTTTATTTATTTATTTATGAGAGAGAGAGAGAGAGAGAGAGAAGGAGGAGGAGGAGAATGGGCATGCCAGGACCTCTATCTTCTGAAAATGAGCTCCAGACACATGCACGAATATGTGCATCCAGCTTATGTGGGTCCTGGGGGCTCGATCCTGGGTCCTTGGGCTTCACAGGCAAGTCATCTCTTAAGCCATCTCTCCAGCTGAAATTCAGTTTCTCAATAGTATTAACCATATCTTAAGTCTTCAATGATGCTGTATGGCTACTGGCAGATCTACTGAAGCAAGCACCTCAAGCATTACAGAAATTACATTGAATAGTGCAGTTACAGGAAGGGGAATATAGGGAAATGAAATGAACAACTCTAAAGGAGGGCAACCTACAACAGGATTGGTCGCAGTACAATGAAGGGAGCCCAGTAGCAGGGTACAGTGGCAAGGAGGCAACATGAATTCTGGTCTCGTTTCATCCTATTAGATGTGCTGTGTTGTTTGAACACGTTGCTTATGCTCTTTCCATTTTTCTCTTCTCTGCACAATATGGATGCTGGTTGATATTATTATTTTCCTTATATGTACATATGCATGTAATATGGCATGTGTGTGTTGTGTGTACATGTATGTGCCCTCTTGGCACCTCATGTGCTCCCCTACAGCAGAAGATGGGCAGCAGGCCCTAGGGTGTCTCCCTCTGTTCTTGTTCAAGCTCAAATCTCTTAGTGACACCAGAGCTTGCTGCTTTTCATGAGCTGGGTGATTCCCTGGTCTCTGCTTCCCTGTGAGGGACTTGGATTACAGGCACATGTGACTATACCTAGCTTTTTACATGGGATCTGGATATTGGAATGGCTTCAGGTCTCCTCAGGCCCTCATGTTTGCGCAGGAAGCACACTTAATCATTGAGCTATCTCTGCAGTCTTGATATTATTTTTCTATACTCTTGTTTTCTGCCCTTGTTTGCAAAGGGCATAGCACGATACATGGCATGTAGAATGTGCTCAAGGTATGGCAGTAGGGCTGGACAGATGGCCTAGCAGTTAAGGGGCTTGCCTGCAATGCCTAACAACCCAACTTTGATTCCCCAGTGCCCACATAAAGCCAGATGCACAAGGTGGTGCATGCATCTGGAGTTCGTTTGCAGTGGCTAGAAGTCCTGGTGCACCCATCCTTTCTCTCCCTCCTCTCCTCTCTCCCTCTGTCTCCTCTTCCAAATAAATAAATAAATAAATGACAGTAATCTCTGAGGGCGAGGCTGTGTACACATGACTGCCACGTACTGAGATTTACTAGTCAGCCTCGTGTTTTGGCTTCATACACCTGAGTCGAGAGGAAGCCCAGGTAGTCTTAGAATGTAACGAAACAGGATGCTTATCAAGAGGAGAAGTGAAGAGAGAATGACGCTGGTGAAAGAAACTAATGGCATCAGGAAGGGTTTCAATCAGCTGTAAGCAAAATAAAACCCTGCTGATCTGTAGCTAAAACAGGTTTACTTGCCAACGAAATCATCCTCCTAGCTCTCTGTGCACATCTCCACTGTGTATCTTTCACCCATACAGTTATATCAGTTGCTCCTCTAGGCATCACAGTGGTATTCCTGAAAGGATAGATGGATTTTTGCCTTCTCATTCAGGAAAGGGCACTTCCACACATGCCATCCCTAATGTCTCATTGACCAAAAGGACTCCTTGTTGTCTGTCCCTAGCACAAGAAATATAAAGAAGGGAGATTGTTTTAGAGTGAGCCATATGAAATTGATTGTTTCAAATCAAGAAACAAGCTATTTCATGTGGTTCATCCTAAGAGATAGACACATTGAGTTCTGACAAACTGAGATTCTGTTACAAAGAGAGAAAATATGACTATTGGACAGGCACCTAACAATGCCTACCCCAGCTATGCCTCACAGGGCACACCTGAGTCAAAAGACACCCTAAAGAAAATTGTTCCATCACTTCTGAAAGACGCTGCAGTTACACAGGGAGAGCTGCCGAGCTGGATGGAAGGCAATGATTTGAAGATGTGATGTGCACTGTCTTCTCCCACCACGCTTTCCCCACTATGATGAAACTTCCGCTCAAAACTGAAATAAACCTCTTCCTTTAATAAGCTGCTTCTAGCCAGGCATTTTGTCCCGGCCGTGAGAAAATAACTGCTGTGGTCATGATGCCTGATAAGAATGATATCCAAGGTTGAATTCAGGGTCACACACACACACACACACACACTCACACACACTGCATGCACACACACACACAAACTGAGTTGCAATTAAGGAACTAGAATTTGATGCTATAAGTGGCAAAGAATTGAATGTAGCTTCTTCCTTCAAAACAAAACCCCAAGAAGATAGTGTCTGTCTTGGGATACCAACATCTCTAGACTCTAGCAAGTATGTAGCATAAAGAAGGAACTAGTGAATGCTCACTGAGGATGGGAAAATGAACAAGATGAAGAAAATACTCATCTTAATTTTTAATACTAAGACTTTAAAAAAGTAATTATTTGCACACAAAGGGGAGGGGCAGGTGGCTCATCAGGGTCTCTTGCTACCTGCAGACATACTCCAGACGCATTTACCACTTTGTACATCCGGCTTTGCATGAGTACTAGGGAATCAAACCCAGGCCATCAGGCTTTGCATGCAAGCACCTGTAACCACTGAGCAATCTCTTTAGCCCCTGAGGCATTTTAAAAATGGACATTCTAATTTCTCACTGAGGTCACTTCATCTTGACAATAGTAAAATATGTTGGAATCTATCAAAAAAAGGAGTAGCTTGAGTAGTTCTAGGATTGCTGCCACCTGAGATTCAATTATTGGCTCACCAGTCTGATATAACCTGAAGAATAAGTCTTAATTCTCAAAATTGCAGTATGTAATAGAGAAAAAGCAGTCTTTGAAATCTCTGTCATTTATAAGTTTATGATATTTTCTTTGTTTCTTTCCTTCTTTCATTCTTCCTTTGTCTCTCTCTCCCTCCCCTCTCTCTCTCCTTCCTTCCTTCTGTCCTTCCTTTCTCTCTCTCTCTCTTTCTTTCTTTCTTTCTTTCTTTCTTTCTTTCTTTCTTTCTTTCTTTTTAGAGGTAGGGTCTCACTCTAGCACAGGCTGACCTGGAATCCAGTATGTAGTCTCAGGGTGGCCATGAACTCACAATGATCTTCCTACCTCTGCCTCCCAAGTGCTGGGATTAAAGACATGCATTAGCATGCCTGCTAGTTTACCATGTTTTCTAATTTTTTGGTTTCCTGTGGTATTAGTTAGTCATTTGTATTTTTGGGAGACTAATACCCCAGGAATGTAGGATTCAATGAGATAATAGGAGGCAAACACTGGACAGGGTTCCCAGGATAGACATGTTCAGTTAACAAGCATCAGTGCTTCTGTGCTTTCAACAGGTGGACAATCACGGCCTTTCATAACACCATCAATGTCCAGGGAGCCTTCAAGTGTTTAGAAGTCACCAACCTATCCACAAACCTAATATAAAACCTATAGCAATCCCCTCCTCCTTCCTTCTAGGTTTCATGATGAGGCAATGTGGAAATACCTGCATAGATATGAATGGATGGTTTGGGGATTCTGTTTGTTCTATCCATAGTAGTTGTGAAATTGAAAACAAGACCTTCAATTAGCACAGCGCTGCATCTCTGTTGCAGAAGACATCTACCCATTTATTCATTCCTGTGCTCATCAATCAGCTCACTATGTGCCAGTTGTGCCAGGGCTCTGGGTACCCCCTCTGGAAGGGTCTCATTAAAGGGATGGGAAAAGACAAATAAAATGAACAAGGAAATTTAAAATAGTGGTATGTAAAATGGAGATATAATCCAGGTATAAATAAGTGAGGAGCTGAGGGAGGAGAAAGGGGACTTTAACCTAGACAATTAAGGATGGTCTCTCGACCAGGTACTAAGAAGCTTGTCATAGGGCAGTTATGCACCTGGCAGAGAGTTGGGAAAGAAAAGCTCTCAGGCAGAAATAATCTTCCTATATTTGAAGCATGAGGCAGGCAAAGGGGGCTGGATGGTAGGACACGAAGGCTGAGAGGAAGAAGAAGCAGGGCTATGCCAGAACAGCTCTGAAGGTCAAGGAATTTGGGACAACTTCTATGTATTCAGAACACATTCTTATTCGCTGAGTAGTTTAAAGCAAGGAAATGAGAGGATATGATCAATGTCTCAATATCACTATGGCTATCATAAGGTAAATGAGTTTAGTGAGGGGGGAAAGGCCACCAGTGGAATATGAAGCCACTTGGAAGTTAGTTTAGTAGGCTTTGGATAAAGTGGTGACAAACTAAAGTGGACTACTTGAAGATGGAAACAAGGAACTGGTTTGAGGATCTGTGTTTGACATATGGTTCAAGGAACATGCTGGTAGATTGGCTACAAGGTACTGAGAGAAACAAAGTATCAAAGACAATGCCTACCTGTAATTTTGCTTCGATGGCTGGAGAGTGATATTTCTGGGATGAAACATTGGGGAAGACAGGGATGGGAGTATATTTTGGTCATATGCAACCTGAGATGATTCTTAGACCACCAAGTGTGGAAGTGAACTCAGGAAGTGAAGATAGTATCCTCAGAGCAGAAATGAGGGTTGGAAATGCCAGTGGGGAGTCACTGGATAGGAGGTGACAAGAAACCATGAAACCAGATGAGATCTCCCAAGGTCAGGAAAAACAGAGAGCTTTCGCAGCACAGCCAGATGCAGGCCAATATTCAGAGTCCAGACAGAGAAGCAGGTGACAGAAGAGCTTGAAGGATAGCTAGGGAAATAAGAGGATGTGGATTACAGAAGCCAAAGAAAGGGATATTTCCAAGAATGAGAGAAAAGAAGATTGCATTGGATGCTAATGAGAAGAGACCAAGACAAAGACAGTCTAGCAACCACTGAATTATGCAAAACAAAGGACTTTTACTCAGTGTGTTATGGAAGTAAGGGAGGCAAATTAGAGAATATCATTTGTAGGATAGCTTTGCTTTTATGTGGAAAATGGAATAATAATTGACGGAGAATGTGAAATGAAAGGGTATTTCTCTTCTGTCTTATGATGGTAGGTGGTACCACATATATGCGTGCTTAGAGGAAGGATCCACAGGGATCAAAAATGATGGGGCAGAGGATTGCACATATGTGAATGATGTATATTGTCTTCCCCAAATTTTTGTAACTCTAAAACTATTCTATATTTGATCTTATCCAAAAGACCAAGAAGTGCTAAAACTATTCTTAAATAAATCATTCATAGAAAAACTTAAGCAAAATAACCAAGAGAAAACAAAACAAACAAAAAAATGAGGCAGAAGAAAGAGAACATTGAGGGGCAAATATTTTTGTAGGAGCTATTCTCCCAGTTTTTAGAGGACAATAGAGTTGGCTATCAGTAAACATGCTGCGTTTCTCAGTGCATAGCAAAATGAATTTTAATGTACTCTGGAGTTTATAAAGCCAAGCAAACTGTAGCCTTTTTATCACCATAACCTTGAGAGGAAGTTATTGTGCAGCCCATGTTATAAGATAAGGAAACTGAAGTTGGGAAAAGCCCGTCTCTCTTGCGATCACACTACCTATTCACCAGAGAAATTTCCCACAACACTTTATGTGCTCAGAATGGGTTTGACTCTGTCGGCTCTGCCGGGATTTTTCCTGCAAGTGTACAACACTGCATGTCAGTCTCTCCACTGCAGGATTAAAGGGTATGCCAAAATATATTTAAGGACCCTGTGGATGCAGGTGACTTGAGAAACAAGAAAGGCTGGAGATGTACGCCCAGAAGACAAATGTGTGGGCAGCCAGGAGGGATCTAAGACCTCAACATGCACTGTCTGCTCTATGTTGCCTGGAGGGTCTGTTTACAGCAACACACACTGTGTTGGAATCTTCCACATCGCTCCCTGAGGAGGTGTTGACAGCATCTCCTTCACTCTTCTGCATGTGTTCGGTGACTGAATAAGGATGCATTAATGCTGAGCCATCCTTTGTCCCTTCCCTGGGAGCTTCCCCCAAAATAAATAAAAACTGTTTCTACAAATGGCAAGTTATTGTTGAGAGTCACTTGCAAGTTCTTTTAGTCATCCGTTTGCATTTATTTCACTCATTTACCCAGTGTTTAGTCATGTGATGAGTCTGGTATCCCTCTAGGGTGGGTGGCATCCTCCCTTGACTAGCCCAGGGTATTCTGCCATTTCTAATGAATGGCAAGATACTATTGCCCATGACTTTGAAAATTGTTCTTTGATTCCATTCTCAGTGATCTAACTGAATGTTAACTATGCTTCCCATCCTATGTAAGGATCCCTTAAGGAAGCACCTCTACAGATATGTGTGAAAGCCATGCCCACAGAATCAGAGGTCCTAAGTTACAAGTATGTCTTCACTACCTGATGGCACATGAAGTCATCTAAACTAATTAACCTATTTAAGCCTTAGTGTCCTCATCTCTAAAATGGAGATTAAAAATTCCATGTTATTGGTTTCATGCAAAATTTACACAAGTAATGTGTGTATTACTGTTTCTTAAATTTTGGAATCGTAGTTTCTCAATGTAGAATAATCCTTCACCTATCACTTTGGGGGAGAGGTTTTGGGGCCTCTATGTCAAGTCCCCAGGAGAAGGTCCATGACCCCACATTTCTAGGCTCTTTCTTGAATTGTTTACATGGCATGCCACCTATTTCACTTTATATTTCAAATATATGTTGACATTGAATTTCTATTGTGAACTCTATATTTTCTAAGAAAACACTGGGAACCAGAGATAGATGAAGAGCAGGAAGGAATATTCCGAGACTCAAAGGAGGAAAAGATTGTAACCGGAGGTTGGGAACGTGTTAGTGCCCTAAAGATCAAAGAGGATGAGGGCATAAGGACACCTATTTATTTAGACATTTAGTCATTAGGAAGTCAGTGACTTGAGCAACATAATCACACAGGTTTTGTGAATTCAAAAGAACAGATAATAATTAATGAAGTGATGCTTTTGTTCCTTAGGTAGATTCAACCATTCTATGATGTATAGATATTTCAAAATACATTGTATGCAATAAAAACACTCTGTCAACTTACAGTAAATAAACATAAAATGTTGAGTAACTTTTCAACTTTAAAAAAGATACAGATTACAAAAACACCTGAAATGAAAGTAGTAATCTCTCAGAGGTTTAATAATAATAGAATATAATAAAAGTAGTAGCTATAAAGTAAAATTAACATCAAATGGGGCTTAAAATCATAATCGGATTGAGAAGATGGAGCAAAAGCGATCAAAAGAATCTGAAGGAAGAATATATTATTGAACCATTATATATTTTTATGCTCATGATTGGTTTTCAAAGTACACATCTCCTACTCTCCATCTAATATTTTCACAGAAACCTTATTTTGGTCATAGATTTTTTTTTTTTTTTTTGGTTCATACCCATTTAAAGATTTGAGCTTCTGCCTCACAATATTAAGGTTCACTGAAATGTTATTTTCTGTCATTTTGTTGGAGAAAGCCAACACTTCATGGACTTTAATGAGGCTCACGGCTAATGTAAACACTCTGGTCTTGCTTCATCCTTTCTTTGTGTAGTCAGAAAAGACTGTTGGACTGCGGTGGCTCAGCAGTTAAGGTGCTTGCCTGCAAAGCCTGATGGTCTGGGCTCGATTCCTCAGTCCCCATGTAAAGAAAGATGTACACAGTGGCACAGACATCTGGAGTTTAATTGCAGTGGCCAGAGGCCCTGGCACATCCATATTCACTCTCTCTCTCTCTCATAAAATAAATAAAACTATCTTTAAAAAATAGCCAAGAATAAGCTGCCAACATAGTCTTCAGTTTGTGGGGTACTGTCCTAATGTAATCAAAAGTAAAAGTTACATTATTGCTTATAACACCTAACAAAAGAAGATCTCCATTTGTGTTATGAAATTATTATTAATTTTGGTGATTTTTAAATAATACTATGAGTAATATTTATTACAGTAGGATCATGGCCACTGTTCCACATTAAATTGTACATCTCACCATTTGTCAAATTATTCCAGAATGTATCTTATATCTGGTTTTGTAAATAATTGGCCAACTTAAATTAAATGATATCTGAGTGCTTTTTTACTGTTTTGTTTTCTTTCTTACTTTTTTTTTTTTTTTTTTTTTTTTTTTTTTTTTTTTTTTTTGGTTTTTGGAGTTAGGGTCTCACTCTAGTTCAGGCTGACTTGGAATTCACTATGTAGTCTCAGGGTGGCCTTGAACTCAGAGCGATCCTCTTACCTCTGCCTTCCAAGTGCTGGGATTAAAGGTGTGTGCCACCATGTCTGGCCTGGGTGCTTTTTTATAATGTGACGCAATGAATAACATGAAAATTCTACCTAATTAAGGTTGCCATGGTAACTTTTTTTTTTTGGTAACTTTTTTTATTAACAGCTTTTAGCTCTCCTGGGGTCCAGGACAAGTTGGAAGGTAAGGTCAAAACATTTACTGGAGGTTGACCCAACTGGGTATCTTTCCCATTTATTTTTCTTCTGAGCAATAGAGTTATATTTCAACGGTTTTATTTTGTTGGCTCAAAAGTAAACGATATTAAGCTTTTTAGCCATTCTAATCTGTTCCAGATATTAAGCCCTATTTGGAATGAAGAGACCACTTCCTTCAACAGAGTAAGTTGGGCTTATTCAGTTTCAAGTTGGAGGAAAAATACCGTGTCTTCTTATTCCTAGTCTTCAGTGAGCATACTCACTGCTTAACTCTTCAGTTGCAAAGTGGAGCAAAAATTCTCCTGAGAAGAAAAAGCACAGTTTGTTCAAGAGAACTTTTAGCATATTTGGAATGTCAACATTGGGTTTACCATACAAGTCTATGTTATTCTCTCTCTCTCTTTCTGTCTCTGTCTCTCTCTCTCTCTCTCTCTCTCACACACACACACACATTAAATAGTTGACACAATCTGGAACCTTCCTTCAGCTACAGACATCACCTGAGTTTTCACAGCACAAAGGTATCATAGGTAAACATTTCAGACCCACATTAATGTTTTTTTCTTTATTTGTAAGCAGAGAGAGAAAGAGAGTGAGAGAGAGAGAGAGAGAGAGAGAGAGAGAGACAGAGAGACAGAGAGACAGAGAGACAGAGAGAGATGGATGCACCAGAGCCTCTTGCCACTGAAAACAAACTCCAGATGCACACAACGCTTTGTGCATCTAGTTTTACATGGGAACTGAGAAATTGAAAGCGGGCCATCATGCTTTGGAAGCAAGTGCCTTTAACCGCTGAGCCCTCTCTCCAGCTCCCTGAACCCACATTTTCCAGCCAGAGTTCATTGAATCAGAAATGGAAACACCCACTAAGCTATAATCTAATCAACCCGCATGCTTGATCAAGCCATAATAAGCAAACCTGTCATTGCTTCACTGAGGGCTGCCGCTAAATGTCAATCTTTCTATCGCTGACAGGAAAGTCCACTTCCATGGCGTTTCCAGGTCTAGCTTTGGAAAATCTGGTCTTAATCCTAGACTAACTTCCTCTGTGATAATTGCTAACATAACAGTACAACACAGTAACCTTGCTAATGAAGCCGTGCTTTCAGAAATCCATCAAACACCCAGATGCCTCTCTGAGAAGGGTTTCTATGTATGCAGATGCCAAAGGGTATGCTTCCTATGCCCCTAGACATCCCAGATAGCCTCCCTCCCAGATGAAATGATATGATTCATAAACTCATTCACATTCTGGCCCCAAACTCCTTGCTCATTAGTCTGCAATGCCTCCTGGATGACAGGTTTTGATAAAGCCTCTATAGAGAAACTGCATTCTGGAGTTAGAGAATTTGTGACAGGATAAGCCAAGGTGAGGTTAAGAGTCAGCCTGAGGGGTCCTCATCTCTCTTGGAATCAAGGGTTTTCAATAAATAGGAAGAGAGAAAGCGTTACAAGGTAGGAGGTACTCTTTAGAATATGTTTCCTTTCACACACTATGCAAATCTCTTTCCAGACAGTAACTGCAAGGAGTTGCTCATTTCCTTTTCTGCTCTTCCCATTAGATCATAAATTCCTTGACATGAGAACGATTACATTTCCTCAATGGCTAACACAATTGTTGGCTAATAGAATGTGCCCAAATACATGTTTATTTAAAGGATTAATAATACTCATGGGACAGAAATTTTAGGCAGCAAGACTCTGGGCATTTTCTAGAATCCAAGGAACTCTTCATACCTAATATAATCTGCACATGTGTTGCTGATTCCACGGTGTCTTTGGTACCACATACAACAGTTCATTAATAAATAAGTTGGCTATCAGCATTAGAAATAACATAGTCTTGAGGTGGGTGTGGTAACTCATGCTTATAATCCTCGTACTTGAGAGGCTAAAGCAGGAGGGTTGCTACACGTTGGAGACCGGCCTGTGCTGCGTAGAGATACCCTGTCTGAAGAAAGGTGAAAGGTGAGAAACAATTCAAGACTAATAATACATGGAGTATGATTGCATTTCAAAGGAAACCTTTACCCATATCCATCTATTTGTGCACACTTTACCATTAGGTAGGGATCTCCACTGTGAGACCAGAGAAGAAGCTGGCTTGAAGAGTGTCAATATGATGTCAGATATTTGTCTTTCCTTAATTGTTATAACAGGTACATTTTAAAATTCAAAATTCAAATCACTACAATGTCTAAAATATAAATTTCTGACCCCTGAGTATTATGAATCCTTTAAGTATACATACATTTGGGCATAATCAGGCTGGAGAGATGGCTTAGCACTTAAGGTGTTTGCCTGCAGTGCCTAATGACCTGAGTTCGATCCCCCAATACCCACGTAAAGCCAGATGCACAAGGTAGCTCATGCATCCAGAGTCCATTTGCAGCAGCTGGAGGCTCTGATGTGCCCATTCTCTCTGACTGTCTCTCTTCTATCTCTCTCTGCTTGCAAAAAATAAAATAAAATAAAATAAAATATTTTTAAAGAATTAAATGTCCCCCCTACCTAGATGTGCATGGTCCAATAGAGAGATAGAGGAAACTACAGGTGTGTGTGCATGAATGCTACTCTGTGTATGTGCACTCACAGATGGGCTCATGTGTGCAGACATGGAAGCCGGGTGAGGATGTCAGGTGTCTGTCTTCCGCCTTGTTCCCTTGAGACACAGTCTGTCACTGAAATTGGAGCACATTTTTTTTTTTTTTTTTTTTTTTTTGTCAGTGGTTGGCCAGGTTGTCCCAGAAACTTTCTTATCTCCATACCCTCAGTGCTAGGTTATAGACCTGTGCAGCCATGCCCCACTTTTCACACAGGTGTTGGGGATCGAACTTGGGTCCTCATGCTTGTGCAGCAAATATACTCACCCACTGGGCTATCTCCCCAACCCAAATGTCTATTTTAATTTAAATAATAATACTAAAAGTCAGTGCAAGTGTGAACTTTGTCATTCAAATAATTGGGTGATTTGTGTAGGAAGACTTAGAGAAACTTGGCAACAAACAAAAAAAGCAAACAAACAAACAAAAAAACCACTCCTTCCCTCTGATAAGAGAAGAACAGAGAGCCATGCTGTAGCTGAACAACACAACCTGGCAGTATATTTCTTTGATTACCCACCCCTGAGTTAATCTATGCCTTGGAAGGACAATTCCATTCCACACCAGAGAAATTTGGAAGTCGAAACACAGAGTGACTGCCAAATCCCAAATCACTTAATATTGCTGGGTCTTGCATAGTCATGGCATTCAAATTGATCTAAGAAGACTCATTTATCTTCACTAGCTAGGGATGGAGGGAGGGCATGAGAGAGGTTTCTGGCTGGACACAAGAGAAGGTTACTGGAAGGGGTGGCAGACAGTGCAAAATAGGAAGTTGAAATGGAGAGGATGGTGAAACTCTCCCTGCGGCAACATGAGCTGAGATGAGTAATAAGTCCAGGCACGTCATTACTCACCAGGATAGGGTTATAGCCTGTTATTTCCACACAGTGTAGTAAAGTAGCACTCTGGCCATCTGTCCCAGGACATGGGGGAGGAGTCATTCAGGGGCAGGGACATGCTCTCAGATACATCGTCTTTGAAGAATAAACCTTTAATGGTCTGGGTGACAGCTGTGGCAGGAAGTTACTCAAGTAGCAGCAAAAGCAATCAAAGCAATGCGGCTTTGGGGGCTGCGTTGTATCTTAAGTGTTCCTGGGCTTGGTTTTCTTGGCAGTTAACACTTTCGCACTTGCTAGTGTCCAAGGATGTTATCTTCACTCACCTCTGTTCCCATTTCACACTAGAAAGTATGTGCCTTGGGATCGTTTACTGGACTACAAATGGAGGATCCAAATGAGAACAGTCATATCTAGTGTCTTTCCCCATCCCTGTTGTTCAAAAGTAGGTCAGGTACCAGAAAATGGCCACATTTCTAGCATGGACCAGAATATATACTTTTTAAAAGAATATTTTTGTGTGTATATGTGTGTTGTGTGTGTGAGAGAGAGACAGAGAAAGAGAGAGAGAGAGAGGGAATGATCAGGGGTAGACAGAAAAAGAGAGATGGTATTGCAGGACCTCTTGCCACCACAAGAAAACTTCCAGACACATGCACCACTTTAAGCAGCTGGATTTATACGTGTGCTGGGGAATCAAACCAGGACCAGCAGGCTTTGCAAGCAAGGGCCTTCAACCTCCGAACTGTCATCCAGGCACGATGGCACATGCCTTTAATCTCGGGAGGCAGAGGTAGAAGGATTGCTATGAGTTCCAGGCCAGCCTGAGACTACATAGTGAATTATTCCAGGTCAGCCTGGGACACAGTGAGACCTCATCTCACAAAAATAAATAAATACATAAATAAATAAATAAAAAGACAACAAAAAAGAAGTCATTTGGCTTTCTGTTTCTAATGGTAAAGGAAAAAAAATAGGGTTTATTGGCATAGCTCCAATGTATTTGAGCAAGAGTCAAGATTATTATAAGGGATTTGAGAGAGGAACAGGAAGACAATTCTGTTTTATTCCAAGGATTTCCAGGCACAATGACAAGAATGACAGCCATCTCTATTAATCGCCTGTGATGACTTTTGAAAAGTGTCCTTTCTATAAAGCTACAGTATGTGAGTATTAGAGGCATCCATTGCAAATGCTCTCCTGCTGAACTAAAAGATCTGGAGTTAAATAGGCTTTTAGATATTTGAACATTAGTTCAGTATGTCTTTTTCCAGGACTGGGGACTGAATTTAGGGCTCAACCATCCTAGACAAGTGCTCTAGCTGGTCAGGAGTATTGTACAACTGAGTCAGCGAAGAGCACCATCTCCTTTGTCCTCATGCACATCATGAGAGCCCTCCTTCCTCTGTGGATGCAATATCTTATGACCTACCACAAGCTACCTGTTTTCATTTTAAATTTGTTTTTTCCCAAGTAAGCATCATCTCAGAACCCTACCCCTTTCCCATCTGCTCTTGGCAATCCCTCACCACAGCTGTAGAATGAAGGCCAAGGCTATAAATGACTCCCCTCACGTAGGTCTGGTTCATGCCAGGGCAATGGGAATGAACTGTAATCAACAAGGACAAAAACCAAGTTTAAAGACAGGGTGTTAAAAAAAAAAATCAACTAACCAGTGATCCTTTCCACAAATGAGTTTCTGAATCGGGTTTTCTGTTCCCAGAGTCATAACTTTCTGTGGAGCAGAAGTCCTGATGTTCTTCGTTTGTCTCCTCCAGCAGGAATGAGCTGTCAGAACCAGCCCTTGGGCCTAGGGGAGGGCAGTTCTAGGGAAAGGGCTCTCAGCAGAAGGAGGGGATCTTTCATCTCTGCCTGCCCATCGCCACTCCTTGCCGTAAACACTGGTCATATTCCCAACCGAGAGCCAGCTTTGGAGGCTATCCGAAGTCTTGTGGTAAGACAAGAATTTAGTTTCCATAAGGATGGGAACAAGCTAGTCTACTGAGAACATAAAAATATCATCAGGTCTACAAATTCAGCTAGTTCCAAGGCAACCTAGACACAGAGTTAAGTTTTCTGTGCTTGGATCCCAAGTATATTCAGAAGCCTGAATTCAGACCTGCCTCTTCCCTTCTCCCCAAAAGGATGCCTTTAGTAAACATTCTTTTTTACTAACTTCCAAGTCTATGTTTGAGTTTCCAAAAGAAGGGAGGAGATCAGTATTTCCTGAGTCCAGTGGATGGTGAGTGTCAGTAAGAAACAAGTAAGAAACAGGCCACTGAGGGGAAGTCCAGATATGGAAGGAGGCTGGGAAGAAGACATCCCGTAGCTCCATAAGAGCAGATAAGAGCAACCATTCTCTGCTTCTGCTTGGGAAGTCTACCAAGGGCTTCTTGTGTTAGAAACCTGTTCATTCAGGATAACATTTGTTATGAGGAGATAAAAGCTATCAGTCTCTGGCATGGTCAAAAACAAAGGCTACTAAGCATTCAAGGACAAGAGAAGTGCTTTGAGCCCAGAACCATCACTTTAACAGATGAGACACTCAGGCTCAAAGCATGAAGATAACCAGCCCAAGGGCTCCAATAAGGGGTAGATCACAAGTTGTCTCACATTTATTTATTTATTAAAAAATATTTTATTTGGGCTGGAGAGATGGCTTAGCGGTTAAGCGCTTGCCTGTGAAGCCTAAGGACCCCAGTTCGAGGCTCAATTCCCCAGGACCCACGTTAGCCAGATGCACAAGGGGGCGCATGCATCTGGAGTTCGTTTGCAGAGGCTGGAAGCTCTGGCATGCCCATTCTCTTTCTCTCTCTCTCTCTGCCTCCTTCTCTCTGTCGCTCTCAAATAAATAAATAAACAAAAAAACTTTAAAAAATATTTTATTTATTTGAGAGAGAAAAACAGAGACAGATAGAGAGAGAATGAGCATGCCAGGGCTTCCAGCCACTGCAAACGAACTTCAGATGCATGTGCCATACTGTGTATCTGACTTTACCTAGGTACTTGGGGAAATCAAACCTGGGTCCTTTGGCCTTGCAGGCAAGCAGCTTAACCACTGAGTCATCTCTCCAGCCCCGACATTTCCTCTTGATGTAGCTTGGATATAAAATGTCTCCATGGATAGAGGACTGGTGGATCCAATCATTGAAAGGTGATTGGATCATGAGGGCTCTGTCTGAGTCAGTCAATGGATGAGTCATAATTTTATGATGTCATCGGGAGAGTCTCTCAGAGGTAAGGCCTTACTGGAGGAAGTGGTAGGTCACTAGAAGCATGCCCCGGAAGGGGTTTCCGTCCCTTCTTTCTTCTTCTCAGGCTCTTTCTCCCTATCTGCTTCCTGACCACCATGAATGTGGTAGTTTTAATGTTCCCCAATGGACTCAGGAGTTTTTATTAAAAAGCCCATCTCTAGCCACCTGAGAGGAGGAGGCTGTCACTGGGGCAGATCTGATATCTAGTCTATATGCAGAGTACTTGAGCTCTGCCTAGGTACCCTGCTGTTTGGCAGTCAGGTTTTGTTTTATTTATTTTTATTTTTTTCTTTATTAGTTAGCTTTGTATTCAGCAAATACAGTCAGTTTGGTACCATTATTAGGCTCATCTGTGACCTACCCCCTCCCCTTGGCCCCTCCTTGTTGAGGTATATGGGTCATGCACTGTGGAGTTAGCCCACGGTTATGTGTAAGATAATGTCTCTGCATATCATGATCCAACATGTGGCTCTGACATTCTTTCCACCCCCTCTTCTGCAAAATTTCCCTGAGCCATGTTGGGTTCATTTTTGGTCTGCTTCAGTGATGAGTTGTTGGGGGCCTCTGAGGCTCTGGCTCTCTGATTTGGTAGGAGTTGATTTTTCTCTGTGTTGATCTCCTTCCCCCTTCTGCTGGTATCCAGTTCATCAGGAAAACAGCACACTTGCTTGTTTCGCCAATTTTTCTTAGTTTCAGCCGGGGCCCTTTGGAGGTATGATGGGGTGGCTCTCTCCTTAGGATCTACATTTATCTTTCTTTCCCCAGGATTTGCAGCTCAGCTAGGCGGTTGCCATCTTGGCTGGAAGTCAGTTTTTTTTTTTAATTTTTTAAAAATTATTTATTTATCTATTTGAGAGAAAGAGAGAGAGAAACAGGGAGGGAGAGAGAGAGAGAGAGAAAGAATGGGTATGCCAGAGCCTCCAGCCACTGCAAACAAACTCTAGACATATGCCCCACCTTGTGCATCTGGCTTACATTGGTCCTGGGGAATTGAACCTGGGTCCTTTGGCTTTGCAGGCAAGTGCTTTAGCTGTTAAGCAGTCTCTTCAGCCCTTTTAATTTTTTTTCAAATTTATTTTATTTTACTTGTGTGTGTGTGAGAGAGAGATAGAAAAGAAGAAGAAGGGGGAGGAGAAAAAAGAGAGAGAGAAAGAGAGAGAATGGGCACACCAGGACCTTTAGCCACTGCAGACAAACTCCAGATGCATGTGCCACCTAGTGCATCTGGCTTATGTGGGTCCTGGGGAATCAAACCTGGGTCCTTTGGCTTTGCAGGTAAGCTCCTTAATCACTAAGCCATCTCTCCGGCCCATCTGTCGGGTGTTTTTTTTGTCAGCTTTTGCTCTTGCTTGTGGTTCTGGTAGTGGTTTTATCTGGGATTTGTGAAAGGAGGCCAATGTCTCCTGCCATTGAGGAACTTCCCCTAGATCTGAAATAAACTCCAGTGCTCCCATAAGGTGTGTCTGGTTTGGAGGCTCACCCCAGCAGCATGGAGCTGTCTACAACAATGAGGTAAGCAGTTTTCTCTCTCACCTGTTTCTGTCACCATCATGTTCTGCCTCCTCACTCACCAACCAATGGCAATGGAGCTAGCCATGCTGAGCATGGACTGTGTAGCAGACAGCTTCAGGTTCACTGAGATAAACTTCCAGAGTAGACACAGTTATGGAGGAAGGGATTTATTGAAGCTTACAGATCCAGGGGAAGTTCCATAATGGCAGAAGAAGCTGGCCTGCCTTCATAGGCCCAAACAGACAGAGAGAAGCACAAGCCTAAAAATCAAAAGCCACACAGTACAGCACACTTCACGAACTCCTGTTAGGCACACTTTGCATATCTTTAGATTGAAATCTGAAACACACCACCACACCTTAAGATCCACCCAGTGACACTGCCTCCAGCCAGGTGGCTGCAGATGCAAACTACAAACAATAAAGAACTCAATATATTGGGGGGCCATCTATTCAAACTACTACATTCCACCCCTGGCCCCCTATAGATTTATGATCATTACACATTGTAAATTGTACTCAGTTCAATTTCAAAGGACCCCACAGTCTTGACCAATTTAAGATATTAAGACCTGTAAAATCAGACAAATTAAAAAATTCTAACATATAAAGGCACAGAGTAAACATTTTCAACTGGTATAAGGTATAACAAGGAGAGACTAAAACAACGCAAACTGAACCACCATCAAACCAACATCAAACTTTGCAGTTCAAGTTCAGCAAAACCAGAGACTGACAGTCTCCAGATTTTCCAGTTCCGCCCCTCCAGCTGGGCAGAGTAGCCAGGGAACACTTCCATCCCAGGCCAACAGTGAGCACCATGGTAGCCCTTGTGTAGTCCTGGTATAACCAAAATGTCTTCAGGTCTTCATGCAAACCACGGTCCATCTTCCAAAGGCTCTTTCAGCCTATCAGGTCATCAGGCCCTACCTCATGCCACATCTCAGCCACAGCTCCTGGAGCCATGTGCAATTTACAACCATTCCTTGCATTTTTCATGCTTCTGATACCAATACCAGGTGTGCAGGACACAGCCATATTCTTAATTCACAGAAAAAATAAATCATAACCTTGAAAAGCAGGTTCCTTCTCCAGTCAACTCTTTCCAAAAGTGTTTGCATTTCTATGATAGTCTTCCCTCAGGCATCCTTTCCATGGTAAAGCAATTGGACCATCTTCTTTAAGATTGCTAATGTGTTTGACAATAGCAGATTCAGTAACCTAAAACCAGTCTCAGTGCCTGTAATTTTAACTTACATGAGGTTTTCCAGCTTAAAAATCTTAAATCTGTCAGTCCAATATCTCTAGTCAAGCACATCAGTCCATTACAAATTTAACCTTGATCAAACTCTCTGGACCTGGGCAGCAGGATGCAGCCAGCCCTTATGTCAGTAGCCCAGTTCCAACAAAGTCCTCTGCAGTCTTTCCTTCCCCTTAGAAAGCTCAAAAGCCAAGCCTCGAAGTTCAATGCTGTCTGCACTTAGCATTCTCAGACTGTCATCAGAATAGTCCATAAAACTTGGCTTATCACTCCAGAAGGTATCTTCATTTGCAAGCACCAAGTCCATGCCCATTCCTCCAAAACAAAGGTTCGAAAAGACCAACATCCACATGGCCAGGTACACCTCAGTCCACTCCTCGGTACCAAGTTCTGTAGCAGACAGATTCAGGTTCACTGAGATAAACTTCCAGACCAGACACAGTTATGGAGGAAGGGATTTATTGAAGCTTATAGATCCAGGGGAAGTTCCATAATGGCAGAAGAAGCTGGCCTGCCTTCACAGGCCCAAACAGACAGAGAGAAGCACAAGCCTAAAAATCAAAAGCCACACAGTACAGCACACTTCAGGAACTCCTGTTAGGCACACTTTGCATATCTTTAGATTGAAATCTGAAACCCACCACCGCACCTTAAGATCCACCCAGTGACACTGCCTCCAGCCAGGTGGCTGCAGATGCAAACTACAAACAATAAAGAACTGAATATATTGGGCGCCATCTATTCAAACTACCACAGACTAAAACCCTTGAAAGTGACTCCAAATAAATCATTCCTTCCTTGCATTGCTTTCCCCAGCTATTCTGTCACAATGACAGAAAGGCTGACTGACATTATACTTGCTCTCCTTAAAGTCTGCTTTAGTACACCTAGTGGTAAAATGCCTCCATTCTTCTCCCTTGGATTTAGCCTGTAGTCTTATCAGGGAAAAGAGTAAATAGTGAGATTGCTGGGAGATATGTCTCAGGATTGCCATTCTACCCTCTCAGTCATAAGTGACCACCCCCACCTCCAGACCTTCATGGAGATGGAAGCAATATTTTGGATTAAAATATCTAACTTGGGCCAGGGAGTAAAGTGCTTGCCAGGCAAGCATGAGGACTCGACTTGAGATCGCCAGCACACATGTAAAATGTCCAGTGTGTAGGTAATATTAGTACTTGGGAGGCTGAAACAAGTGAATTTCTGAGGCAAGCTGGCTAGATAGATGAGCCAAATGGATGAGCTCTGGGTTCAGTGTGACCTGTCTCAAAGAATAAGGTAGAGCGTGACTGAAGAAGGCACCTGACATGGACCTCTGGCCTCCTCATGCAGGCTCACACCTGTGCATGTGCACCCAATCATGTGTCCATGCATACATGGATACACATACACCCACGCATGTGTATGTCACACACATGTAAAAATGAAAACATCTAACTAAGCATTGCTGAAGTTTAGCTCTGAAAGGTTAGACAAGAGAAATGAAGAGCAAAGGGTGAGGGACAAAAATAAGGGAGGGGAAAAGTGGGTGGGTGGAAAGGGGAGAGGAAGAGAACAGAAGAAGAGGTCAGGGATCTTGCCAAATAAGCAACAGAGTCAATGGCATCCCTTTGGATATTGGTTCCAAACTCCAAATCTGAACATTCCATGGGGTTTTCTGTAGGCTCTGAGGAGTGAATGAGACTGGATAAATTGCGTGCAGGGATCCCACTGGCATGCAGTGTAGCACAAAAGGGCCCAGCCTTGGCCAGCCAAGTGCTAAGACAGCCTTCAGACTTTCTTTTCCTGGCCTTCCAGAAACCCCTTTCTGTACACTCCATAAACTGTGCTCACAGACCTTGTTCCAAGCCCAACTGCGTTTGGACCCAAGGGGGAATGGGGGGGGGGGAGTTTTGCAACCATGGATTCTCTTTGGCAAAATTTCAGCCAGAAACTCTGCCGAGAAGCGTCCAAGACCTTGATGCAGATGTATTTGTTAATACCATTTGTCCACCCTGGAACTGCCTTCAGCTTTGCTCCACACAAGTCTGTGCATGCCTTTGAACTTCAAATAGCTTCCAGATCTTGGTGTGTGTGTGTGTGTGTGTGTGTGTGTGTGTGTGTGTGGTGAGTGGCAGCATACAACCCAAATTGCCTGGAGTTGCATGAACAGAAACAGTTACACAGTCTAAGTAGCTACTGTGACTGCGTCCCCTGATTCTTACCATAGTGAGGCACAGGGCTCATGTGCTAGTTTGAGACCTTAATTATTTCTGGAGTCTATTTCATCTGAGAGAATCAGACAGACTCTCAGGCATAGCCCATCAAACATCCAATTCCCTGAAGCTTGAGAGGACCCCTGGGAAAGGACTGAGGCAGACAGATGGGCTTCCCAGAAACAAAGTCCCAGGGTCTGATGGTCTTGGCATTTGCAAAGATACAGTTTCACATCTGTAATTTGGACGTCTTCCCTGTGAGGAGACATTCCAGGGTAGCACAAGTGGAAAAGCTGTTTAAAACTGCTTCAGTAAGGCCCCATGCATTGACAAAAGAGAGGGAGCATTGGCTGGAGGGAACACAGGAGGATGTGGAAGAGCTCTGTGGAAGGCCCAACACTGAAGTCCACCAATTTGTGCTGCTGTGACGTGTGGTGAAATCAAACAGCCTAGCTGCGGGTTGCTCTCCTCACTCTGCTCCCATAGACAAAGTCCCTCACCAAACAATGCTCCTTATCAAATGGCCCAGGAGCACTTCCTGCTTCTTCCTGAGTAGTGGGGTTAGTCAAATAACCCAGTATAATCCAGGGGAAACAGGGGCACCTCACCCTTTTGATACTACAAAGTCTTCCTTCCTCATAAGTGGTTATTCTCTTGTTTCCAAATGCTATGTTTGTGTGGCCCTAAATGTATGGTGAAGTCCTGTGCTAGGATGTGGTACATGTGGCTAATACATTCTTGCCATCATCTTTCCAATGCTGAATAAGTCCACACCCTTGTCTCACTCACAAGGATAATGGGTTTAGGGAGTCAGTATACTAGCATTGATGGAGATGGTGCAGGACCTCATGGGTGTGCTGCAGAGGAAGAAAGAGCCACTGACAGGAGATGGTATGGGCAGGCAGCTTAGAGGACAGGCCAAATATACCATTCAGAGATATTAACACTGTAACAGGAAAATCCTGGAGACGTGTGAGGAGATCTTCTATAGCACTGGTGTTGGTTACAGAGCAGGAGATTTCACTGTACGAGCACCCATTCTCATCTTTACTAACTGGTTAGGTGTCCTTGGAAAAGTTGCTTCACTTCTGGAAACTTAGCTTCCTCTCCAGTGCAGCAAACTGCCTGTGTGAGGATGGCTATGAACACGGATGCCAAAGTCCACGTCCATATAGAAACTGTAGAAATGGCTGGCACCAATCCATTCACCCATTCCCAACTTAGCCTCACAACTCCATTACCTCATTCTTTACTCATTCAGAATCCAGTTTAAGTCAAGATTCTTGGACAGCATCTGCTAAAGATAGTGAAGTGATAGGTTATGAAGGGAGGAATGAAAATTTACTCCAGACAAGGTGCTGAGTAAACTGGCATGGCTTAAATAATAGGTCCATGTCTAGGAGGGGAAAAAAGAAAGAGATAAGTTGGAAATGAGAAGAGAAGGGCAAGGAAAAGATAAACAAAGGGAAAGCCAACTGTGTTTTGGGTGGTCGTGGTCAACCTGGCTAGATCTGCCAAAGAGACTCGTGCTCTGCTGCTCTCCTGGCTGCCATGCACCTACGTGATATGGAAATGTGGATAAAAGGAGTCCAGATTTCTGAGGAGAAAACACCACAGTGGCCCTGCCATGTGCTGTGTGACCCAGGCAAATGTTACCCAGCATGATTTCCAGCGGGATGGTGCCCATCTGTGAGCACTGGATGCTGATGGGCTAGCTGAGGAGTGATTGTCAATGTCAGTTACAGTCTCTAACAGGCTAAGATAATCCTCGTTAGTCTTTACATCTCTCTCTCTCTCTTTCTCTCTCTCTTGGTTTTTGTTTTTTCAAGGTAAGGTTTTGCTCTATCTGGAATTCACTATGTAAAAGGTGGCCTTGAACTCACAGTGATACTCCTATCTCTACGTCCCAAGTGCTGGGACTAAGGGCATGTGCCACCACGCCTGGCAGTCCTCACATCTTTAACCCCCTTTTTGCCACCCTCCAGATGCCAACATATGATGCAAAGATGAGCCAATTTCTGGCTGGGTATGTTTATTTTTTTAAATTTTTCTGTCTTTTGCTTCATAGCTCTGGGCACTTCTTGATACCTGAGTATCCATGATGGATTCTTTGGCACAAGCTATAGGTAGCTGGGTCAGGGGAGATCTTGTCTCATGTTCATGTAGAGCATCTATTCCATCCTGATGCTTAGACAAGCGAAAGCACAGGCCGTGGTTCCTCCAGAAGCCCAAGAAGGCAACAGCCACAGAGAGGGTCATCCTTGTCATCCACTAACTGGATGATGAACCGCAGAGGCTGGGAGAATGATGTGAGCCACTCACCAATAGAAACTGGACAAGGATCCTTGAGAAAAGTACCATTTCCTTTCAGAAAGATCAACTCACAAATTTAGTCAACTGCCAGTGAGCTTCGCTGACCCAAGCACAGGGCTAGCAGATGTAACCCAGAGAGGCTCACCCCCACCCTCGCAGGGGCTCAGCCAATGGAATAGTTATCTAGCCCTGTCCACACTTGTGGGATCCTAGTCTTCTTAGGAGTTCCAAAACAACCGTCCATCTGTGGTGGCAGAGGGAAGCATGGTGGCGACACACAGAGACACCTCAGGGAAATACGGCAACGAAACCACTGAGTCCAGCTCGGCTGCTTCTTGGTTCCAGGAAAAAAAAAATCACCTGACCTTGTTGTTCTTTTATGTTTCACATAGATACCACTTGTCCTTTCATGAGGTGTTCTAGTTTAATGGCTTCCCTCAGGCTTGGACTCTAAGCGTGACCTGAATTGGGACCTTTAGAGTCATTCCCTTTCCACCGTTGAAATGTACTTCACCAGCAGTCGAACGCTCCTTAATTTGTGTCCTGAAATCTCATCACCCAGTTTCTCTCCTAGGCTCAGAGCTATAAACAGCAGCAACCCTGTCTTAGGTGTCTTTGCATCCCTGGTGTTTGGCAAGGTACATGCCAGGAAACAGGGAGGCAGTGGAGGGGAGAGGGCAGTCTGACTCTATGGACTATGGCCTTGGTGCTAAGCTGTCCTACCTCTAGGGAGAGGATATGCAGCATCTCTTTTCTTCAAGTTAAAATTCTAAATATTCTAGAAGGACGTTATCTTGTCAAGGGTCATCCTTGTTGGTCTCATTTACTCCCTCCCATTGTAGAGCATGCAAAAGAGTGTGCAGGACCGTCCTCTGAGAGTGCACACACTGGCATCAGGTCCTCCTGCCTCCTGGGTGAAGAGCAGTTGATGTTGCTCTTTTCTGTCAGTGATGGCCCAACTCCCAGATCAAAAATCAGGACTCATGTCCACACACGAAAACCTCTATGGACCAAGACATCATCGACATTCACCTGAACACTTAATAACTGCAAAAACTAAGAGATCAAACCACCCATGTACACTCACACGAAGACATATAAATGACATGTAACTGCCGTATAGACACATAAACACCAATACGCTTATTTGTCTCTGTCAAGATTGAGAGGGAGACGAGGATGCTAGACTAATGCATGGGGTGATAAGTATTCCATTTTCCTTTAAGGATTAATGACAAGGATGCTTATGTAGCCATCATTCTTAAGGACAGAGCATGAAGCCAAACATTTGAAAAGATGGGCTGCCTTTGGCACATAATCTTGATCGATCTTCCTTAGCATTCTATCAAATTTATCCTCTCTCTCAGTGTTTGCTAATGTTGTCAACAAGGAAAGAGAACTGTAAGTTCCCCTTCAGAAAAGCGATAGGATGAGGTTCAGAAGGTAAGAAGCCACTTAGATCTAGTTGACTAAGGCAAAAATTATGCATAAATGAAGACAGTATAAATCCTTAAGGTGTGAGTAAAAACAATAAAATAACTACAAGATAGCTTTTATGCTGGTGGAAATTATGAAATCCATTACAAGATGTGGCAATTTGAATGTATGTTCCCCCAACAGATTCAGGTGTTTTATTAAAACTTGGATTTCCAGCCACCTGGTTGGAGGGGGTGTCACGGGGTGTGGATTGGATTTTTGGTCCAAAGTTACGCACAGTGAGTTCAGCCTGGGCCCCTTCTGCTTAGTGCAATTCCCTGCTGTTTGGATGCTGTTTTTTTTGCTCTTGCTTGTCGTTCTGGCTGTGTGGGTGTGTCTCTCTGCTTGGATCTGTTGAAAGTGGCCAGCCTCTTCCACCAGTATGGAACTTCCCCTGGATCTGTAAGCTTTAAATAAATTTCATTCCTCCCATAAGCTGTGTCTGGTTTGGAGGGTCATCCCAGAAACGTGAAGCTGTCTATAACACAAGGCCATTTCTGCTACCCATGATCCTCTTGGTATTGTTATTACTGACACTCAGAGTTGTGCTATGTTCAACTATCAAGGAGCTAACTATGATGTGTTGGCTTGCATTGGATTTGGGGACACTCCTGAGATGAACCAGAAGAGATTGAATAGGAAGCAATCTCTGAAGAGCAAGATGACGTAGGAAAATCTGAAATCTTCTAGCAAGAGGCCTGCCTAATCCTTCTGCCTTAGAAGGAATATCACTTTGGTCTCAGAGCTTAGAGGAGAGGTCACAGCTGTGGGGAGTGATGGAGGAAAGAACGGCTCTTAGGTAATTGTGCCATCATTCAGTTTTGATTTTCATAATTACCCAGAGTAGGAGAGGTAGATAAAGGTAAATTTTTTTTAAATCAAAGATGCATAGCTGTACCATTGCAGGAAACCAAATTCCTCAAACCCATTTTCCTCTGCACATATAAATTCTCCCTACTAGGGTGAAACCAGGCAGAGAGGGTCTCTCCGAGTAGGAGCCACTTTGTGGGGTTTCACATGATGCCAAGGGGCAATATGAACAGAGGGAAGGTGAAAGTCAGTATAGAGAGATAGGGCTGCTCCTCAAACCCATGAAGGGTCAGATAGAGAGAAGCCAGAGCAAGCATGGGACATGGGGACACAAACCGAGGAGTGTCAGGGACCCTGGGCCAAGGCAGGGAAGGAGAGGCCTCTGCAATGAAGAGTTGAGGAGACCTTGGCCACAGTGGGATGACCCACAACAAGACATAAAGCAGGTCAGCCACGTGTGCGATACCACAGGTTCCCTCCTTTGATAACTCACTCATTTCTTTAAGTTCCTACCCTTCTCCAGGTCACTCAAAGATGTAAGTTCTCAGGGTTCCGTGGGACTTTATCACTCAGTGCACCACTTGGCTACCAGCGTGCTGGATCAGATACTGAGCAATAGCTATTGGACTGTAGATACCCAGCTTCCTGAATTTAGAAAAGGCAAGGAAATTGTTCACTCATCCTACAAATATTTACGGAAGATGAGAAAAAAATGTGGAAGTTCACACAAAATGCTGGGGGAGTGCAGGGAGGGAGGCAACCGAGAGCCACAGCTCGTGAATGCCTGAACGTGCTCTCAGTTCCTTCCTATGAGAAAAGCCTTGCACTGACCATGCTGTGTTATCACAGGACTAGAGTCTGTGCATCGCAAGGAGTTCATGAATCACGGTAGTATACATTTAACCAATATGTGCTGGATTTTAATTCATTTTTTATTAAAATATTTCATTTATTTACTTGAAAGACAGTGAATGGGAATGCCAGGGCCTCTAGCCACTGAAAATGAATTCCAGAAACATGTACCACCTTGTGCATCTGGCTGTATGTGGGTACTGGGAAATCGAACCTGGGTCCTTAGCCTTTGCAGGCAAGCGCCTTAACTGCTGAGCCATTTCTCCAACCTAAGGATTTAAATTAAGTTTAAGTTAATCATAAAATACAGAGTTTGAGAATCCTGACTCCATTTTGATTTATTTTTTGAGGTAGGGCTTCACTCTAGCCTAGGCTGACCTGGACTTCACTGTGTAGTCTTAGGCTGGCCTCAAACTCATGGTTAGCCTACCTCTGCCTCCCAAGTGCTGGGATTAAAGGTGTGTGCCACCACACCCAGCTCTGACTCCATTCAGAAAACCCAGCCTTAGGATTTCTGAAGCATGCGTTATTGTTTTCTACCTTAAAATAGGTTTGTTAAGTTGTTCTTCTGAGAAGAGTGCATGTGGTTGGTTTTTTTTTTTTTTTTTTTTGAACTTCCTGCAACATTGAGACCAGTTCTACTCATGGCAAAACTCAGCAAATAATGTCTCAGAACAATCACGTATAGTCAAACACAAATTAACATGACTTCAGAAAAATATTTTCACCATATTATGGTCATTTTTTTCACCATATTCTTTAATCCCTAACAAAGAAACAGAGCCCATGTGTGCCATGAGGTTTCTCGTTAGCTTTATTTGACCAAGATGTGAATAAGGCCTGGATCGTCTGTACATCGGAACCAGATGTCTCATTTGCATTTGTTTCTTCCAATATAAATGAACACAGAAGGCTTGAGAAAGACATTAAATTTATTTTAATGGACATAGAAAGTTGACACAAATCATGTTCCAGGCATCACACGCATGTCAAGGCCATTGTCCTCTGAAAGGGTTATAAAGAACAACAAAGCTTAGGCAACCAAAGTGAGCACTAGGAATGTATGGAAGAGATGGAAATTTTTTGAAATTATTGTTATTTATTTATTTGAGAGCGAGAGCGAGAGCAAGAGCAAGAGAGAGAGAGAGAGGATGGGTGCACCAGGGCTTCCAGCCACTGCAAACGAACTCCAGACGCATGTGCCCCTTTATGCATCTGGCTAACGTGGGTCCTGGGGAATTGAGCCTTGAACTGGGGTCCTTAGGCTTCACAGGCAAGCGCTTAACCACTAAGCAATCTCTCCAGCCCCAGAGATGGAAATTTTAAGGAGTCAGATGGTAGAGAAGAAGGTTAGCATCCAACTTCAATGAATAATGCTTGAAACTGTCTCACATACCCGCTTCTGAAAAAATCCACGTTTTCACATTTTATCATATTTAGGCGTCACTACAGCCCCTGGGGAAACTGGAGATAGAAAATTGGAGAATCAGAGGCCAAGCCGACTTGTCCATGGCCCCGTAGGCAGGACACGCATGCATCCGACACAGCCCTGTGACTTGTAACCTCCCTAGCCGTGCTCTAAAGCAGGCAAGGCATCAGGAACAGGCAGGTCCTGTAACACCAGCACTGAGACCCCAGAGTCAGGGAGGCAGAAAGCAAGCCCACCCAGGTGTCCAGGTGGGGGAGCTTGTTGAAAGTCCTGCTGAAGAGAATAGTCCAGGGCTCCTATGGCTAAACTCTAAGCCCTGAACTCTGGCAGGACAGGGAGGCTACCAGCTCTGCAAGGTATGAATATAGTGATCCCCTTGTGGAGTCCTTACGTAGGCTCAGTATCAATACCAAAGTCTGGACACAGAGATTTGAGGAAAGTGAGGAGCCAGGCTCCAAGGAAAAGCAGTGCAATCATGTCTTTATCCTGTATGTTTGCACATTCACAATGAATACATTGTTGCCAGCTCAGAAAGAGTTTGAGCTCCCTGGAGCAGAAAGAGTTCATCCTCTGGGGAATGAAGTAGGAATGTACATTGGTTAGGCTGTAAAGAAAATAAAAACAAACAACAAAACAACCCAACGGTATTTGGCTCATTGAAAGGGAGAAGAGGTCTGTGACTGGGAAAATGGTTTATTATATAACATTCAATAAGCATTTTCTTTGAAGGAAGTAGGCTGTACATGTGTCAGATGACAGCTACGGATCAGTCTCTGGGGAGAGTTGCTAGGCTTGAGCTGTGTTCCTTGGAAAATTAATTTAGGGATTAAATGCAAACTTCCTCTCTCAATAATGTAGACTAAGAACACGTTCTGAATTTGATCCCAGTAACAGTATACTGGGAACAGTTCCTGTAGATTTGAGGGATGCTTTATGTATTTTCAAGACTTATTCCTACTCATCATCCTTTTTATTTGGAAAGCGCAGAGTACTATTCTTTCTTCCTTAATTTTTTTTGTTGTTGTTTTTCAGAAAAAAAAGAGTACTCAGTGGGCACAGAGAGGAAAATAAGTTACCAGCAGAGGAAAGGCAGTGCATTGTGGTGAGGATGGTGATGATGGTGATGATGATGGTGGTGGTGATGATAACTTGCACTTTGTACTCAATGCCAAGCATTTGTGTTGAACACTCCAAAAATACCATCATCTCTGTTCTGACAGAGAGACTATAATGATCTCCATTTGAGTAAGACACAATATTGGGGTATACAGAGGTGGAGTGACCTACTGAAGCCTCCACAAGCAGGAAATGACAGAGCTGGGATTTGGACTCCACAGTCACAGACCCCACAGTTTCTCACCTTGACCACAAGGTTCCGTTCCCTCTCCACTGTGTCCTATGTGGTCCCAAGGAAATTGTGTGGTATAGAAATGCTAACACGATGACTGATGGGTATAAAGACCAAGGCATGGTTATTAGCATAGAGTACCTGCTCAAGTAAAAATGCTAAACATTATGTACACAGTATTGACACTTTTCTTAAGATCTGAACCCTTCTAGGGAGACATTGATATGTTGGTTTGGGGTTGTGAGCTATTCCTTCTAAGGAAAATAATTCCATTTACTTTAGACTTTTTGTATGCTGAGATGGTATGATGGTTTGAATCCGAGGTCTCCCATCAATTTATGTGTTTTGAATGCTTGAGTCCCAGCTGGTGGGTATTTGGGAGATGGAGCCTTGCAGGAGGAGGTGTGTTGCTAGACGTGAACTAGGGGGTGCCACCCACTGTTGCAGGGTTGTGATGACCAGCATCTGCTTTACCATCTTTTCCTGCCACCATGAAACTTCTGGAGATGGTAAACCTTTTCCTCCCAAGAGCTGCTTTGGATCAGGATTTGTCTCAGCAACATGAAGGTAACTACAACAGATGGGTATGCTAGTTTTCCGTGACTTGGAGAAGGACACAGAGGGAAGAAGAATCCCTCACAGAAGAGAGAATTTGGGGAGGGGTGAGCAGAACTATTGAAAGGGATGTTTACTAAAGATGCTGGGGTTTTCTGTATGATAAAGACCCTTTCCTGAGTCTCTCACATCTGTAGCATAGTATTTAGTGTCCATCAGTGATTTGTGGAGAAAATGTGCCAAACAAGAGAAGAAGATGAAGCTCTGTCTGAGGAAGGTCAGCTGGGCATGGAACATAGATGACATTTGTGTTATGTGAAAAGCCTAGACTCAGAGAAGCAGTGGAGCTGGCCTGGGCTCAGGCTGCAGGTCATAAAGCTGTACTAGCCACCTCAGTTTGGATCTTCCTCAGGTAGTAACGGGGATGGTCATCCAGGTGCAGAAAGGACCCCGTGCCATCATAAGCACTTAAAAAGAGCCAAAATTCCCATTTCTGTTATCATTATCCCACCCATGTTATCTTGCTTTCTTTTAACACTTTTATTTTTATTTATTTATTTGAGAGACAGAGACATAGAGAGCGACAGAGACAGAGAGGGAGAGAAAGGAAGAGAGAGAGAGAGAATGGATGAGTCAGGGCCGCTAGCCACTGCAAATGAACTCCAGGTGCATGCACCACCTTGTGCATCTGGCTTATGTGGGTCCTGGGGAATCAAACACGGGTCCTTTGGATTTACAGGCTAGCACCTTAACTGCTAAGCCATCTCTCCAGCCCTTGCTTTCTAACATAATAATAATAGCACAGCTCAGAGCAGCAACACTGCTCCTGCTGAGCTTTAACAAAATGAGTTAATCCCAAAGCTGGGTGTCAGGCTGTGGCCCCTAAGGAAGACAAAGACCTGTATGAGATATTGGCTCTTACTCAGAGCTTGAATCACACGTCACCATTTGTTGTTGCTGCTGCTGCTGCTGCTTCTTCTTCTTCTTCTTCTTCTTCTTCTTCTTTTGTTGTGATGCTGAGGCTAGAACCCAGGGCCTTCTACCACTGAGCTCTGTCCTCAGTCCAAAGGCACTCCACCATTTGTTGCTTCTAAAGTTTTGATTACTTACAATGAGTTTTCTCTTGGGCTACAAGTTAATTTTAAATGTGTATGTATATTATATCATATTTTTATATAATATATATATATTTCCAAACTGAAAAGTGACACACACACACACACACATATATATATATACATATATATATATGCAGACATATGTGCTAACAGATGTCATACATTCAATATATGAATAGTATATGTAATATTCATGGTTTAAGAACAGAGCAGCATAAGCATTTTCATCCTCTAATAAGATATTTTTGTTTTCTCTGTTGTTTTAATTAATTTATTTATAAATTTTCTGATAATGGAACCTGAACCCAGGAGTTGGCAGATGGTCAAGATATAGTCTACCACTGAGCTACATTCTCAGCCTAATTAGTTTTTTATTTTTATTTTTTCTCTTGTTTTGTTTCTTTAATCAAATCATAATACAGTTCACATTAAATGCCTGGCAGGCCTTAGCTATATCAACCTAGTTAATCCTGAAAGTAACAATGATGTAGAAGCCCAGAAGAGTTAACTCTTTGCCCAAGGCTGCAGAGCTCATTATAAGTAGTATCTGTCCTGGAGGAATGTTCTGGAAGTTCTGCTAACTTGCTAAGAGGAATAGGAAGCAGGATAATAAAATGCCCTCCTTGCACCCTGGCTGGAAATAGATAAAGACTGGCTGGCTTGGCACTGAGCAAAAGCCCCTTTTTAAATGTCACCATAAACCTTACCAGGGCCTGAGCACATGGAATATGTACACTAGTTGTCAGGGACATGCCATGACCTCAGGGAATCTGAAGAGAGAAGGTGGGAGCATGCAGAAGGGGGCTGGGCCGTGAATTTAAAACACCCTGAACCCAAGCTCACCTAAGAGTGAATACTGTCATTTCCAGGAACCTATTGCCCATCTCCCAAAGGTATACTAAGAATGTTTTCCTTTAAACTTAAGTCACACAAGAAAGCAGCTGATGAGCTTTCCAAAGACATGCCTTATCCCTTCAACATCCACAGCAGCGGTGACCGGAGCTTCACCTGTAGGACCCTGGTCCAGGTCACAAGGATAACATGTCGCAGAGAGCGACACACACTGCTCTATGACAATGTGCTGAGCTCACACTGATGGACGTGCTTAATCTTCCCAGTCCTCCCCTAGAGCTGTTATTTCTCCTGGGAGAACATGGCATCTTTACTCGACAAAACACCCTGAGTAGGAGATGAAGACAGACTAAGGCTCCGTCACTGCCACTTGTGACAGCGAGTAACTCTTTACTAGATTGAAAAGCCCAGTTCTTTCCCCACTGAGCCCACAGTGCATTGGTTTTAAATAATTTGGACATTATTTTATTATTTAATAAACACAAAAGCTTACTTCTGTCATGCGTTGTGGTGGGTGGCCAACTTGAAAACCCTTAAGAATATGTAGGGAATACATACCTTGTGTAATGTAAGTTTGAGCCTAGAAGAGTATCAAAAAATGAAATGGTGGGGAAATGGCAAGAGAATCATCACCTTTTGGCCAATATAGTTATGTGCTAATTGATGAGCTTAATTTGGAATAGAGAGAATTCAGCAAAAGTGACCTTCAAAGCTCATTTGAGTTACTTTTAGTGGTGTGACATTGAGAAAGTCACATGACTTTTCTGAATAAGTATCCTCATCTATAAAAATTTATAAAAGACAGTGATATTGAATTTCCAGTACTATTCTAATTACTTTTATAATCATGTGAGCCACATGCATGACATTATCAGAATTTCATGCCCCGATCATTTCACTCATAGCTACTACTGTTTTGGTTTGTATAACCTTCTGTTTAGGTCAAACACAGCTTAATTGTTTATTTGTTTACAGAAGGGTTCATGCACACTAAGTCAATGATCCTCACTACATCCCTGTAGATAAGAGATAGGCTCAGCACATCTTATTCCACTTCAGAAGCAAGGAAGTGAGGCTCAAGGCAGTTTCAGTGGTTTACTTGAATTCACACAGTCAGAATGTGGTAGAAAAGAGCACAGCCTTGCATTTCTGTTATAAAATCCAGAGTCATTCCATGAAATAACTATATGAACAGAAAGGCAAGAACTTTCCCTAGCATAGGACTGTTTCTCCTTGAATCCATTTCCCTTTCCTGGAGTCTATCACTCTCCTTTATCTATCTACAGAGACTCGTTCACTCATTCAATCTTTATTAAATATTTATATTCCAAGCATTCTACTAGGGTATTTGATACTATGATTTTTAAAAATTAGACTTGGTTATGCCTTCAAGGGGCCTAGATATACTGGCAGAAGGAAAGAAGATTAAAAGAAATGAAGGGAGGCAGAAAGAGGAGAGAATTGATTATGGAGAAATATTCTTGCATTTTAATCATTATTTTACTAAATTAAAGTTAGGTTTACTCTCAGTCACATCCTCAATGGTGTCCAGAAAGTTCCTGGGCCTACCTCAATAGTGACACTTTTATCTGTATAGTAAAATTTTCACAGCAGCGGCCCATCTGGGGCTCCTGGGTTGCTGGGGAGGAGACACGCAGGTACGTCCAGGAGAGAGCAGAAGGTCACAGAATGGAGTGCACTGAAGTCATGGGAAGCTCACTAGCTTTGTTTTCAATGACTTCTCTTCATCTAGATGAGAGAAGTGTTTATTGAGGAATGTTCTTCCTGCCCTTGGCATAGAAACAAGCCATTCCTTTCATCATGCCTACGGAGGACTTCAATCTTTGTGGACACTTTCTCTGAAAATCCTGATAATGTGCCAGTGTTTCCAGTACACCCTAGTCGCATAGAATTTAACACCTCTGAAAAATAGACTTAGGTTTTCCTGGTATGGAGACTTCATCCAGTAGCAATGGAAGAAAAATGGATTTTTTTAAATTTATTTATTTTTTATCAGCATACAAATAATTATGGTGCATTATGATGTTTTCAAATAAGCTTTTTCCCATTTATCCCCTTCCCCCTCTCCCTCTGTACCCTTCAAAGAACATAAGGAATAATAGCAGGATTTCTATTTAGCTTTGCTTTTATTAATTTTTATTCATTTGCATGACTGTTGTGTGTCTTGCTGCTGATAATGAATGCATGTCTGGCTGAAAGTGAGTGGCTGGGGAATTAAACCCTGGCTGGCAGACTTTCCAAGCAGATGCCTTTAATCTCTGAGCACTTCCCCATTCTCCACATTGTTCATTGTTTTATCATCAGACTAGGACATAACAGCACAATCTTTAGTAACTATATAATCAATGTGCTAATTCATGGTATAGCATCACAAATATTCCTGAAAGAAGTGAAATGCTGTCAATATTTATTATCCTGAGAGTACAATTTTTTAAAATATTTTATTTAGTTATCTATTCAAGAGATAGAAATAGGGAGAGAAAGAGAGACTGAGAGAGAGAGAAGGAGAAAGACAGAATGGGCATGCCATGCTTTCCTGCCACTGAAAATTCTGAACGACCCACTTTGTATATCTGGCTTTACATGAGCCTGAGAAATTGAACCCTGGTCATCAGGATTTGCAAGCAAGTGTCTTAACCACTGAGCAATCTCTTGAGCCTAACACATTTAATAAAACTAAATAATTACAAAAACTCAGCAACTTTAAAAACATTCTGCACAAGAATTCAATTTTATTATTTTAAAAGTAGTTTTACGAAGCATTGCAAATCAGTTTTCTAATTGATATTCTGGTTTAATTGAAATAAAATGACTAGTGTCACACTGTTGCCCTGACTTTATTGATTCCCATAGAGGACTTCTTTTTGGGTACAAATTCATGGCCACTATTTCTGAAATTCAGTTCTGAATAATGTACCATTATTTTATTTACTTATTTATTTAAGAAAGAGAGAGAATGGGTACACCAGGGCCTCTAGCCACTGCAAATGAACTCCAGATGCATGTGCCTCCTTGTGCATCTGGCTTTATGTGGGTACTGGGGAATTGAACCTTGGTCCTTTGGCTTTGCAGGCAAATGCCTTAACTGCTGAGCCATTTATCCAGCTTGCACACCAGTTTTAATATATTCCAATCATGTGAAGGCTCATACACATGCACATTCAAATGCACATACACACACAAATGAAAAAATTCATGTTTTTGTATGTCTGGGTACTCTCCTTCCTTTGGGTATCCATGCAGGATCATCTCATCCATGGTGGGTCCTATAGTGAATCTATGTGTCACCCTCTGAGAAACTGCCTGCCTGCCTTACAAAGCAGCTGCCTCACCTTGGATTCTGTCATTTCTGAAGGATTCCTGGCTCTCAGTGAAGCATCTGCCTCGTGCTGTACCTTGCTTAATAACTTCCTGAGCTGGGTGAACTAGGATACATTTCTCTCTTGCCTTGTTTGCCTCTTAATGTTGAATTCCTTTCCTTTCTCAGTCTGTCAGAACCTTGATATTATTCTAATGGTATTTTTTTTGTACTTGGTCCCCTAAGTTTTGCAGTGGCATTGAAACTCTTGAAAAAGTTCATATGTGGACATACACCCACAAAGATTCTCAGTTGACAATCACTACCACTGTCGGGGGCTTTCTTGTATGCTCCCAGTTTTTTCTCTGCACATTTCCAATCAACACATACTGACTGAGAACTTACAGGTGGTACAGTGCAGTACATGTGGTTTACAGTCTCATAACACATTTGGTTTCCAAAGTGTTTACTTACATACTCTCCTGTTTCATCTCTCGGATGCATTCATATAAATGGTTTTTTGACAGGGCCAGGGAAATGGATCAGTGCTTGCAAAGCTCACCGACACAAACATGGTTTCCCAGCACTCATTTAGAGTTGGATGCAACATGAAGCATGAGGCTGTGATTCCACCACAGCCAGAAGAATCTGAAGCTTATAAGCTACCTAGACTGGCATTCATTTGCAGCAGCAAAAATCCTATCTCAAAGAAGGAAGACGAAGAGCCTAGATACCTCGAGGTTGTCCTGTGACCTACACACACACACTCACACATGAGCCATGGCACATGTACACCCATACACATGCATAAGTACACAAAAAAAGAAAGGCAGAAAGGAATGCAGGCAGGAAGGAAGAAAGGGAAGAAGGAGGGAAGGGAGCGAGGGAGGGAGGGAGGGTTTGACACTGGAGATGTACATCTCAAAGACAGGAGTGAAGGCACCTTTCAGTACTTGTCATTCCAGGTGTATATACTGATTTCCTCCTTTATTAACCATAACAATATTTTGCCAGGCTGGAGAAATGGCTTAGTGATAAAGGTGCTTGCTTATGAAGCCTAAGGACCCATGTTCAACTCTCCAGATCCCATGTAATCCAGATGCATAAAATGACACAAGTGTGCAAAGTCACACATGTGTACAAGATGGCACATGTGTCTGGAGTTCAATAGCAGTGGTTGGAGGCCCTGGCATGCCAATGTTCTCTCTCTCTCTCTCTCTCTCTCTCTCTCTGTCTCTCTGTCTCTCTGTCTCTCTCTCTCTCTCTCTCTCTCACACACACACACACACACACACACACACACACACATAAAAAATCAGTTTGGAAGCTAGGCATGGAGGTTCATGCCTTTAATCCCAGCACTCAAGAGGCAGAGGTAGGAGGATCGCCATGAGTTCAAGGCCACCCTGAGACTACATAGTAAATTCCAGGTCAGCCTGGGCTAGAGTGAAACCCTACCTTTAAAAAAATAAGAGTATATTTTCTCACAGCAACAATAGGAAAACTATGGTACACCAAGTAATATGCATGACCCAGAGCATCTTAATCCCTGGTTCCAGCAAATGTGGCAGCTCAGATGGCAAAAGGCAACTGGCAGATGCCCTTAACTATCCTGAGAAAGGGAAGTTATTTTGTATTATTTACTGGCTCAGTTGCACTAACAAACAGTTTTCTCAAAGGAAGTCAGGAGGGTCAGCGTCTGAGAAGATGTGAAAACAGAAGCAGAGGTCACAGTGGTGTGGTGTCATGAGCCAAGCTCTCAGCACATGGAAAAACAGAGGCAAGAATGTAGATTCTTTCCTAGAGCGTCCAGCAAGGAGCCCAGCCATGCCGACATCTTGATTTTAGCCCAATGAGATGACCCACAATGGGCTTCTGATCACCAGAGCAATAAATTTGCATTGTTTTAAGTACGAGTTTATAAATTTGTGATAATTTTTGTAGCAATAAGAAATGAAATACACGCACATATTTTGTGGGGGGGGGGTTCCATTTTTTTGAGGTAGTATCTCGCTGTATCCAAGGCTGACCTTGAATTCACTCTGTAGTCTCAGGGTGGCCTTGAACTCATAGTGAATGTCCTACCTCTGTCTCAGGTGTGCTGGGGCTAAAGGCGTGTGCCACCACTCCCAGCTACTTAGTGTTTTCTATTTAACTGTTGTTTTTATCCTTCCTTTGATACCAAGTTTGTCAATCTCTTCTACAGTCAAAATGCTGCACTATTGTTGCAGTTACATTGCTGGGACCAAACACCCAACCAGAAGCAGGTGATGGGAGTAAAGGGTTTATTTCAGGCATACAGTTTCCAGAGCAAGCTTCTTTGTGGATGAGGAAGTTGGCTCAGTTCATCACACATCCACAGAAGAGAGAGAATGCCAAGCAAACATGAAGCATCTCTGAACCTCCCCTCAAGACTATAAGCAAAAAATCAACACTTTCCTCACATCAGCTAATTATGGCCAGGTATTTGGTCCCAGCCATGAAAAGGTAAATGCCAACACTCGAGTAAGGTCTGCATTTCACTCCTTTCTGTTATTTATTCTAATATTCTTTTTAGCTGTGAGCAGATCCCACCCTGTCTGGACTGTACATTTTATTTTATTTTATTTTATTTTTTTTATTAGTCAGTTCTGTATTCAGCAAATACAGTCAGTTTGGTACCATTATTAGACTCATCCATGACCTACCCCCTCCCCTTGGCCCCCTCCTTGTTGAGGTATACGGGTCATGCATCGTGGAGTTATCCCACAGTTATGGGTAAGCTAAATGTCTCTGCATATCATGACCCAACATGTGACTCTGACATTCTTTCCACCCCCTCTTCTGCAAAATTTCCCTGAGCCATGTTGGGTTCAAATTTGGTGTGCTTCAGTGATGAGGTGTTGGGGGCCTCTGAGGCACTGGCTCTCTGATTTGGTAGGAGTTGATTTTTCTCTGTGCTGATCTCCTTCCCCCTTGTGCTGGTATCCAGGTTCATCAGGAAAACAGCCCCCTTGCTTGTTTCTCCAATTTTTCTTAGTTTCAGCCGGGGCCCTTTTGAGGTATGATGGGGTGGCTCTCTCCTTAGGATCTACATCTATCTGAAAAAGAGAAGCAGATTCTCCAACAGAGAGTAAGTTAGCACCAGGACCAATGAGATAACCCTTACTTTTTTTTTTATAGAGAATTTAATAGGTGTAGGCCCTCTTGTAGCCCACAATTGATGGTAGCTTGATATTGGAGAGTGGGCTTATGTTTGGATATGGTTCTGACTTGTTTCCCCGCTCTAGCTATGGGTCCCATACCAGTGAGGGGATCAGTTAGCCAAATTGAGAGCAGTTGGTTCCCCACCATGGCTGTGTGCCACCACTGCACTTCTGTGGGCATCACAACAAGTTATTTGCTGCTTAGTAGGTTAGACCATGCGTTGCTTTGATAGATATTGGTCAATTTCCCCCAGTCGCCCATGTAGCACCTTCTGGCACTAGACGCGCTGACTGTCTGGGGACTGACTCTCTTCCAACTTCCAGCCATGCCATTCTAATTTGCATGTCAATCACATAAGGTATCTTCAGCAGTAGGGTCTTACCACTAACCTTTGGTGGGTCATCAAGTACTCTGACAGAAACCTGTCTGTCTTTTAGAAAACCTTGTAGGTCTCTCTGATCAAAAGCTCATTGTGGATGATAGCCCCATGCTGGATCTGGGAGTTACAGGTCAGTGCCCACTAAGAAAATGAGGAAAAAGATAACTAATATACAAGAGTTCCAAACATATCCTCAGCAAAAGAAATACCTTTGGAGGCATCACCATACCTGATCTAAAGCTATATTACAAAGCCATAGTAATAAAAACAGCATGGTACTGGCATAAAAACAGGAGTATAGATCAATGGAATAGACTTGAGGACATGGACTTTGGGTCAAGCAACTATAGCTACTTGATATTCGATAAAGGCCCAAACAATATAGGCTGGAAAAAAGACAGCATCTTTAACAAATGGTGCTGGACAAACTGGATAATCATATGCAGGAAACTGAAACTTGACCCACACATTTCACCATGCACTACACTCAAGTCCAAATGGATCAAAGATCTCAATATAAGACCAGAAACTTGAATACTACTGGAAGAAAATTTAGGAAATACTTTCCATGATGTAGGAATGGAAAAAGACTTCCTGAACAAAACCCCAGTAGCTCATGAACTTAAACCGTCACTCAACCAATGGGACCACATGAAGCTGAAGAGTTTCTTTACAGACAAGCATACAATAAGCAAAGCCAATGGATTACCCACAGAATGGACTGTACATTTTAATGAATGATCTGCAAGCACCTACAGAGTGTACTTGAAACATGTGGACATTGAAATACGTGATGGCTGATGTGCTTTCTGGTAAACTAGGCCAAGCCAGCCAGCAGCCACTGAATGAACAGACACGGTCAGAGTTCTCCCTCAGAACACAGAGCCTCCCTGTGTTCTCTCACCAGAGCTTCCTTTTGCAGCTGTCCCTGAGAAAACCTCAGGATTCTGTTCAACATGGGAGGAGAGGAGCGCCCCTAGCCTTTGATTTTTTTTTTTTTTTTTTTCTCAGCATTCTGGTCCTCATGTATTTATTTCCTCCTGGTCAGGTTCTGAGAAATCTGATTCTCCTTATCACAATCACTGGCCCCATTGAAGTCACATCACCTGTGGATGCGTGTTTTCTCCTCTTGACAGCAGGGATCAAGCCAGCTTCTGCGGCCCTCTCTCCTGTGCTAATCAGCTTGCCACTTCATCTACGGACTGCCCTGGGAGTGGGGAGAAGAGATGCTTTTCCTTTTCGACTTTTTCAAGGTAGGGTCTCACTCTAGCCCAAGCGGATCTGGAATTTGTCTCAGCCCGGCCTCGAACTCACAGCAGCCCTTCTACCTTTGTCTCCCAAGTCCTGGGATTAAAAGTGTGTGCCACCACACCCGGCTTAAAGGAATGCTCTTACACAGAGAAGTGCCAAGGCCACTCCAAGACGGTCAGCAGATGAGTAACAGAGCTGAGACTAGGATAGAACACTGGTCTTCTCGCTTCTTTCTCTTAAGTAATGTTTGGTTTGGTGTGAGCATTTTGCTTGAGTAAAGGGCACGCTGTCAAGACAAGTATGCTGGCTGTCTTCCATCATCTTGTCTGAGAAGACTCTCCACCTTCTACATCTGCCCTCATTCTTCAGCTTTCCTGTGGCATCAGCCAGTGGGGAGCCATGGCAAGAGACAAAAAAGGTCAGGGAATCCCAGCTCCTTTGTCACTGCGTGGGGGCATGGGGAGTATACATGTCGCTCTATCATCCAGAGCCTCATTTCCTGCTTGGATCTTCCTATAGCCCTTTCTGCTAACCGCTCATTCCCCCACTCCATTCGGACTAGAGATGATAGCTCCCAGCCGTGGCAAGCCCCAGCATGCTTTCCCATTTCTTTAGCTGCCCCAGTTATTCCACTGATGCTTCCTTCATTTCACCTTTCTAGTATCCCTTTCTCTTCTCTACTAGGACCAGGGCTGCTCAAGGACCTTCTGAAGGAGTCTTCCAAAGGCACTGATTCTCTCAGTAGCAAGGCACCCTTTCCCCTGGACTCTTCCTCCACTCAGATTTGCAGATGGGCACATTTCATATCTCATGAAATCTGTTTGTTGGGGGGAGCTCTCCATAGACCTGAGAAATACCCATAAAATCCCATCTCCTCCTCACCATCACCACTAAATCATCCCATAGACCCTCCTGACCTATTCCCACCAATGCCACATAGGAAATACCTCCTCATATAACTGAAGCACAGGATAAATATTCATGGACAGGATCCTCTCTTCAAGCAGTAGAGAGCTTAAATGTTAATCAGTGAAGGAAGACCTTCCCAGGTCTGATTTGGGGGAGGCTAATGACAGTCCCTAATATCATACATAAGCTTTTGAGTTGGAATGTGTAAATTTCCAGTCATGAAATGTGGCACTTGACACTGAGCTAAGTGTGCTTGTGATTGGTGGTCAGCATGAGGGCATGGAGGTCCAGGTTCTCTTTTAGAAATCTGTAACTCCCAAGACCCACCTCCTTCCCAAGTAAACACTCCTGAGAGGTCCCTGTAAGAATGGTCCCAGTGGCCACACAATGCTCTCTGGAACACTATGGGAAGTTCTTGGGCACCTTAATTTGGCATCTTTATTCTAACAGCATCCAACTCCTCCTCTTCCTCTCCCTGACACACAGTATCTGAACCACTTGGGAACTGTTGTGAACGGGTCTCCAAGCAACACAAGGCTCTTGCACTCTTGAGGCCTGCACAATGTCAGCTTGCCATGTCTGTGACCCACTGTCTGAGAACTCCTGCCATGAGACAAATACCTGCTTCTACCATTCTGACCCTTAAAACTGAAATGTTATTGTTATTCTCTGCAAAGGAGTTCTCACTTCCCCAAATGTTTCCAAATCCTCTATTTCCTTAGGCCCACCTTGCAAATCTATGCAGTGGGCAGGACAAGTGCTGTTATCCTGTTTTCACAGTGGGATGAGGAAACTGGGATCATGATTTAAATTCTCAGAGCTAGCTATTGTCAGGACTAGGATTAGAGATTAGGTTTTCCTATATCCCTGTCTCCCCATTTATCTCCCTTTTACTACATTAGCTTTTATCTCACGATGCTTACACATGCAGTCTATCAACCTTCTTAGTGGTCTCATAACATTTGCCAGTGTTCACGCTTTTCCATCTAGTGCAGGCAACTCCGAATCAATACGTATCCGAACAGTTGCACCTTCTATTTATAACATCTATTGCAATGCTTTTTGCCGTGGGTATGTGGAAATATTGTGGATTGAGTTTTAACATGCCCCACAAAATTCTAATATGAATAAGTAATGCTAGCATCAATACCCTGCATTCTACCACACTCTTCCCTCCTTGCCTGGTTCACAGATCCCTGCAGGTCCACAGCCCCAGTGAACTCGAGGCTTCCCAGAGGCAGCTACAGGTCTGCTGGGGATTCAGTGGCTCCACACCCCTGCCCAGGACAGGGGCAAAATGGCAGTCTTCAGAAGGACCGGTTTCTACTATAAAGTGCCTGATGCACAAGGTGATACAGGCATCTGGAGTTTGTTTGCAGTGGCTAGAGGGCATGGCACACCAGCTCTCTCTCTCTCTCTCTCTTTAATAAATAATAAATAAATAAGTATATAAAAATGAGGTTTTTTTTAAAAAAAGAAAGACATAGCTGATAGATATGACTAAGGGATAAAAGTCCATGAAGCTAGAGCCACTGTTCAAAGCAATGTTCAAAGACGTCAGTGGCAGGTAACCAGATTGTCAAGAAATTTATCACCAGATGTTTAGAAGGAAGCTAAATCCTTGCCAGGGGCTTGCCATGGTCCTTTTTGACCTGGATATTGAGGTAGGAAGTGTAAGTAGAAGTGACATAGTCCAGTGTCAGTTTTAAATAACTAAAAGTGATACAGTAGTCATTAGAGACACATACAGGGCTTATGGTCAGAGAGAATTCAGCCATTACATCTTCTAGGAGAATTAAATCACTTCTTCTTCCTTGTCCCTTTGGTTCAGCTGATAGTCCATGACTCTTATCATTAGGACTTCCTCTTATGCAGGGCCAACATGCCTGGCCTTGACCCTGTTATTAGTGACTTGTTTCTCTGAAGGCTGAGAACACCTGTGGCTTCCCACTCCCCCCTTATTTTAGCAACAATTGAAGCAGCCAGAAGCTAACACCCAGAAGCCCTTTCAAGTGTTTGTTGTGGTGTTGCTAACGGAGCCTGAGGTCTAAAAGGGGTTTCCATGGCTTGTTGGTTAATTATCTGCTACCCAGGGAGCCAGGGACACAGTGTGCACAGGGGTTGCTGGGCTTTGGAGCTGGTTGGGACTGGCGGTTATTTAAAGACTCTAGCAGTCATGTCAATGTCGCTTTGACATTTTTTAAGGTACTTTAAGGGGGCAGGAGTAATGGCTAGCTGATTCTTCCACTTAGCTAATTTTGGATTTGTGCTGTAACTGTAAGCAGCTGCTGCAACATCTCCAAATTCCTAAACAAAAAGAGGGTGACTTGGGACATATGGTTAGCTTGCCCAAGGGGATGACAGTTGCCTTTTCTCGCTTATCAATACAATAGTTTTTGGAATGAGTTTTGGGAACAAGCCACCACAAGTTGTAGGCTTAAGACTTGTATCATATTTGGAACAAAGGAAATGCCCTTTACTGTGAAGATATAGGTTCTCAACAAATCTGTATTGAACGGCAATTATGGTCCAAGCTATGAAGGGAGCTTACTCCAAATCCCATGCTGATGGAGTTTACAAAGATAGCCTCTTCAAATATGGTCTACAAAAGAACCTATTTCTTTACTTGCTCATTATTTAATCAGCTATATCACGGGCACGTCCTCCAAGTAGCCATGGTTAGTGTAGGTGTGCAAAATAGGAATAATACCTAGACTGGATTGCCAAGAGGCAAAAACGTACTGTGAAGTAATAATTATAATGGATCTGTCTCATAGAGATGGTAAATAGATAGGCCAGAGGAGAAGTTCTTAAACTCTCCCTTGGAATCAAGAAAAGCTTCCCTGAACATGATTAGGTCACTGAAATCTATGACTATGTCTTTTTTTTTTTTTTTTGAGGCATCGTCTCACTTTAGCACAGGCTGACCTGGAACTCACTCTGCAGCCCAGGCTGGCCTTGAACTCATGCCAATTCCTCTACCTCAGCCTCCTGATTGCTGAGCTTAGAGACAAGAGCCACCACACCAGGCCACTTAGGTCCGTTTTTTATATACTACTGTTTTTCTGATGCTAGTCAAAGTCTTTTACATGGTGAACCATCATATATCTATTGAATTAAGACCCTTAATTTTTCCAATAAGATCAGAGTACAGTTGAATTGCTGAGAGAAATGAGTGGGATTTACTGCCTTTGGGATAATCCCTTAGGACAATATGTTTGTCCTTTCAACATTATTATAAATAAAGAATTATCTTCCTAGATTATTCTGTCCTGAAATGGAGTAGGAAAAACAAGCAACAGAAATCCTCAAAGTTATGGTAAATATGTGATTGAGTCAGAGCTTAAGCATTGCTACATTTCGCTTGAAGCTGTACACTCTCTGAAGGTCCTTTTCAACAAACCTTTACTCAGACAAGAAGGTCTGTCACATCTCAGTCCTTGGTAAAGGTGTTCTCATCCAATGAGGGCAGGCTGGGCTGGGTTATGAAGGCATGCGGAGTGTTTTCTCTTAACACCAGGAGTATTCAGGTTTTGGCTCTTTTCTTTGCCCTACCCCAGTATCATAGCCAGTGAAGATCAAATGAGATCAGGGTGGTGAATGCTTTGTGGAAGACCAAATGCATGGCACACAGAACTCCACTCAGCAACTGTGTACTGAGCCCGGGTGCGAATCAGGATTCCCTAGAGGAGCAGAACTGATAGAATGAATTGTTTTAAAAAGGGGATTTATTGGATTGGCTTACAACAATCCAGCAATAGCTGTTTGCAGCCCTGAGAGTCAAGGAACCCTGTAGCTGGTCAGTCCACATGGTTGGATGCCTCAGTGATCCCAATCAGGCACTGAAGACCTGGAAGCTTCCTGGAGAATCACTGGTCTTCAGTCCACGCTGGAAGGCTGAGAAAACTTGCTTCCAATGCCAACAAAAGATAGCTGAACAGGACAGATACATGTGCAAGTGAAGGAAGGCACTCAGGCAGGCGGGGGCACGGGGGTGGGAGGGGCTGTTTCCTGTTAGCGCTTCCTTATGTGCAGCCCACCACCAGGAGGACCACCCACTCTGTAGAAAGGACCTCCTTCAGTCAATCCTTGGAAGCAACCCAAGAGGAACGTCTGGATTCCTAATCTGATCAAGTTGACAATTTTTATTTTTACTGGCAATGTTCACAATGCACATCATGTATTTTTGATCCCCTTTTGTTATTTTACTTTGCCCCTTCTCCTCCATACCCCTTTCACGAAACCCCTTCTTTCCAATAAGTATCTCTGTTGTGATGTTTTCTTTTTTGTTGTTTTGGTTTTGGTTTGAAGGGGGGGGTGTTTATTTTTTGCCCTTCCTCCATCATCCACAACAGCATGTTGATGGACCCAGGGTTGGGCAGGCAATAAGAGCTGCTGCGAAGTCATGGATACAATGGCCACTTCCTGTCTAGAAGACAGTATTCCAAAGGACCCTTTTCATCCTCTGGCTCTTATATTCTTTTGTTTTGTTTTGTTTTGTTTTTGTTTTGTTTTGTTTTTTTGAGGTAGGGTCACCCTCTAGCTCAGGCTGACCTGGAATTCACTATTTAGTCTCAGGGTGGCCTCATACAGCAATCCTCCTACCTCTGCCCCCCAAGTGCTGGAATTAAAGGCATGCGCCACCACGCCCGGCGTCTTATATTCTTTCCACCACCTCTTCTGTATTCCCTGAGCCTTGGCAAGTGTAATTAACATGTCTTATTTGGGGATGAGTGCTTAACTATCACTTATTCTCGGCATTTTGAAGAGTCTTGGGTCTTCCCCAGTAGTTACCACCATCTACAAAAAGAGACTTCTCTGACAAACAGTAAGAGCAGGACTGATGTGCACGCCCATCCCAAAGGCCTTCATGACTCCACAGTGAATGCCACAACCCCACTGAGGAGGGCCCCAGGGAAACAGGAACAGGGGCAAGGGGAAAAAAGAGTATAATCTATGTATATATACATATGTATATATATATATATATATATATATATATATTTTAAGAGAGAAGAACACTTCCCCCCAACCCCCACCAAAAAGATGGCCCCATTCTGTGCTTTGCGAGGGGTAAAAGGGAGAGGATTTCTGAAAGGAACCTGCTGCTGGAACTTAAATGCATACCTGTTCCAGTCAAGATGGCAGGGTCCTGTGTCTACACTGTACTTCTGGTAAAGAATAGTGACAAGAGCCAGACTTCCTCCATGTGACCATCAAGACTCCCTAGGAAGAGATGATGGAAAATTGCACACCTATAATACCTAAAAGATTGGGATGAAGCTTGTAATTCTGAAAGACCATTTAGAATCTTGGATAAGAACACCAAGTGGAAGGGGCCCAATGAATTAGTTTAGAAACATTGTCTTTTTTGTTTTAAATATGTATTTATTTATTTATTTATTTGGGAGACAGAGTAAGAGTGAGGACAAGAGAGAGAGACAGAGAGAGGATTATGGGCAGACCAGGGCTTCTTGTCATTGCAAACAAACTTCCGATGCATATACTTCTTTGTACATCTACCTTTACATGGGTACTGGGGAATCAAACCTAGACTTGGGAGGCTATGCAAGTAAGTGCCTTTAACCACTGAGCAACTCCTCCATCTACAGAAACACTTTCTATCAATTTCGATTCCTGCATAATGAATCTCTATACTGTCAGTGGCTTATACCAATAACCATTACCAGTTGCATAATTTCTGTAAGTCAGGAGTCTAAGCCCCACAAAGCTGGATCCTCAGCTCAGGGTCTCACAGGCTGAATCAACGTTATCATCCCAACTGCTGTCATCTGGATGCTATGCTCCTCTAACCCGTGCTGTCCTTAGCTGTGTTCCTTTGCATTTCTCACCGTGAATCTTGGTTTCTTTCAGCTCTTAGGGACTGCTTTTTGAGTCAAGAAGCTACTCTCAGGTCCTTGCCACTTGGTTTACATGTTTAAAACCAGAAATAAGAACAGCAGCAGCAAAACCATCCCCTAAGTTGAATTTCCTATTTAAAGAAGATTTGAGTATTTTCTTTTTAAAATATTTTATTTGTTTATTTGAGAGAGAGAGAGAGAGAGAATGGGCACACCAGGGCCTTCAGCCACTGCAAATGAACTCCAGACTCATGCCCCACCTTGTGCATCTGGCTTACCTGGATCCTGGGGAATCGAACCTGGGTTCTTTGGTTTTGCAGGCAAGCATCTTAACCACCAAGCCATCTCTCCAGCCCAATTTAACATGAGTGTGTGTATAATATAGTGTGCTATGTGTGTTGCATTGTGGTGTGTGTGTGATCTCTGCACATGTGTGTGCCCATGGGGTGCCATGGTTGGAGGGGTGTCAGGTATCCACATCTATTGCTTTTCCTCTGTTCTTAATTGAAGCAGGGTCCCTTAAAGATCCCAGAGCTTGTTTTGTCCTTGTTGTTGCTGTTTCTTTATTTGTTTTTTTTTTTGTGTGTGTGTGTGTGTGTGTGTGAGCTTCAGCAATTTTCCATTCTCTGCTACCCACAGCCCTGGAGTTACAGATGTGCATGGCTGCAACCAGCTACTTCATGTAGGTCTTGGGGATTGAATTCAAGTGGTCTTGCAGGAGTTCTCAGGCTCCCATGCTTGTACAGGAAGTACTCTAACCACTGAGCAATCTTTCCAGCCCAAGACTTGAGTTTTTAAAGGGATCTACTTACTAAGTCAGCTGTATTGACAACAATCTTCTTTCCTTAAAGTTAGTTGTGTCATGGAATATAATGTAGGATTACTATGCTACTAAATTCATGAGTTCCACCCACACCTGAGGGGAGGGCATTATGAAATGTGTATACCAAGGAATGGGCATCTTGCATGCATTTTAGAATTTTTCTACCACATATTCCCCAAAGTTTCTCAAAGCCTTAGCAGCAACCCTTTTCCTGCCACCAACCCAGCAGTCATGGGTGTCAAGGCTTTAAGGGGCTTAAGCTTCTGTCTGTCTTGTCCAGTGGTCTGACCCTCTGGCATCATGAGAAGAAAAGGAAGCATGCACACTGAGGCTTGTCCTGACGCCCTGAGTGTCTTATAAACATTGTCTCTTCCATCTTCATGGTCATCGCTATAGTACAGTAGTGACAATGTGTTTTGTACTTGGAAACTTAGTCTTCAAACCTATAGTTCTAGAGAGACTCAATACCAACAATGACACAAGCTCCGTTTCTAGTTCATCTTCTCTCCACTGTCCTGCCATGAAACCTGACGTGTGTGTGTTTAAGGTGTTACCAATGTGTTTTCCCAGTCTTCACCTTCCCTAGGCTCTACAGCCTCTTATTCTACTTCATATGCAACCTTCTTGCCATGGTTAAAACATCTGGGCATCTCAGGCACATGCCTCCCCACACACTCATCCCCAAGAGTGCTCATGTCCTCTTCCTATAATGCCACATACCTCTGACAGCACATTGCTCTCAGAACACTGTGAGAGTGCACACATGTTCATTAGAAAAATGGAAGCATGAATCCTTGAATTTCAGAAGTTGTCTCGGGTTCAAATAGAAGGTCCCAATATCAGTTCATATCTTTGATGCTAGTTCTAAAATTTTCCTTGTGACACTAAGAACCCAAAGAAGATGATCAAAAACAAGAAGATGGGGCTGGAGAGATGGCTTGGCAGTTAAGGTGCTTGCCTAAGCCTAAGCCTAAGCCTAAGAACTCATGTTGGACTCTCCAGGTCCTACATAAGCCAGGCTCACAGTGACGCAAGTACACAATGTCACACATGTGCACAAGCGGGTGCCTGCATCTGGAGTTCATTTGCAGCAGCTGAAGGCCCTGGCACGTGTGCGCTCTCTCTCTCTCTCCCTCTCTCTCTCTCTCTCTCTCTCTCAATATAAAAAGGAGAAGATAGAGATATATTGACCACTGATATAGACATACATTCTTTTGTATGGTCAATATTGTTTATTTGGTATATATGGAGATCCTTTGTTGCCTCTTAGAAGAGATGAGTCTCTTCTGCAAATTGCACAACTTTTAGCTGCCCCTCTCCATACATATCTATCAATTTTTTTAAAAGAGTATTTTTCTTTAAATATTTTATTTATTTAGTAGAGAGAGAGAGAGAGAGAGAAGGAGAGAGAGAATGGGCACTCCAGGGCCTTCAGCCACTGCAAACAAACTCCAGACGCATGTGCCACCTTGTGCATCTGGCTTCCGTGAGTCCTGGGGAATCAAACCTGAGTACTTTGGCTTTGCAGGCAAATGCCTTAACTGCTAAGCCATCTATCTCTCCAGTCAATACCTATAAATATTTAAGCATGAAAATTTTTCTCTTGAAGTGGTTAGCATCTATTTTTATGCTTATGGTTATTTGAGAGCTTAGGAAATTGAAGTAATTCCTTAAAATGTTCAGCTGGTATTTAGATGATGTATTGCCAGTTCAGGCCGTTTAATCTTTATGCTGTCCAGAGAAGGCTGTCCGCCCTAGTGGTTCCCATGCTTTTCTCACCATGCTTATCATTGAAAACACGGAGTCATTTAATAACGGCATCATTACTTGAGGGTTTTTACAGTAGGAGTCTACTGACTTGGGGCTCGGTCCATAGATGAATCAACCTTAGGCCCTCAAGAGTGTATCCAATACACTATGAGCCCATTTCACCTCCTGAAACTCCAGTTGGGATGCTGTTCTTGTACAGATTGCTTTATCAGCAGCTGAGTCTTGTGAGGTACCCAGTAACCATTTACCAAGTACTTATTTCATGCCAACCACTGATCTCAATGCCAGGAGCAAAAAGGTGAGTAAAACATCATTACTGGGGGGGGGGGGAGCCTTACAGTTCAGTGTAAGAAAATGTATTCTCTAGCATTAGGATAGAAAATAATATTCTTTTTTCTTTGGAAAAAATCTAAAATGTTGATAACAATTACTTGGGATACTGGTTAAAGGAATTCTATGGCCCCTGGATAGAGATGTGGCAGAAAGTAGGATTATTTAGCAATCTTTGACATATGGAAATAGGAACACAAGCATTCATACCACACACCTGCCACCTTGTTCCTTTCACTGCAGTAAATGATATTAAAAGCTCAACGCAGGTTCCACTTTCAATTGTCACATATTACTCATACAAAGATATTGTGTTTTCCTTATCCTCCCCAGTAATTACCATTGTGTTTAGTAATCAACACCACTGATTTACGCAAGCTGCTTTCAAGTCAATCACCCTAGCACTTAAAAACAATAGCTTTTGAATGGAGTTATTTCCTGGGAGAATGTTAAATGTTTCCGAGTTCAGCTATCCAAGGAAAGGCGGTTCCCTGCATGTAAGGGAAGAGAATGAAATGTTTTCTGGCAGCTGAACCAAGATAAAGTGGTCAAACAAAAAAGTCCTGTAGTGGGTTGGGAGTGAATGGGAGTAACTTTGTGTTTCCTGCCTAAAATTGTACTGTTGGATGCATTCAGCTGCCTTACACGGCATGCCTTTAATAACTGATATAAATCCTGATAGGGCCCCTCAAGGGATCACAATAACCTTTAGCCATTCTGTCTGCAAACAATAGCAGGACTGCAAAGGAAAGGTAGCCGATGCAAAGGGCTTTAAGGGACTTCTATGTGTCTGATTCATTTTCTAAGCATCAGAGCACTGAGCCAGCTACCCATTTGGTCTAGGGCCTAAATCTGAGGTCTTTCATTTGCAAGGTCATTTTCTCAGGTCTCGTGTATATGGAGATTACAGGCTTAATCTAAACCTTGAGAAGAGATAAGTGAAATGTGACAGTAAACAGTGCTATGATCCCATACTGTAAGTTAAGGGGGAAACCTGCCCTTACGTAGGGCATACTGCCTCAGATCACTAACATAAATGTTAAGAAGGAAACTGCCAAGTCAATACAAGTTGTTTTTGAGGATGCTTACAAACATAGGCCAGCATAGTGGCATGACATCCCTTGACTAAGATTGAAGAATAAGAATAAGGACCCTGGCAGGCAGTTTTTGGATTCAACAACCAAGAAATTCAAGTGAGAAAAAGATCACTTGAAATCTGGATACCAATTTCAATAGAATTATAGAAAACAATGAAGACCAGGTTTGCAAATAAAAATGGAAGAGAGATTTGTGAGAGTCCTTGCCAAGTCCTCCCCCTCTCATCAACCCAGGCTTAATCCCACTAGGGGCATCCTCATCCCATGTGCCTCTGGGGAAAATTCACCATATACATATATGTATATGTATATATGGTGAATTTTATAAATAAATATATATATATGTAACTCAACTTAGAAACTATGTTCATTTCTCCCCTAAATGTATATAATCTACATTATGAATTCTGTTAAAAAGAGTTCTAGGTCTACATTGGGCAAAGATTCAAAATATGACCCCACTTTTGAAAATAAGATACAAAAATGTTTATGTTTAGGTATAAAAACCAGTTGGGTACCACTTCCTAGATAGTATCCATAGGTAATACTCAGCATGATTTCTATGGTATAAAATTAACTCAACCAGGGTCATTCTCATTAAATAACTATATTCAAGGTCACCTAGCTAGAATTTTTTTTTTCGAGGTAGGGTCTCACTCTAGCTCAGGCTGAACCTGGAACTCACTCTCTAATCCAAGGCTGGCTTTGAACTCATGCTGATCCTCCTACGTCTGCCTCCCAAGTGCTGGGATCAGACATGTCTGGCTAGAATTTTAATCCACCACATCTGGCTAGAATTTTAATCCAATGGCTTGTTATAATCGAAATATCCATGCTCTCTAAAGTTTGTATGATAAAATCCTCACTCCTGAGATAGTGACACCCACTCTCACCAGTGCCCTTCTAAAAGAAACCTGAGGGAGGGGTTCCAACCCTTTCATCATGTGGGGGCACAGCTAAGAGGTGCACCGTCTTTGAGAAAGAAGACCCCACCAGACACCTGAATCCTTGACAACTTCCTTTAAGACTCTAGACTCCATAACTATGAGTAAACTTCTGGTTCATTTTTTTAAAATCACTTACTCAGTCTAAAGTATTTTGTTATACCAGTAAACCAGATGAATAGAGACCCTCATGTCCGGAGTGTCTTCCACAGTCTCAAAAGGATCTTCCTATTCTCCGCCTCCCTGGGGACACAAAAATGAACAACACAGGTTTATTTTCTATTTGTTATCAAAGCTGCATGACGTAGAACCTGATCCCTTTGGCTGAAAGTTACACATTGACTACAGAGCTGCATTCCATTTAACTGAAAGCAGAAGAGAAAACGTTGACAGGACTTAATAGCCACAGGGTCTTGTGAGAAAGCTGAGCACACATCAAGTTGCCGTGAGTGTTAATATACTGAACGAGTCAACAGGAACAGCCTCTGGCTAAACAGCATGTGTTTGATTTCCAGATCCTGCAGGCTGGTATAGTAACACACACAGCCATTGTCAGCAGTCACTTAGGTATTTTCCAAGATCGTAACTTTAAGCCAGAGCAGGCACTCAACCTGCGTGAAAAATGACCCAACTGAATGTTTTCTCTCATCCTTGGGCTTTAAAGAAAATGAGAGAGAGAGAGAGAGAGAGAGAGAGAGAGATGGAAAGAGAGAATGAAAATAGGTATGCCAGAGTCTCTTGCCACTGCGAACGAACTCCAGATGCATGTACCACTTTGTGCATCTGGCTTTGCATGGATATTGGGGAATTAAACCCAGGTTGGAAGGCTTTGCAAGCAAGATCCTTTAACTGCTGAACCATCTCCTCAGTCCAACCTTGTGTTTTGAAGGGACAAGTCCAAATACCTTTAGGAAAAATAGGCCTCATTTCCAGTCTCTTGGGACCCAAGTCTTGGAAAATGAAGAAAGATGAGAGGCAGATCCAACACCAGCTCGAAAAGAAAGGGTATCCTTTGGAAATAGTCACTTTCCCCAGGCTTCTGGGCCACAGCCTTCATACCTTGGGAGTCCACAGGAGCTCTCCTCACGAGAGTCCAAGTCTTATTCTACATCTGCAAGTGAAGGCTTCCAGTGGACCTGGAGGTGTAGAATTGGGGAGGGAACATGGTAGGTTATGAGAGTCTCTTATCCTTGGGATAGTTGAGGGCATGTCCAAATGTCCATTTATATCTCTGATACTTTTATTTTTTATTTTTTTAATTTTTTTGTTTATTTTTATTTATTTATTTGAGAGCGACAGACAGAGAGAGAAAGAGGGAGAGAGAGAGAGAATAGGCATGCCAGGGCCTCCAGCAACTGCAAACGAACTCCAGATGTGTGCGCCCCCTTGTGCATCTGGCTAATGTGGGTCCTGGGGAATCAAGCCTCGAACCAGGGTCCTTAGGCTTCACAGGCAAGCGCTTAACCACTAAGCCATCTCTCCAGCCCTCTCTGATACTTTTAAAAGAAGTATTTTGTTTATTTAGTCACAAGAAGGAGAGAGAGAAGAAGAGAGAGAGAGAAAGAAAGAATGGGCATGCCAGGGTCTCCAGCCACTGCAAATGAACTCCAGATGCATGCACCACCTTGTGCATTTGGCTTTACGTTAGTACTGGGGAATCAAGTACTTACTACTTAGGCTTTTCAGACAAGTGCCTTAACTATAAGCTGTCTTTCCATCCAATATCTCTGATACTTTGCACGGGGTAAACTATCCAGGAAGCCTGCTTTAGGTTCAAGTATCAGCCCATCTCTTACCATGCTCCCAAGACTGCCTGGAAAATTTGACTCCACGATCTTTTCCTTCAGTCCAGACTCCGTCCAGTGCTCTAGGCCAAGGTTCAAAAAACTTTTTCTATAAACAATCACAGTGCTTTGAAAATCTAAGAAAGCATTCTTAAACTAGCTCTAGGTCAGATTTAACCCTCAGGCATACTTCACGGATCTTTGCTGGAGATCTTTTCTGAGTCCCTCCCACACCTCCCTCCTCTCTCTAGCTCTCTGGCTTCTACCTTCTGCTGTGGATTTGTTTCCTTTTCTTCACAGGCACGACATCTCCAAACCTGAGAGCAGCATGGATTTCAGAAGCACTATGTTTCTTGCTAAGTAAAATGAGCAGTTGTGCTGGTCATATAGTACCATAAAGAAAATTACCCAAACATTTATTATCTCCCTGACAGTTTCTGCAGGTCTGGTATCTTATGGTTTGCCTAAGAAGGTCTAGTTGAAGGTTACCTAGTAGATCAAAGCACTAGGCAGATTACAATTTTATAGAACATAAAATATTTATCCTAGACAAATCAATTGGAAAAGGAACAACACTGGAAGGATTTCACATTGCAATTTTAGAACTTTTCATCAAGTTCTAGTTGTCAATAACAGTACAGTACATACTAGAAATAAATCTATAAGTTTATAACCAATTGATCTTTGAACAGAAAGAGAGAGGAAATTGGAGAAAGAGTGTCTTGTTGAAAAAAAAAAAACACTGATGACAAAACTGGACATAGACTCTTACCTCAGGTAACAAAAACAAGCTAGCCTAGGGTTGGAGAGATGGCTTAGTGGTTAAGAGCTTGCCTGTGAAGCCTAAGGACCCCGGTTTGAGGCTCGGTTCCTCAGGACCCACGTTAGTCAGATGCACAAGGGGACACACGCATCTGGAGTTCATCTGCAGCAGCTGGAAGCCCTGGCGCACATGTTAAAAACTCTTATCCTGAGGGCAAGCATCCTAACATTTCAGGACTCTACACGTCAGAATGTTTCAATGCTTCCACCAAGGAAGAAAGGGCTGGTTGTACAAGTCACAAATATCAGAAATTAAACTGTTCTTAGCAGGGCTGGAAGATATAAAACAAGCCACGGAAAAAGTATTTTCAAACTGGAATTCTATTTCCACTCACATTATGAATCAATATATACCTATTTTTACTATACAGGGTAAAAATATCTACCCTGCCAAAACAGCAGAGTTAACCAAGGATAAAGAACCCCTAAGATCCAGGGTACAACCTGGGAACTTGAAATGAGAAGAAGCTCCCAGGAGGAAAAGCAAGAGGACTCTCATTGTGTGGGGGACTGGAAGCTAGCAATTCATTGTGAAGGGTGACCAGAGTGCCAGGGGGATGGAATGAGTACTTCCTCTGGTGTTGTGTCCACATTGAAAGGAGTTTTTCAGCTCTGGTAATTACTTATGTCACAATTGGTGATAGAAATGAGTATTTGTTAACCAAAAATTGAGTAAAACAAAAAATAATGGTAAACATGCCCTCAAGTCTAAGAGAAGCAAAAAGTTATAGAGGAAGGAAATAAGTGATGATAATTAATCTTGATTGTCAAGTTCACAGGAAGTAGAATCACACGGCTGATAAACCTCTGGTCTGTGAAAGTTTTACAGAGATCTGAGATGGGAAGATCTACCCTGAAGGTGGGAAGCACCACTCCATGGGCTGTGGTCCCTGGCTGAATTAAAACAGAGAAAATGAGTAGAGAACCAGCGTTTATTTCTCTCTGATTCCAGAGCACAGATGCAATGTGACAAGCTGGCTCACGCTCCTGCTTCCTCCGCTGAGAGCCCCTCTTACCATTGCCTTCCCCACCAACATGGACTGGAATTTCTCCAACTGCGAGCCAAAATAAGCTCTTCTTTCCCTCCTTCGCTCTTTTAAGGTATTTTGTTACAACTAAGAGCAATGTAACTGACACAGGAAATTGATACCAGAAGTGGGTTGTTGCTATCATAAACTTGCCCATGTTGTTCATGGTTAGGCCTTTGGAATTGGTTTACAGAAGGATTGTGACAGTTTTGAACTGTACACTAGAGGAACTTTAGAATACTGTAAACAGAGATTAACTGGCCATTCTGAAGGGAGTTTGGAAGGCCAGAATGCTTAGAGAAATACAGACAGTGAAAGCTTGGCTCATGGCGTTTCAGAAGGGAACAAGGATTTTATTGTGCACTGGGATAGAGGCCATTTAAGCTATATTCTGGCAAAAAAAAAAAAAAAAATCTGATTTCATTCTGTCCATGTTCTGAGGACTTCAGTGAGGCTAAACTCAAAAGTAACTGATTAATTTGTTTGACAAGCAAATTTCAAGGTATAGCATGATTATCACTCACTGCTATTCTCTAAGTCTGCAATGAGACACAGAGAAAGAGAAAGAGAGAGAAAGAGAGAGAAACATGTTGTGCAGAAAGAGATAAGAGTGTACAGTTTGGTAAAGAGGTATATGAGGAAAAAAATGTTTAAAGTTGCAGACAGGAGGGAATGAAAGCAGGTTTTTTTTTTGAGACAAGCCCAACAGACTGGCCTTTTTATGAGAGAGAGAGAGAGAGAAGAGAGAGAGAGAGAGACTTGCCAAGAATTAGTGTGCCAAGGCCTCCAACCACTGTAATCAAACTCCAGATGTGTGTGCCTATAGTGTGCACATGCGACCTCATGCACTTGCATTACCTTGTACATATGGCTTACATGGGACCGGGAGAGTCAAACATGAATCCTTAGGCTTGACAAGCAAGCACCTTAACTAACCACTAAGCAATCTCTCCAGCCCTAAAGCAGCTATTTTTATTAGACATTGGTACTATTAAAGAGAAACCTCATGCTCTGAACTGTGACAAGAACACAGATGATTTGAGGGAAAACCCCACAAATAAAAAGTTCCAACTGAGAATACCCTTACAGGGGTACTCTGCTCCAAAACAACCACTTGGAGAAGTGTTTCCCAAGAGTCACCCTTGACAGCACACATGGGCTGATACAACTGTGGTCCAAGGTGGTGGCCAACCTACCTCCTGAATTGATGGCAGAACTTGGTAGCATCATCCACATGGCCCTGGTTTGGCAGACATAAGCAATACAAGACTGAGGAAGTCACTGATTCTTGCACCAAAGTTCCATACAGCTGCTGAGGCCAGGTAGTGTGTGGAAGGGTAAGATTCCCTGCAGTGAAGCCCTGAGAGTCTTTTACATAAAGTTGGGAAAGTAAAACCCAAGTTACAATGGAAAGCCCAGGATGATGAAGGTACCAAGACCATAGGATGGTGTTTAGTTTGATTCTCATTGCTGGGACCAAATACATGACTGGAAGCAACTTACAGTGGAAGTATTTATTTCAGCTTACAGGTCAAGGTTATGATCCACCATCTCAGGGAAGTCATAGTGGTACAAGCTTTAGGCACTGACCACATTGTGTCCACAGGGAGGAACCAGAGAGTAATGAATGCTGGGGCTCAGCCAGCTATCTCCTTATGATGCATCTAGGACCCCAGCCCACTGAATGGTGCCACTCACAATTAAGGTGGTTCTTTCCACCTCAATTAACCTAATGAAGATAATCTCTTAAAGAAATATTCATGAACTAGAGTCCTACATGTTGCTGGGTCCTGTCACATTGACAACAAATATAAACTGCCACAGATGTTCTCTGAAGAAAGATGTTGGCATGGAGTGGCCCTGAGCAAAAAGAGAGGTCATATGGGCTGTAGGCAGTAGAGCTGAAGGAGCAGGGCTGGCAAAGCCATCGAGTTCAGATGGTCCATTACAATACCAAAATGGTGAATTTGAAGCTGCAAGGTTTGACACTGACCCCTTTGCATTTCAGTATTGCTTTGGTCTGGTCTTTCTTTGCTATCCTCCCATTCTTCCCTTTTGGAATAGGGAGTTTTATTCTGTGTCATTGTATGTCAGAAGTATATGGCTTTAAAAAAATGTGTAGGCTTTCAGCAAGTAGTTTGTGTGGCATCTCAAAAGCGACTTCAGGTTTTGAACAATGCTGAGACTATTACAGTTATGTGTGTGTTTACAGATGGACTAGATGCATTTTTGATATTATGAGACTCTAGGGATAGGGATGAATGTTATGGTTTCATAGTAATATGTTTGGGTATTTAGTTGACAACAGGTAGACTTGTCATGCTTAATCCTGTTTATTTTTTTAATGTGACTTAAAATCACATAGGAGACAAACCTCTGGCATGTCTGTGAGGGTTTTCCACACATGTTTAACTGAGGAAGGAAGACCCACAGTGAGACATCATTCTATAGGCTGGGGTTCCAGATTAAATAAAAATGGGAAAGCAAGTGGATCACCAATGTTCTTCTGTGATGCTTTAAAAAAATTATTTACTTGCAAGAAGAGAGAGGTAGGCAGAAGAGAAACAGAGAAAATGGTGATAGCAGGGCCTCCAACAGCTTTGTAAATGAACTCCAGATTGCATGTGCCACCTTGTGCGTCTGGATTTATGCACCCACCTAAAAACTGATGCACAAAATGGGTCTGGAGTTCATTTGCAGTGGCAGGAGGCTCTATCATGCTCATTTTTTCTCTCTCGCTCTCCCTCGCAAATAAATGGAATATTTAAAAAACATAAATAATTTTTTTTTAAAAGTAGCCTGCCATTAGTTATGTCTTATTCCAGGGCCTCCAAACAAAATTGGTTCATTGATAACATTAGACATATAGCAAATGTCATAAAGGACGTGACACAAGCCAAGGTGGTGTTTCTATTCAGAATGGATTTGATACGGGTATTGTGAGTGTGCACTGTGGGGTTAAATTTCCCACAGGGACCACTACAAGTTATAAGGTACCAGTGTGCCCCCCACCCCAGCTCCAAAGCCAGGTTCCCATGGATCCCTGGGAACTAAATAGCTGAGGAAGTTTAGGCAGGAGAGGCTGAGAATTTGTGATGACTGAAGATATCATTGTGAAAACAAATAAACAGTCCCAGATCCTCCAGAGAAATGGTAGTAGACAATGCTTTGCTTGTCTATTGACTGGCTTAGCATAATATTTTCTCAATCTTGGTACCGTATCAATTTCTGACAGTACAATTGAAGGCTGAGGCAGGAGTGCATTGTCTACAAGACCTGCCAAGGAAATTGGGAACGTGGTCAGCGGCTGTAAATATCCCCTTGGTCTTTCCATGTGTTTACTCTGAAGTACTCTCTGAGACGCTGAGAGGGCTCTGGGACACACTGGCACCAGGTTTTTCAGTGGGAAAGATCAGTGGCTGAGATAAGGGTTGGGGTCCGCCTTGAGGCGTGCCATGAAAAAAAAAAAAAGATCTGATTTAGCCATTAAATCCCCCGAAAGGGTGGTGAGTTTGACTGTAACAATGGGGTATTCAGAAGAACACTTGGTAGGCAGGAAGGAGATTTTCAAACATAAATGCTATAGAGTCTTTAGGAGACGGAAGTGCCGTCGCTCCCACTTAGAGGGACAGTAAATGACCTTCGGTGAGAAGGTATTGGAAGTAGGTTCCTACTTTTCATGGGCAAATGATATTGGAGACCAAACACTAAAGCAAAGGATATCAAAATCTTCTGGGGACCTGTCCCCAGGGAAAACTCAGGCCTGTTGCACATGGTCCACTGTGGGTGGTCTTGGCTGCACATAGAGGGGTGAGCTTGTTTCTAAGTGTCCTGCAAGATTTCACTACTCTAGAGGCAAGATCACTAGGACAAACGAGAGAGAGAAAGAGAGAGAGAGCGCGCGCTAACAAAAATACACAGAAAAAAAACAAAAAACAAAACAAAAACATGGGCACAGATAAACTTATGTGGAAGTAGAGGGAGAATTCTGAAGATACATTCATTAAGAGCTATACAGGGCAGTGGACAGACTCGCACACGCTGCCGTACCCCTAGTGGGTGGTCCACTGAACAAGCCAGAGATGCTGAGATTTACCAGTGTATACACACTCACATGCACAAGCACACACAAACTGAATAAATAAAGGATGGGATTCTTCAAATGTCTGCAGTTCCTCAGTTTGAAATCTCTTGTTTGTATTTAGGATGGAGTGTTTTTCCCAGAGGATATCCTGTTTGAGATTAGTATTGGCTGGTTCTTCTTAACATCCTTAAAGAAACATCCAGAGAAACTAAACCAGCCCCCACCCCTCCAAGGGCATGCCACGTGATTTGTCAGGAGGAGATCACAGAGAGGCTTGGCATGAACCAAGACAGAGTCACCCCTCCTCCAGCTGACTCCTGCTATGACCAGCGTCCCCAACAGACTCCCAGATACAGAAGGCCTCTTGATCCCCTCAAGGACATAATTTATGGAGACAGTATGGCATTGCATGTGAATCAATCTGAAACCAATTCCACCCATAGCTACTGGTGTTCTCAATTACACCTATGACCTAGTTCCCTTGCCTATAAAGTGAAAACAAATGTTCACCTCACAAGGCCATTTGGAAAATCAAAGGAGAAAATATGTGTAAATGTACCCTAAAGAGCTGGAGATATGGCTGAGTAGTTAATGTGCTTGCCTGCAAAGCCTAAGGACCCGAGTTTGATTCCCCAGGACCAATGTAAAGCCAGATGCACAAGGTGGCACATGCTTCTGGAGTTTATATGCAGTGGCTAGAGGCCATGGAACACCCCATTCTCTCTCTCTCTCTCTCTCCCTCTCTCTCTCCTCTCTCTCTCTCTCTCTCTCACACACACACACTCTCAAATAAATAATAAATAAATACAATATTTAAAAATAGGTACCTTATATTTACAATGCATATAACACACATTACTATAAGGCATTTTTCTTCTGTCAGTCTGAAGATAACATATCTGACCTCACAGAATAAATGAAGAATTGAAAAAATAAAATTATTGGAAATATTAGGTTTTTATAATTTCACTCAACTATAGATAGTGTATATTTTTTGTATACTAAAAAAGACCCCAGCCGAAATGTGGTTTGTTTTGTTTGTGATTGCCAGGTCTAAAGTATCAAATTTTCTGATCATTACATCTATTGCATCTGCTTTTATCAAGCTGTAAAATGATCTCGTGCTGACTGTCTTAACATGTATGGGGGGTAGAAATTAAGAATTACGTAAACAGAGTTATGTGACCAGGAGGTGAAGGGCCTATGTCCTTTAAATCCCTTAAACCCAACTTTTTCTTTTTTAAAATGTGTTTTTACTTATTTATTTGCAAAGATAGAGGAAGAGGAAGAAGGAGAGGAAAAGAGAGAGACAGAATGCAAATGACCTTCAGATGCATGCTCCACTCCACGCATCTTGCTTTACATGAGCACTGGGGAATTAAAATCTGGCCATCAGGGTTGAAAAGAACACGCCTTTGAGTCATCTCTCCAAGCCTGACTTTTCTTACTCTGCCCTGATCATCACTTTGGCCTTTCACCATAGATGACTAAAGTAGTCTTGCTTTTTAAAAATAGTTTGTGTTTCTTCTTGACAATTTTATGCATACACATAATGTATTTTGATCATCTTTCTAGCTATGATTTCTTCTTATTAATTCATTCTGTTTTTACATGGTAACACTAGACAGCACATTCATGACTACCACTTCATTCACTCCTTTCACCATTCCTCGTGATGTCTGTGCAGAGTCTATTTAATAACCTTCACTTTCCTGAATTATTCTGTCTCTGAGATTTTAGTGAAATGAAAATTAGAACCCCTTTTCTATCTTTCCATCATAGTTCAGGTGTCCTTCCTCTGGGAAATATTTCTCCTTCTATGGTAACCCCCTGAGATACGTCAGAAGATTCCCACTCTATCACCTAGACCTATCTGTGGATTTCTTAATCACAGCACTACGTATGCAGCATTGGTACTGTTTACCATTTTTTCTTATGAGCATCTTAAGGATGGACATGGTGTCAACTAGCCTTTTGTATTTCTGGCACAGTTCTTGGTATAAGCCAGGTCCAGTGCGTGTTTCTTTTCAATCAACAGCACAGGTGAAAGAACAAACACTGTGAGCAAAACTGAGCTGCCAGTGGATGTGGTGGTGCGCAGCTTTAATCCCAGCACCTAAGAGGCAGAGGTAGGAGGATCTCCGTGAGTTTGAGGCCACCCTGAGACTACATAGTGAATTCCAGGTCAGCCTGGGCTAAAGTGAGACTCTACCTCAAAAAAACAAAAGAAACAAACAAACAAAAAGCTGCTAAACAGTGACAGTTTCCTTCTCTGGGGATGCTTAAGGTCATGTCAGGCAGTTCTCCTTTCAAGATGCTTTGAAGTTCAGACTTGGTGAAGGCAGGAGGGCGGACAAGATGGTCGCTGCTACCCCGTTAGTCCTCTTCTCTAGACCTGAGGCAGGAAAGGTGGGGGAGGAGTGATATCTTTAGAAAGGGAAGAAACAGAGCAAAGGGAAGAACTTACCTCACACCCAGAAAGGTAATAATTTCAATACATCTCTATCATCACAATAATCATACAAATTTGATAATTTTAAGCCCCTTTTTTACAAATGAAATAAACCTAAAAATTAGAGAGCTTAATGAATTCTCCAAGATCCCATAATTTCTAAATGACAATGCCAGTATTTGGATCAAAGTATTCTGAATTTTATACATGCTTCTCCTCTCAGGAGGCAAGCATTCTCAGTAATCAGACTAAAGATTGCAAAAATAGTAGGATGTGTCTTTCTGGAATGATTATACTTAAAGATTTTAGAGAAAATAGTAGGTAGATCTTAAAAAAAAAACACAACCTTAAATACATAACCTTTTTAAGTAATTAAGGGGGAAAAAAGATATGAAGACAGACATTTCAGATTAGTGCCTGACGCTTTAGGCTGGATGCCCAGGCCTCCAGGTTCTAGAAGCTGACCAGCAGAGCCTCCACATGCAAAAGTTTGGAGGCTCGCTGGACCACTGTCAAGAGAGCAGCAATTGTGTGGCAGGAGACCCATCCTGCCATCCATACATCAACACTGCGGGTCTGCCCAGAAGAGGTTCCAGCTGTGACCCACGCAGTTCAGCCTGGGAGAATGAAGCGTCAAGAGCTTATTTGGGAGCACAGTGGCATAAACATCTCTGAGAAGGATTTACAAACCCTTAACGCAGACATCTCCATTCCCACCCAAGGGGCTGAGTCCAGGTCAGGGATGTGGTGGCTTGCCAAGGACAAGCTAGTGCTGCCTGCACCATCTGTAATGAAAACATGCAGGAGCAATATTTGAAATGTCACTTTAAAAACTGGACTCAGATGCCCAGGTAACAATGAAATTTCTGGTAGACTTTGACTTCTCCCTCAGTCTATGCTTCATTGAGCACTTAACTTTGGAATAGAATCTCAAAATTGTTAAGCAATCTGAATTTTACTTCCAATTCACATTTAACATGGTATTTATGTTATGGAAGCTCACTTATTTTACATTTTAACACCTCAGATATTGATGTGCCTCCTAACGTCTATGACATACCATAATGTAATATATCATGGGATTTTTTTGTCCTTATAGTTACATGAAAAAATGATATGTCTTCTCATGAATGCCTTCTTGGAGATAAAGTACTGTATTGTGGTTTTACTAACAATCCATCTAAACACTACACATTTATGAAATTTTAACGAATTTTAAACATTATAAACTACTGAAACATTTACACTTGTGAAATCTTCAAAGGAAACACTATGTACAGAAAGATGAAAAGGCATTGTCCTGCTTGAGAAAAAGATGGGTGTTTTCCACTTGCAAAGATCCACTAAGAATTCTTTGTATTCCTGTGGAGACTCCAGTTTATATGGCAAACCAGGAAGACAATAAATGTAGGAAGGAACAAATGTAGGGAGTAATATAAATATTGGCATTGACCTTGTCATCTGTTTCTGGGCCTGCATCCAATCATGTGACAGAAATATGAAGCCCTATGTCAGTATGTTTTTGTTATTTTTATTTATTTTAATTTCTTATTTTTCTTCTTTTTATTTATGAGAGAGAAAGAGAATTGGCACGCCAAGGCCTTAGCCACTGCAAACGAACTCCAGACACATGTACCACCTTGTACACATGCACCACCTGTGTGCATTCGTCACCTTATGCATCTGGTTTATGTGGGTTCTGGGGAGTTGAACCTGGGTCCTTAGGCTTTGTAGGCAAGTGCCTTAACCACTAAGCAAACTCTCCAGTCCCATTTTCATTTACTTATTTGAGAAAGATAGAAAGAACAAGGAAGAGAGATATATGGACAGAGAGAGAATGGTCACACCAGGGCCTCTAGCCACTGAAATCAAATTCTAGACACATGTGCTACATTGTGCATATGGCTTACATGGTTACTGGGTAATCAAACCTAGGTCCTTAGGCTTTGCAGGAAAGCACCTTAATTGCAAAGCCATCTCCCCAGTCCTATTTTCATTTACTTATTTGAGATAGATAGAGAGAGAGAGAGAGAGAGAGAGAGAGAGAGAGAGAGAATGGGCATGCCAGGGCCTCTAGCCACTGCAGTCAAACTCTAGATGCATATGCCACCTTGTCCATGTGGCTTATGTGGATACTGAGGAATGGAACACCGGTCCTTTGGCTTTGTAGGCAAGCACTTTAACTGCTAAGCCATCTCTCCAGTCCGTGTATGTTTTAAATAATTACTTGAGACTATTAACGCAGTCTTCTGTCAATATCCACGCAATATTTGTTCCAAGATGCTCCTGGAACCCCACCTGCCATAGGTACCAAAAACCTACAGAGACTCAAATCTCTTACATAAGATATCATCAATTTTGCACATCAACGGTGTAATTTTCCCAAACACTTTATCTGTAGTTTACTTGTAATACTTAACACCCTGAAAATATTATGGGAAAATCATTATATTGTTTAAGGAATAATAATATGAAGAAAAAAGTCTATACATGTTTACTGCACATGAAATTTTATTCCCAAATATTTTCCACCTGAGCATAGCTGAGTCCATAGATATGAAGTCATAGCTACTTAAGGCCAACTATAGTAAGAGTGCATAGGGCTGGTAAGATGGTTTAGCAATTAAGAGACCTTGCTTGCAAAGCCTTATGGCTTGGTTTCAATTCCCCAGTGCCCACATAAAGCCAGATGCACAAAGCAGTAAATGCATCTGGAGTTTGTTTGTAGCAGCATGAGGCCATAGTGTGCCAATTCTCCTTCTCCACCCCAAGATGTATTTTTTAAATAAGAGTTCATAGCTTTAATAAATCTTAAAAATGCAAATAAAAATCTTTAGATATAAATGCATCTTTATTTAGAACAAAGCAAATAAAAGCTAAATACATTAATAAGTGCATTAATTAATTAAATATTTGACAGAGGAATATAAAAATAGGATAGCTGAAAAAAATCCTAAGCAAAGTTAAATATAACAATCAAAGAAAAAGGTAGACAGGGCTGGAGGGATGGCTTAGCAGTTAAGGTGTTTGCCTGCAAAGCCAAAGGACCCAGGTTTGATTTCCCAAGACCCACATAGACCAGATGCACATCGTGACACACACATCTGGAGTTCGTTTGCAGTGGCTGGAGGCACTGGTGCACCATTCTCTTTCTCTCTCTCTTTCTCAAATAAATAGATAAAACAATTATTTTTTAAATGAAGAGATCTGAAATGCTCGCTGAATGCTAGAGTAGGGCTCTGCTTTCCTCAGCTGGCTCACTGGTGCTGCAGTGGGGAACCATCTCCACTGACGTCTTACAATAAACCTTTCAGATGGAGAAGAACTTGCAATTTTATTTCTCCTCTCGACTAGCTAGACAAATGACCATCCCGGGCATCAGTGGGGTGGGGTCAGGAAACTGGTTCTGACTTGTGTGCAGTTCTACTATGTGGCAGGAAGTACAGATCTCCATGCAGAGGGAAGAGCGGGCACCTACATCTGGACAGTGCAGTGTGGCCTGTGGGAAGAAGGTCAAGACCAGCTGTGTGTGACAATAAGCATGGAAGCTGGATCGGAGACTGGCCTGGACAGGGCACACACAGGGTCGCTCATTGTCCCTGCTTTGCCCCCTGCCCCCCCCACCCAGACAGATTACTTCTGTGTGACTGGTTACTCCAGTCTCAGAGCCACCGGTACTGGCTGGAAACCCAGCTGCTGTCAGGCACTTCCTGTGACCGCGTGCACATTGGCACTGTCACTGGTGCAGGGACTTCTCACAAGGATGCTTGGGCTTGGCTGGCAGGAGAAAGAAGTCTGAGGGCAGTTCCTACACTCAGCATATTGCCAGTCCTGCACACAGAGAATGCTGGCAGGAACTTCACCCTGGCAGCAGCCAACGTAGCACCCTATGCACACACGGACATGCACAGGCACATGCACGCGCGCGCGCACGCACACACACACACACACACACACACACACAGCCTACTGTGGGAAAGGCATCTGAAGTAAACATCCCATTCTGGTCTGATCTCTTTGGACCACAGAGATATGACTCCAATCCAAACACTCCCTCACGCCCCACCCCACACACATGTAAACTGAAAAATGGGAAGCCTTAAATTTTCCTCTATTTAAGTATCTGATGAGTTTTGAGTTGTGTTCTGTTTCAGTCTGCTCTCTCCCCTCTGAGAAGCAGTGGGGTTGATCAGAAGACTGCTCAGCACAAGTTGCCAAATAATATAACCAAAGAAATGGTGGGGAATGAGGTTTGGTGACAGAATGCTTCCTTAGCTTGTGCAAGGCCCTGGGTTTGATCCCTAGCCAAAAAAAAAAGACAGAAGGAAGGAAACAAAAGTGAAAGAAGCAAACAAACAAAAGAGAGAGGGAGGTGGGAGGGAAAGAAAGACCAAAAGACGTATTCATCCCAACAGATGAGCAAGTCACAATGTGAAAACAAGAAACATGAAAAAGGGGAGGAAACAAAGCATTAGCTCTGGCAAGCATTCTCACCTCTCTAATTACTGACACCAAAGGTCATGAAATGGTTGAAATGCCAGGCAATTAATTCAAATGCTTGATTTTTAACCTGATGAATCATTTCATTAATCATTAATAATTAAAGAAGAGACAATTAAACAGATGAATGTAGTAAGGAAGTTGTGCAAAACTGGGATGCCAAGCCCAGTGTGGTGGTGCTTGCCTTTAATCCCAGCACTTGGGAGACAGAGGAAGATGTTTGCCATGAGTTCAAGGCCAATCTGAGACTGCATAGAGAATTCCACATCATCTTTGGCTAGAACATAACCCTACCTCAACAACAATAGCAACAACAACAACAACACAACAGCAAAAGGACTGGAATGAGATCTCCAGAGATAAAAATGTTGGGAAAATATAACCAGAAAACATGAAAATGAAAATAACAAAAAGCTTAGTAAAAAGTATCACCAATAAAATTAGTCAAGCATAAGAAAAAATATCAGGGGTCAGGGGCTGAAGACAAGGTTGGAGAATTAGTGCATTCAGATAAGAATAAAGCAAACAGACAACATAATTATGACCACAGATTTACAGAACTCTAGGACATGGTCCAGAGAACAAATCTGGGCATAGTGGGAAGATGATGCAAACCCAGGGTAGAAAACACTTATTCAGTGTAATTACAGCAAGACTTTCCTAAAGCTCAGGAAGTGTGTGGACATTCAATCCCAACATGCATTAAAAATCCTAAGCAGATATGACCAGAAAATAACCTCTATATGTCATATCTTAGATAGAATTCCAAGAGTTTCCAGAAGAGAAAAGTTTATTGAAAGCTTCAAGAAAAAAGCATCAAGCTATTAAAATTTCAAGCTAATCAGAATGACATTAGACCTATCAGAAGAAATTAAAAGCCAGGAAAGCATGGCATGATATATGTTAAGCACTGAGGATAAAAACCTGTCAAACAGATTACTATGTCCAGCAAAGTTATCATTTAAGACAAATGTAGAAATAGAAGCCTTGGAAGATAATCATAAAATCTAACAATTATAGAAGCAAACAAAAATACCTAGGTATCAACGTAACTGAAGGTGTAAAGACAATGAAGATTATAAAGCACTGAAGAAAGAAGCTAAAAAAGATACTAGGAGATAGAAAGACAACTCATGTTCATGGATCAACAAAATTAACATTGTGATAATGGCCACGTGACCAAAAGCATCTACAAATTCACTGTAATCCCAATAAAAAAGCAAACTGACAGTCTGCATATAAGTAGAAAAATATTCTAAAAAAATCATATGGATCATAAAACACACCAAATAGCCACAGCAATGCTCAGCAAAGAGTAGTGCAGGAAGCATCACAATGCCTGACTTCAAACTGCACTACAAAGCCATAGTGACAAAACAGCATGGTACTGGCACAAGAACTGATAAGCATGCCAATGAAGTTTGTCATGGCATTGTATAGCATAGTATGTAATAGAATAGAAAAATAGTATGAAATAATGGAATAGAATACTCAGAAATGAGCCCATGCAGCTACCACCATCTGAGTCTTTATGGAAGTACTAAGCATTTACATTGGAGAAAAGATAGCTTCCACAACAAAAGGTGTTGTGAAAACTGAGTGCATGTGTGTGTGTGTGTGTGTATGTATGTATATTATATATATATGTATATATGTGTATATATATATATATATATGACTGAAACTGGCTCTTTAAAAATATTTTTTATTTATTTGAGAGAGATAGACAGACAGACAAACAGACGCGGGGAGAGAGAGAGAGAGACAGAGAGAGCGAGCGAGCATGCCAGGGCATCCAGCCACTGCAAATGAACTCCAGACACATGCAATACCATTTACATCTGGCTTACGTGGCTACTGGGGAGTCAAACCTGGGTCCTTAGGCTCTGCAGACAAGTGTCTTAAGCACTAAGCCATCTCTCCAAGTCTCTGAAACTAGATCTTTGTATCTCAGTAAAAACGATCCAGCTGAAAATGAATCAGACCTGAGGAGCTATGATGTTTTGAAACGACTAGCGAAAAACAAGAAAAATGTTGAAAAAGAAATTAATATTTAAAAGTCACGCCGGGTGTGGTGGCGCACTCCTTTAATCCCAGAACTCGGGAGGCAGAGGTAGGAGGATTGCCGTGAGTTCGAGGCCACCCTGAGACTCCATAGTGAACTCCAGGTCAGCCTGAGCTAGAGCGAGACCCTACCTCGAAAAACCAAAAAAATAAATAAATAAAAAAATAAAATAAAAGTCACAAATAATCATGACATAGGAGGAGAAGCCCAACACTGGACATCAATCACCTGCTGCTCTGTGGCTTAGGGACAGACTCTGGAAGTGGAGTTCACAGCCCTGCACTTCAATTTCCCTTTCTGTTACGTGACGATCCCAGCTCCCCCAGTGCCCCCGCCCACACCAAGTCCCTCTGCATCCAGTAACTTCCCGAAATGACTTAGGATCAAAGGAAGTGCTACCAATTAGAAACACAGAGCTTTTGAATTAATTCACAACATGGACTGGAGAGGTGGCTCTGTCTTATGAGCTTGTAAAACCATTGCCACGCACGTCAAGCCTGTTGCTCTCCATTCTTTACACCCAGGACCAAGACGAGCTCACCAGCGAGTGACACACTGTGCTCTCCGCCAAGTCTGTGAGGGAGAAAGATGCCACCTCATTCAGTTAATTTGCTGGATGCAGAGTCAAAGAGTGTCAGAGCTGGAACTCCTGGGACAGCAGCAGCGCCGTCTGCCCTACCGTGGAGAGGCCACCCCCTGGTTCATGTGCAGCCTTGGTCCAAGCTGACTCCACAAAGCTGCAAGGGCAACGAAACCAGTTAAGAGAGGCAGGACATGGCATTCTCAGAAACAGTTAAAACTCAGTTCTTCCATCTTCCCAGCTGTTTAGAATCCTCACTAGCAAACAGCTACACACACACACACACACACACAATGTATGATTGGCGTGGTCTATACCTTAGTTTTCCCAGGATGAACAAAATGAACAAAGAGCCATCCCAGGATTAGGACATTGCATATATGTTTTCTGTGTCCCTACATGCTAATGATAAATTTGTGGAAATCCACCACAGAGGATGCCTTCCACCCTGCCCCAGTACTAATATGGCAGCCCAGCCCACCAAGCTGTTGCTGTAGGAGAATGGATTCATCACACGCAAGTGCAAGTTCAAGGACTGCAGTCTTGAGCAGAGCATGGTGGGGCACACCTTTAACCCCAGTCCTGAGGAGGCTGAGGTAGGAGAATTGCCATGAGTTCGAGGCCACCCTGGGCTATACAGAAAGCTTCAGGTCTTCCTGTGCTAGAGTGAGACCCTAACCTGAACACAAACAAGCAAACAAAACAGATTACAGTCTCATTGGTTTTGCCTACCTTCATACTGCAACCCTGTTTGAAATAGTGTCTTTGTACATGCGAATCGTTGCCCATCTCAAGATCATGGAATGAGGGTGAATCCTAGATATAGCACTAGTGTCTTTATAAGTGGCAGAGGGAACACAGAGACAGAGAGGACAGTCATGCCACGAGAGAGGCAGGCAGAGATCAGGGTAAGGATGCTTTATCCAAGGAATGCTGGGGCTCCTGAAGGTGGGAACGCAAGGAAGGATTCATAGTTAGAGGCTTCTGGATGAGTCTGGGCTTTCTGACATTTGGGTGTCAAACCTCCTCCAGTTTCCAGAATTCTTAAGAGAATCCATTTCTGTTGTCTGCAGCATCTTGTTACAGCAGCTCTAGGGTGACAATAGAGTGGAGAAGTGGGAAGGGGGGTGGTGCATAGGAATAAGACAACTGGCACAAACCAGAGATGAGAGCAGGGAAGACAGAGGAAGCATTACACACACTGACTTCTGTGAAGCAGCCCATAGGAAGGTTTGCGGGACTCAGTTCCTTAACCTGTAGAATAATGGTTAGGGGAGAGATGGTTCAGTAGACAAAACACTCTCCACTTAAGCCTGAGAACCCAAGTTCGATCTTCAGACCCTACATAAAGAAATTTGAAGCCATGCTGGGCTTGTGTAATCTCGGCATGAAATGGGAGTCAGAAACAGGAAAGTTTTCCAGAATCTCACATGAAAACACAGCAAAGAAACACAACCACAGGTTGAAATCCACAGAGAAACTTGCCTCAAATGAGGTGGAAAGGCAAGGGCCTACCCAAAAAGTCATCCTTGTGACTTCTACACTTGTGCCACAGCACCTGCATGCACTCACGTGCACACACACAAGAACATAAGACATAATCGTTAGGTGCCAGTTATTACTAGTACCTCTTTTTTAAAGAAGTGGTAACTCAGAATTTGACTGGTTCAAGGTTACATGGCCACGAACCAATTCAATATTCTAGTCTATATGACTCCAAATTTCATTTAACAAATACAGATATGAACATAAGATAAAAATCAGGATGTTGATTATTCCACAGAGTCACTGAAGAAGCGTCATGAGTGATGTTTCCAAAACGCATTGATAAATGGCAGAAGCTTTGAAATAAACACAGGCCCTTGGTGTGATTTCTTTAAAACTATGTTTGTCATGAGTGACTGTGGTTTCTCACTTACTCTCCCCTGTTCACTATGTTGGATGAATGAGATGCCTCGTGTCAGTGCTTCTCAACAGGGGTAGACAAGAGGGAGTTCTGTGTTCTCTAAGGCCACAAGGGACAGGAATTAGGTTCTGGGAAAAGACCTCCACTACAGCAAGAAGAGCTGTTCACACCTACAGACAATCCTCTTTACCAAGTGTCTGGTCAGTCTGCTGCTATACACATATACCCAGAGACAGATATAATAAGCCAAACAGAATGAAGTATCAAAGGTTACTTTGGAGTAAGAAAAAGGAAGCTGTAGATGGAGAAGTGAGAGAATGAAAGAACAGGATGGGGATTACAATGATACCCATACACACACAAATTCACCTCTGTTCTTTAATATGTACAAAAAACCTCCACAAATAAGCAAGTTTCTCTCTCTCTCTCTCTCTCTCTCTCTCTCTCTCATATTTTTCCTAAATAGCTTATTTTTAATCCTTTATGATGGCTTTTACTTCTTTGGAAGGATGGAATAATTTTTATCTCAAAACCCAGTCACTGGAATACAACAGAGAGAACATGGGACAGTAGAAACCCCAGCTAAGTCTGGTAATTGTATGTTTCTAAAGTTCAGATCTTCGAGCTTGCTGGGGTGAACACTGCCTGGGAAAATTCTTCAGCTTAACTCCCTCTGGGTTGGTATGAACATTTTCTAATAGAAATAGAATAAAAAGTGTGTTTTTTCTTTTTTGAGAATCAAAAGAGGGAAGAGGTTGTCTTTTTCCATTAAAGGCTGACCAACAGCTGTAATGTTAATGGCCATAACTGACAGTAACAGCTTGGTGGCATCATATTTAATGGGAAGAGACCAGCTCACCTCATGCCCCCGTTGCTATGGATGGAGATCCAAGGAGTCCATAACAAAGGCTGTAAGAGTCACTGCTTAGCGTAGAAAGGAACAGAGCCCGTCCCAAAGACTGGAAGGAGGCCTTGCTTTTGTCCCACTCTGTTGCCACTTAAGGTATCCAGAGTGGAGTTTACGGAGGTGGCCCAGGGGACAAGTCAAACTTCGGGTAGTTTTCAAGCTTAGAAGCTTCTAAATCATTGAACTTGTAACAACATAATTAAAGAACACAAGACCCTCAGTCGATGACTTTCTGGCATTTCAAAAAATAGTATCTGTTTGCATTTTATACACTGGGGAATTCTGTGACCCACCAGTCATTGGCCATTCCTTGGAGGAGAATGAGAAATGAGCCACATCACTGGAGATATGGAAGCCAAAGATGGAGCAGATTTCATTAGCCCTGAGGGAAAATGCTATACTATATCGTCAATGTGTGTGAGTTTAAGAAAGCAGCATACATATTTTCTTGGCTTCTCACCATGTACCCTCCCTGAAGAGAACACTGAAGACACACGTGGCTGAGAGCTCTCTCACTGAACATGCAGAGGAACACAGCATCGCCAAGCCCACTTTAGAAGCCAAGGCTGCTGACTGAAGTGGTAGCCAAGTACCCAAGGTAGGAGGATGAGAACTCAAGTAGCTGAGTGAAGACCACAGCTACCAGGAGCTCTCTAAGCAAGACAGGAGACAACAGATGTTTGCACTCTCACTACTGGATGCAGAGATCTGGGAGGTAATATTAGTATGTATCATACAGAACTTGTAGTGCAATGCAAAGGTCTTGGTTCTACAATCTATAATGAGTTACACTTTCCTTTAATGTCACTTCAGAAGATTTTAATCTTCCACCTTGCTGATGTAAGAAGCCTACTCCAGTTCTCTGGCTGCTGGAAGTCCTGAACTCTGTACAAGGAGTATATGCCTCCTGGCTGTTACATTTAAAGTGATAACACAGTGACAGAATCTCTCCCCTGCTTTCTTTGAGCTCAGGACAACTGAGGTCCTTGAGGAGCAGGATGCAATGTGTAAAAGGACCCAAGTCAGACTATAAGCAACAAAGGCTTCAATGGCTCTCTTTTATTTCACTCTCACATGGAGATTTTGCTACCTAAACTTCTGCTCAGTTAAGGAAACAAGAGAGTGAAACATGAAAATGCAAGGAAAGGGCTGGAGAGATGGCTTAGCAGTTAAGGTGCTTGCCTATGAAGCCTAAGGACCCATGTTTGATTCTCCAGGACCCACATAAGCCAGATGCACAAGATGATGTAAGCACAAGGTCTCACACGTGCACAAGGTGGCAAACACATCTGGAGTTCAATTACAATGGCTGTGACCCTGGCTTGCCAATGTTCTCTTTCTCTCCCTCATAAAAAAAATTACAAAAAAATGAAAAAAATGCAAGGAAATACTTTCAAACTTGACAGTAAGTTAATAACACCCAAAACATATAAAGAACTCCTGCAACTCAACTACAAAAAAAATCCTCTCAAAACCTGGTGTGGGGACTGGGGAGTTGCTCAGCAGTACAAGGTGCTTACTTGCAAAACCTGACAGCCAGGGTTCAATTCTCCAGTCATCCATGTAAACCAAATAAGTATTTGCTTGCAGTGGCCTTAGGGGTGAGTACACACACACACACACACACACACACACACACACGCACCATGTACAAATAAATACATAAAATGATTTTTTTAAAAAACCTACTGTGGACTGTAGTGTTTTTCAAGGTATGGGTAGCTCTCTCTTAGGCTTCTATTCTTATCTCCCAGTAGAAAGACATACTGATGAATCCCAGCTAGGGGCCATTATCATCCCTTCCTGGGTCTGGCCTTACATCTGAAGCCTTAGGCGTGGGGAAAAGAGAGGTCACTACAAGCGCAGACAGACAAGGGCACTTGATTTTCCTGTAATAACCACAGAGGGAATTCTGCAGTTGAACTTGTTGCCCTCCTCCTTTTGCTGCTTTACCATACAGAACCCAGGTGGGCAGCACCCAGATTCAAGGCTGTGCAAAGGCTTGAGAGGTCTGGGATCATGGCTCCCTTACTGGTTGCAGAATCATGGTGTCTAGAAACTCGAGATATCAACAATGATGACAGAATCTGCATAGCACTTGGGAAGGGGATATGGTCAGAAAAAAAAAAAAGTGAGATAATATCAGTGAGCACTTAGGAAGTAGCAAGGGTAAATTAAGGACCTTTAACAGCAGCAGTCACGTCCCCTATTGTGCAAACCTACTGTTTATTTTCCTATTCTGTTCTTTATTAGTGGCAACGAGGCCTAGCTGTTTTGTTAATAATAGCTCTTCCAAAGTCATCAGACACACAACTTCTGTCACATCCCTATCCTCATTTCCTACACCATATTCATTCATTCATTTATTCAATAAACCTTTACTGGATGTGTATTACATAGGTAATTAAGAACTAAGTGCTAGAGGTTCAAAGGTGGGCAAGGTAGGTGCCTGTCCTTAAAGGGCTTACAGTCTAGTTAGAGAGAAAGACCTGCCAAAAACCCAAAGTGGGGAGAGAGATAAGAAATAAAAAGATTATTGCAAAAAAAAAAAAAAAAAAAAAAGATTATTGCCACAGAGTCAAAGACTCAAGTCCATACAGCTCAGCACAGGACAGTTACGAACCACAAGCCAGCCAACAGGGAGGGAGCAGAGAGCAGAGTCAGACAGGGATTCCTAGAGGAGAGGGGAGCTTGCCTTGCCTTTAGAACTAAGTGAGAACTCAATGTCCACCAACTGGGCAGGGAAAGGGGTAGGGCGTTCCAGCAGCCTGAACAGAGAAGACAATGCCACAGGGCTGTAAGTCAACCCCCCCCAAAAAAAGAGCCCTTATGATGACAAATAATGTGCAAGTCACTGGAGAAGGGGAGCCAGGGGAGGAGGGGAGCACAGTCTCTAGGGAGAGGGCTTAGATCTGGATCACAAAGGACCTCCTCTGTCTGGTGGCTCTCCCACCTCTCCATGGCCAAAGAGAGGCAGCAGCGGGTCAGATGCAAGAAGCAGCCTGAGGCGGGAGAGAACAAACACAGAAAGACAAAAACCCCATTCTCCAAGCCTCCCGAGGCGTCACTAAGCCACCTAGAGAGAATCGATTGGCCAAGTTGGGTTCTGGGACTCAGGAAGGTGGATCTTTGTTTTGGCTGCCTCGGGGCTGGATTCAGAGAGGACGTGGTGGCCAATGTTGAAACTCCCCCCTTTGGAAGGAAGAACAGCCACACATCTGGGAAAGGTTAGGGTCAAACATATAAAGGAGGGGAGCGGAGCACATTACCCTGAGACACTCCATCTGTGACGTCAATCGCTGCTGGCTTTGGACAGAGGTTGCTCTCTTGTGTGGCGGGCAGGACCCATTAACATCGGCCAGTGCTCGAGTGTTTATGTGGAAAATGTGAGGCCAGGAAGTTTCTCCTCATTATGATCTGGAGGTTGTCAAGGAATCATTCTTTACTAGTTGGTTTCTGTCTTTCCCACCTCACCAGCCACACTCTGTTTCTGTTTTGTGTTTGTCCTTTTCTTTCCCTCTTTCTCTCTCTCTCTCTCTCTCTCTCACTCTCTCCCTCCCTCCCTCCCTCCCTCTCTCCCTCTCTCTCTCGTTGAAAGTAAGGAGAGAAATAAAAAATATATATCGCACTTATCTATTTATTTCTCTGCCTTCTCTTTTCTCTACACTGCTTCCTCTCTGGGTTTTACAGACCACTCCACCCCCCAACCCCACCCCACCCCCGCCGCTCTGCTCTACATGGCTGCAGGCCCAGGCGGGAACCGAGTTCTCAGAGCACAGAGGCCTCCCTATAACCTAGTGAGTGTTTTGACTATTGATGACTTTCTCTTTCAGATGTTAGGGAGCGAACTGTATTCTGCTCAGGAACCATCATGGCCTGGCCCCAAAGTCAAATCCCTGGGAGACAGGGCACAGAGCCGGTACCTTCAGTCAGGTGTCGGTCAGATAGAAAGAACTGGGCTAGGGAGATAGATCAGTGCATAAAGTGCTTGCCGCACAAGTGTAAGTAGCTGAGTTCAAATCCTGAGCACCCACAACTTTTTTATACGTTTATGTGGTGGGCATAGGGAATGAAACATGAAAGAAGACCGGGAAAAGAGAAAAAGAAATCTTACAGAAGGAGGGCAGAGGTTTAAAAAAAGGATAATAATAGACATTTGACATGAAAGTAGGAAGAGAAGTACTGGATGGGAGGGTACAAGCAGGGATGGGCAGGGGAACAGGAAAGAGGAATGACAGAGGATGATCAACAAAACCAAAGTATGGGGCTGGGGCTTAGTGGTTAAGCACTTCCTGTGAAGCCTAAGGACCCCAGTTGGAGGTTCGATTCCCCAGGACCCACATAAGCCAGATGCACAAGGTGGCACATGCATCTGGAGTTTGTTTGCAGTGGCTGGAGGCCCTGGCATGCCCTTCCTCTCTCTCTCTCTCTCTCTCTCTCTCTCTCTCTCTGTCGCTCTCAAATAAATAAATAAAAATAATCAACAACAAAAATAAACCAAAGTATGAATGAAAATGCCATAATGAAACCCATTACTTCATAGACTAATTTAAAAACAAGCACAACAATTATTGACAGTGTATTTTAGTCCAACACTGCTTTGGTATTTGCTCGGCTACATTCGCTACAGCCCTTTAATCACCCTTCTTCAGCACTGCTGTGAAGCTTGATAGAGGAAGAGGCAAGGAACACTTGGAAAACAAACTCATTTTGATACCAGATCAATCAGGCATAGGCTGAATGGCCAATAGTCAAGAGGAGAGGGAAAGGCAGAGGAAAGGGGAGACTAAAGTGAGGGAGACCTTGAGGTAGGGCTAGGGGGAGAGGGGAGAGAGAAGAGATGGAGCATCTATTTCTTAAAACATGTACATAGTATTTATACTCATGTTATAATCAATAATATATACACATTTTCAACAAATACCTTGATGTGTGTATGTGTAACCCTATCTACCTAGCCTCCATAACATCTTCTCCATCAATCCCCACCCTAAATATAACCACCTTTCTAACTTCTTTTTAAAAAAATATTTTAACTTATTTGCAAAGAGAGAATATGAAGGAAAGAGAAGAAATGGGTGTGACAGGGTCTCCATTGTAAACGAACTCCCACCATATCCAGGGGTGAGATTTAAAGATCCAGCCTTTGGGTAAGGGAGAAACAGGAGAGAGAAAGGTGATCCCAGTGAGAGTTCAGATGATCTGGGGAGTGGACTCTTAAGGAATGTTAGGACACAGCAGGGGTGCTCACGGTCACTGATGACATAGAAAAGGTACAGGGTATAGGAGAGGGTCAAGGATACCCAACAATCTTTGCAAGTTCATTCCTTTTGCTCTGTGTTATGATGAGAAACTTGAGGCTTGAGAACATGAAGTACCAGAAGTGACCAAGTGCCTTATGGTGAATTGGGGAACTACTGTACTGTCAGGTCCACCTGACCCCAGAGCCTGCATTCATTCCTTTCACCCTGCTGAAAGAAGGGCGAAAGTGTGGGGAGTGACGGAGATTCAGTGGGCTCTCTTATCTGTGTTGCAAGAACACCACAGAAGGGAAAAGAAGAATAGAATTTGGAGATAAGGAACAGAAGATGTGCACTGAGAACGTGTGATGTGCTAGAGTGTCTACTGAGGACTTTTTTTTTTTTTCTTCTTTATTAGTTAGTTTTGTATTCAGCAAATACAGTCAGTTTGGTACCATTATTAGGCTCATCCAGTGACCTACCCCCTCCCCTTGGCCCCTCCTTGTTGAGGTATATGGGTCATCCATTGTGGAGTTAGCCCACAGTTATGTGTAAGATAAATGTCTCTGCATATCATGACCCAACATGTGGCTCTGACATTCTTTCCGCCCCCTCTTCCGCAAAATTTCCCTGAGCCATGTTGGGTTCATTTTTGGTTTGCTTCAGTGATGAGGTGTTGGGGGCCTCTGAGGCTCTGGCTCTCTGATTTGGTAGGAGTTGATTTTTCTCTGTGCTGATCTCCTTCCCCCTTGTGCTGGTACCCGGTTCATCAAGAAAACAGCCCCCTTGCTTGTTTCGCCGATTTTTCTTAGTTGCAGCCAGGGCCATTTTGAGGTATGATGGGGTGGCTCTCTCCTTAGGATCTACATCTATCTGAAAAAGAGAAGCAGATTCTCCAACGGAGAGTAAGTTAGCACCAGGACAAATGAGATAACCCTTACTTTTTTTTTATAGAGAATTTAATAGGTGTAGGCCCTCTTGTAGCCCACAATTGATGGTAGCTTGATATTGGAGAGTGGGCTTATGTTTGGATATGGTTCTGACTTGTTTCCCAGGTCCAGCTATGGGTCCCATACCACTGAGGGGATCAGTTAGCCAAATTGAGAGCAACTGGTTCCCCACCATGGCTGTGTGCCACTACTGCACTTGTGTGGGCATCACAACAAGTTATTTGCTGCTAAGTATGTTAGACCTTTTTATGGAACATCTAAGCTACCCTCATGACCTCTAAAAAAAGAACAATTCCTCTCCCCACATTGTGCATGAATCTCCAGAACCCGGAGAGTTTAAGTCACTTGCACAAGCTCACCTATTCATTAACTGGCCAATGATCACAATAAGCTGTTCAGGCCAGCGCAAAGCCCAGAGAAGGGTGTGGAATGCCATGTGTTTTGTCACAGCTCAGGACTCTGCAGTGTCCAAGCCTAACATCATGGTACGCAGGCTAAATCAAGGGGTGTGTAGACATCACCTAAAGTGGATGCATGGACCTACAACCTAACAGAGATGTTCCCCCTCTCCAGGTATCTAGGTGTTTCAAATGAAACTGAAACACATATGGAAACATTTTCAAGAAAAACACACGACCTGCAAAACTATTTACCTGACTTACAGGTTTATACTGTCGCTGGACATCCATCGGGATAATGATAAGATAAATAAGGAATATATCTCCCTGCAATTCCAGAGGTGGTTCATTTTTTTTTTTACCTTAATGTTTATTAGTTTATTTGCACGGAGAGAGAGAGAATGGGCACACTGGGCCTCTACCACTGCTAACAAACTCCAGATGCATTCATCACTTTGTGCATCCTGCTCTACATGGGTACTGGAGAATCGAACCCAGGTTGTTAGGCTTTGCAGGCAAGAGCATTAACTGCTCAGCCATCTCTCCAGCAGCCCCCTCCCCAATTTTACCTTCTACGGCCACTGCTAAGCCATCTCTCCAGCCCTCATTTACTTAGTTTAATTGAAGCTAGATTCAACTTAGATGACTGTGGACACCTGTACTCTTAAGACTTACCGGTTTCCATATAAAAGAGTACCCATCCCTGGAGCTGGAGAGATGACTCAGCAGTTAAGAGCTGTGCAAAGCAGGAAAGCCTCAGGAGGCCTGACAGTGCTTGAATTCGCTCCCCAGGACCCACATGAGCAACTGGGCATGGCCAAGTATCTCTGTATCCTCAGTCCAGTAAGGGAGCAGAGACCCAAGCGTTGTTCTCAAAATAGCAAGCCCCAGGATAAGTAAGATACTGGGTCCAGTAAGAATGGTGGAAGCATGATGGAGCAGGACACCTGATGTTCTCCTCTGGCTGTCGCAGGCAAGTGCATAGGGCGGCACACGGGTGACGTACGTTACACATCCACCTCCCCCACACAAGCAAAACAAATAAAGAATATCTGTCCTATGCCAGATAGCCTAGCTATTAGACTTTGTCATGTGTCCCCTTCAATGGCTGCCTTTCAGACACCTGGTGAGGTTTACAGTCTTAGACAATTGGGGTGCATGTTGTTGCCACATATGTACTGAAAGCCTGTCAGGGAAAAAAAAAACTTTTGAGACTAATTTTTATAAATAAAACTTGAATCTTTAATTAACTTTGTTATGAAAAATAATGTATCTGTACAAAAAGTTAAAATACAAAAATTATAAATAAGAAAGGAAAGGCAGTTGGGCATCTCCCTCATTCAGGAAAGGAAAATGGCTAAGATTTTAATAAACTTCCAGATTCCTGCTCATGACAAGCATCAATACATCAAGTCTGGAAGCCAGGAGGGTATGCTCTGCACTTGAAGATTCAAAATAAGATTATCTTGAAGGAGAATCCGTCATCTTCCTCCTGATTTCCATGAACTCCTGCGAGGCCAACACGCTCCTGACTGCTCTGACTGCTGCTTTCCCAGAATTGCGGTTCTCACCATGATCATTTCCACAACTCCAGTCTGGCACTGACCTTAATGAAGAGATCAGTTCTGTTCTTCGCATGCATGTGAATTAGAGTAAATGGGAGTTACAAGACACCAGTGCAAACGACCAAAATGCACTGTTTCCCAGATATCCTTGCTTTTCATTTGTCTTGTGCCCACTCTTTCTGGCACACTGGCCTCCTTCTAGACCAGTTCCCTGTATTTCCAATGAACCATGATTTAGCTGTCACTCATGTGACTTTGTACCTTGCTAGTCCTTGAAGCCTCACATTCCCCTCTTAACACTTATAAAGGTGTTTTATATGGCTAGAGAGATTGCTTAGTGGCTAAGGTAGTTGCTCACAAAGCCTAAAGCCCCAGGTTTGACTCCCCAGAACCCACGTAAGCCAGATGCACAGGGTGGTGCATGCTTCTGGAGTTCGTTTTCAGTGGCTAGAGGCCCTGATGCACCCATTCTTTTTTTTCCTCTGTCTCTCTCCCATTCTTTCTTTTTCTTTCTCATAAATAAATAATAAGAAAATAAATGTGTTTTACTAAATAACTATTCTTAGGAGAAAAATCTCATGTCTACTAGTGTAACTTTTTGAACTCCATTGTATTACCGAGCCAATGCATGTAATTCAGAGCAGCTAGCATCTGGGAGAGTCGACTGTGCTTGTTAATTAGAGTGGTTATAGGCCTGTCTAGAGAATTAATAAACCTTTACTTTTGAGTCTGCCTGTGAGATGCTTCCTCAGAGGTTGGCATGTGGGTCAGTGAACAGAGTAGGGGAGATAAAGAGACCTGAATCTGGCCCAGGTACCAGGTGCAAAGAGAAAAGGAAAATGCCCTTTCTGAATCTTTCTCTGAACAGAGTGCATTTTCTCCTTTGGCTGCCCTTAGACATCAGACACTGGGCTCATCAGCCTTAGGACTCTGGGATTTTAGGAGTGACCTCTGGGTACTCCTAGGTTTTTGGCCTCAGATGGACCACTGCCTCCCTGGCTGAGTCATTCTACCTACTTCTCTGGAGCTCCAGCTTGCAGACGGTTACTGTGGAATTCTTCAGCCTTGGTAACCATACGGACTGATCTAATTAATAAATTCCTTCATGCACCATATACAAATCTCCACAGTTCTGTTTGCTTGCCATTGTTTGGTTCTCTGGCTAGTTGCAAATATCTTTGACTTTTTGTTCCCCAAAGCATCTTTCAAGCTCAGTGTATCCTGGAATGCACTTTGGAAAATATTGAATAAATTTCAGTAGAAAATAGAATGAAATAAAAAATAAAATCAAACAGCTTTATGACAGTGGTATGTCATACATTGTGTCCAGTCACTTAGACAATTAAATATTTGAGGAATCAGTAGCATAGCTAAGTGAAAAGGGAACTTAACAAAATCAAAATCACCATTAGCCTCCAAAATACAATACTTAGAATGAAAATATTAATTAAAGTAACAATATTAGAGGATAAACTAGGCTTTAAAATCCTTTTCTTATTTTTAAAGATTTATTCCTAGAAGTCTAGAAATGTCATTTTCTTTTTAAAAAATATTTATTTATGGGCTGGAGAACTGACTTAGCTGTTAAGGTGCTTACCTGTGAAACCTGAGGACCCATGTTTGACTCTCCGAGTTCCATGTAAATCAGACACACAAGGTGATGCACAAGGTTGCGCATGCGTACAAATGGTGCATGTGTCTGGAGTTCAATTACAGTGGCTGGAGGCCCTGGCATGCCAATTTTCTCTCTCTTTCTCTCTCTCTCTCTCTCTCTCTCTCTCCCTCTCCCTCTCTTTCTCCCTTGCATAAAAAAGGGAGCAGTCTGATGGACTTTTCTTAAAAATAATAAATATGACTGGCGTTGGTGCACGCTTTATCCAGCATCGGAGAGAGTAGAGGACGTGGAGTTCGAGGCCTGAGTCAGAATCCAGGTCACGAGTACAGTGAGACCTACTCGAAAAAAAACAAACAATATATAATATATAATAAATATTATTTATGAGAGAGAGAGTCAGACAGAATGACGTCTTAATATAATATGTTAGAGAGAGAGAGAGAGTCAGATAGAAAGAGACTTAGTATGGGCACACTAGGGTCTTTTGCCACTGCAATAGAAATCCATATGCATGTGCCACTTGTTGCATCTGGCTTTACGTGGGTACTGGGAAATAAACTCAGACCATCAAGTTTTGCATATAAGCACCACAGACCACCAAAGCATCTCTCTAGCCCCTGGAAATGCCATTCTGTTATGAAATCACTATGGAATTCTATGCTTCAACATGTTAGATGTCATCATTGGTCATTTACATGTTGTTCAGGTAGCTAGCATGGGCCTAAATGTCTGACCCATGTCTGCCCTGCTAACTCCATGTAGAGTTCCCTAAAGAGGAAATCAAGGAACATGAAGGGCAGGAACATACATAACTATTCACCATTACAACCCAAACTCTAGTCCTTTCCTTTCTTTTCCTTTCCTTTCCTCTCTTCTCCTCTTCTCTTTCTTCCTCTGTCTCTCCCCCTTTCCTTCCTTTCTCTTTCCCTTTCTCCTTCGTCCCTCCCTCCCTCCCTCCCTTTCCCCCTTCCTTCCTTCCTCCCTTCCTTCCTTCCTTCCTTATTTCTTCTTTTATTTCTTTAAATAAAATCTCTCTATGTAGCCCATGCTGGCCTCAACCTTGTAATCCTCCTTCCTCAAGCTCTCAGGTGCTGAGGTTACAGATATGTGCCACTATGCCCAGTTAGAATTAAGTCCTTTAAATTGACATGAGTAGAATTAAAATTGTTAGTTGGTATTATCTAGCTAAATGAAAGGATTTAAACTATTTTTAAAATATCTTACTTAATCATTTAGTTGAGAGAGAGGGAGGAAGAGGCAGATAGAGACAGAGAAAATGGGTGTGCTAGGGCCTCCAGCTGCTGCACATGAACTCCAGATGCATACACCACCTTATGTGTCTGGTTTATGTAGGTCCTGGGGAATTGAACCTGGGTCCTTTGACTTTTCAGGCAAGTGCCTTAACCACTGAGCAATATCTCTAACCCCCAACACTATTTTTATAAACTAAACATCATTTTTAGTTGCCTAAAAGTCACTATATCTTTCAAACTTCCCCTAAATATTCAGTACATTTTTTCTTGGAAACAAATCATCACCCACTTTTTAAAACTTATAAATAATGAGATTAAAAAATTTAAGTGCAAATGAAAGAAAGAATTTGAGCTTCCAGCATTCAACTTTAAGCTTAAGAAAATGTATTGAACAATAGCTAAAAAAAAAAAAAAAATCAGAACAGGACTGGGACTATAGCTCAGTGGCAAAGCATTTGCTTAGCATGCATGAGACCATAGGTTCAATCCCTAGTACCACACAAGGACAAGTGAGAAATATTAAGTATGCAACTTGCTAATTGTTTTGAGGTTTAATTTTGTTAGACCAATCCAAATACCATAAGGTACAAGTGTAGTAAATTCACAGGAGAGGTGACACAAATATTTTGAGTAAAAAAGAATATATGGCAATCCTCCTACCTCTGCCTCCCAAGTGCTGGGATTAAAGGTGTGCCCCACAATACCTGGCTCATACATTTTTTTGATTGTTTAGAACAGATCATTTTCTGCATAGTTATAGAAAAAAATTAGGTTACATAAATTCAAAAATGCAATTAGGGGGAAAAAGATAATGAGGGGATTATGATCAAAACGCATTGAGTTCATGTGTGAAAATGTCAAAGTTTTTTATTTAAATATTTTTATTTATTTGAAAGGGAGAGAGAAAGAGGCAGATAGAAAGAGAATGGGTACACCAGGGCCTCCAGCTGATGCAAGCGAACTTCAGATGCATGCACCACCTTGTGCATCTGGTTTATGTGGGTCCTGGGGATTTGAACCTGGGTCCTTTGGCTTTGTAGGCAAGTGCCTTAACTGCTAAGCAACATCTCCAACCTCCAAAATGTTTTTAAATTATATGAAAAAGCCAAAGAGATATTATAAAACAACAGTTAAGAGCAAATTAATGGATCAATATGATTGTAAAAAGGAGACTGGGGAGATGATTCAGTGGATAAAGTGCTTGTCACATAACACTGAGTACCTGAGGTAGGACCTCTAGACACCAGTGCAGTAGCTGGAAACTGTGGCAGGCTTCTGTCATTCTGATGTCCCTACCAAAGGAGCGGAGGCTGACACAGAACTCCCTAGAAGCTCACAAACAGAACAGTGTACATGAGAGATACTGCCTCTAAGTCAAAGGTGAGAATAAACTTAAAAGTTGTCCTCTGATCTCTACATGTACGTTGTGGCATATGCACACCTACATGCGCACACACACGTGTATATGCATGCACACACATGCACACACGCACCAAACAAATGAATACATAAAAATATTTTTAATATTTTAAAGGACTTATTAAAAACAAATTTTCATATATTAATAATTAATTCATGTCTTCAATTATTGGAGTACCCACATTAAGAAGATAAAAGTGAAATATTCATGGCATGAATAATAAGAGTAAAAAAATCATTTATTTGAAATGTGTGGGAAATTTTCAGTTCCTGGTATTTACTGGAGATGCAAATTAAATTTGCAAAGAAGAAACAACTAATTTGTAGGCAGAACTTTAAAAAGTTAATGGGCTGTGCAATAAAACGACAATAAGTGCTTTAATGTGGCTTTCGTACCAGGGTCAGAGTGGCAGGAAATGGGACTCATACTTTCTGTTTTTCCTCTCTTCCTAAGTTTCCTGGCTGACATCTTATCTATGCCTGGTCTACAACATCATCGGGTTAATGGAACCAGATTGCCAATGTCCTTAAATGCCATGGAAAGTGGTTTGAATTTCAGTCTCTAAGAAGTCAACTTGCATACGCTCAGAGATGGCAAAGCAGAAGAGCATCACAGCAAATCTGCGGGCAAGGTGGATTGAGGGAAATCTATGAAGCCATATTAGTGAAAGTTGGTAAATGTTCATTCTACACTTAGGTATTATCCATCATGTGGCAAGCATCATGCTTCAGCTGAGGAGTACATGTGAGGAGACTAGACAGGATCATGTCCACCACGGACCTTACTGTCCAGCGGGAAAGCTTCTGTGGCTCACAGAAGACATTAACCAAATCAAGGGAGAAGTCCAAAGGCAGAGACTGCTCACCTAAGGACAGTGTCAGCAGTTACTTTGTGCAGGCTCCTTGTGTCTGAACAAAAGGAAGGCAAAACTAAGGAAGGATCAGAGTTCTAACTTGAGTTTGGTGGCCTCCTATCCTGATCCGGCCATGAGCTCAGACTTAGAAATCTGTTTCCTAAACTGAAACATGGACTTTAAAAGGAGCTTCTGTTAAGAATTACAATTGGGAAAAAAAAAAAAAAAAGAATTACAATTGGTCTGCTGCATTTCTCTCATCAGGATTTCTCCTCAGGGATAGTAGTATGTAAAACAGAGCAAAAAAAATACAGTTTATTTGTATGTATTTGTATGCGAGCAGAGAGAGATAGAGAGAAGAGAGACAGACAAAAAGAATGGGTGCACCAGGACCTCCAGCTGCTGCAAATAAACCCCAGGTATATGCAACACTTTGTGCATCTGGCTTTACGTGGGTAGGTAACAAGGAATCAAACCTGTGTTGTTGGGCTTTGGAGACAAGTGACTTAACCACTGAGACATTTCTCACCCCCCCCCCAAAACAGTTTTTAAAGACAACCAATGACACTCCTTTTTTACAAAAGGCCTGATCCCACAGTGCACACAGGCATAATGGGCCATACAGGGTCAGGAGACTGGGAGGAGCCAGGGAAAGTGATTTGACCTACTTACTCTGTGCTGCACCCTTTAGCCCACAGAGTGGCTCAGGGAACTTGGCCCACGGAACTGGGAGGAGCCAGGAAGGAGGGGTCTGGCCTATTCCCTCTCCACCAAAGGGCCTGCCCTCACACTGTCCATTCAGGGAACCCAGATCTGGGAGGTGGGAGGAGCCGGGAAGCAGGGGTCTGGCCTACTCACTCCAGATCATTGTGCCCACCCATACACTGTCTAAGTAGGGACAGACCCCAGAGTACTTTTAAATGAATGTTTATAGCTGTGAAAGCAGTTGAAAGCAAGAAAAGTGAAAAATCCCATAGAGTAAGGTAACATGAATGTCCTGAATACAAATGCTTTTTGCTGTGTCGGTCAATGTTGCATTCATATGTGAGTGAGTGGATTCACTGCTGCACACCACAGTGATTCATCAACTATATAAGCAGTGTTTACACGTAAAAATTACCATTCCCTTTCTTGGACTATAATTTTTTAAATATTTTATTTATCGATTTATTAGAGAGAGAGAGAGAAAGAGGCAGAGAGAGAGAAAGAGAGAATGGGCACACCAGGGCCTCCAGCCACTGCAAATGAACTTCAGACGCATGCTCCACCTTATGCATCTGGCTTACATGGGTCCTGAGGAATTGAACTGGGATCCTTAGGCTTCGCAGGCAAATGCCTTAACTGCTGAGCCATTTCCCCAGCCATGGACTATAATTTTTATAACGGACATTTAAGTTATTACAGTGTGGAAAGAGAAATGCAATAAATGACATGATAATAAACATAATGTGTGGTGGTGTGAATCAGATGTCTTCCATAAACTCATGTGTTTTGAGTGCTTAGTCCCTAGCTGATGGTAATTTGGGAGGTGGAGCCTTGTTGGAGGAAGTGTGCTGTTAGGTGGCCTTTGGCGTATTATAGCCAGCCTCCCTTTGCTAAAGTTCTGCTCACTCTCCTGTTGCTGTTTTCCACCTGCTGTGGCAGAGGTGATGCCCAGCCTCTGCTCATGCCATGCTTTCCCCTGCCATCATGAAGCTTCCCCTTGAGACTATAAATCAAAATAAAACACTTTCCTCCTATCAGCTGCTTTAGGTTCGATGCTTTTGTCCCAGAACAAGAAGGCAACTGCAATGTATAATATGGTACATCATATTTAAATAGAAAAGAACCAATGGCTGGAGAGAAGGCTTAGCACTTAAGGCATTTTCCTGCAAAGCCTAAAGGACCCAGGTTCAATGCTACTGGATCCACGTAAGCCAGTGGTACAAGGGAGTGCATGCATCTGGAGTTTTGCAGCAGCTGAAGGCCCTAGCGTGCCCATCCACTCTCTCTCTCTCTCTCTCTCTCTCTCCCTGCCTATTTCTAGCTCTCAACTAAATAAAAATATTAAAAAGGAAGAAAAGAACCAAGCCAATAATTAAAATAGTAAACACAAGATTCATTTTTCCACTCTTAACTCTCATATTGAATTGAATATCAACAAAACAGCATTAGCCAACACCTTACATTAAATGACATCAATTTGAATTTTATTGGATGTTTTGTAGTTTGACATAATTTTTTAATATAAATTGGTGTGCGTTATGTTGTTGTATATTGGTTATCTGTGACTGCAGATGTTTCAATAGTCTAATTAAAATACTTCAGCTGGGGGGATGACTCAGCAGAATAAGGCACTTACTTGCAAATCCTGACAGCCCTGGTTCAATTTCCCAGCACCCAGGTAAAGCCAGATGCATAAAGGGGCACATGAATCTGGAGCTTGTTTGCAGAGGTCAGAAGCCCAGGTGTACCCATTCGCTCTCTATGTTCACAAATAAAATATACTTTTGTAAAAAAAAAAATATGTTAACTGTGGTGTCTGTAAGGCTTTCTCTCATTCTAGGAGAGTATTTGCTACTTAATTCTGAGAGCTTCTGAATTCGTCATTTTCATTTTTTTTCTATGTCAATATTATTAATAAAGATATTGTGATTGGTACCACATTCCAATGACTGTCATTCAAAATAGCATAACTTTGGAGCTGTCCCCGCTACAGTGTGCAGTGAATATACATAAAATCTATGCTTCCATCAATGTAGAGCCTTTAGCTTTTAAATACATATTTGTTATAATTTTGCTTATGGTAACTTCACTTAAAATATTCTGCATTCTTCTGTGTTTCATAAACATACATAGATACATACATTAGGCCACTAAATTATAACAATAGCTTTATGAGGCATGAAGTAATATTGCTAAGGAAGTTAGGACCTCAATAAGCTTTACAAAGTTACAGAACTAAGAACACACAGCACGGAGTGATGAAACCCGAGCCCCACACGTGCTCTGCAAGTACCATGATCACGAGTCACCGTCCTACCCCAAGACTAGCTTTCTCTGTCTCTTTCCTTCATGGCTGGGGATGAAACCCAGGATAAGCACTCCACCACTGAACTCTCTCCTCAGGCCCCCTAACTATTCTTATAACCATCAAGTTTTGACAATTGTGTTCTTTGGTAACATAGCAGCTGCCTTCTTGCTGCTGGGACAAAACATCTGACCAGAAGAAGCTAATGAAAGGAAAAGGTTTATTTGACTTACAGTTTCAAGGAAAATTTTATCATGATGGGAAAAGCATGGCAGAGAAGGTAGCAGACTCACATCATTATATATCAGCAGGAGAGGGAGAGAGAGAGAAAGAGGTGGCAGAAAGAGAGAGCTAACTGATTAGCTGAACTAAGAAACCTCAAGGCCCATCTTTAATGACACACCACCTCCAGCAAGGCTCCACCTCCCAAAGGCTCTACCAGCTGGGGACCACATAGGAGGTTTAATCAGAAGAGGCTATGGGGGACATTTCACATTCAAACTAACACATGTAGTAATTTGTTCTATGTGACTTTCCATTGTGCAGTAAACTAAAAGTAAGAATAGTTCCTAATTTTTCTGCTTTCTTGAGAGGTAATTCACGTACCCTGTAATTTATTAATTTATATACTTTAATGATTATTGATATATTTAATTCTGAAGTTTTAAAACTGTGGTTAAATATGTACAGATGAAAATTTTCCATTTTATCATTTTTAAGTCTAAAACTCAATGGCATTGGTTGCATTCACTAATTTGCATGGTTATCACTATTATCTACTCCCAAACCTTTATCATAACCCCAGACACTACATTCTAATCTACTGCCTGTCTCTGAGCATCACCTTAGAATGATGCCATATTGATATTTCCTCCCTATAACTTGGAACAGATGCAATAAGTGGTCAATATGTATTTGTCTAAACATATATTGAGTTTTTGTCTTTGCCTACATTATAACTTGATGGGGAGGTCTGTGTGTATATATAGAGAGTATGTGTGGGTTGGTGCTGTGTGTAAAGTGGTGTGTGTGTAGTGTATGCATGTGTGTATGCAGATGTGCATGCTTTGTGCACACATGTGTGGGGGCCAGAGGAGAATGTTGAGTGTCCTCTTTGCACTCACTTGCCTGTTTCCTTGATACAGATCCTCTCACTTCAACCAAGAGCTGCCATTTTCATTGTTTTTTGGTCAGTGAGGCCCAGTGAGTCTCAGGTCTTTGGACTCTTATAGGTCTGGGATTATGGATACATTGTGGCCACACCAAGTTGTTTACATGGGTGCTGGGGAATCAAACTTGGGTGGACTTAGTCTCTCTGAGACCTTCATGCTTGCATAGGAAGTGCTCTTAAAACAGCTGAGTCACTCCCTTCCCCAGTCCCCAGACTATAATTTAAAATGTCTCTTCTTTCTTTTTAACTAGCATTCTTCCTTATATCACCTTCAGTCAAACTCCATTTTTTTAAAGTCAGCCTCTCTAGGTAGCTGTCCTTTTCCTCATAGTCTTATGATGTCCTGCTTTAGCTACAAAGAGCCTGGTGAGCTGAGTAAGCATCCAAGCACGCGGAGACACGTAGGAAGGACTTCCATCTCCTCAAGAGTGATCATGACCACGTGAGGTGGCTGATCGGAAAGCTCCTGGACTGCTGCTATTAGTAGGTTAGATATTAAATTACACTTTTCCTCAAAAATCCACATCTCTAAGAGGAATGAAAGATACATTTAAAGAGGGACTTGCCCTGGATATCAACCCACTCCCCTAAAACTATGAAGGTAGCCAGGAGAGCCTTCTTTCGGCAACACAGGACAGAAAAGGGCGTGGGGTAAGCAAACGGAACACAAAGGCAACACAAGGATAGTGCTTTCCTTCTGAAGCAATTTATGGATGACAGAAAGGGCATGGATCACTGGAAAATGAGAAATAGAAGTTCTTCTGCTTAAGGGGAAAAAAACAGCAGCACGCAAGTAGCATTTTACTAAATATTTTGAATGTGAGCTCTATTGGAATTCCAGAATGTCAGTACCCACATGATATAAGAGGAATACTATGAATATATTTAACATCTGTGATTTTAGCAATTACACACAGATAAGGTAACATATGGATCAATAATTTTAACAATGAATAGTTACAAGAGAGGGGGAGAGAGAGAGAAAATTAGAACAAATGAGGGCTTTTCCCTAAGTTACATGCAGGTAAGCTATTTACCAATTCCTTAATAAGTAGGGAATGTAGTAAACACTGAAATATTATAAATTATTGTCTTAAAAAGATGACAAAGCTGATTCAAAACCAGATAGACATTATTTATATATATATACATACATACATACATACACATACATATAGAGAGGTGGGTGAGGGGAGAACTGGAAGAATTTAATTCAATAAAAACATACTAGAATATCACTGCTACATTGAATAAAACCAGTTAACTCCTCCTTTATAATAAAATCATAACCTTTGTGATAACTATTATCTTTACAAGACAAAAACCACTGGCATTATCAATTTTCTTCTGGCTCAGTTCTGATTTCTAAGTCTAGGCTCTAATCAAAGATAAACAGTACGTTAAATGATAAGCAGTAGACCTGTTGTTAAGCTCAGTACAAGATACTCAAAGTCATAGAACTGCACAGAGTCCTACTTTTGCCTTGTGTCCAAGATGTTGGTGATGTCTCTCAACATGATGATGAATACAAAGAGACATTCTCACCCTGACAGTAACTACCCAGGCCCACATGGATCCTCTTACCAGTCACATCATCAGCATATTGTCAGGCACACAAATCTGTATAGATATCAACTGTCCTAAGTTCTATGAGGGTGATCGTATAAGCATTCAAAAGCGTATTTATCCAGTCAGGGGCCTGGGCTGGCTCCATGAAGAAAGGGGACACTGGAAGGAAAATAAGGAAGAACAATAGTTTATTAGGCAGACCCCCTTCTCTTCCCTGTCTACACATCTCCGCATGGATTTGAACATCTGTGGCATGTCTGCTTCTCCCAGATGCACATATCCAGACCTCCTATCCTCAAAAAATTTATAGTTCATGGGCTAGGAAGATGGCTTAGGGGTTCAAAGTACTTGCCTGAAAGCCTGCTGGCCCAGGTTCAGTTTCTAAGTACTGCTATAAAGCTAAGCTAGATGCACAAATTGGCTCATGCATCTGGAGTTTATTTACAGTCTCAGGAGGTCCTGGCATGCCCTTATTTATTCTCTCTCTCTCTCTGTCTGTCCATGAAAATAAGTAAATAAAACAATTAAAAAAAATATAAGCACTTGAGAGCCCATTTGAGTAGAATATAGGCAGTTTGCATTGCCACGACCAAAGAGAAAATCTAGGTCGACCTCATCTACATGGTTTCCACCCTTTCCCGCTTTCCTAAGTGGCAACATCATTTTCATCCTGATGGCCAAGGTAAAGTTTAGAAATTACCCTGCTTCTTCCCTTTGCCTCACTCTTCTCAAAGCAAGTCCTCTGAAACACTGCCAGTTATCCTCTCATACTTTACCAAGTTCGCTATTTCATTACTTTCTAACCTTTATCCAGAGGTTAAACCATTTTTTTTTCACAATCATCACTTTTTCTCCCTCCCCACCCACTACTCCTTTGCCTATCTCCTTCCCTCTCTCTCACACACACACTTTCTCTCCCTCTCTCCCACCCTCTCTCTCTCTCTCTCTCTCTCTCTCTCTCTCTCTCTGTTTCTGTCCACTCCCTCTCTTCCTTTGCTCTCCCTACAAGTTCAAGTATAATTGGTCTCAGCTGGTGGCACTTTCTGTGCAGGCTGTGGGGCCTGGCCGGTGCAAGCGGGTAACTGCAGGGTTAAAACCTGGTGCTGTTGTGGACGCGGCTATTTCTGCTTCCTGCTCAGCGGCCCTGTAAGGAGGCGCTGCCCCACACTCCTGCTGCAAGGCTCTCTCGTGTGTCTTCCCCACAGCGATGGACTGAGACCATGAGCCAAGGTAAATCTTTCCTCCCTAAGTGTTTCTGTCAGCCTGTCACAACACAAAAGTAAATAAATAACAGACTTATTTTCTAGAGTCCGTTCCTACGCAGAAATCACTGTAATCCATCCAAAAGATGCATCATGTCAATTTTCTTCTGAAATCTCTCCAACGGTAGTTGGAGTAAAATCCACACCCCTCCCACCAGCTCCCTAACCCTTCTGATCCCATCCTGTTAGTGTTTCTACTCCCACTCAACCCACAACTTTCTTTAAGCAAAAGACCTCTTTTTAGCTCTTCAAATAGCCCCTGGTTCTTTTCAACTTATGAACTCTGAACTTATAGTTTCCTCTGCCTGTTACATGTTTCCCATTACTTTTCCCTTCCTGACTTCTTCCATCCCTCAGGTCTCAGTTTAAACTTCAATGGCCCTGTGTGCACCAAGCTTCTCTCCATTCGAGCCTTTGACTTCAATTCCCTGCATGAAAGCCCCCCCCCTTCCTCTTTTTCTTCCTTTTCCTTCCTTCTTGCCCACTCTCCCTGCTCTTCAAACATGTCTTGAATTTTCATTGTTACCACAGTGCTTAGAACGGTGCCCAGTACGTCATAGGAACTAGAAAATAATTCTGAATGCAAGACAAGCAAAGAAGGAAAGGGCGATTGTTCAGCATAACTTTAGCGCACAGGGAGGAGGCAGGAGCCCCGTGAAAAGGCCAGAGAGCAGGAAGGGGCCAACCTACGCAGCACTCGGCGGGACTTTCAGAGTTTCATCTTCATCCAAAAAGCAAAGAAGGTGGACAGATTTTTAAGCAGGGAGATGAGACAACAATGATAGGCTAATGAACTTGAGCTTAAACTGAAAGATATTTAATAGAAAAACAAAAAGAGTCCTGGTGAAGGGTCCACCCTGGTTCAGTCAGAGTGGAAATCCACTACCCCAATCAGTCCGTCTCTCCCCAAGACTGCTTTTCGTGACACACACAGGCACACACAGCTTCCAGCCTCAGAACCATAAAATGAACAACAGTCCCTGCTATGAACTTTCTCTCACTTCTCCCCAGTGCATGGTGCAGCTTTCCAATTTAGGCCCACCCCACCCTGTGTACTGTTTCCTCTGCACAAAAAGCTCCTCTTCCAGCCCATTCACCTACTTAACCCTTTCCTCACCTCCATGTCTCAGCTGACACCTCATTTCCTGAGGGAAGCCTTCCTGAACCTCCCAGTCCATACTATATCATAGTTGGCTGTCACATGGTCTTCTGACTCCCTGAATTACAGCTCAGAGAAACTGCTGTCATTTCATTCAAAACAGTAGCCACGTTCACCATACAGTTGAAAATGGAAGTTAGTTATGGGTCTGCCTAGTTGATATCCCAGATTTTCTATTTAGTAACTGTAGTAGCTATCTTCTGATTACTGGGACAAGACACCTGACCAGAAGCAGCTTAAGCAAGGAAAGGACTTACAGTTCCAAGGAGAAGGTTCATTATGGTGGAGAAAGCGTGACAACTAGCTCACATCTTCATACATCAGCCTGAGTGAGCAGCTTTCATTGGAGATCATCGCACAGTCCTGGCATCTCAAAAGTCTTGGGTCCACTGAAACCCACCGTTCATCTTCATAGCTCCATGCCATAGCTGCTCATGGTCTCCATGCAAGAATTTAAACGCTGTCTCACATCACTATATTCAGAACCATGCACATTTCAAACCCTATTTCCTGCATTTGTCATGCTTTCAAAACCAGTACAGGGAAAATTTCACCATCAAATTTATAAACCCAGGAATAGATGGGGGATGAAGTTTGGCCTTAGAGACATGAAACTACTTTAGCATGGTTCCTTCAGCTGCCCTGCTTTCAAAAGCATTTGCATCCTTGTCAGTTCTAATCTTCAGAAGGTTAGGTTTTGTCATAATGAAACCCATTATTTTGAACAATTAATATAGGATGATAAAACATTTTCTCTACATTATTTGTTTTTTGTTTCTTTTTCAAGGTAGCATCTCACTCCAGCCCATACTGACGTGGAAGTCACTCTGTAGTCCCCAGGCTAGTCTAGAGCTCACAGTGATCTTCCTACCTCTGCCTCCAGAGTGCTGGGATTAAGGGTGAGTGCCACCATGCCCGGTAGCACCACATACTTTTGCTATTAGTTAGTGATTCTATGCACAACTTTGTAAGTCTAAGCCAAGCCACTCTGATTAATCCCGTGCCCTTCTCTGCCTGTTAGACCCCCAAGCCACTCCTTCAACATTTTCAACAGGCCCTACAGCATTTACCTCATACAAGGGTCTTACACCCAATATGAACTCAATCAATGCTGCTGTGCAGGGTTTCAAGACTAATCAAAAGAAAAAGAGATTGTATTCCACCAAACTGATCCCCAGGAAGTCCAGAGTTATTTGGGTCAAGGGAGCAAAAACCCATGAAGGGAACAAGGCCTGCAGCTGGCGTGGGAACACTAACTAACTGCACCTTCTTCTTTGGTGTGACTAGTTTTAATTCAAGTCTCAGACGTTCATCTTTACAGAGTTGTCTCTCTGGAATGACCTCTCCTGTTGCTCTCAGAGGAAATGAGGAGTCTGGGGTAACATGGGGCCTATCCTTCCAGATCTAAGGCAGTCTCAGCTGGAAGGCAAGTTCTCATTTTCTTCTGAGAGACCTGCTTCTTTTTCCCCTTTCCAGCTGGCAAAGGAATAGACCATCCCTGCCAGGTTTCAGAAACGACAGACATTTGATGATGCAAGAAGTCAGAGCGCGATTTGGTACAACCTGCCAAAGCTCTGGCCGTCCTGCTGAGGAGGAGGTGGGCTCATGGCCGGGAGGAGGGGCAGCCCTTTGATCTAGTGTCCGTTCCTCCCACTGACTCTTTTGAAGGGGACTGTCAAATGAAGCCCCCTCATAGTGGGCTGTGTAACGTGGAAGATTCCACTTGCCTGCTGCCTCTTATAATTAGATCAGCCCTCCTCCACACAGAAGGAGAATGAGTGCAAATGTGTGGACAGTTCTTCCAGAGCCCGGTGGGGTGACTCAGTGAAGCGGCTGTCGTGGAAAGTGGATGGGGTGAGGCTGCCTAGCCCTCGAATCTGTAATTCTGGGCTAAGCTGTAGTAGTGGGGAGTGGAACCACAATGACTTGCTCTTTTCAAGGCCTTGAGCTCTTTGCCATAGGAGCAGTGGGGAGCTTTTGAAGCAAGATTCTCCACCCAGGGCCTGGGAAAAGACTTAGATCTGGGAACAGCCAAGATCCATTTGCTGTTTGGCTCTCCACTTTCAGGGAAATGTGAGCTGTCTGTTTTTTATTACCACGTTCTTATCACATCAGGCTGTTCTCCTGGGGAGGCAGTCTTGTTTCCAAAAACGCTGTTTTGCTTCTCCTCCCTTGCTGTCTTCCGGGCCTTTGCCTCCTCCCTTTGTGGACCCCTCCCTTATCTTAACCTCCCCCAACCCTATCTCCTACCACATCAGTTGCTTCCCCCTTGAAGAAACCAGCTGTGACAAGACTCTAACTAATACCAGACCTATCAAGTCAACAGAGCAACGTTTGGGTAGAGGCTCCAGCAGGAGGCAAAACATTCAGCCCTTGCTTGATGCCTTTTCTAGAGTAACAACTTCTCACCTGTGTCATTAAAGGGACCATGCACCTCATTTCCTTTTGCGGTCATAAGCAACAGCTTGGTAGAAGTGGCCGTTGTGCTTACTAGTGGTATTCCATGGATGAATCCTGGGGGCCACAGTCTGAAAAGTGCATAGAACAAGTCAGGTAATCTTAGTTCGGCTGCTACTCTCAGGCACCATCGCCCTCAGAACTCACAGGAGCCGTGGAAGGTTGAACGGCCTCCACGTGACTCATGAGGACCTACACATAGATAGCCTTAGCTAAGAGGGACCAGACAGATGGCTGCTTCTCACTCAGGTGTCACCAACAATTCCTAACAGGAGCCTCTAATGGAATACCTATTATGTACATGTTCTTTTAGTCTTACTTCCTGTTTTCTGTCTCCTTCATGTTTTCTCTCTCCCTACCTTTTTCTCATTTGCTACATACTCACTCATAATGACTATAGCTGAAGGGTTTACTGAGTCCTACTTCACCAATGTGAGGAACAGTTTCACTCAGAGATCACCAAGGTCTCCTGCAATCAACACCACCTTGATTCTACTGACATTTTTGTCCTGTTCTGTGAAAATCCAAACTCCCCAAATGTTCTGTGACTTCTTCAAGAGGCCAATCATTTTATAGGACTCTGCATCTCAAAGCTTGACTCTACCATGTGAATAGGTGAGGCTGTATATTGTATTATTAATTCTTCCTGTGTCTGCATCATTCAGAAAAGGACCTATTATGGGGCTGTGGAAATGACTCAGTGGTTAAAGGTGCTTGCTGTGCAAGCCTGCCAGCCAGAGTTTAGATTCCCAGAACCCAGATAAAAGCTGGACACATGGGCTGGAGAGATGGCTTAGTGCTTAAGGCAATAGTCTGCAAAGCCAGAGGACCCAGGTTCAATTTCCCAGGACCCACATAAGCCACATGCACAAGGTGGCACATGCTTGTGGAGTACATTTGCAGTGGCCAAAGGTCCTGGTGTGCCCATTCCTTCTGTGTCTGCCTCTCTCTCTTTCTCTTTCTTGCTCTCTCTCCTTCAAGTAAATAAAATAAATTTTAAAAAATAATTTTAAGAAAGCTAGATGCAAAGTGGCCTATGCATCTATAATTTCAGCATACCTATGGCAATGGAGGCAGAGTCAGGAGAATCCTGAAGCTCATGGGCTAGCTACTGTAGAGTTCCTGGAAGCATGAAAGAGAGACCCTGTCTCAAACAAGGTGGAAAGAGAGGACCAACATTCTGAGATGGATCTCTGACCTCCCCACATGCATCTTGGATCATGTGCACCTGTACACACACACACACACACACACACACACACACACACCTGTTACCTTCCTCATTTTCAAAACAACCCTCACCTATGTGTGTGGGTGTGGGACGTAGAGGCTTCCATTAGAACCATACACCAAACTACAACTCTCATACAGATAGCCATGTATGAGGTGGTCAGATGACAATTAGAGATGTTTGGTGCACTCTACGACCCCATGAGGCCATGGACTTGCCCCTGTCACAGTTCCTTCTTTCCCCCTCCATCTTTTCTCTTTACATTTCTTCCTGTGGAACAGACTGGATCATTGTGATTACAAAAGAACCACCTCTATTAGCATACCTATTCTTAGAAAACATGTAAGAATTATTTTGATTTTAACTGTAAAATTTTATTTTCATCTTTGGTGATAAAATATTGCAGGAATTTAAGAAATTAGAGAAATAATGCCACTGATATCATTTTAAGATTTAGCAAATTTAAATAAGATAAAATGGATGCCAAAATGTTCCCTATTTTGCTTCAGATTTCTCCCTTTCTTGCTCCCACTCGTGGTCTGTTCTCTAACTCTCTTCCCTTGTCAGAAATAAAATGCTTTGGATGCAGATAAAGCCCAGGCCCATCCCTTTCCTTCCCTCTCACCCTCCCTAGGGCTGTTGCATCAGTCCTATGCATGTTTTTGTACTTTTATTACATATGAAGATTTTCCTAACAATACACAGTATTGTTCGGGGTGTTGGAAAACATTTGTCTTCATAGTATATTTTGTGGATGACCATAAGAACACCATGACCATATCTTACCCTGGTTCCTGTTACTCCCCATTTCAGGCCAGAGCCTGGTGCCCCCAGAATTCGGAACATTCTGAGCAAATGTCTTCCAAATATATTGCATAAGAAAATCATATCTTCCAAATCCTCAATAATTAAAGGATGATAATTTAAGAAGTAATTCAATGTGCTATTTTGTACATTATTTTTTGGCATAAGAAATTTTAGTTACAAGTAACTCTTCTAATATAGGTACTTTGCCTAGAAGTATCAAAAAGAGAAAGGTGGCTTCATAAATGCCTCATTGAAAAGCCTCCTATCCACAGGACTCAATGTCTCTCTCTTCACACAACTCACACATGACCCTGAGTCAGTCGGGATCTCCTGAGACTGAGAAGTTCTCAGTCCATATCCTCCCTTTCCCAGTACTGATGACTTCACAAATGAGCACAGCTTCTTCTCCTTTTCTACACTGAGTTAATCCCTTCCGATGCCAAGACAAGTATGTGACATCATTATCTCTGGGGGCAGAGGCCCAAAACACCAGCAGTCATGTGGAGAATCCACATCCTTAAGATGCTATCTACCCTTCTAGAGTACAAAGAAACACAGTTCACGAAGGTATGGAATTGAGGAAGGAAGAAAGGACCCTCACCCGCACTGACTCTTTGACCCGCAGTAGAGGGCTGACATCACTTCTCACCCAAATGCTGACAGCTTGAAATTGATGATGGTGCTACGAACAGTTATGACAGGTGAACAGGCCTAAATAAAGACCTCCCCTCACAAACCAGGATGTGCAGCCACCCTCAGTCAGTAATCCCATGCAATAGGCAGGCCCACTGTCCTATCGTGTAAGATGTCTCCAGTGATTATTCCCCACAAACTCAGGGATGACCTGCTCCATCCCTCTTCCAGGGACATGGCTCATAGAAGATTCCATTCTCTCACAGGAGCATGCAAAAGCCTAACTGGCACGTAGTTCACATTTTAGCAGAAAGGAATTCAACAGTTTTCAGGGAAATGACAGCATATGTCTGACCTATGCAAATGAAAGGAGAAGGAAAATATTACCAGTGATTAAATCTCCAGCCAGCGTGGATCCCATAGCAGTATGTACTTGGTGACCAGGACTAATGCTCTGTGAATAAGAACACAGGCTTTAGAATGAGACTTGGGCTTGGGTCTCAGCTTTACCTCTATATGACTTTATGTAAGTTACTTATATAACTGTGACATGGAGCTGAGGATGGTAGCAAAGTCATAAGTTAGAAGTTTTCAGTGAAACAATGAAATTAAAACCCCAGAGACAAAACTCAACACATTTTGAGGGCCTAATAAATATTAGCTATAATTATTGCTCATGCCACTTAAGTTTTCATTATGATTTTGGTCTGCTCTGCTTGAGTTTTGGAATATTTGCCTCTTTCTTTTCTGTTTATTTTCTTCTCTTAGTTCAGCATGGCTACATTTTACCTCCTTTTTTTCCCAAGGTGTACTTCAATTACTAAGCCCCCTAGGAAGTCACTCATTATCTTCAAAAATCGAAGTTCTCCTCTGCAAAAATGGCCACAAATGCTGCCCATTATCTCTCTTTCTATCTCTCTTCTCTTTATCTTCCTCCACTTGAAAATAATAAATAAATAAAATATTTAAAATAAAGAATATACTTAAAGAAAGGGAAAGACAGAAAGTGAAGGAACCAACTATATATACACCATGTAAACAGTACAAAATCATTTTATAGTGGGTTGATCTGCTAGTTACGGTCATGTAGCAGAACACAGATCCAAGAAGAGCAATAAATACCGTGAGAACATAAATTAGGAGAGAGGTCTTACCTTAGTAAGCGTTAAGACTTATTTTATGTGTGCATGTGCACATTGTGTGTGCACATGTGTAGGTAGATGTGCACACCCCATGCACACGTGTGCAGAGGCCAAAGAAGGATGTCAGCCAACCAATGGCCCCAAGCTGTCACCATCTGCAGGGTCTTCCTGATCAGCACACACACCTCCCCTGAGGTCATGCCCTTCCCAGGTTGACCCCTCTCAGGATAACACAGTTGAGTAGCACTTGCTCCCAGATCCCCTGGGAATACCGACGTGTTGTCAGACTTGCGTGGCATTTGCACCCCTTCTTCAAACCAATTCAGTTTTCTCTCCTCCTGTTTTGTGATTGATTGGTCTCTGGCACACAGCTTATACCCTAAATCCCATACCAGCATTTCATTCGAGAAGATCCAATGTGGAGACCAGATAATCTGCCTTGGCCATCTGTCATAACCCCTCAGTTTAGTGTACCAGAACTGCATTAACAGATAAGAACTTTCTTTCTTTCTTTCTTTTTTCCTTTCTTTTTCTTTTTGTTTTTGGAGTGGTTCAAGGTTGATGTCTCGCTCTGGCACAGGCTGACCTGGAATTCACAATCTCGTCTCAGGCTGGCCTTGAACTCTCTAGTTCTGGGATGAAAGGCCTGTACCTCCATGTCTGGCCCAATGACTCAGCTCTTCTTGGTTTCTTGAGCCCTTCCCTGAAGTGGGGGTGGAGAGGGTTATCTTCCATCAGACTAGAAAGAGCAGGGAGCCTAGGGAAGGCTTTTGGACATTTCTTCCTACTTGGTGTTGGCAGTCTCGTCTTGGATTTCTAAGCAAGCCCATCCGAGAAAGGATGATTTCGTCCCAAACACTTGACCTTGTATTTTACATAGTCCCTCACCACTGTCTAACATTCCTACCATACTCACACCTGCCCTCGGATCTCATTCTACAACATCCCTTGAAAACACACGATGTCACAGCCATTCTGCGACCTCACCACTCTCAGCCCAGGAGCTCATCTCCCAGGCCCTGAGAGCTCTCCTCCTACGAGAGTACCTTCCTGGTCAGCACAGGTCTGACTCCACCCTTCACTCCTTCCATCCTCTCACCACCCAGGTGGCCTTTCTCAGCTGGAAGGCCAGTTTCTCAGTCTGGGTCCCATCCCCTGAGACTTTGAACATTTGGTATTTTTCTGTCTGTCCAAGATCGTAAGTTGTACTCTTTATACTGGCTTATTTCCTTCAACTCCTACAAACATGGTCTAGTACCTTTCTTTAAAAACAACAACTCCCTTGAACTCCCATGGCCTCCCCATCTGCTGCTGCCTCTGTGTGTATGTTTTCATTTCCTCAAGACTTGTCTGCAAAGATTACATTCATTTTTTTGAAAAAAAATATTTACTTATTTATTAGAGAGAGAGAGAGAGAGAGAGGCAGGCAGATATATATACATAGAGAGAGAGAGAGAATGGGCATGCCAGGGCCTCTAGCCACTGCAAATGAACTCCAGATATACATGGTTTACATGGGTCCTAGAGAATTAAACCTGGATCCTTAGGCTTTGCAGACAAGTGTCTTAACCACAAGCAATATCTCCAGCCCTACACTCACTTCTTCATCATCCACTTACTCTTTACTCACTATATTCTGCATTTCAGCTCTACCACTATGTAGAAAGGCTTTTTACCTAGGTCGCCGGTAACCTTGGTGTTATAAATCAAATGAATACATTTTCATGTTTCTCTCAGTTGATTTCACAGCAGTGTTGGTCACTGTCAGCTACGCCTACCTTATCAGAACTGCCTACTGCATTGGCTTTTCAGACGGTCCTCAGTCCCGGTTTTCATTATATCCTGCTGACTGCCGCTTTGCTCCTCTGTTCTGCTTCCCTTCAACCCAAGCCTTATATGCTGTCCCTCCCCAAACTCAGAGGCCACACTCTCACCATCTCTATCATTTCCCTCCATGTAGCCCAGTGACACACAAGAGATCACTTATCCGTGACCAGAGACATGATTTTTTAATTTTTAAAAAAATATTTTCATATGCTACATTTTGATTATATGTTTCCCACATTGCCCTCCATTATCTTCCTCTGTCTCATCGCATCCTTTCTTCTTCTCACACTGACCTTTTTTTTTTTCGAGGCAGGGTCTCACTCTAGCCCAGGATGATCTGGAATTCACTATGGAGTCTCAGGGTGGCCTTGAACTCTCGGCAATCCTCCTACCTCTGCCTCCTCCTACTTCTGGGATTAAAGGTGCATGCAGAGACCCTCCCCTATCTATAATGAGGAGATGACTGGCCCCGCTGTGTGCACATCTGTGGGTAACCATGTGTGGTGTGAGTCCCTGTGGGCAAAGGCCTAGTCATGTCTAGAAGCCAGTGTACCACAGCACTTCTGTCCTTTCTGACTCATCTTCTGTGAGTGACACTCTTTGAGCCCTGGAGGAGAAGAGGGGGAGGGTGCATACATCTCATTTGGTACTGAGTACTCATTTGTCACATATTTTCAGCACTTGATCAGATATGATTCAGAGCCATATTTTTATTGACACAGCTGGGAGGATGTCACTGGCATCTCGAAGATGAAGGAGGAAGTTTTAGCCAGGCATCAGGCAGCAATCCTGTAACGCAACCTAGCAAGCCTCCCAGAACAAAGAACTATCTCGTCCAAAATGTTCAGGGTACCATCTTTGAGGAATCCAACCCCTTGGATTCACGTACTATCAATGAGAGCAAATACATAATGCCATCATGAGCTAATACCTTGCTAACTATCACTCAATTTTCCCGTTTACAAACTCTAGCTGCAGCCTCTTCTGCAGCTAGGGAGCATGTGAAAGTTACGGGTTCTTCCCTTAAAAGAAGTCTCCACTCCCATTCCCCTTTCCCAAATCAGAGAACATGGTGCTCATGCTAGTGAACCAGTTTCCACCACACCGAGAAGAATGATATTTCAAAGGGTAACAAACAAGATGAAAGTATCTTGAATCACTGAATGACTTTGTGGAATGGAGCTGTCTGCCTAACTAGATCACTAGCCTGACTCTGGTCTTAACTTATCCATACTTATTGTACGTGTACTGATGGTTGTGTTAGGTGTCTGTCTCTCCCATGAGGAAAGGGATTTCAGTCGCTTTACTCATCAGTGTGTACATAGGTATTTATTTACATGCACTTGAATGTATTGATGCTGCCACAAGGCAAGCTTTACCCTAGATATTTCCCTGTTAATTCTAACTGAACTGCTGAGAGGAAGTTACAATGAACATCAAGGGCAGAGTCAAGGGGAAGCAGGCTCATACCTAGATATGAACTTAATGAAAAGGGAGAGGACACAGCAAAGAGTGTTTGGGGAGGAAAGAACACGATGATGACTTGCAAACATGGATCTTAATTACTACATCAGGGACATGTCAAATAGGCCCCACTCAGAGGCTAACTGTTTACGATGTAAGTTAGGAGGAAAAGAAAGATGGAAAAGAAGTGTGGAGAAGGAAAGATGAAGAGAAGGAAAAGGAAATCATCTCATGGTTGTTGTTTGGTTGATTTTGGTGCTCTGGTTCATACCCAGGGTCTCAGACATTCTAGATAAGTGCTACTGTAAGCTGCATCCCAGCCCTGGGTATTTTATTCTGTAGCACCAGGAGCAGCAGCTCCCTGAGAAGGAGAGAGATCAATGGGACAGTGGAGAAACATTACTGCTGGAACAAAAGTTAATTAGTGCTGGTCTTTGAAAAAGAGCTTATTGAAGAGTTGGCTGCCAGTCCAGGATCCCTAGTGACAGAGACAGTCTATGCATAAATTATTGATGTCATTTTTCAATGAGAACTGGTCTCGCCACCTTCTTCTCCTGAAACAGCTTTTAAGATCCTTTCTTGCCCACAGTGTCTTCCTCCACATTGCTCAGGGCATCTCAGATCTGTGGACACAGCTCACAAGCGTTGGGTTTGGCATGCCAGACAGAAGTACCTAGAGGACGAGTCGTCAAAACTAGCATGAGGCCCAAGTTTGTTGCTCCCCAGGTATTTTATGTGAATTCGAGTGCTTGTTTCTGAGAAGCCAATAAGAAATGTATTGCTCTCCTCATTTTACATGTGAGGAAAATAAACTAAGAGATGGCTAATAAGAGACTGTGTCTGATCTATTTGGTCTAAAAGCACACAATATCTTCTCTACATATAGAGTATCTCAGCTGCAAGGGAGGGGTTCCTAGACAGATGACACTATCTCCAACATCTAAGATAATGTTTTTAAAAATACAGACCTAATAATGTTGCTTTCCTGATAAAATCAATTCTAAATAGTTTCTTCATAGTTCTTCATAGTTTATTCATAGTTTATTCATAGTGAGATATTCCTTCATAAAGAGGTTTCTTCATAGAGAGAGGTTCCCTCATAGTGACAGGTTCCTTCATAGTTCCTTAGTAGCCAGAGGTTGTACAGTTGTGCTGATCTCTCTTCTGATCTAACACCCTCGCTTTAACATATACACATGTGCAAACAGTGATAATACATCATTTCATTTAAATTACCACTCCTCCCTGGATGTGATGGCACATGCCCTTAATCCCAGCACTCAGGAGGCAGAGGTAGGAGGATTGTTGTGAGTTCAAGGCCACCCTGAGACAATATAGTGAATTCCAGGTCAGCCTCGGCTAGAGTGAGATCCTACCTCGAAAAAACAAAAAGTTACCACTTCTTATCAGTTTCTGTTGTACCCAAAGCAGTAGTTCACCAACTTCAAGATATGTATAAATTATCTGGTGTTGTAGTTACCTTTTGGTTGCTGAGACAGAATATCTAGCCAGAAGTGGCTTATGGGAGGAAAGGGTTTATTTCCAGCTTACAGATTCCAGGGGAAGCTTCATCATTCATCACACATCCACAGTGTAGAGAGAACACACCAGCTGGCTCTGAACACACACCTTAGGGCTGGACTCAAAACCCACCCCAAGTGGCACATCTCCGCCAGCAGAACTCCTCCTGCTGGAGATGAAGGAGGAAGTGCGATCGAAAATACATGAAGTTGTGGGGGACATTTTCATTCAAACCATCACATGTGCTGGGTCCAGTGGCACACACCTTTAATCCCAGCACTTGAGAGGCAGAAGTAGGAGGATTGCTGTGACCAGCCCGAGACTAGATAGTGAATTCCAGGTCAACCTGGGCTAGAGTAGGACCCTACCTCAAAAAAACAAATAAATAAAATAAAATCATATATTTGGGAAGGCTGTTAAAATGTATAATTCCAAGGCTTACCCTCAGAGTTTCAGTGTTGATGAGTGTGGGGAGGGGAACATAAACCTGCATATGCAAATAGTGGTGAACACACAGCCTGGGCTATGTACCAAATTACTCTAATGAAGGTGGCACAAAGGAAGGCATTGGAAGAGAAATATCAGGCTGTAAGATTTCATTACATCTTGCCTTCCTCTTACAGTGCTTCTATTCCTCATCCACCCACTTGGAATAACTTGTAGTTATTAAAGATATAGATGGAAAAGCAACAACATCCCTATTCTCATGGGGTTACTCTCATTGGAATAAAGCTAAGCAAACTGAACCAATGTTCGTATGATAATCAGGAAGCCAAGAGTAGTAAGTAGACGAAGGAGACAGTGACAGCTGCTGTATTGCTACTCAATATTCTTTTCTCAAAGAAAAGAGCTTTGTTTACATTTTCATCTCTGTATCCTAAGCATGAGGGACCCAGTACTCAATACACATTTGTTGAAGTAAAGAAATAGAGTTAGAAGTACTTTACAGAGACTAGAAACACAATGAACCACATAGTGGTTTTTTTCTAAAGCCAATGAGAACACAGCTACCACCTAGGGAAGCCTATGGAGGCGTTCCAAAGTACAGCTGCATGGCCAATAAATAGATGCAGTACTCCCGCACTGACAAGGAGAAAGGAGGTCTTTCAGACCAATCCAAACCAATCTGTTGCCTCTTTTACTTAGTAACCCTTCAAATATCTTCAAACTACCAGATGGTACCTTGTCCTCGCTGCCTAGGGTGATATTAACCTTTCCTCACAGAACATGAGAATAGAAACTCTTACCAGCTTTTTAAAAACAATTAATTATTTATTATTTGAGAGAAGGGTGGTTGAGAGAAAGTGGGAGGGAGAGAGATAGAGAGAGAAAATGGGCACACCAGGGCCTCCAGCCACTGTAAGTGAACTCTAGACACATGTGCCACCATGTGCATCTGGCTTTATGTGGGTACTGGGAAATCAAACCTGGGTCCTTAGGTTTCTCAGGCAAGTGCCTTGACTGCTGAGCCATCTCTCCATCCCTATTGCCATCTTTTAGTACATTTTTGAACATATTTCTATTTAAAAATCTTCTTCTAAACTCAGAACTATTTAGAAATGAGCATAAAATTCTAGGTGTAATCTGATCCTTCAAAATTCAGATTACATTTAAAAGTAAATTTACTTATTTCTAGAATGCAGCCCTATAAACTCATTTGTTTTCTTAATAACACTGACAAAATGTGTTATATAGATAGTTTTAAATTCTCAGCTCAGTTTGACATGACATCTATGAGGGTGGGAGTTATCATCCTAAACTTCTGTTACTGGATTGTTGAACTTCAACCCAGTATTTCTAGTTAATTAGCAACGAAATAATGTTTTGTTATATGTGCAACACTGCTTTGTGCATTTTTATTTTTTATTCTAATTTCCAACATATTTTATTTTTCTCTTAACACATCTTTTGAGCCTATGACCTTCAAGAAAGATAAGTTAGAGGTAATTCTAATCAAATCAGTAAGTTTAGCAACTAGATGCAGTATTTCTATCAATAGTTTCTTGATGTCACATTGTGAAAGTAACACCTAAAAGTAGCCTGGAAAGGGCTAGGAAAATGTCTTAGTGGTTAAACTTACTCGCAAAACCTAAGGACCCTGGTTTGATTCCCCAGGACCCACGTAAACCAGATAGATGCACAAGGGGCCACATGCATATGGAGTTTGTTTGCTGTGGCTAGAGGCCCTGGCCTCCCCATTCTCTCTTTCTCTCTATCTGCCTCTTTATATCACTCAAATAAATAAATAAAATATTTTAAAATTATCCTGGCAAAATAAATTATCAAGATCAAAGATAAAAGGGGCTGGAGAGATTGCTGAGTGGTTAAGGTGCATGCTTGTGAATCCTAAAGAGCCAGGTTTGATTCCCCAGTACTCATGTAAACCAGATGGACAAAGTAGCACATGTGTCTGGAATTCATTTGCAGTGGCTGAAGTGCCTGGCATGCCCATTCTCTCTCTTCCTCTCTCCCCCCCCTCCCTCTTTCTCTCTCAAATAAATAAATTAAATAAATTAAATTAATTAAATATTTCCATTTAAAAAAGGTAAAAGGACCAAGATATACAATCAGTATATGAGGGCCAAGTCCTGATTTTCCTTCCCAAAACCCTTCCAAAAAAAAGAAAGCGATCAATCAGTGTAAATTAACATTCTATTAACTCACAAGAATAAGAGTGACAGAAATGATGGGAGTCATTAAAGACACCAGCAGCTGTTGAAAGTGGAGGAGGCTCGCTGTAGTCACTGAGTGGACAGGGTATTAAGTCCACTGTAGGTGACAGAAGAGAAAGTGAACTCCATGGAACTCCAGGGGGCTCAACCTTCTGTGACACCCGTTTCTCAGAAGGTCAAGGTCAAAGGTTGGATTGCAGGGTTATATAAGAAGGAACCAAGTTTCCCACATCCCTCCACCAGTGAACTAGCTCTCTTTCTATTAAACAAAAGCAGGATATTTGCTGAGTGGAAAATTTTTAACTGTTTGGCTCCTCAATATTGTAACTCAGGCTTGTCAAACTGATTCATCTGTGACAAAAAAAAAAACAAAAAAAAACAAAAAAAAAACTTGGAGATTCAAGACTTTTGGGGATTCCCCAACAAGTCAGTCAAATTCATATCCAGTCTCCCTAGGGAGTCAACAACCTAGTTCCACTGTATTAGTCAGTTTTCCGTCATTGTGATGAGATTCCTGAGAAGTCCAGATTAAAAGAGGAAAGGTTTATTTCTGGCTTGTTGTTTCTGAAGTTTCACTTGCCCCAGTGCTTCGGGTCTGAGATAAAGCCCAACACCATGGTGAAGGGTGGAGCAGCACTGCTCATCTCATGGTGGCTGGGAAACAGAGAGGTGGGGGAGGGACAAGGCACATCCTCCAAGGGCACTGCCCCTGTGACCTACTTCCTCAAACTAGCCCCTCTTCCCTGTTTCCACCACCTTCCAACCAATTATGAATCCAGTGGTAGATGACTCCACTGTTTAAATCAGAGCTGCCATGATCCAGTTACTTTTCAAAAGTCCATTGGTTGGTAGCCAATCCTTTAACACATGAGCTTTCCAGAGGTAGTCCCTTCATGTCCTAACCATAGCATCCCTTCACAGAAATTCACATCCAGATGGGGGGATGATTTAGTGTTTGCTATACAAGCATGACTCCCTGAGTTCAGATCTCCCTAGAACCCACATAAATCCCGGGCGTGGTAACACAAGGGTCTGTAGTCCCACCAATCCTGTGGTGAGATGTCCCCACAAGCTTATGGGCTAGCCTGGTATTCCCAGCAGCAGATAAAGAGACTCTGCCCCTGGACTTCCGGGTAAGCCTCAAACAAGGTGGAAGGGTAGGACCCACACCCAAGGTTGTGCGCTGACCTCTACATAAGTGCTGTGGCACGTGTGTGCCCACATACACACACAAATTCAAGTCAGTGGAGAAAAGATGTGTATCTGAGAAATAACCGAAAGAAAAATGCCCTAGCACTGACAAAAGTCTCCAAATGAACAATCTTACTGAGTGTCTAGCATGATAGGGTTTTTTTTTTATAAAGACTACAGTAACACATATCATTGTAAAATTCAAATCTAGGGCTGGAGAGATGGCTTAAGGTGCTTTCCTGCAAAGCCAAAGGACCCAGGTTTAATGCCCCAGTACCCACATAAAGCCAGATGCACAAGGTAGTGAATGCATCTGGAGTTCATTTGAAGAAGCTAGTGTGAGGAAGTAATCCAAGAAAAAAGTTCCAGGAAACATAATCAACACAGAAGAAATACTTCCACAAACAAAGTAAAAAGAAATCCTACTATATTAAGTGGTTATAAAGCCGAGAAATTTGCCAAGATTGGTACAAAACGATGAAAATTTCCAGCAAGGGTCACCCCAAAGGGGAAGAAAATAGAACTAGTAGATTCCCTAAAATATTTTTCTATACTGAAAGGAGATCATCAACTCCCATAGCGTATTAGTTTGAATTAATGATAGAGACCTAGGAAAAAATGCAAAGTAAGTCAACTGAAGATCAATGCTGGAAAAAAAAAATAACCACAAAACAAAACAAAACAAAAACAAACAAACAAACATAAGATTGTTCCAAAGAGGAAAAGGCAACTGTTTTTCTTTGATTTAAAATTATTGTTTAGTTAAAAGACAATGCATTTAATAAGGAGAAGAGTGACCCAACACCCCATTTCTTTTATTTTTTTTAGATTCTTAAACTTTATGTCTGTATCATATTATTCTGTCTATTGATAAGAGAAGAAAAGGACTTAGATCTATTTATAATAATGTTTCTCACTCACATACACATATTTCTGCTACCTCCACCTTTCTGATATCACAATTTCTAGGTAAGCAGAGCTTCAGTGTTAATAGTATTATCATGAAAATAGTCTCACAGTCTCTCAATGGAGTTAGGAAAGCTGTATACAGAAATATCTACAATAGAAAAATAATCAGCATTTTGGCATACATGGAGACAAAATTCACAAGTGTCAAGTAAAAATTGTAGGTTTCCACCTATTGGAGTAGAGTTCAATGTTAAGGAAAAAGATCTTTGTGATTCTATTTGAATTTTTATCAACTTTAATTAAAATTTCAAAGCATGACAATTACCAGGAAACTGTTTTCCCTAAAAATCCTTTCTTTCATACTGTAGAAACTTGTTCTTGAACTTAAAAACAAAGGCTTACATGAAAAGGAAAATATTTATGATGACCAAATGAAAAAGCAAATTCATGTAAACTATACTTAGACCTGAGACAAATTACAGTCCAAGAATTCTGAACTCTAACCCCAGGCCACTTGGCCAAAGGAGGTTGGCATATTACCCTGATGACTTTTTTTTCACTTTCCTGTTTATCATCATGCATCATTTCCCAAGTTATTTGGATTTGAGAATGCCTGTTGAAATTTAGCATAGCCATCTTTGGATCAGGAAAATCTCTGCAGTCCTATTTCCTCTTTGTGGATTGTGAACAATGAAAGATAGTGATTGAAAAATACTGTGAATAATGGAGACCTTTTTCTTTTTAGGAGGTGGAGTCTTGGCTGGTGGTGTAGTTCAGTGATAGGCCACTTGCCTAAATTGTTCAAGGCCCTGGGTTCAATCCTCAGAACATCCTACAGTCATGATGCATTCATGACCTCCCAGTAGAAGTCACTCCCAGTGAAAGACTAGCACAATATTAAGCCCATCAACGTTTTGACATAGATGATGGAGAAGGGGGGGGTTGCATAGAATGAGACATCAGAATAGAAGAGGGACTACTTGGAAAGTAGAGGCGAGTTGGTGGAATGTGGGTGATGGAGGAAACTATGCTCAAATTACATCATGTTCATATATCAAAAGTTTCAATTAGAAAATGGAAAGAGGGCTGGAGAGATGGCTAGCAGTTAAGGGGTTTGCCTGCAAAGTCTAACAACCCAGGGTCAATTCTCTAGTACCTACGTTATGCCAGATGCACATGGACCTGGAGTTTGTTTGCAGTGGCAAGATGCCCTGGCATGCCCATTTCTCTGTCTTTCTCCTCTCTCTCTCTTTCCTTGCAGATAAATTAAAAAAAAATTAATGAAAAAATCCATGCATGGGGGTGCATGCCTTTAGTCCCAACACTTGGGAGGCAGAAGTAGGAGGATTAGCATGAGTTCGAGGCCACCTGAGACTACATAGTGAATTCCAGGTCAGCCTGGGTTAGAGTGAGACTGTACCTTGAAAATCCCAAAAACTTAAAAAAATATAATGAAAGAGATATGGTCTTGATCTGTTGTTCCAAATAGCATGTGGGAGCTCTTCACAGGAGTGACCCGAGCATTGGTACTTACTATAGACACCTGGTCTACGGAGTACACTGGGCCAGGTCCTCTGGGCTCAGTGAGCTCCCTTCAGCCTCCTGAGCAGCTGGAACTAAAGTGCACACACTAGGTCATGCCCTGGAGGTGATTTCCTTTTCTGGTGAAAGTTAGTTCAAAATGCCAAATAGATCTAAAAGTATGGATAAATTCAAATTAAAAAAACAATAACTTAATTTTTGACATTTTAATTACTTAAAATGTTAGGAAACTATGTTTTGATTAAATTGTATGTCATCTTATAAAATTCCTTTGACAATTGTCATATCTGTTTGTTATAATCAAAGAAAGGGAAGAAGGAAGGAAGGAAGAGAGGGAGGGAGGGAGGAGGAAGGAAGGAAGGTGGGAAAGAAGAAAGGAAGGAAGGAAGGGAAGGAGGGAGGGAAGGAGAAAGGAAGGAAGGAAGGAAGGAAAGATGGAGGGAAGGAAGGAAACAAGGAAGGAAGGAAGGAGGGAGGGAAGGGAGGGAGGGAGGGAAGGGAGAGAGGAAGGAAGGAAGGGAGGGAGGGAGGGAAGGGAGAGAGGAAGGAAGGAAGAGAGGGAGGGAGGGAAGGAAGGAAGAAAAGAAGAAGGAAGGGAGGGAGGGAAGAAGGGAGAGAAGAAAGAAAAGAGGAAGGAAAGAAGGAAGGAAGAGAGGGAGGGAAGGAAGAAGGAAGGAAGGAAAGGAGGGAGGGAGGGAGGAAGGAAGGAAGGAAAGAAAGAAAAGTAGAAAGAGAAGACGGGGATGAGAGGAAGGAAGGAAGATATGGAGGAAAAGAGGAAGGAAGAAAGGAAAGAGAAAAGCAGTACATAAATTTATGAACACATTTGGAATTTCTAGCGTGGCAGGGTTGGAGAGGATGGAAGGCCTCTGGAGTAATGAACTGTCATGGTCCCAACACACAAAATGAAAGCTACAGAAATTTCTCCTTACAGCTGTCTTAAGAATTCGAAATACAAATTTGCTTCAAAAGACAAAGCCTATGTTTGCTTAGTCTGTCCTGTATTAATAAAATTTGAGCCTGTTCCTCTGCAAACAAATTCTTTTCTGTGGTGCTGGGAATTGAACCTGAAGCCTCATGAATTCTAGGCAAGTGTTTTATCCACTAAGCTACATCTCCAGCGACCCTCCATTTTTTTTTTTCTCTTTAGTCACCCATGCCTCTCTGCTAGTACGGCAAGTGACTTGAATTAACCAGAAAACCATACAAACAACTTATATTCAGGGACTTGGAAAAGTTATTCTGAAGAAGTCAAGCCCAGATGTTGGAAAAATGCATTGTAAAACAGACCAGAAGCCTAATGACCTGGCCGTTTTACCCTGAGTTTTGTGAGTGCTGGTATTAACAACAGGACATAAGAAAAGAAGGACTGGGATTTAGGCTCAGATGATGACCATCATATTTGTCCTTAATCCTGGCCCTGCTATGCATATGTCTTTGGACAGTAGACTGGCCGGCCGCTTTTCCTCTCTGTGCTTCGATCTTCATCTCTGAAATGAGTGGGGCAACCCGGATGATATCACAAGTATCTTTCAAATCTTAGGAGAACACAAAAGGAACACTAGGTATGTGAGGGGCATGACAAGAACGCCCTTCTCTGCTCATGCATCCACCAGATTAATTCATGTAATTGTATGCAGGCTTTTGAAAATCCACCCATCTCCAAAGACCTGACCACCAGAGAGTGCAGGGAATGTGGTAGTCTAATTGAAGCTGGCTCCTAAATAGCATCAACAAGACTAAAAGCTTGGACGCATCTTAGTTGTCCCCACCAATTAAGGGTGTGGCTTTAACATAATCCAAAGTACTTCCACTAAGCTTTGGTATCCATGAAACTCGTTGACTTATAGCAGACTCAAAATAACAATTCATTTTATCCAGTCTGGCTCCAAAATTTGTTGCCCTATTTACAGACCCGAATGATTTAGTCTTAAAATATGCCCAGTATAGTACTTGAATCACTAAGAGCTGGTTTATTCACAGTCCTGGTTACATTGGAATAGAAGAGATCTTTGTGTGGTGCTCAGAAGAGAGAATTCTCTCTGCTCTGAGAACAGCTCCCCATTCTGATCCTGGAGGGGTCACAGGCATGAGAACCTGGAATGCCTGTTTTAGTTGCATAACAACATTGCCTAGGTCTCTGCTGATTGGACAGTAACTGAGTACCAGAGCCAAACTGAGCCAATCAGAGCCTTTCTTCAGGAATATGCAATTACAAATTAGAATGAAATCTAAAAATGTGGCTTCCCTTAGATGATGTTTTTATTTGAATGTAAAACATCTCCCACAGGCTCTTGTGTATGAACTCTTAGCCCCAGCTGGTGGCACTGCTTGGGAAGGTGAAACCTCGCTGGAGGAAGTGGGTCTCTTGAGGCTTTGAAACTGAGCCCCACTTCCTTTCCACGCTCTGCTTCCTGAATACGGACGGACGTAGTGTGACCGGCCAGCCGGCCACTCCTCCTGTCTGCCATGCCTTCCCCGTCATGATAGAAAGTGTCACCTTGAACTATAAGCTGAAAGAACTCCTTAAGATGCATGTTGTCTGGTGTTTTATCGCAGCAATGGGAAAGAAAATAATACATATGGGGCTGCATAAATTTGGAAACTAGGGCATGGCCATTGTTCTAGTAGTAAATGAATAATGGTTGATTTGCAGTAGCTAGATGAAAAACTTTGCAGAGAAAAACAGAAACAAAAAAGAGTAATACTGTTTTTTTCTGTTCCTTGTGACTTTCCATTTCTAGTCAGTTTTGGGTCCCATCTGCAGCTCTGTTATTAGCTTCTAGGACATTATGTTAATGCCCTGTATTGTTATATTAAATTCCACATCTTTACACTAATTCAAGCTGTTTTTTTTATTATCCAAAAAAAATATTTCTTTAGTTGGCTTTGCTGAACCAAATTGAAAGCTATAATGGAGAATTCTCTTCAGTTACATTCCACTGTTTCTCTGAATTAACGTACAACTTGACCCGACATAGAAGTGCCTTGACATCCGACAGCTTGATAACTAAGAGGACTGCATGCTGAGAAATCTCATCTAATTTTCTGTGCCAGTCCCTGTTCTATAAAGCTTAAACTTTATTGTGTCATTAGAATGACATATTGTACCCTAATGGGGTTCAGTAAAAGGTCACCACAGTGGAACATTTTATTGCAATGTCTAAATGTATTCCTGAATGAGGCCTAAGTGAATACATAATAATAAATCAGCGTTGTCCTGAAACAATGGCAACACGCTCCTAGGAATGGACAAGTCAGATAGCTTCACTCGTATTAAGACTGCCATTTGCTGATTGTCGCCTGACACCTGTAAAACAGATGCCCTTTGTGCAAAGCAGAAATAACTCCAAACACCTTGGGGGAATGGGCAGCAGTCAGTAAGCCGACAGAGTGTCAGCTGATATGAGTGCCCAGTCTTTGCAAGTGTCTTGATGACTATGGATTTCAGCCTTCATCTTCTCCATCTCGTTTGACATTGAGAAAATCCTGCATGAGCCCCAGAGGCCAAATGTAGTTCAATAGAACATGGACCAAGGCCTCTTATCTCTGGGCATGTTAAGTTTTTGTGCCTCTGTTTTGTCAACTGTAAAATGAAGGTGTTCACTGTACCTACACAGATGTCCTTATTCTTTGTCCAGAGTTGTTAAGAGGCAATTATATAGAAAATGATCAGACAAACACCTGGTATGCAGGGATACTCTGTTACTGATAGCTCTTACTACTGTTTTTATCATCCCTAAGGACATTTTTAATGCATGAATGTGCTTATATGTAAGTGCACATGTGTGTAGGTGCATGTGTGTACACTTGTATATGGAGACCAGAGAACAACCTCACATGCCACCCTCAGGAATGTCATCCACCATTTTTGTTTATTTGACAGGGTCTCTCACTGGCCTGGAATTCACCAAGTCGTCCAGACTGCCTAGCAGCAAGCCTCAGAGATCCACCCATTTCTGTCTCCCCAGACCTAGGATTACACAGTATGCCACCATGTCCCGCATTTTTACATGGTCACTGAGTGTACAGCTCAGATCCGATGCTTGCAAGGCAAGCACTGTATTGACTGAGCTATCTCCCCAGGCCCATTCCCAAAGGTTTTTAAACAAAAAGAGCCTGTTGTATGTGTCCCAATCGCTCCTCACTGCATCTGAAAACTACAAACTATATATCTTAAGTGGCTCACTGGATGAGTTATAATTGAAATCAAAGCTAAATACATGTAATGGTAAGATATTCATGCTAAATTTGAACAAGTGACTCATTAGCTGGGCTAACTTAAAGCATTATTCAATAAGAGAAAATGGAGCTTAATAAATTCACTGGGTAGCACCTGACATTTTTGGACCATGGCCAATATTCATGCTACAAGAAGAAATCACCATGTAGCTTGTACACATCTGGATTTCATATCCCAAGGGGGAAACTATTGAAAATGCTAAAGCAGAGAAAAGAAAAAAAGCCACATAGGCATATCCTATTTGTCCAAGTTCTAATGTCACTGGCAGATCAGACATTCTGGGATTCCACATTTTGGCTCTAGAATATTCTGAACTTAGAAGGTAGTTATTTTATGAGTACCCAGAAGAATAGAACTGCTGCTGAGAACAAGAGCAGATATGATCCCTCTGCACATTTGCAATACATTATTCGCATCTAACAATATGCATGCAGTTCATTAAAAATATAATGCCTGCCGTGTTCAGCTTCATTATGAATACCCACTCCACCCCCCAGGGATGGAAATGTTTTTGGAGAATTGAATCCCTCTGCACATTTCAGTGAGAAGAACCTTGACTCCCAGCAAGCAATCCAGGCATGATGATACAAAGAGAACCGAGATCAAGAAAAGGTATATATGAGCTCGAGGAAAGCAAGCCCACTACCACACCAGCAAGATATTTCCTGTGGTAGGAAACAGATAATGAATTAGAAGACAACAGTATCTACCACTTAGTTTTATTTTTTTCTCTCTGTAAAGTGCTATCCTACAATCTCTTAGTTAATGCAAAGCTTCTATACAAGAGAAAAAAAGAATAGCAGAAACCAAGCACAATATTGAGGAAACATGCTGAATATGAGAAGCGAGAGCAAAGTCATGGAAACTCCACAAGGGTTCACCAGTGTGATGTTTTTATAGCAGTATCTTATGTGCCTTGGAAAATAGAGGCTGACTCCAGAAAGCAAGAGGTCAGGCTCACTCTCATAACTAGCTCTTGGGTTTCGAATGAATGTTTTAGTCCTGCCCAAAGGTGAAGCATCTCTTCTCTGTGGTGGTCAGTATCCCATGAATGTATCTCCTTGTCTTTCACATGATCTTACCATTGTCCTGTTTGTTCAGCTCCTACTTAGGTCATATTCTGGACTATTGTGCCCTCTTCACAGATCATCATGGTTCCATTCCATTTCTTAAACAGTTATGTCTATGACTGCTTCCAAGTTTATGGAAAACAATGGCTGTGTACTAATGGTGAGTTGGAATAAAAGTAGTCTATTCAGCATCAAGGGAAAAAGATATTTAATGATTTCTAGTTTCTCTCATATGGTTCTTTCTGCACGTCAGCCAATATATGCTCACATTCTCATGTCATCAAAACCAAAAGCTAAATAACAAGAGATTCTTGATTCTATGATTACTTATTGGTCATCAGTAATATGACTGCCAGTACTGCTGGGTGATAAGACCACAGAGAAGAATAATAAATTAAGGAAAGCAATGAAAACAAATACGGTCAGTAAATACACAAAACCAAAATAATATAAAGAGGTATCAAAGGACCTTGGCTTCATAAGATGCTTGGAAAGATGTACAAACCTCAAAGAAGGTGACAAATAGCTGGGTGTGGCCACACACACCTGTAAACCCAGTCCTGTGTGGGGCAAAGACAGGAGAATCACTGAGTCTCCTGGGTCAGCCAGTTTGACCAAAAGCAGCAGCTCCAGATTCACTGAAAGACTCCATCTCAAGGATACAGGCAGAAAAGTGATAGAGGAGGATACCCAGCACTCTCCTCTGGCCTGTACCTGCACGTCCAGGGGACACGCACATCTACCTGTACACACGGATATACTATACACGTACCACACCATATACCATATCACATATACTATGCATGCATGGGCACGGGGAGCACACATGCACACACACACACACACACACACACACACACAAACACACACAAAAATAGCAAGATCTGAGAACTCATGAGTATTTGCCTAGCCGAGAGGAAGGGAATATGGAGGAAAAGCAAGTTCATGGCTACAAGCAACTGTTACCTAATCAAGGAACTCTGAGAAGCTTGACACGTTGGAAAATCAGCAGAAGACATAGGAAGGGCAGACAGTATTGGCAGGTGAAGGTCCTTTAATGACAGATGATTGGTCTTTAATCTGTGAACTGTGGAGAACCAGCAATAGTTGATAATGACGTGAGTGATGGAGTGACTTCTGATGCACTAGAATGATGAGTTGGAAAGAGAAATTGTATTTGTAAGATACACAAGCTCTAAACTATAGTAATGACCATGGGTAGAGGCAGGAATATTAGATTGTTATTATTAGTTAGGCTGAGTAGAATGCCTCTGTTTCATTAAATGTGCCTGGTTGACTGAATCTAATTTGAATTTGCCTAACAGAAGACGGGTTAAAAAAATAACTCTTCCAGGGCTGGAGGGATGGCTTAGTGGTTAAGGCATTTACCTGCAAAGCCAGAGAACCCTGGCTCATTTCCCCAGGACCCCACGTTAGCCAGATGCACAAGGGCACACACATCTGGAGTTCATTTGTGGTGGCTGGATCTCTCTCTGTCAAATAAGTAAATATAAATAAGATATTTTAAAAACTTCCAGTCATTTCCCCCTTGACAATTTCCAATTAAGAACTTCTACATATAAGCAATTCTTTCTGCTCTCCTGCATTTTTAACTGCCTCTGAAACCCAACAACAGCCAACCCTTTACCTCCACTAAGACTTCCGGTACCAAAAGAGAACCCCCAGGGCTTAGCCACAAATAACAGAAAAGGAAGCAAAGTCTGTGTGACTCTGGGTCCCTAGAGAAACACTCGTTTCCACTTCCAGAAGCTGGACTTATTGGCAGTGCCCATCGCTGCACCATCTGACCTCTAATTCCAATTCCAAGGGAACTCTTTAGAAAGCCAAACTGTGTGCCTTGTTACATGCAGTGAATCTGACCCTTTGCCGAATCCTCTTGGAGTTTGGAGATTCTGGTAAGAGGAGGTGGTTGTATAGCTTTGTTATTTTTAGATCAAATTTATCTTTCCTTTCTGAGGCTTTGGAGCATAGCTCAGCTTTTAGGTTCAATATGACCAGCAGTAGGCTAGAGAAATGGGTAAGCAGTTAAAGGTGCTTGCTTACAAAACCTGTTGGCCAGGGTTCAATTCCCCAGACCCAGATAACATACAGAAAGCCAGATGTATAATGTGCTGCATAGATAATGAGGTTGGTTTATAGTAGCAAGAGGTCCTGTTTCTTTTCTCTCTCTGAAATAAATAAAATATCTTTTAAAAGATGATCAAAGCCTGTAGAGGTGGCTTAGCAGTTAAGGCGCTTGCCTGCAAAGCCTAAGAATGCATGTTCCAATCTCCAGGTCCCACACAGCCAGAGGCACAGTGATACAATTATTCATGAACTGTTGGGGGAAAATTCAGTTGATTATTAATAAAACCTGCCAACTTTTTGAAATAAGCAGATTGTGTTTGGTCCAGTCTTGGATATCTCTTTGTACTTCAGTCAAAGAAAACCTGAAATGATCATACTGCCTCATGTTTTGTTTTGTTTTATTCTTCAGAATAAATAACATCTATGAGAAAGCGTGTAATAGAATCATTTTAATGTACAAATGCAATGGCTAAAACCTACGGGAGATGGAAAAGATGAGACACGGGAGGTTAAATGACTTACTGAAGGTAAGCCAGCCGTAGAGCTTGAAATCTACCCAGATGCCCATGTTCTTTGTCCAACATTCTTCAGGAAAATTAATTTTCATGCAAATAATAATTCCCCTAGTACCTTTGGGGGAAAACAAAAACAACTAAGCCACAGGTCAGATGTGCTTGAATAATTCCACCCATCCATGGTGATGCCTCAGTAACGAAATACAAAATGCTATTGACGTGCAACAAACATGTGTAATGTGCCTCACCTACAGCTGGACGCCAGGATGACCATGAGATCATATCTGTGACTTTAAGAGCTTCACAGTTCCAAGCAGCAAGACCCACTGAAGTAATGGGTAACATACTGTGGGGGGTTGAATTAGGTGTCCCCAGTAAACTCATTTGTTTTGAATGCTTGGTACCCAGATGATGGCAGTTTGGGAATTGACAGGCTTACTGGAGGAGGTGTGTTGTTGGGGGTGGGCTTATGGATATTTTATCCAGCTCCCCCTTACCAGTGTTCAGCTCACTTTTCTACTGCTGTTTTGCACCGTGGCAGAGGTGGTGGCCAGCCTCTTCTCCACCGTCTTTCCCTTGCCATCACGGAGCCAAAATAGATTCCTTCCTCCCACCGTCTGCTTTTGGTCATGGGTTCTGTCTCAACAGCGAGAAGGTAAGTGTAGCACATACTCTAATCTAAGAATGTGCACTCTGGGGATTCCGAGGAGAGAAGGCTGAAATGAGAAGGGCTCTGACCAGGCGCTAGGAGCTTCCCAGAGGAGGAGGAAAAGACAAGGCTTGCTGGGTAGGGGCCAGTGGGAGTGTCCACAGAAAGCTGTGGAGATGCAAGCGTGCTTTCTACTCTGCTATGTCCAAGTGAACAGTGCTGGTTTCCATCAGCTCTGCGAAGCTGAATGCTTCCTGAGGGTAGATGCAAGGCTCCTAAACCCATGTTGGCTCTTACACAGCTCAACAATCTGGTTATGATTCACTTATATTTTCCTGACTAGCTGCAGTGGTTTACAAAACAAAATTCCTACTCAGAGGATTCCCTCTGCTGGTTATAGGTCACTGACATACTATCTTCTCCTGAAACAAGAAACAAATACATACCTTTCTCTTGTGTAGACCATTTTATCTCACACACACACACACACACACACACACACATGCGTGCACATACACACACATCCCTGATTGGCATGGCCTGCAGCTTCATCCTCACAACCCTGAGAAGAAACCAAAGTTCCTCTATGTGGTGGTTTGAATAGAATAGATGGACCCCAATATGTTCAGTTGTTTATTTGTTTGTAGTTTGCATCTCTAGCCATCTGGCTGGAGGCAATGCCATTGTGTGGATCTTAAGGTGTGGTGGTGGGTTTGAGATTTCAATCTAAAGATATGCAAAGTGTGCCTAGCTGGAGTTCCTGAAGTGTGCTCTGGCTTTTGACCTTTAGGCTTGTACTGCTCTCTCTCTGCTTGGTCCTGTGAAGGCAGGCCAGTTTTTTCTGCTTTTATGGAACTTCCCCTGGATCTGTAAGCTTCAATAAATCCCTTCCTCCATAACTGTGCCTGGTCTGGAAGTTCATCTCAGCGAACCTGAAGCTGTCTGATACAGAATTTGGTACCAGAAGTGGGGTGAGATGAACCTTACTATGTGGGTGTTGATCTTATGGAACCTTTGTTTTGGAGGAATAGGCATGGACTTGGTGCTTGCAACTGAAGATGTCGTCTGGAGTGGTAAGCCAAGTTTTATGGACTATTCTGATGAGAGTCTGAGAATGCTAAATGCAAACAGCACTGAACTTCAAGGCTTGGCTTATGAGCTTTCTAAGGGGAAGGAAAGACTGCAGAGGACTTTGTTGGAACTGGGCTACTGGCATAAGGGCTGGCTGCGTCCTGCTGCCCAGGCCCAGAGTGTTTGATCAAGGTTAAATTTGTAATGGACTGATGTGCTTGGCTAGAGATATTGGACTGAGAGATTTAAAATTTTAAGCTGGAAAACCTCAAGCAAGTTAAAATTACAGGCACTGAGACTGGTTTTAGGTTACTGAACCTGCTATTGTCAAACACATTAGCAATCTTAAGGAAGATGTTCCAACTGCTTTACATTAAAACAATGGAAAGGATGCCTGAGGAAAGACTATTATAGAAATGCAAACACTTTTGGAAAGAGTTGACTGGAGAAGGAACCTGCTTTTCGAGGCTATGATTTGTTTCATCCCTGAATTAAGAATATGGCTGTGTCCTGCACGCCTGGTATTGATTTCAGAAGCATGAAAAATGCATGGAGTGGCCATGAATTGCACATGCTTCCAGGAGCTGCTGCTGAGATGCGGCATGAGGTAGGGCCTGATGCCCTGATAGGCTGAAAGAGCCTTTGGAAAATGTGAGGAGTGGTCATGAATTGCACCCGGTTCCAGGAGCTGTTGCTGAGATGCAGCATGAGGTAGGGCCTGATGCCCTAATAGGCTGAAAGAGCCTTTGGAAGATGGACTGTGGTTTGCATGCAGACCTGAAGATGTTTTGTATACACCAGGACTGTGCAAGGGCTACCATAGAGCGCATTGTTGGCCTGGGATGGAAGTGTTCCCCGGCTACTCTGCCCAGCTGGAGGGGCAGAATTGAAAAGACTGGAGACTGTTAGTCTCTGGGTATATTGAACTTGAACTGCATAAGTTTGATGTTTGTTTGATGGTGGTTGAGTTTGCATTATTTTAGTCTCTCCTTGCTGTGCCTTATACCAGTTAAAAATGTTTACTCTGTGCCTTTATATGTTAGAAGTGTTTAACTTGTTTGATTTTACAGGTCTTCATATCTTAAATTGGTCAAGACTGTGGGGACCTTTGAAATTGAACTGAGTACAATTTACAATGTGTGATGGTTATAAATCTATTGGGGGCCAGAGGCGGAATGTGGTGGTTTGAATAGAATAGATGGACCCCAATATATTCAGTTGTTTATTTGTTTGTAGTTTGCATCTCTAGCCATCTGGCTGGAGGCAATGCCATTGTGTGGATCTTAAGGTGTGGTGGTGGGTTTGAGATTTCAATCTAAAGATATGCAAAGTGTGCCTAGCTGGAGTTCCTGAAGTGTGCTCTGGCTTTTGACCTTTAGGCTTGTACTGCTCTCTCTCTGCTTGGTCCTGTGAAGGCAGGCCAGTTTTTTCTGCTTTTATGGAACTTCCCCTGGATCTGTAAGCTTCAATAAATCCCTTCCTCCATAACTGTGCCTGGTCTGGAAGTTCATCTCAGCGAACCTGAATCTGTCTGATACACTCTGAAAGCATACTTTGGTTGGCAATATGAGTAAATGAGGGGGGAAGGTGCCACAGACAAGAGAAACAAGATCCCACAACCCCCGTCATCTCAGGCCTTTGAGTTTCTGTTTGTACAATTAGTGGGTCGCACTGAATGATCTTAGTCCCTTCTTCCTCTGATATTCCCTGACTTCTAAATTCTCACTGTATCTTGGCTGAGTATAAAGTGTGGTACTTAGACGTCATTTGCAGAAATTAGTGGCTCAGAATATACAAGAGAATTTGCATCAGGAGAAAAAATATTGTTTCTGGCTATGAAAGCTAATCTCAGAATTTTCCACAGCAGCCAGAGGTAATTGGCCAGAATGATTTTCCCTTCCCCTTCTTCTCACATTTTTTTCATAGTAAAAAGCTTCTTTGAATATAGTTAATGATGTGCCTAAGTCCTGCAGAGTCACAATCCATTTCTGGGTGTTTCCCCTACTACCACATTAAACTGCAATTCTTCCCCACAACAGACCAACCAGAAGATGCTTTCTGGATTTGTTAATGGATTTAGAGCCCTTCTTGCTAAAATATGTAAATATGTACATTTTCTTTTCCAGCTGGCAATGACATGAGCTCGGTGTGCTGGGGACCAGGAAGCTAATGAGAATGGAGGGGCATCCCCTCAAGCTTGATGGTGACTTGGGATGTGGAATTTTCCCACAGATAATTGTAGCAAGTGCACGACTATGGGGAAAAACAGTTCCTGAAAGTGGAAGAGACGGAGCATAGAGCCCAGGATGGGAGCTTGCTGCAGACTGGGTGGTCATGTGAAGGGGAAAAAAAAAAGTTTATTGCCTGAAGAATGTCACTACTGTCACTGCTGATAAAAAATGAATCGGAAAATGTGAAAAGCCCATTCACATCCAAAAGCCGTTTCCTGCTCTTCAAGGGAAGGAAAATTGGACTTAGGTGGGTTGTGGTCTCCTGATGTCCTCTACTGGCCAAAAGGGCACACTGCGGCTGTGTGCGTGTGCAGAGTATATGCAGGTGCACACACATGTGGAGGCCAGGGTCAACATGGAGGGTCTTCCTCAGTCACTCTTCTCCTTATAATTCATGACAAGGTCTCTCCCTGAAACGAAAGCTCACCGATTCGGCCAAGCTAGCTAGGCAGTGAGCCACAAGGGTTCTGTGTCTGCACTTCGCAGCACTAGGATTGCAGGTGGCCCCAGCACACTTGGCATTTCACATGGGACTGGAGATGCAAATCCAGGTCCTCATACTTATGTAACAAGTCATGACCCACTGACCCACTCCCCAGACCCCTAACTGGAAGTTTGATGAATGAAAACAGGAGGGAAGGAACATGTGCATAAACTTAACTGACCCAAACTGTGTTTCCCTCCAACCTGTCATCTGAACAGACAGGTCTGGTTCCGTCCTTCATCTGTCGGTTTTCATAACTCAATCAGCCCTCCAGATGTTTTCTGAAGCCTTTACGTTTGAGCCACAGGAAAAGGTGGCCAGAACTGGATAACTTGACTTTTTATGAGGTCACTAATTCTAAATTGTTTACAAAGTGCTATTTACGGTGTAGGTCATTTAAGAAGCCTGTGGAACATTGATCCGGTAATTTCCGACTTTGAGACAAAAGAAAGGAGCTTTGTATTCCTTGGTAGGAGAAGCACTATTGTCAGGCTGGGAGAGGGCTCAGCGGTTAAGAGCACATGCCTCTTGTGCCTAAGAGCCTCTCCGGTAGGAGACCAGCACATTCAACTCCTCAGACTCCATGGGGAAAGCTGGGAATGGCCACATACACCTATAACCCTGGTAGGAGCAGAAACAAGAGAACTGCAGGGACTGGTTGACAGACAGCAAGTTCAGGTGGAGGAGAAACCCTGTATGAAAGAAAGAAGGACACAGAGGCAGATGAGAGAAGAGAGGACACTATGGTCTCCTCCAGCCTCCACACACACGTGCATGGGCACATGCATCTATATGCTCATGCATGCACTACACATGATTCCAACCACAGCACATGTCACACACACACACACACACACAAACACACATGCATGCAGCCTATCCTCCAGTTGGTATCATTTTACTGAAATCTTGTTTGTGGTGCAATGTATCAAAGGTCAATAGCGATGTAACCAACCCTTCTTTACTGTTTGTGTGTGTGTGCTCATGTGTACATAATGCAGTGTATGTGGTACAGCATACGCACACATATGTGCTCTTGTGCACTTGCAGAGCCCCCATGCAAGACGGGGAGACTTACATGTGGTGACTCGAGCAGAATGTTGGGTGTCCTGCTCCATCATTCCTCCCCCAGTTTGAGCCGGAGTCTCCTACCTATGTCAGATCTTGCTGTTCTCATGAGCCTGGGCAGTTCCCTGGTCTCTGCTGCCCTTGATCGACTGTGGTTACAGGCATGTGCAGTCACACCCAGCTGTTTAAGTGGGATCTGGAGATTCAGGCACTTAAGCTCGTGCAGGAAGCACACTTAGACTGTGAGCCATCCCTCCAGTCCTGAAACCGTAATTCTATACCATGTTCAGCATAGAGATTGCTGGCTGATGACCGAGAGACAGTTGAAGTTGATGTTGACTTTCCACAACAAATACTTCATTCACTACCAGGATGATTTGCCACGTTCTGACTGCCTTGACATATATTTTCATCATCATTACAATCTCAGTGAGGACGCAGTGATAAATGGGCTCCTTCAGTAAGTATTTTCACTTACTTAACAGCCCCAAGAAGGTATTTCTGCTCCACAGGCAGCTTTCCACGCAGGGACCTGGGACCCCAGGTCTCTTCTGTTTGTGGTTCCAGCCTCCCATGGAGCCAATAGGTACTTAGAAGATCATACAAACCCAGCAATGGCACCATTCGCCATCTACATTCTCATTCGCTTGAACTTAAGGAAAATACAGGAAGAATACAGATCTTATGAACAACCAAGCTCTATATCATGGATTCTGAGCCTGTAGAAGTCAATTTGTGTCATCTCTTTACATAACTCACCTCACCCTGGATATTAAAGTTCCTCCTTAACATAAATCCTTCATGTTAGCCTATCATAGCATTCCTAATCAAAACTAACATTTGTGAATTATGTTGTTTTGACAACCTACACAATACCTCTTTGCTTCATTTCCCTCATTTGTTTATTTAGTTCCTCATGTATACAGTGGTGATGATAACACTGCATGTGAAACATTATAAAGGGGATAGGAACTAACATATATAATGTATCAAACAAGATGCTAGCTATTAATTAGGCCACATTTACTATTTCCTTTTCCTCCCTTGACGATGGCTTTTCTCTAAGTCAAAGGAGATAAGTTGTATTTTCAGTAAGTTCATGATGAATCATGGACTGAGGTGTAGCTCAGCGGTAGCAAGCTTGCCTAGCATGCTCAAAGTCAGCACTGCAAATTTTGAAAAGGAGAAGGACTAGGAGAAAGACAAATAGGAGGAGAAGGAGGAGAGAAAAGAGTCATATATAAGTTGGCTCATTCAAAAGACTTTTAATAAGAAAGTCAGCTGAATTTAGGGCCTTATATCTGTAATCTGAATGCTTTGCTTTGAAAGCTGACACCGTATGACTGCTATGAGTTTGAGGCTAGCCTGGGCTACATAGTGACTTCTAAATTAACTGGTAAATCATAATGAGCTTATGTGCCTACATGTCTTTTTTTTTTTTTTGAGGTAAGGTCTCCCTGTAGCCCAGGCTGACCTGGAATTCGCTATGTAATCTCAGGGTGGCCTCAAACTCATGGCAATCCTCCTATCTCTGTCTCCCAAGTGCTGGGATTAAAGGTGTGTGTCACTACACCTGGCTTTATAGAAGTAGAATAGAAGTAGATTCAGGCAGTTTGAAAGCCCAGTCAAAATTTTATTTATGTATTTGTTTCTTTGTTTATGAAAGAGTGTGTATGCGTATGAGTGCACCAGGGCTTCTTACCACTGCAAACAAACTCCATGCACCATGTATGCATCTAGCTTTATGTGGGAACTGGGGAGTAGAACCCAGGCCTGAAGGCTTTAAAAGCAAGTACCTTTAATCACTAAGCCATCTCTCTAGACCCAGGTTCAAAGTATTGCTTCTCCCCAAAAGTAGGCATTTTAGTCTTCTAGGGCTGGCATAACAAAGCAGAAGGATTGAGTAGCTTAACCAAAGAAAAGTTGTTTTCCCATGTTTTGGAAGCTAGACATCCAATCTATGGAGCTGCTCATTTGGTTTCTTCTGAGGCCTCTGTCCTTGGCTTGCAGATGGCCACCCTGTCATTGTGTCCTTATATAGCCTTTTTGTTATGCATGCACATACTTGGTGTCTTCTGTGTTTCCTAAATTCCTCTTCTTATAAGCACAGCAGTTAAATTAGAATCAGGCCCACCCTGTGTCCTCACTGCCACTTAATCATCCCTGTACACAGTCACACTACAAGGTGCTGAGGTTACAGCTTCAACATATAAAGTTTTGAAGACACGATTCAACCTGTACCATTAGGCTAGACATTTTTTCCCCACATTACAATATTTTCTCAAATCTTTTTGAAAAGTTCTCTTATTACCTAAAATGGTTAATTTTGATTGTCGAATTGATTGGATTAGAAAATACCCAGGACACAGCTAGGTATGGTGGCACATGACCATAATCCCTGCTATAATCCGAAGGTTAAAGCAGGAATAATAGGCATTCTCAGTTATTCTTGGCTACATAGTGAGCTTGAGCCCATCCTGGGCTGTGTGAAACCCTGGAATCATGGGAAAGGAAGAAGAATGGATGGAGAAAGGGAAAGAAGGAAGGGCAGGCCTAGAACATTAATGAGAACCACCTTTGTGTATGCCTGTGAGGGCCTTTTCAGAACTGATTAACTGAAGGAGGAAGACTTTCCACAAATATGGATAGCACAGTCTCCATGCTGGCATCCCAGACTGAAGATGGCTCGCTCAGGCACTGACTTCCCTTTTCATTGCTTCCTGACCCACTGAGATGTGAGCAAACAGCCTAACCATCCTTCCACATCTAGCCCCCCAATGCTAAGCCTTCCTTGACATGATGAACAATATCTCCTAAAACCACGCACCAAAACAAAACAACAAAACCTTCTTCCCTTAATTGCTTTTGTCAGGTGTTGGGCCACAGCAATGGGGCAAGCAACACATCACCATTATCTCCTAACAAGCAGAGTGAGAATTTATCAAGAAAGGCAAGAGCTACTTGTGTAAATGCTCCACTTATTTACTCACTCTTTGAATGTGTGTTCAGTGTTTACAAGCTTGCCAAGTACCGTCCCTATGTAGGAGTTTGTGTAATCACATGTCTGGATGAGAGGCATTGAAAGGAAGTAAAAGCAAGGGAGAGAAGAGGGTTTAGGACAGAGGGTTTCAGCATTTAGAAATCAAGCAGAGAAGGATCAGTGTGCAGGGACATGGCAGTGAATAGACATGGGGCTTAGTTTTTGGTGGGGAGAGCCATATGATAAATACCAATAAGATATGGAGTATGTCAGACTGGAGACAAATATATTGGTAATTGAGAAACAGAGTGCAGGGAGGGAAGGTCCCTACTTTATAAAAGATCTTGGAAGCTGCTCTCATAATACCTTTGCATCAGTTGCTTTATCATCAATGGGACAAAATACCTGCCAGAAGCAGCTTAGAGAAAAGGAAATAGTTTATTTTGTCCTATAGTTCCAGAGGGTATAGTCCATTGTGACAGAGAAAGCATGGCAGGTGCAGGAAGCCAGTGTCACATCATCACATTAGCAGAGAGGATGGGGGAGGGGGGAGAGAGAGAGAGAGAGAGGAACAGTTGTGGGGCTAGGACTATATAACCTTGAGTCCAGTCCCAGTGATACACTTCCTCCAGCTAGTCTCTACTGCCAAACGTTCTGTAACCTTCCAGAACAGCACCACCTGGGGACCAAACCTTTAAATGCATGAGTCCAGGGGAAGGAGACATTTTACATACAAACCACCATAGAGCAAAGGAAGCCACCTCTGCATACAAGTAGAGAAGGAAGAGGTTAGGCAGCAAGAACAGCGAGCACTACGATTCTGGGATGGGAGGGACTTGGGGAGTGCAAAGGAACACCAGTGAGGCTAGAATAGAGCAGGTGAGGGGAGAGTACTTGCAAAAACTTGGCCAGCTTATGCAAGGCCTTGCTTTCCTTGTAAGAAGATTGGCTGTTGCTGGGGAAAAACAAGAAGCTATATGGTAGTTTTGAGCAATGGATTAACATGGTCTCCCTTGTGCTTTAAAAGGCTCTCTGGGGTGATTGTGGTGGCTCAGAGACCATAGTGAGAGTTGAGCAGATAACCTAGTTGCCATAGTAAAGTTAGGAGGTAACAGCAGCTTGGCACAAAGTCGGAGCTGTGATGATGGTGTGAAAGGTTTTGGATTCTAATATATTTTGAATATAGATCCACCAGGATTCTCTGCCATTCCATATGGTACTCGCACCTGCCTCTGGGTTGCTTTGGCATCTCTGCAATTAACACTGTCAAAGTTTTGGTTGCATCTGAGCATTCTCTGATTCTTAGAGCCAAATATACATCTTAACTCCATGTGTGTCCTCCCAAGTCCAATCTACATATCCAAGTAAATGAACACTGACATTACATAAATCTTACTTAGGATATTGGATGAAGATAAAGGAGGCATCTTTCACCATCTACATCCTAATCACAGGTTATAAAAAGTCCAAAGCTGAAAGGAATGCAGAAGGCCTCCAGATGGATTGAGATTCAGATAGGGAAATACAGAATGTCATTATGGGTGTGAAACATTTCTAACCAGAGAAGAGAAAGAGAGCAGAAGAAAGAAAGACAGTCCACAGAAGTGAGAACATTTGCTGTCCCTAAAACTGAATAGCTTTCAGGATGAAATTATCCCCCACCCCACAGTCAGGTTCTTGTCGACGCTTTGAAAAACAAGACACAAATCAAGTTCTTTCTTACTGTTGATGTGAAAGAGAACTGGCTTCATTTTCATTTTTAGGTGGAAACATTTTAGGTGGAACATGTAGCCTAGGTACAGTCATCATTTCTTCTCTGATTTTGGTTCATGCATTCTGAGACTTAAAATCAAGATTAATGTCTTTTAAGTAAAAAGTGAGTATTAGAGTGATTGTAATACATGTTTCCTTTATGGAAACCTGACCCTGCTTAGGGCACTGATTTTTATGCCAGCCATATGAAACGAGTGCAGGTTTTTCTTCCTAGAGGATATCCTCATCCTAGCTCCTGGAATCCGTGAGCACTTTTCTACATGGCTATGTTTGCAGAAGGGATTAAGCTATGGCTCCTGAGATGGGGAAATTTTGTTGGAGTATCAAGGTAGATTACAAATGCAATGCGATGTGTCCTTATAAGAGTGGGAAAACTGAGATTTTACACACAGAAAGAAGGCAAAGAGAAACTAGTGCACATATTGGAAGATGCTGATTCTTATTGCATTTATTTATGCATGCATGCATGTATGTATGTGGAAGTGCCAGGTTCTGCAAATAAATGCCAGGTTTATGCGTCACTTTGTGCCTGACTCTGCGTGGGTGGCTGGAGAATTGAAACCAGGCCAGCTGACTTTGCAAGCATGCACCTTTAACGACTGAGCCATCTACCCAGGTCAAGATGCAGTTTTTAGAGATTGAAATGGTGTATCCACAAGCCAAAAAACACCAGCAGCCACCAGATCAAGTAGAGAGTGCTTTCAGCATATTCTCCTGTGAAGGTATGTTGCAAGTAGAGACTTGTAAACACTTTGGTTTGTGGTATTATACCTTGTGGTATTAATTTTGTATTTCTACCTCTGGAACTGTAAGGAAATAAACTTCTATTGTTTAAACCACAACATTTGTGTTAATTCATTACAGCAGCTGCAAGGAACTAATACACCCACATACTTCACTTCCTGCCTATTCAGTAAATAATTCATTACTTCAAACTGTCTCTTCTGAACTTTTTTTTTTTTCTCCATCAAAACCCTGAGCTGGTATGCTGACGATGGACACATTATCAGAATTAACTGCCAGCTGCCTGCTGTGACTGTCAGTCAGCAGTCTCCGGAGTGTGCTGCTGCCCCTGAGGACTTGAGTACTCAGCTCAGTTCACTCTCTTCACTCTAACTTCCACAACCTTCTGGGAAAATTGAAATTTGGTCCAAAAAGTGCTTGACTGCTTGGCTCCAAAGATAGGTCCTTTGGTTCACCTCAGCCATGTATTGTCATGGTGCTCCCTCAACCTTGTCACCACCAGTAACTCCAACATTTCAGCCTCAGTCCTGACCCTCCCCAACAACTTCCTAAATCCTCCCATTTCTTTTTGACCACGTAGAGGCCACAATTGCACTGTTTCTATCATTTATCATAATCACCAATGCACTCCCCTCCCACATGCCATCATTCCCCTCTGCACCCACTCAGCTCACAGGCTTTAATCTAGTTCCAGAACCATTTCCTTCCTAATACCTTTTAGCCCCACTCCAGTTTGATCACCCAGTGAAACTTCCAATCTGCTTAAGCAAACCATGTGTCTACTTTGAATTGATGTTTCGCATTTAATTCATGGAATTAAATGCAAATCCAGCACTGTGCAACAATCCTACCTGATTTCTCTAGGTCATAGCTTCTCCTTCCTGAAAATATCTATTGAAAAGCTTCTACTCTTTTCAAATATAGCACACATTTCCCCTGTTTGTCATGCCCTCAACTCATTCCAGGTTGGGGGAGATAAAAACCCTCAGGAATGAGATAAAACCAATCCCATCTTCCTACCTCTAATCTATTCATGTTTCTTCTCTCAGTATAATAGAAGAATTGTCTCACTCTTATTTGGGACCCATCCGTATCCCATCCCTGCCTACGGAAGTTGATACTGTGTGTTCTTTTTTCCTTTCTTCGTGTATTATCAATTACATTTATGCAACTAGACTGTTCCTGTGGTTTCACGTACATGCCCTGGGACCATTTATCTAACAACAACAACCAAACCTGTTTCATTCCCTCATGGCCCTCCAGTTACTTTCCCATTTCCCTAAAATCTGCATCCAGACTCTTCATACAGTTATCTATACTCACTGCCTCCACTGCATTATTTTATTTTCTCATCTATTTTGGGAGGGGGGACTCAACCCCTCCTCCTATCTTATTTATGAAAGATTCCTGGATTTTATGAAGACCTCAAAAGTGATAACCAATTCTCTCTTTTCAGTTAATATCTTTCAGATTAGCTGTTCCATTCCTTTATTAAATCCTCTTCTCTCTTGATTCCATGATGCCATGTGCTGGTTTTCTTCTTACCTCACTAGCCACTCCTTCTCTTCCACACCAGCTAGTCCTTCTTTTCTGCTCAACCTCCAAATACTGGAGCACTCTGAGCCCTAGCCTAAGCTCTCTTCTTTTCCCTACTTTCACTCTTTCGATACTTCTCATCCATTTCTGTAAGTATACAAGCTGCCACATGCGTATGGCTCTCGACCCTGCGCTTGCAATGCTCATCTACAATCTGCATTCACATATCCAAATGCCCTCAGCATGTCAAGTTACTCCTAAGGAGAGCTCCTGCTATATCCTCAACTCTACTTCTCCCCACTTATGGTTGTAGCACTGTGCAAGACTCCTCTCCCTGGAGACTTTATTGATCACTCTATCCTCTTGGTAGAGCCAAGTCCATGTCATCTTGGGGTTTGGGAAATGCTTGGCCATTCTCCGTGTATTTTCTGGTCGTAGGGTCAATTGTCGGGGGTACCTGGTCTGTCCTGTTAGCCCTTTTCTGTTGCTGTTTACTACAAAGCCAATTCTTTGCTGTTCAGCGTCATGTTAACTTGGAAGCCTTCCATAGCTATATGTGGAATCAAACTCCAACCTTTTCTGTATTCAAAGGCCTTCCTGAGTGATCTTCCAGTCTTTTATCCAAATATGTAATGAGGGGAGAGGTGATCAATACCTAAGCTCTTGTCACTTGACTTTGGGGTTCAACTCCTACTACCTTAAAGGTAGGGAAGCTACCACATTCTTCACGTCTTCTGCCTATACCAGGGGCTTTAGTATGCACCTTGTTGCTTTCAGTTTCTTACTACACAAAACTATATATTTTTAATTCTAGAAATACCCTTGCTTTCCCTACAATACCTAGGTTTGGGTTTATGGACATGGGTATAATTATTTTAAAAAGTTTACAAAGGAACTCAAAAATGATGACTTTGACTCTTCCAGACTGGGTCTTCCCTCAGTGTTACTACTCACTCTTAGAAATTTTGGATGATGAAGGGGAAAAGAAGTGAGTTCAGGGTTGTGGAGATGGGTCAGTGGTTGAAGACACTTGCTTGCAAAACCTAACAGCCCAGGTTCAATTCCAAAGTACTCATGTAAAACCAGGAACACAAAGTGGCGCATGCATCTGGAGATCATTTTCAGTGACAAGAGGCCCAGGTATGCCCATTCTTTCTCTCCCCCTCTCTTTATGTAAGGTAATTAAAACTATTTTATACAAAAGAAGTGAATTCAAAAAATTCTTGATAAGGAGTGAAGGGAGATGCAATGACTTGCCACCTTAAAAATAGTATCCCTGAAATGTTGTTCACCATTGTTTTCATAGGGTTTCAAACTTTTTGTTTCCTGTGTCTCTCAGGAATTTATTGGGAGGATATAAAAAGTGACATGAAGGGCTGCCAGAAAGATGCTATTTTAAATAGAAGACTTTATTTTTATGGAAATAAATTTCACACACAGGAATTTTCTTTCATCTCACTCACATACACACTTGAGTCTGGAACCATACCTGAGAAGGAGACAGAACCCAAGCCTTCTAATACCATAAGGCACAGGTGCCCAAAGAAAGCAGAACAGGACCTTTAAAAATCCTGGATACCTCATGATGCTCCATGAGCCACATCTGGTCTTACATATGCATTAAATCAGTGGTCTGTTAGTTCTCTGGGACTGTTAAAACAGAATATCTCAAAAATAGGTGGTTAAAAGCAAAGAGATTTAATCCCTCACAGTTGTGGAGTCTAGAAGGCTGAAATCAAGACGGCAGCAGGGCTGGCTTACTTGAGAGGCTCTGAGGGAACATCTGTTCCTACCTATCCCCCAGCTTATGGCAGCTGCTGGCAATCCTTGGCACCCTAGAGTATGCATTCCTGTCTCTGCCCCCATCTTCACGTGGCATTTTCCTCTTTGCTGTCTCTGTGACCTCACAGAACCTGCTTCTAAGAATACCAGTCATGAGGTTCAGGGCTCACTCCTATCCAGCATGCCCTCATCTTAAATAAATGTATATTATTTCCAAATAAGGCCACATCCTCAGGTTCCAGGTAGCTATGAATTTGAGAAGAGACACTTGGACACAATACAGTGGAAAGAATATGAAATAATTCTGTAGTAAAAATAAAAGCAAATGTGACAGCCTGGGAATATTGGCTCATGTCTATAATGTCAGCACTCAGGAGGCAGAGGTAGGAGGATCATCATCATGAGTTCAAGGCCAGCCTGAGCTGCCAAGTGCACTCCAGGTCAGGCTGGGCTATAATGACCCCTTGCCTCACAAAAACAAACAAGCAACAACAAAAATATCAACAAAACAAACATAAAAATGCAGCAGCGTTTCTCCAGAGGGTGCCAGGAAGCCACATTCTAGATGGCAACTGAACACTAAAGGGGCGTGGGTTGGGAGAAGGGTGATGCTCTCACTGATGATCAAGGAGCTTAGAGAAAACATAGATGAGTAGCATTAAGTTTTTATCATTGTCATTCTCCTTATGCTAGTATCTATAGTGTGTACTTCTTTCTCATTTCCCACTCTTTAATAAATAGCTCCAGTCAAAACAAATGTCAGGCTAGAATTCATAAAAATGTACCTTAAAGTCTCTGTCATTTACTGTTTTAGGCTGAAAAAGCCAGTTCTCAGAATCTAAATATTCTCAACTACAAGATAATGAAATGTCCTATGATTTTTCACAGTCTTGTGATACTTTTTACTATGAAGTTATTAAAACTTGGGCTGGAGAGGTGACTTAGTGGTCAAGCCACTTGCCTGCAAAGCCAAAGGACCCAGGTTCAATTCCCCAGGACCCACTTAAGCCAAATGCACAAGGCGGCGCATGTATCTGGGGTTCATTTGCAGTGGGTGGAGGCCCTGGTGCACCCATTCTCTCTTTCTTTCTTTCTTTCTTTCTTTCTTTCTTTCTTTCTTCTCTCTCTCTCTCTCTCTCTCTCTCTCTCTCTCTGCGTGTGTGTGTGTGTGTGTGTGTGTGTGTGTGTGTCTTTCAAATAAACAAATAAGAACTTAACCTGCACTCTGGAGACATCATATTTTATTGAGAGCAAAAGGAACTCTGTGTAATACCGGGGAGACATTCCCATCCAAGCTACTTAAATATAAAAATGTGTAGTTTAATCAATAAACTCTAATTATTTAAGATGCAATTATAGGTGTTGCCACTACATGGGACATGTATGTATTAAGTAATGATCCATATCAACAGCCAACATAAACCAATGAGCTTGATCCCAAGTGAGGACTCATGAAATACCTATCCTTTAAGTTTGGGATGTCCCCCAGCATAGAGTATTGCGAAGAGACAATTCATTCATATTTCAGACACTATGAAAGCAAGATGCAAAAGTGAAAGTGGGGAGATGACATGAAATCCCATTGTTCTTCTACGTTTAAATTCTCCCAGACCGGGAGAATGAGTTTTGAATAATAGGGCCGAGCATTCATCCTGTCACCTGAGCTCTCTAATCCTGGGTTAGTAGTAGCTTCAATATTTAGCACACACTCAAGCTCCTAAAGGGCCTAGCATCCGCGAGCATGTGGTCAGTGTGCAGTGAAGTTTGCAGTGACGAAGGAAATGAGTGCGGCCAGACTGCCTCGAGGGCTCATTCTGAAGCATGGCTTGTTATGCTTATTGCCTGCACCCCTCCCCATTGCCTGGCAGGTAGTAGTCACCATCCCTGTTTGCCTGTTGCAATGTTACTCATTCAGCAGCCTCCGTGTTGGCCACTAGATGGCAGAAGAGGAAAAGCCCTTCGTGAAAGCGGCGATGATGGGAGACAGTTGGACACAAGGTAAACGGGGCTACCACCCTGGGTCCATTAAGCAAACCGCGTAGGCTGCCTTTCATACAAGACATTACCAAGAAGGGCGGCCTCCAGGAAGCTGCACTTAAAGGGAACATTGAGCAGTTGTACACAGAGACAAAAAACAAACCTTTATGCAAACAATACGGCATCGGAGCCAAAGACAATTAGTCTTTAGCAGAATATTGCAAGACAACAAGGGAAAGGTCAGCAAAACTGGGGAAACGGTTGAAGAGAGGCCAGTACAAGTTTCCCCACCACGATTAAGACTTACGACCAGAGGGCTGCAGAGATGGATCCGTAGTCCAGAGCCCTTCCTGTGCAAGCAGGAGTGCCTGAGGAGGACTGAGATCCATTGAGTTTGATTCCCAGGACTCACGTAAACAGGTGGGCACGGTCATGCACGGCTGTAATCCCAGTCCCATTAGAAGTAAGAGACCTGCCAGAGCTCACAAAAAAAAAAAAAAAGCAAGCCCCAGGATCAGTAAGAGACTTCAACTCAAATAAAAACAGACAGGAAAGCAATGAAGCAGGTTAACTAACATTCCACTCCAGCAAGTGTACCCCACACAGGCAAGCACATGGGCACTGCATGGGACGGGCACATACATGTGCAAACACCACACAGATCACACACACACACAACACACAACATACACACAAGCAAAAAAAAAAAAAAAATGAGTTACCCACAGAAAAATCTAGAATTGATGTGAAAACCTTTACTTAGTAGAACACAGTGGTTGCATACATTTCTGGTTAATATGGGCTATACGGTAGGTAATTCTCATTTCCATATCAATTTCGGCAAGTATTTGTGCCATGTGTTTAAAGGGACCAACACTCTCCTGCACAGTGTGATGTGGAGGCTCCTGGGCTGTGTAGATTCAGTTCACTACAGAAGTCAAGAAGCTGGAGTTCCGTGTGAGGAAAGGAAAGTGACCGTCTTCTGCAGAGTGCTGCCTGGGAAGCCTTGCCAGGCTGGTGACGGTTAGGCACAGAGGACAACCCTGCTTTCTGGGAGTCTGGCTCACCAAGAAACTTCCTGGTTATAAGTGGATCTCTCTTTCCTTCCTTCCTTTTTTCTTTCTTTCTTTCCTTTTTTTCTTTCTTTCTTTCTTCCTTTTTTTTTTTTTTTTGAGAGAGAGGGAGAAAGTGGCAGAGAGAGAGAAAGAGAGAGAGAATGGGTGCAGCAGGACCTTTAGCCTGCTGCAGATGAACTCCAGACACGTGAGCCCCTTTGTGTGCATGTGCGACATTGCATGCTTGTGTCACTGTGCATCTGGCTATGAGGGACCTGGAGATTTGAACATGCGTTCTTAGGCTTCACAGGCAAGCTCCTTAACCACTAAGCCATCTCTCCAGCCCTCTTTCTATAGATCTGCCTCCATGAAGAAAAGCTATGGTCCTTCCAGAGGAAGTACTCCTGGCCTTATGACAAGTATATTTGAACTGATGAGTAAAGAGGGGAGGGATGGAGAAGGGGTGAACATCTAGGCACTGGTACATTCCTCCTGTTGTTAAAAGGATACCACACCAAAGCTCACAGGGCTGGGAATCCAAATCACTCTGTACTTGGCACTAAATTTCTCTGAGATGAAGGAAAACAATACTTTACACTGGACAGTTTCCCCAGGTTTTGAACTGTTAGCTTGGTGTTCTTGTTAACAATGCTTTTGCTTAAATGACTACTACATGCTTACCAGGATTCCATCATTCAATAACACAGTTTCTCCCTCTCTTCTTCTCTCCCCTTCTGTTTTGGTGGTTGTGGTATTAACAGCTAGAGCTTAAGTTATTAAACCAAGCAGCTTTAATCCCCGAGGCTTCCTGGAGCCCTGGGGATTGTTGTATTTTTATCCCAGAGTCAACATAGCTCTTCTAACGAGCTACCAATTGCTCCCTACGATGCCCAAACGGACCCCAAATGCCTTTGGCTAGAACCACTTCCCCACCGTGGGAGAGGTGATGGAGTTCTACCTGGAGATCGACCCGGTCACCTTGAACCTAATCATCCTAGTCGCAAGCTACGTCATCTTGCTCCTGGTGTTCCTCATCTCCTGTGTGCTCTATGACTGCCGGGGCAAGGACCCCAGTAAGGAGTACGCTCCCGAGGCCGCTGTGGACGCCCAGCCCTCCATCCGCTTAGTGGTGATGCAGCAAAGCGCTCGTGGGACCCACTGGGCCAGGGGACCTGACCTTCACTTTAAAGACCCGGCTCCACTCGGGAAGAAAAGCACCATGGTGTGAGACTGGATAAGAGATAGTGGGAAAAGACATCAAACTTTCGGCAGGAAATGAACTTCCTCACTGTGGCTCCAGTGTTCTCTAAATGCAGGTCTGAATGAGGAAACTGAAGCTCTGTCTTGTTTCTACTCTCTGGTTATTCTCTGTGGATAAAGCAACCGTTTAAGGTAAGATGCGTGAAGTTGTTTTCTGGTGTGTTCTCGAAATGCAAAACGTCAGCAGTACCATTGTGTAGGAAGGTTGGTTACTTGTGCACTCCTGATAAGAGAGGTTGACTTTTGAGTAAGGATTAAAAGGTGTGTGTGTGTGTGTGTGTGTGTGTGTGTGTGGTGTTTACTAAAGAATGAGACCACTCAAATCTATATTTTGAAAATTCTTTACTATGATAAAAACCCATACTGAACTCATTCAGAATCAGGTCAGTAATTATTTCTGTCCTTACCAGCTCTCTACATTCTATTCCCATTGAGAGTCAGAACAGAGTCACAGTCATTGAAGAGCACATAGTTAAGAAATCAAAGGATGGAGCCTGGGTTCAACAAGCCTTCCCCTCTCCACTCATCAGCTGAGTGACTGGCTGAGCTGGGCTATCTCCTTGTACCTTGGGCCTAGTAAAATAAAACCTCCAAAGGATGGGGTTATTTCCTAAAGCCTAGTGTTTCAGTTCCTCACGAAACTGCCTTCCATTGCTTGCTTCTTTCTTTTTGGCAGTTGATTAATAAATTCATTATCCTGCTCATTCATCTGCTCCCACAATTTTATTTTACTTTTTTATTGACAACTTCTATCCTTACAGACAGTAAACCACGATGATTTCCTCCCCTCCCCCACTTTCCTCTTTACAACTCCACTCTCCATCATATCCCCTCCCTCTCTCCATGAGTCTCTCTTTTATTTTGAGGTCATCGTCTTTTCCTCCTATTACGAGGGTCTTGTGAAGGTATTGCTAGGCACTGCGAGGTCGTATTCCACAATTTTAAAACCATTATCCCCATGGTGTAGAGCTCTATCACTCATTTCCTCCCTGAGCCGAGGGTGACCATGATGACCTGTGTGGAAACCAAAGAAGGAAGTATGCTAGGAACTCCTTCTCCCCTGGGGGAAGAGAAGAATCCCTCACCACCTGGCCATGAAGGGCAGAAATCTTTGCATGTGCTGTCAGAGGCTGCCCAGGCTTCAAGAGTGTGTACCCACCTGCACCATGGCCTCTTGCAGTGGTGACTCGCCCAATCAAAGATATGATCATTTCCCTTGAAAGATAAGTGACTGTTTTCCAGGAGGACAAAAGTGTGTTGGGGATATAAGAGGTGACATTCGGGATAGAAAGAATAAGTAAAACAAATTTTAGAAGCAAAAAAATACAAACAGTATAGGGTCCACTGATTATGAATATCTGGTAGCTTCCAAGACTGTGAAAAAAAATCAAAGAAGTAAATTTCAATTCTGCCCCTAGAAAACTGAAGAAGAGGGCTTGGTCAGCCTGTGCTGCCAACTTCAACACTGAGCATTGTTTTCATTTTAGAATTGTTCGGCTGTAACAAACCAGAAGATAACCCCAGTTCTATTGTTTTCAGATTGTGACATTTATTTTCAACTTCACTCTTATTTTATCAGAAAATCATAATCTCCCTTAAATATGATTCTAAAATTAGATTGGGAATCTTCAGAAGGGGTTGTTGCTTGTATGGTCAAGTAGCCATTTCCACTTCATAGCATGAATGAATAAATACAGAAAATTCACAAGCAGCTTTTCGAAACCTCCTCTTTAATGAGCATGGGCTTCACCTGGACCAACCTTCTTATTTCTTTCCTCATGTCATGATATATACAAAATATGTCACTACAGAAAAACTAGGGGATCACAAAAAGTTAGTGATAACCATTTTAATTAATTTAGCTTTTTGAAACATATCTAAAATGTCCAATTCATCCAAGAAAAAAATTTAGAATATTTATAATTAAAGTAGGAAATAAGCATTCATCCAATGTTTTACATAAAAATGTTTTCCATTATATTTCAATTTCATATTTGGGCCAAGCAAAGAGCAAAAAAATTGATGGAGAAAAATAGACTAAAAGAAAGACAAGTAAAAGCCAAGTGATAATGATAATAGTTATACTAACCACCATCAAGAAAGGAAACAGGAGTAAAGACTGAGGAAAGAGGAAGGTAAGAAAGAAACAACAAAGTTCTCTGAGGTCAATTTTGGCATCGATGATATTGGATTTTGCTAAACTTCTGGTTTGTTTGATTGGCGGTTTATCCATTTGTCTTCTTTAGGCAGGAACGAACATTGTAATAACTACTTTTAAGTTATCTTTAAGGAATTCACTGGTGTCTTAATCCTCTTTCTGTTGCTATGGCTGAATGACCTATAGAGACTCTCTGAACTCATAGCTCTGGAGGGTGGAAAGTCCAAGAGCGTGGTGGTGCCATGTGGTGAGGGTCTGGTTGTTGTGGCATATCCTGGCAGAAGGCAGCGCCTGCAAGCACGAGTACTAGCAGGTCTCTCCTCTCCTAAGGAAGCCACTGACGCTACGGCAGGGGAGCTCTCAATGCTCTCCACTCATCCTAAGTACCTCCAAAAGGCTCCACCTCCAAATACCAAGATTATTAGATTTCAGAAACATGAACCTTGTGGGGAAGGACATGTTCAAGTCACTCAACCTGAAAGGAGGCCACTACAGGAACCACGGTGGTTCTTCCAGGAGTGTTTGGGACTAAGACCCTGCCATTCCACTTTTCCTGCAGCCTCATCGTGTTCTTTCTATTGCATTATCTCTTTACCTGCTTGAATTCCAATCCTCATAAGTAATTTATTACTTTTAACTAAAGTTTTATTTCTTTTTATTTGAATATTTTATATTTATTTATCAGAGAAAGAGAATGGACAGGGAGAGGGAGAAAAAACGGGCATGTCAGGGCCTCTAGCCACAGCAGACGAACTCCAGACACATGCGCCCCCATGTGCATCCGCCTTACGTGGGTTCTGGGAATCAAACCTGGGTCTTTAGGCTCTGCAGGCAAATGCCTTAACGGCTCTAGCCCTAAAGCTTTATTTCTTAATGGAAATGCGGTTATTATGTTTGGTAACTCTTATTAATTGAGAGCAACAAGAGATGCAACTTTTAACTAAAGCTGCATTTCTTAGTGGAAATGAGGTTCTTATAAAAAGGGGAAGTTTAGGGGCTGGGAAGATTACTCAATGGTTAATCACTGTCCTGCAAAGCTTAACAACCAGAGTTCAATTGCCCAGTACCCAAATAAAGCCAGAGGCACAAAGTGGCACATGCATCTGGAATTCATTTGCAGCTGCTAGAGGCCCTGGCTTATCCATTTATTCTATCTCTCTCTGCTTGTAAATAAATTTAAATTTATTATTTAAACAGGGGGAATTTAGGGCTGGAGAGATTGCTTAGTGGTTACAACACTTGCCTGGGAAGCCTAAGGACCCATGTTTGACTCCCTAGATTCCATGTAAGCCAGATGCACAAGGTGACCCATGCACAAGGTTGTACATGTGCACAAAGTGGCACACGCATCTGGAATTAGTGGCTGGAGGCCCTGGTATATCAATTCTCTCTCGAAAAAATAAATATAAAAATAGAAATAAAAGTAAAAATACGAATTAGAAAGGGGGGGATTTACCTAGAAATGCTAGCCTGGCTCTTGGCAAGCTCAGATAGGAGGGCCATGAGTTTGAGTCTAGCCTGGACTACATAGTAAAACATTACATTAAAGTATTTCTTGAAGGGGTAGAGGACCTGGGCATAGATAATGGATCCAGGAAAAACATCTTGTAAACACTGGAGTTGTACAACCAGAAACAGAACAACTTGAAAATAGGAGAGAAGCCTAGAGTAGATCCTTACTTAGGGCCTTCAGAGGGCACAATCTCTACAGAAGATTCATCTGGAACCTCTAGTCTTCAGGGGGTGCAATCCCTGATAATATTGATCTGGAACCTCTAGTCTCCAAGAGTATGAAGCATTGTGATTCTGTTGTTAAAACGTTCTTAAACTTTCCTACTTGCCACTACTTTTCACTGAGACATTACTTTTATTTTTAATATTTTTATTTATTTATTTGCAAGCAGAGAGAGAGAGAGAAGAGAGACAGACAGACAGAATGGGCATGCCAGGACCTCCAGCCACTGCAAACGAACTCCAGATGCATGTGTCACTTTGTGCATTTGGTTTTACATGGACATAGGGGAATAGAAATCAGGTGGTTAGGCTTTGAAGACAAGTGCCTAACTGCTGATCCATCTCTTCAGCCTTGAAACATTTTTATGGGATATAGGTATATAAAAAGTTATTCAAATCAAGTGCTTACTGACAATAAATTGTAGAGAAATTTATTTTATAACACATAATCTTAGGGCTGGAGAGATGGTTCAACAGTTAAAGCATGAGGGCCTGAAGGGCTTGAAGGCCCCTGAGTTCTAATCACCAGAACTCACATAAAATGCTGGACATGGCTAGGTTTGTCCTGTGGGGAACAGAGACTGGAGAGTCACTGGGGCTTGTGAAAGGCAAGCTCCAAAATCAGTAAGAGACTCCATCATCGCAAGGAAAAAATGATGATTGAGTGATGGGGGATACCTCATGTTCTCTGGCTGCTGCAGGCAAGAATCTGAGACACCTGCATTCAGCATATACACATGCATACATCATGCACACACACCCCCACACACACCACACCACACATGCCATGCACGTGCAAAACCCCCATAATTTTACTATTAAGGAAGAAAAACATTTTGTGTATGAATAAGATGGTGTACTTATTTTGACATCAAGAATGAAATCTTGGCTGAATATTTGCCATTGCAAGCTGTAGACCATCTTCAACATTTTTTAGAGTTGAATGATATTTTAATTTTGTAATCATCAATGTTAAGAAAACTGTTTTTGCATAAATGCATAATACAAAGTGGCAAAAAAAATATATTCTAGGGATATTTCAGAAATTGTTGGAAATTCTGTTATAATCCCAAGCCAAAGTTCATTGAATAACTTTTTATGAAACTTGAGTCAACTCAAATGACAATTTTAGGGCTGGAGAGATGGCTTATTGGTTAAAGCACTTGCCTGCAAAGTCTAAGGACCAAGATCCAATTCTCCAGTACTCATGCAAAGCCAGATGCACAAAGTGGCACATGCATCTGGAGTTCATTTGCCGTGGCTAGAGGCCCTGGAATGCCCATTCTGTCTCGCGTGCTCTCTCTTTCTCTCTACTTGCGAATGAACAAATTAAAATTAAAAATAAATAAAATGACCTTTTAAAAATTAAAATTAATCATCCTTGTAAAATACAATCTAAAAATATACTAAGTTGATGTGTGATGAGAAATGATTGTAGGAAAATAGTAAAAGTTTGTTTTTTCTTTAAGAACAAAAAATTATGTACAATATACACTGAATTCATAGCATACAGTGCTCTCCAATCTGAGCTGAAGTGATTCAAGCAGTGTTGGTTGGAATCTGGTGTGTGATGGATCTCACAGTGCGAAGCGTGCATGTCATGTGTTCAAACCAAGCCTCAGCAAAGACTGTGATGCAACCCAGGCAAGAGCTGCCAGAAACACCTCAGGTTTATTATGTGTTTGCTTCTGAATTAATATTTGGTTGTTGAGTGTTCTGAAAGCTTTTACTGTTGTCACATTTTTGGCAACCCCCACGTTGAGTTACACAATCCCATGTGGAATGATAACTTACAGTTTTAGCAGCTGTGGCTTAAGCCATTGCATTTATGGTACACTGGTAAGGATGGCTCTGACAAACTAATTTGGTGTCTAAAGGGAATGTTTTAGACATGTGGTGGGGGTGGTGCTTTACATTTCAAGACTTTTCAGGGGCAGTTACATAATACTACTAGATAACACAGTATTGAATTGGGGGCCTTGGGACAAGAGATTAGCCACCCACACACACACACACACACACACACACACACTTATATTATGGAGATCAAATATTTGGTTGAGAGAAAACAGCTCAGAACTAGTCCTAAAGTATTCAGAGCTCTCCACATATACTTGGATCCTGGAGAAGCTGCGTGTGAGTGCTAGATGCCTCATTTAGTCATTCTGACATTTCAAAGGGGAGATCATTCTTGTTATCTTAGACAAAAGTCAACAGCATGGGGTTGGTAGAATCCAAGGACCCTGACTCACTTCTGAGATTGCACCATGGAACCATAGCTGCAAAGAATCCCTGGAGAATAACAGAGTGGTTGGCCATGATGAGTTCAGAAAGGCCACACTTTGTGACTTGTCACTCCCTGCCTTGATTTTGGAGGGATACTAAATACCTCAATCTTCTGAGTTAGAACAAAACTTCCTGAGAAGCAGTAGACAGATAGAGTTTAGAGTTAATATTGCACAAGGGTGTCAAGGAAAGCTACTTCCTCCTTCATCTATCCTCTCTGAGGACGCTAGTGTTGACAGTGTTGTTGTCTGTGTGTGTGTGAGGACTGCTGGTGTTGACAGTGTTACTGTCTGTGTGTGTGTGAGGACGCTGGTGTTGACAGTGTTTTGTCTGTGTGTGTGTGAGGACGCTGGTGTTGACAGTGTTACTGTCTGTGTGTGTGTGAGGATGCTGGTGTTGACAGTGTTACTGTCTGTGTGTGTGTGAGGACGCTGGTGTTGACAGTGTTGTTGTCTGTGTGTGTGTGAGGACGCTGGTGTTGACAGTGTTACTGTCTGTGTGTGGTGAGGACGCTGGTGTTGACAGTGTTACTGTCTGTGTGTGTGTGAGGACGCTGGTGTTGACAGTGTTATTGTCTGTGTGTGTGTGAGGACGCTGGTGTTGACAGTGTTTGTCTGTGTGTGTGTGAGGACGCTGGTGTTGACAGTGTTACTGTCTGTGTGTGTGTGAGGACGCTGGTGTTGACAGTGTTACTGTCTGTGTGTGTGTGAGGACGCTGGTGTTGACAGTGTTACTGTCTGTGTGTGTGTGAGGACGCTGGTGTTGACAGTGTTACTGTCTGTGTGTGTGAGGACGCTGGTGTTGACAGTGTTACTGTCTGTGTGTGTGTGAGGACGCTGGTGTTGACAGTGTTACTGTCTGTGTGTGTGTGAGGACGCTGGTGTTGACAGTGTTACTGTCTGTGTGTGTGTGAGGACGCTGGTGTTGACAGTGTTGATGTCTGTGTGTGTGTGAGGACGCTGGTGTTGACAGTGTTACTGTCTGTGTGTGTGTGAGGACGCTGGTGTTGACAGTGTTACTGTCTGTGTGTGTGTGAGGACGCTGGTGTTGACAGTGTTACTGTCTGTGTGTGTGTGAGGACGCTGGTGTTGACAGTGTTACTGTCTGTGTGTGTGTGAGGATGCTGGTGTTGACAGTGTTACTGTCTGTGTGTGTGTGAGGACGCTGGTGTTGACAGTGTTACTGTCTGTGTGTGTGTGAGGACGCTGGTGTTGACAGTGTTACTGTCTGTGTGTGTGTGAGGATGCTGGTGTTGACAGTGTTACTGTCTGTGTGTGTGTGAGGACGCTGGTGTTGACAGTGTTACTGTCTGTGTGTGTGTGAGGACGCTGGTGTTGACAGTGTTACTGTCTGTGTGTGTGTAGGACGCTGGTGTTGACAGTGTTACTGTCTGTGTGTGTGTGAGGACGCTGGTGTTGACAGTGTTACTGTCTGTGTGTGTGTGAGGACGCTGGTGGTTGACAGTGTACTGTCTGTGTGTGTGTGAGGACTGCTGGTGTTGACAGTGTTACTGTCTGTGTGTGTGTGAGGGACGCTGGTGTTGACAGTGTTACTGTCTGTGTGTGTGTGAGGACGCTGGTGTTGACAGTGTCTGTTGTCTGTGTGTGGTGAGGACGCTGGTGTTGACAGTGTTACTGTCTGTGTGTGTGTGGGAGCGCTGGTGTTGACAGTGTTACTGTCTGTGTGTGTGTGAGGACGCTGGTGTTGACAGTGTTACTGTCTGTGTGTGTGTGAGGACGCTGGTGTTGACAGTGTTTTGTCTGTGTGTGTGTGAGGACGCTGGTGTTGACAGTGATACTGTCTGTGTGTGTGTGAGGACGCTGGTGTTGACAGTGTTACTGTCTGTGTGTGTGTGAGGACGCTGGTGTTGACAGTGTTACTGTCTGTGTGTGTGTGAGGACGCTGGTGTTGACAGTGTTACTGTCTGTGTGTGTGTGAGGACTGCTGGTGTTGACAGTGTTACTGTCTGTGTGTGTGTGAGGACGCTGGTGTTGACAGTGTTACTGTCTGTGTGTGTGTGAGGACGCTGGTGTGACAGTGTTACTGTCTGTGTGTGTGTGAGGACGCTGGTGTTGACAGTGTTACTGTCTGTGTGTGTGTGAGGACGCTGGTGTTGACAGTGTTACTGTCTGTGTGTGTGTGAGGACGCTGGTGTTGACAGTGTTACTGTCTGTGTGTGTGTGAGGACGCTGGTGTTGACAGTGTTACTGTCTGTGTGTGTGTGAGGACGCTGGTGTTGACAGTGTTACTGTCTGTGTGTGTGTGAGGACGCTGGTGTTGACAGTGTTACTGTCTGTGTGTGTGTGAGGACGCTGGTGTTGACAGTGTTACTGTCTGTGTGTGTGAGAGTGGATGACAGTGTACTGTCTGTGTGTGTGTGAGCACGCTGGTGTTGACAGTGTTACTGTCTGTGTGTGTGTGAGGACGCTGGTGTTGACAGTGTTACTGTCTGTGTGTGTGTGAGGACGGTGGTGTTGACAGTGTTGTTGTCTGTGTGTGTGTGAGGACGGTGGTGTTGACAGTGTTGTTGTCTGTGTGTGTGTGAGGACGCTGGTGTTGACAGTGTTGTTGTCTGTGTGTGTGTGTGAGGACGCTGGTGTTGACAGTGTTACTGTCTGTGTGTGTGTGAGGACGCTGGTGTTGACAGTGCTGTTGTCTGTGTGTGTGTGAGGACGCTGGTGTTGACAGTGTTGTTGTCTGTGTGTGTGTGAGGACGCTGGTGTTGACAGTGCTGTTGTCTGTGTGTTGTTGTGAGGACGCTGGTGTTGATAGTGTTACTGTCTGTGTGTGTGTGAGGATGCTGGTGTTGACAGTGTTACTGTCTATGTGTGTGAGGACGCTGGTGTTGACAGTGTTACTGTCTGTGTGTGTGTGAGGACGCTGGTGTTGACAGTGTTACTGTCTGTGTGTGTGTGAGGATGCTGGTGTTGACAGTGTTACTGTCTGTGTGTGTGTGAAGATGCTGGTGTTGACAGTGTTACTGTGTGTGTGTGTGAGGACGCTGGTGTTGACAGTGTTACTGTCTGTGTGTGTGTAAGGACGCTGGTGTTGACAGTGTTATTGTCTGTGTGTGTGTGAGGACGGTGGTGTTGACAGTGTTACTGTCTGTGTGTGTGTGAGGACGCTGGTGTTGATAGTGTTACTGTCTGTGTGTGCGTGGTACTAGGGGCTTTGCACATAGTAGGCAATTGCCATGCCACTGAGCTATAGTCCAATCCACTCACAAGTGATTAAGAAACAGAAAGGAAGAAAATAACCACCTTTTGTGTGTGTTATAGCTGTTCATTTAGACTTTAACCTTCTTGGTCCTGCAATTCCAGATAAGGGGCTTATGACATCAGATTAAGAAAGATAGTAGGTATTTCACAGCCTCCCAAGATAGCAAGAACTTGCCTGCACGTATTTATTTATTTATTTATTTACTTATTTTTGCTCAGGGCTTCCCTGCACTCTTCCATTCTTTAATTAAACTCCAGCCGTACACTGGGCTCCACAGTTCTCTGTTGGGCACACCTCCAGCCTTCTGTCTGCAACTACAGTGTACACTTGGCAAGCATGCAAGGCCAACCTGGGGATGAAGCTGAAAGAGACTTTGATTGGCAGTCTGAGGACCTGAGTCAAAGGAGGGCATGCTGCTTCTAGAGACCTTGGAAGTTCTCAAGGGCAGCACAGTGCAAACATGGTCCTGGAATTTGGAATCTTGAGCCCTAGTCAGAATTGATAAAAAAACATTCTTATTATAGAAGCCCAGCAGTGAAAGCCTATTTGATATGAGAAGGGAAGAAAAAAACTAGTATTATGATAGAAGTTTGGAAAACAGCAGCCAGTATAAATATGCCCCAAAGAAAGCTCAGAAGACCCAGAGAAGGAAACCATTGCTTCCTTCAATTACAACATGAATGAATTTAGCAACTTTTTCTCAGGAAAAAGTTACGACTTTTAGCCTGAGTGTTTTTGCTACTGACCTTTATACATCCATTTTCAGGTCACTTGACACTTTCCCATTTTATAACCAAGCAGTGTTTATGTAGTGATTTGTATAAGCATGCCTTGTGAAAGAACTCAATCGAGATTAGAACACAGGTGTGATAAGTTGTGGGAACAGAGGTCACTGAAAGCTGCCTACTCATAGCAAACAGGTGAATCACCATCCGTTCTGAGATGTCATGAATTATTTGTCACTAATAATAAACTACCTGTTTGTGAATGATTTACCTCCTTGTATATACCAAAGGTGAATTCAAGATCATTCTCACCATAATGCCATTCTCAGTTTGACATTTGGATAACACAGATACAGTGGAATGTGCAGTTAGTTTGCAGAGATGTGTGTTACCTGCAAACCACTTCACAGTACTTTTGTAAAGCCCAGCCCGTGTCAGACTCACAGGACACACGAGCTCCCGCAGCAGACTAGGAGTCCATGAAGCTTACTGAGCAGCAGGAAAAGACTGTATGAGCACATTGCGTCTGTTTTCTGAATTGTCACAACAACCCTGAGGTGTACTATCATGTTCTCAGTTTTGCACATTTTTAGCAAGTGCAATGAAAAAGCTCATTCTCTAACCCAGTGCCCACCAAAAGCCTTTGAGCATTGAGTATGAATTCCTATCAAGGAAGGAAATTCTAATATAAATTCTTGTCTATGTATATACTTATATATTCATGTTCTATTTTACAAATACCACCATATTGTCTCTGATTTTGTGAAACATGAAATAATCGACCTTCAATATCCCCAAATAACCCCAGGTTTTGCTGTGGGTGAGTATGGATGAGAAACTTGCCTAAGAATTGGATATAGACTTTACAAAAGAAAAACAAACAGCAATTTCTAGGTTTAGACTACATCTTTGTATTACAGAGAGTGCTTTGCAGATTTCCTTGATGTGGTATTTACGGACAAAGGTTTAAGTTCTTCCCTTAGTTGGCAAATCCTACTTATGACTTTGGAATGCTCTTCCCTGGCTGGATCTCTCCTGCAAAAAGACTGGGTGTCTAATACATCTGTTTTAATGCCCCACAGCATCCAATGCAGGGTTGAACACATCAAACATTCTCTGCTGTTTGGTAACGACTTTGTTTCTCTCTTGTACATGTACAAGACGTTGTGTGCAAGTCCAATCTCCAGTCCCACAAAAGAAAAGAAAACAAAAGAAGGAACAAAAAAAAGAATGGAATTGAAAGGTTGAATCACATGGAGTTTGTTTTCTCTCTTCTCCTGCAGCCAAGTATTGGGAGAAAAGTGTTTCACCTACGTCCATAACCTCCAACATACCTGCTGTATCCCAGGTGACTTTATTTTCTATTCCACCAGGTTTTCTCTGCTCTCAAAGTCTTCTCATCAGAGTTTGGCCACCATAGTTCCAAACGCTAAGCATGAGATCCAGGCAAGTAAAGGCATTGGAAATAAGCATAGACCAGTTTAATTGAATGACATGCCCACCTGCTACACCTACTTACATTTCATTAGCCAGAACTTAATAAATACTTATATCCATCTACAAGGAAGAAGGGAGGATAAAAAGTTCTCTTGGGGACATTGACAATACCAAAAAATCAGAGATTTATTTATTTATTTATTTATTTTTGAAAGGAAAAGGTACAGCATGAATTTGGGGTAAACAACTCCTTTAGTGAGTTTGTTTTCTCTTCTAAAATTAATATGTATTTATTAAAAGAATTTTGAAAACTACAGATAAGGAAAAGAAAGAGAAGATAATAATGTTGACTACTCAGTGACCTGCATCCAGCAGCAGGAAGTGTATGGCTTTTATATTTTTATTCATCATTTAAGCTATTTTCTGAGTGTATTTTTAGTATTAAAAATGCCTACTCATCTAAGAAACTTTGAAAAGTATGAAAATAAAGAAGAAAATAGAAATTACCCATAATTCTGTTACCCAGGTTGTTTCTGAATATTTAGTTCTGATTTTTTTTACATTTTTCATGTTCTGCATAGAATAAGTGAATTTACATATGACCCTACCTAGTGCACCCCTGGGAACTGATAACAAAGCATTGCAAGTTGTCGTTGAAATCTGTCTTCATGGTACTTGACGTAGGAGGGAATAAAAGTGTAGACTCATTTCCTCCTGTACCATTTCTCAGACACCATACGTTGGATTGTTGCATACTTAATCACCCTCAATCTGAGACCATATTGTATGCTCTCCTTTATGTATTTCCCTATCACAAAAAAAGCCAAGTGTACAAACCAAGAATTCAAACTATTCTTGACAGAATATGAGCTTCAAGGTCTCATCCCACAACATGGCTCACAAAGGGGAATTCCGCTCTGGTTTATACATTTATAAGAGCTAGAAAAGCCGGGCGTGGTGGCACACGCCTTTAATCCCAGCACTCCAGAGGCAGAGGTAGGAGGATTGCCATGAGTTCGAGGGCACCCTGAGACTACATAGTGAATACCAGGTCAGCCTGGACTAGAGTGAAACCCTACCTTGAAAAACCAAAAAAGAAAGAAAGAAAAAAAGACCTAGACGGAAAAGAGCACAGCGCAAATCCCTAATGCATCTGCAAAGAGAAAGGAAAAGACGCCCTGTGCGAGATTTTGTCTCGCATCATTGGCGCCAGAACTCAGGCCACCGAGAGCCTTCATGTGGTGACTTTCTACTCTAAGTAAGATGCTTTTGATGATGTAGCATTTGATATCATGGCTACCAAAAATTTACTAAATCTTACTGAAGATTTCCCAACTCATCTTCATCTGGTTGCTGACAGCATTAACCAACTGACAGCATTATTTAGATGGGAATTTGCAGTTTAGTTTGCCCAGGGTAGCTTTGCTCAGTTTGCCAGTTCCATTCGCTATACTGAGCCTTTCAGGAAAATATATGTGCTGTGAAAACCAATGTTCTCCATTCAGACTTTGTAGACCTTTCCTAAGTGCACGGGGCTGTGCTTTAGACTTACAGAGCTAACAGCCTGGTTGGGAGATAAGAGACATACAAACCAATATGGTGTACTCATACACTGTAATGCTATGTTTTTATTTAAAAAAAAAAAAGTGAGTGCTTCACACCTATATGTAATCCCAGCACTTGAGAGGCAGAGACAATAGTTGCTGACCACAAATTCAAGGCCAGCCTGAGTGTGGCAGTTGAAATGAATGGCTCCATAGACTTAGGTGTTTTATTAAAATTGAGTGTGCAACTTCAGCCCCTAGCAGGCAGAGTCCTGCTACAGGGAGGGGCCAGGAGGGTCACTGGGGTCACTGGGGACAGATCTGAATTCCAGCTCAAGGGTGCAGAGAGAGCAGTTTGAGCTCTGCGTGTGCTTGTTTGCTGCTTTTGGTGTTTGTTGGCTGCTTTTGGTTGAGTCTCCCTGCTTGGATCTGTGAAAGGAAGCCAGTTTCTTCTGCCACTGATGGAACTTGTTCTGGATTTGTAAACTAAACTAAAACTGTTCCTCCCCTAAACTGTATCTGGTTGGCTATTGGTCCCAGCAACATGAAGCTACAACACTGGGCCACATGATCAAGCCCTATCTCAAAATGGGGGGGGGGGAGGGGCAAATGTGCTTCAGGTGCTATGGAAAAGTAAGCATGAAATATGAATGGTTAGAAGAAAAAAATAATCCAGAATAGTAGTTGCACATGTAATATGATCTCCTCTGTGCTATGTCCATACCTAATAAAAATAAGTTTAAAAATTTATAAATAAAATTTAAAAATCTCATGTTCTAAAAAAAAAAAAAAAAGTACATTCCCAGGGATGGAAAGATGGCTTAGAAGTTAAGGCACTTGCCTGTGAAGCCTAAGGACCCTGATTCGATTCCCCAGGACCCACATAAGCCAGATGCATAAGTTGGCACATGAGTCTGGAGTTCATTTTCAGTGGCTGGAGGCCCTGGTGCACCCATATTCATTCTCTCTCTCTCTCTCTCTCTCTCTCTAAAAATTGAAGGAAAAAAAGAAAAAGAGTACATTCACACACTTATATTCATATATATAAATATATAGTAGACATCCCAAATACATACAAAACTTTAAAAACTATTTTACTTATTTATTTGAGAAAGAGGAAAGGAAAGAGGCAATTCACCAGGGCCTCTATCCACTGCAAATGAGCTCTAGATGCACGCAGTACCTTGTGCTTTATATAGGAACTGGGGAATCCAACCTGGGTCCTTTGGCTTTGCTGGCAAATAGCTTAACTGCTAAGCCATCTCTCTAGCCCATACACAAAACTTTTAACAGTGACTGAGGCTTAAAGCAAGAGTGAAGCTGGGGGTAACTGCCCTCATCTTTGTATTGACACGATTCTGGTTCTTAGGTGTAATCATGCCTCGTAGTTCTTCTGGTAAGAGTTTTGAATAGGCAGAGCACCTGTGGCACAGTGATTCCGACAACTGAGTGGGTGGCTATGAATGGAATGCTTAGACCTTAGCAGACGCACACTAGGTGCTCAGTGCCCACTACTATACAGCTGTGGTGCTGATAACAGTGGTGATGGAGGAAAGGAATTCATCTATACTGTTGCTGAGCTTATGCAGTCACAAGACATTTGTAGACATTTGTATTATATATATATATATATATATATATATATATATGTATATATATGTGTGTGTGTGTGTGTGTGTGTGTGTATGTACATACATGATACATATATGTACATACATATATGTATCAAAAGCCTTTAAAATTTGAAAACATTTCACCCATCAAAATTCCTCTTTCAGAAACTTCTATGGAAACATGAAATATGTACATAAGAAGTATCAAAAATATGAATAAAAGCCGGGCATCGTGATGCACGCCTTTAATCCCAGCACTCAGGAGGTAGAGGTAGGAGGATTGTCGTGAGTTTGAGGCTACCTTGAGACTCTGTAGTGAAAATTCCAGACCAGCCTGGGCTAGAGTGAAACCCTACCTAGAACCCCCCCCCCAAAAAAATGAATAAAGTATAAAACATTAGTGACAAGCAAAATGTTCAAAAATAGAAAAAGGTTAGTAAATTATGGTATATCTTACAGTGGAATAATACGCACTTACTGTGGTGATGACTCTGATATTGAAGTATACTAATCATTAACTACTAAATGAAAACAGCTAATTTTTAAAAAGCATATGAAATATGATTGTCCCATTGTGGTGGTTTGATTCAGGTGCCGCCCCCCCAATAAACTTAGGTGTCGCGAATGCTAGGTTCCCAGATGATGGAGATTTGGGAATTAAGGCCTCCTGGAGGGAGTGTATTGTTGGGGGTGGGCTTATGGGTGTTATAGCCAGTTTCCCCTTGCTAGTGTTTGGCACACTCTCCTGTTCCTGTTGTCCACCTTATGTGGGCCATGGGGTGATGTTCTCCCTCTGCTCATGCCATCGTTTCCCTCCATTGTGGAGCTTCCCCTCAAGCCTGTAAGCCAAAATAAACTTCTTTTTCCCATAAGCTGCTCTTGATTGGGTGATTTCTACCAGCAATGTGAACCTGACTGCAACACCCATGACAGTTCCAAAAACATATCTAGGGCTGCAGAAATGGCTTAGTGGTTAAGGCATTTGCCTGCAAGGCCTAAGGACCCAGGTCTGAGTGCCCAGTACCCACATAAGCCAGGTGCACAGGGTGGCACATGCACCTGGAGTCTGTTTGCAGCAGCTAGTGGTTCTAATGCCCATTCTCGTTCTCTCTCTCCCCAATAAATAAATAAAAGTTAAAATTAAAAATATTTTAGAAAACATGTCTATGCACATTTACATGTGTCTAGAAGTAGATAGACTGAAATTGCATGCACAATGTAAATTTTTCTCTCTTATACTTAGGCATAGTTTCGTTTATCTGTTTGTTGCAATGAACCTCTACTGCGTGTGGAAGTGTTTGAAAGGGAGGCAAAGGGCCCTTGCCCTTGGGGAGCATTTCGTGACGCAGCCTCCCAGACCCTAGACCATTAGGCACCTCTGCCTGGAGCCGAGGAGATGCAGCTCTTCCAGCCTCTAAAGATCAAGAGGGCACTGTCATCAGTCTCTAATGCAGACTCAGGGCGTCCTTGCCTGACCTGGACGTTGTGGATGTGAGTAAAATGTCAAGGATCATTGTGCCCAGGTTACCCCCAAATGATTTGATAAGCAAGAGCTGAAAGAGTTGAAGGGAGACAAGCAGAGGTACCCAGTTCACCTCTTACTGGGATCTCAGAAATTTCCAGAAGCTTCATTTCAGAATCAGCCAGCAGCATTGCTTGAGGCTCATCCAGAATCCGGAGGACCTTTACGCTCCTTCCAGTCACTTGCCATGGAAGAGAAAAGGCCGCCAGCGCTGCTCTGGGGAGTTGGCCGCCAGGAGCTGCAGCCTGACAGTGACTCCAGGAAGGAAAGAACTGAGGATTTTACTTAAACTGTTCTCTCCTTCCTATGATGCCTGTCTGGACTCTGCATGGCGACTCCACCAGAGGGGAGAGAAAAGAGTACTAAGTAAGCTTAAGTTTTCCATTACCCCCAAGGACTGAGATAGGCCTCATTTACCATAATGTCCCCACCACCTGCTCGGCCTCATTTCTTGCTATTCGCACTACTGCTTGGAAGCATTTGACACATTGGAGTTCGTTTAATCCAACAAACTCTAGAAGGTTGTAACATTCTCTCTCTCTCTCTCTCTCTCTCTCTCTCTGTGTGTGTGTGTGTGTGTCTGTGTGTGTTGGAGGACAGATTGAGATGTTAATGCTCCCTTTGCACCTCCAGTCAGGTCTGTTTTATTTTGTGGTGGTGTGTGTGCTACTTGCTACTGCTTTCACCAAACTAGCCTGCCCGTGAATTTTAGATTCTCCTATCTCTGCCCCCCAATCTTGCCAGGGGCACGTGTTCTCCTGTGTGTTTGGCCTTTACATGGGTGCTGGAGAATCTGAACTCTGGTCCTCACAAGTGCGTCATCCTCTGACCATCTCCCCAGCCCTGTTTGTGCCTTTTTTTTTTTTTAAGGTATTTGTTTGATTCTGCCTTTGTTCAGCCTCTGAAATGTTCACAGCCAACTGCTTCCTTCTCAGCACACTCCTTCCTGGCCCTCTCACCCTCCCCAGCACTGTGGACTGAGAACTCTGTGACTCTCTGAGTGCTCTGTCGTGTGCTCCATAAGAACGCTTTGCTACTCTGTTAGAAGCATCTGTCCCTGAACCCTCCTCCCACTCCAACGTAGGCTCCTGGACAGCAGAGACCATGTCCTAGTCTCTCTTATGTTCTCAGTGCCAGCCCATGGTTCACTATGTTTGTCACAGAGATAAATGAATGAGTACATCCACCAATCAATCCATCGCTAAGTCAGATGCCTTCTTTTAGATGTATGAATAATCCTGAAATGTTCAACAAGCTATCAAGTATTCCCATTCTACGATGAATTCGTTTGAAAGATTAGATTGTGTTCTAAGCCATCCTTCAGTACAGATCAGAGAATGGGAATGTGATGCACAGATTATGATGGTACAGGCTTGCAGACAGAGAAACAGCAGTCCATGGCCTCTGACAGTGTGGTTGAGGGCACACTTCATCACAGTCACCTGAATGCTTATTAAAACAAACAAATTCCGAGGCCCTACTCTGACCCTCACCATCAACAAGCCAAAGACATGGGCATTTGGGGGCTGAAGTGATAGCACAGAGGTTAAGAGCACTGCCCCTACAACGACATGGGCCTGAGGGAGCAGGGGACCACCCATGGTTGATTGCCCACATTCCAGGTAAACAGCTGGACATGGCTTCGCAGGCCAGTAGCTCCAGGCCTGTGGAAAGCAGAGACCGGAGAATTACTCCAGAATGCGACTTGTTGGATTTTCCTCCTCTCCTTCCCCCTCCTCCTCCCCTTTCCTTCTCTTCCTTCTCCTCTCCTTCCTCCTCATTTTCCTTTCACCCCACCTTTGAGTATTCAGTTCTCCAATTTTAGTGGTTTTGGTGTGCTTTCCTGTTTTGTCCAGCTCTTGCTCTGTCCACTGGATGCTTCTGTTCCCCCGAGGCTTGGCAGTTAGATAACCAAGTTTTCACGGAATCATATGTACAGTAAGACTTGGAAGTTCTGACCATGGACCTAAGAAGATTGCCTTGAACTTAGTGATAGCTAGTTCAGGTTTTGACTGCTTAATTAATGATGACACAGACAGAGAGAGACAGAAAGAGAGAGAGAATAGGTCTCTGTATAAATAAATGTTGTTATCCCTATCTTTTTTTTTTTTTCTTTTGGATTTTCACTCTAGCCCAGGCTTACGTGGAATTCACTATGTACTCCTCAGGCTGACCTCAAACTCATGATGATCCTCTTCCTGAGTGCTGGGATTAAAGGTGTATGCCACCATGCCAGGCTTAGGTGTTTTTTGTTTGTTTGTTTGCTTGTTTGTTTGTTTTGTTTTTAACCCATGAATGTGAGACAACTAAATTCAAGATTAGTAACCTGTGGCTGTCTATTACTTTCCTAGAGAAATTGCAAATCATAGAAAAACCAGAGATAGTAAAACAATTCTGTAGATAATCCTGGCTGTGTTGCTATTATAGAGACCCTGTGGTGATTACTCAGCTTTGTAAGGCAAGACTGTTTTCTTTGAGAAACAACAGTTACATGATTAGGCCAAGTTCCTAGGAGGATATTGAAAGAAAATGGATATTAGACTTGAGGTCTCCTGACACCAAACCAGAGTTCCTTCAACTAGTATGAAATGCTACTACAAGACAGTAACTACAAACACTCAGAAGAAATCTTGCATCTGTGTACCTCTCTGGGGGATTAGGGGACTTGCTTCCAAACATGTGGTTTTGGAAGAAATCAATACACTTCAAAAAATCACCCAGGGAATGTGTTCAGCGAATCACCTGAAGACTTGTTAAAACTATAGGTGAGTTGGGGCTGGAGAGATGGCTTAGCAGTTAAGCGCTTGCCTGTGAAATCTAAGGACCCTGGTTCGAGGCTTGATTCCCCAGTACCCACGTAAGCCAGATGCACAAGGTGGTGCATGTATCTGGAGTTCATTTGCAATGGCTGGAGGCCCTGGTCTACCCATTCTCTCTTCTCTTCTCTCTCTCTGTCTCTCTTTCTGTCTGTCATTCTCAAATAAATAAATTAAAATTAAAAAAAAAAACACTATGGGTGTGCTTAGGAGGAGTTGACAGGAGGACAGCAAGTTCAAAATAAGCCTGGGCTCCATAGTGAGATCCTGTCCACTAAAAGCAAAACCAGTGAGAAGCATGGGTGCTTGGAGCTCATTATCCACAGTGAATTTTAACAAGCAGGGATTGGGACCAGCAGATGGGGAAGGATTTGCGTACTTAAATACTTCAGTACCCAACTCCATCATCATCACAACCAGGTTTGAGTTTATGAGCAAACTTGAATTATTGTGTTCTCAACCATTTGATATTCGGGCTGGAGGCTTTAGGAATTCAAAAGAAACATTGGTTTTTGTGGGACATTTTCTTCCTCCTTCCTCTTCTGTATGGCTCACTGTGTACTCTCAGCCTTGCATGAGGTCCCAGCTCATTGCTTCTCGTTATACCTCTGCTCACAGGGCTCAACTGCAAGTGGGGGGAAAGGTCACCACAGGACATTCTAAATAGCCCAACCCTGCCTCATGGCCGAGTAAGACCATTTCAACAAAGATCATGTTTCAGAAAGAAAGGTCAAATGGTCAAAGGTAATAATGGCAAAAGGGGTGATAGTGAGCCAGCTGAGAACCTTAATACTTATTTGACACTTGAAAGCACTCCTACAGGAGCAGATGTAACTCACTGTCAGAAGGCTTGCATAGCCTTGGACCTGATCCTCAGTTCAGCTAGAAAGCACACTTGCGATTGGACATTAGCAGCATCAGGGTACTTACTGAGCACAGTTATAGGGTCCAGTGTCGCTGCTCCCCTCACTAATATTTATACTAATCCTCAGAGTCAAGTATGATTATCTCTATTCTATCTGTAAATAAACGAAGGCTGAGCTAGTCATGATGGTACAAGCTTGTACTCCCAACACTTGGGAGACGGAGATAGGAGAATTGCCATGAGGGCTGAAAGAAAGAGGCATCAAAATAGAAAAGGCATAAGCTGAAAAGAAAAGGAGGCTTAATAAACAAAAGTGAGGGAAGGAGGACAAAAGAAGGTAATAAGAGAGGATTATGACCAAATTACAGTATGTTCATATAAAAAATCTGATAAGACTCAAAAAAGCTAATTAAATAAATAAATGATTTTTTTCCAAAAAGAAACTAAGGCTAAGAAGTAATGTTACCAAGTTTAGATAAGAAAGAGTTAAAGCTGGCTGCAGTGTTGGATTCAACCACAGATTTACCTCAGCAGAGCCAGATGTGAACACATGCTCAGATGTTACAGGATCCTGGTGCTCATATAAGGTCTTCGGGCATGATGTGGAAAAGGTCTTGTCCGTCTTATACTTTGAGGACATTTTAGGATCCTGATACTGTGAAAGCACAACCCAGAAGTTCCATATTCACCAAAGAAGTTCACAGAGCTCACAAAGAAGTTCCTTTTTTAAAAAATATTTTTGTTCATTTTTATTTATTTATTTGAGAGTGACAGACAGAGAGAGAAAGAGGCAGAGAGAGAGAGAGAGAGAGAGAGAGAGAGAGAGACAGAATGGGCATGCCAGGGCCTCTAGCCACTGCAAACGAACTCCAGATGCGTGCGCCCCCTTGTGCATCTGGCTAACGTGGGTCCTGGGGAATCGAGCCTTGAACCGAGGTCCTTAGGCTTCACAGGCAAGCGCTTAACCGCTAAGCCATCTCTCCAGCCCAAGAAGTTCCTTTTGTCTTGTCCACTTCAAGGACAGTTTTATTTTGGCTCACAGTTCCAGCCCCTGTCGGGCTCCATGGCTCTGAAGCTCTTGGGAAGGCAGACCCCCATGGCAGGGTTCATAACACAGCAAAGCCGCTCGCATTTCATGGCAGCAAGGAAGCCAACAACCGCTCTACTGAAGTATAAGTTACACATTGCGCTTCCTAATAAGTTTATACTTGAAGGACAGATTCCATGTCAAGAAAGTTGTTTGGGGCTGGGGAGGTAGCTGTCAATAAAGTGCTTGCCTCACAAGCATGGAGACTTGAGTTCGATCCCAAGCACCCAAATAAATGCTGGGTGTGGCCACATGTGCCTATAATCCCAGCACGGAGGAAGCTGAGACAGACAGGGCCTGGAGCTCTCTGACCAGCTTGTGGAACCTAATCAGTGAGTTCTAGGCCAATGGGAGACTCTGTCTCAAAAATAGGTGGACAGCATACCTGAAGATAGCATCTGAGATTGTCCTCTGGCATCCGCATGCATGTGCACGTATACCTGCACACACATGGGCACCCCCCCCCCACACACACACACATGCACACCACACATGCATGTTTGGAAATGACTGTTTCGATCCTTCTGAATTCATCTACGTTATTTTTATAAACACTCTGGATAGTTGTTGATTTGAGGCTGAATAAAATATAAGTAATAACATTCCCTCACATTAAAATTCCAACACGATTTACTACTTTCTTTCTAGGCCCTTCATTAAGATGGTAAAGGAACCAATGTATCATGTAGCTTTCATGGAAAAAGTGGACCTTTCACTGAGATAAAGGAAACTTTTTCAATTAAACTTGATGCTTCCCACAGAGAGATAAAAGAGGGCTACCATCCAGGTTCTCGTACATGATAAGGCCGAGAGGAGCCCAGCCAGGTCTGCCACCATCTAGATTAGTCACATCATACCTGCTATATACAGATAGTAAGGGGCTCTATTTATTCTATTAAGAAAATACACAAAAGAGAATTACAAGAAGGGCAGTTTCATCACTGGCCTGGAAGATATTATGGCCTCCTGGTTGGTTTATCTCCCACCTAGACTGGTTAATTTTGGTTGTCTAAGTTAAGAAATGCCTGTGGAACACACCTCTGGATCTGTCTGTGATGGGGTATTCAAAAATAATTAGATCGTAAGAGCTCTCACCTAACCAATGGATTTATCTCTTGATAGATTAATACATTGAATTATTGGGAGGTAAGGAAAGGTACGAGGCACGGCCTACTTGAATGAATTAGATTGGGGGGGGTGCTGTGTACTCCATGTTGCCCTGTCCTTTTTCCCCATCCCCCTTCTCTCTGCTGTCCATGCATGAAGACTCTCTTCCCCTTCACATTCCCACCACCACCATGTTTTGTGCAAGCCCATGGATCCAAGAAACTGGGAACTGAAATCTCTGGAACCATGAACCAAAAATCAGTCCTTTCTCTAAGTGGTCTCTGCCAAGTAACCACAGAGATGATAAAAGGAACTAGTGTATATGCTATCCCACAGCTGTTCTTTGCTGGCAAGAATTCTATTTCTTGAAGCTGAAAACTTCATATCAGCAATTAACCTTCTAATCCTCTCTTACAGAATGTGACTGATATTTCCAGAGGCTCTAAGAAAGGCTTTTCTTTAAAAAAAAAAAAAAAGTAATAGCTTCATAAAAATGCCAGTCTTGGGCTGGAGAGATGGCTTAGTGGTTAAGGCACTGACCTGCAAAACCTAAGGACCCAGGTTCAATTCCCCAGTACCCACATATGCCAGATGCATGAGGTGGCTCACACACCCAGAGTTCATTTGTAATGGCTAGAGGCCCTGGTATGCCCATTCTCTCTCCTCTCTCTCTCTCTCTATCTCTGTCTCTCTCTCTCTCTCTTTCTCTCTCTCCCCCTCTTTCTCTTTCCCAAATAAATAAAATAAATATCATTTTAAAATGCCAGTCATCTTCACTCACTGAGCACTATAGCAACTCTGTGAGGTAGTTGCTAACATAACCCTCTGTCTATAAATGAGCAAGCTGAAGCTCTGAGTGAATAACTCAGCTGGGTGTAGCCATGCATGCTGCAACCCCAGTCCCTCAAAAGGGAGCAGACACCAGAGAATCATCCTGGCTCATGACAAACAGCAAGCTAGGGTATCAGCAAGAGGCTCTGGCTCAAAATGAGAACAGCCTGAAGAACAAGGGAGTAGGACACTTCACATTCTGATCTGCCTACCACAGAAAAGCATGCACCCCCTTCAACCACAGGTGACTGACTTCATAGGGTGCTACAAGGGAACCATACACCCCCCCCACACACACACATGCAAAAAATAAGTAAGAAACTTGACCACTGTGTCTAGATCTAACTAAGATTTGAACCCAAAAAATATCTGCTCAGATCCTAATCCTTCAAATCTACCACTGAATGACACTTCATTTGGAAATGCAAGTCCTACAGAGATAACTAAGTGAAAGTAGAGCCATTACAGTGACCCTTACTCTAATGTGATTGGTCTATTATAAAAAGAAGTAGATTTGTACACAAAAGAAACAGAAAAAAACCCAGCATTCACAAATGGGGTGATATACCTACAAACCAGGGAATGTCATTCATTGAATGTAAATAACAGAAGCCACAAGAGATAAGGGAGGAGTCTCCTCTAGAGAACCAGATGGGGTGTGACCCCCAATATTTTCCTTTCAGACTTCTCTCCCCTAGAATTATGAAACTATAGATTGCTCTTGTTTTAAGCCATCTAGTTTTTGGTGCTTTTTAAGTGTCAGCTCTAGGGTACTAAAAGAAAAAACCTCCTAAACCCTAAAGTATGCTGTCATTAAAGGGCCACCCTGAAAATGTAAAAATTTAGATCTATTTCACTGAGAATAATGGTCCTAGGTTAGCAGAGATGGCGTTAGAAAATGGTGGGGACTTCGTGAAGGCAAAAAAAAGGAGAACCAAAGAAATTGTCCACTGTCCCGTCAGCTTCCAGGGCAGGCAGTCAGGGACTCAGCCTCAAGGGTGCACGTAGAAGTAGAGTCACAGGTGGAGCGGGTGCAAGTCTTCCACACCTTGGGAAGTCGGTATTCTCATTCTGCAGGCAATCGAACGATTGGCCCCAAATCCCACAACTAATAAAGAGAAGAGGCCTTCCAGCCTGCAGCTTCTACCAAGCCTCACGTTCTTCCTGCCTGCTGTGGTCCATCCCCACAGGAAACCATCTTCAGGGACCTCTCGTGACCTCAGGATGTGGGCGAATATTGGAAACAACACCTCGTAAGTATTTGGACCTCACGTTTCTCACTTTGAATTGTCCTCTGCGCTCCGTGTGTTCAGGGCCAGGTTTTGGTTTTGGTTTTAGCCACTTTTTCCTTTGTGCTTCATTGGTCAGCACGACCAGCTACAGTTCCTCCGTGTGTCGTCTCAGAACACCCAACCGCATCTCCCTGCTGGCCTCATTTCCCTTCTCTGTTATTACCCATTCCACTGCTGGGGAGAGCTAATTATTGCAACTAATTAACTCACGAATTGCCTTGAGATAAGAATGAAAGTGCTGACTTGAAGAAAGCCAGGTTGGGCGTAGACAAAAGAACTTGTCCCTTAAAGGAAAAGTTTGACTATTGGTTTCCAGCCCTTGCCAGTTCTGATATCAACAAGCCCTTGATCTATGGATTTTACATTGAATGGACCAGTTGGAACCGCCTCCACCTGCAGGGAAAACGGCATTATTGAAAGTCCTTCCTGCCCATGTGCTGTGAATGGAAGAGAACATTAATAATGTGGTCCAATCACCACATATTGCCTAGCATAAGAATAACTCAGGCTGGAGAGATGGCTCTGCGATTAAGACACTTGCCTGCAAAGCCTGACAACCCTGGTTCAACTCCCCAGTGCCCACATAAAGCCAGATGCACAAAGTGACGCATGCATCCGGAGTTCATTTGCAGTGGCTAGAGGCCCTAGCATTCTCTCTTCTCTCTCTTTCTCTCTCTCTCAATCTCTCTGTCTGTGCTTGCAAATACATAATTAATTCAAAAAAATTAGCTCGAGTATGAAAGAAAGATGAGAATTATTCAAGCTTCAAATTACAGGTCTGCATTACTTCTCATCATTGTGATAAAGTATCTGGCTAAAATCAGCTAAGAAAGAAAAAAATTTCTTTTCAGTTACAGTTTGGGGGATTCTGACCATCGTGATAGCGAAAACGCGTATGTATGGCTGGGGGAGAATTTGTCTGTATTAGGGATAACAAAGAAGTAGAGACAGGACAGGATGTGGTGCCAGACTATAAACTTCATATCCCTCCCATCCCCATGACCTACTTCTCCAGCTAGGCCCTATGTGATAAAGTTTCCACGCCTCCTAAAACACCAGCAGCAGCTGGAGAACAAAGTGTTCACCACATGAGCCTGTGAGGGATATTATATTCAAACCACAATATCAAAGGAAGGAATATCGTGTCTGAAATTGCCTCATTCATCATCTAGCTCTTCTCTCCAGAATGACATTATTTGTAGATGCGTCATTCATCACGGAGTCCTGAGGGGTAACGCACACATTCCCTCACCAGTATCTACAGCTCTCCCCGAGTGGACTGGCCATATGTTATCCTTCCATCGACACTTCCGCCGCTGCATATTCTGGCACCTCGACTCTAGTTAGGTAACTCCAAAGACGCCTGGCATTTACCTGCGTTCCTGGGAGTTTGCTTGAAGCACATTCACACCGGAATCCCAGCAGAGCTCAATCCAAGTTACAGGAGCCCCACCCTCCACACCATGGGATCTGAACAGCCTAATCATAGACCAGCTGGGGTGTTTGGCTAGTAATGATTCTTGAGCTCTATCCTTAGATATTTTTCAGGCACAGCCAAGTTTTTGAACCCCTAAGAACCAGAACTCATGTGACCAGGATAGGAATCCCATCTGTACCATCCCCAAACTTGGAAAGAAGCCACCACTTGAACATTCTTTTTGCTTTGAAAATAATCACCTTATTAAAGACTCAAGTTTTTATTTATTTATGTGAGTGAGAGAGGGAGATATAGGGAGATAGATAGAGAGAGAGAGAGAGAGAAAGTGAGTATGGGCATATTGGGGCCTCTGGCCACTGAAAATGAATTCCAGATACATGTGCCACATTGTGCATCTGGCCCTACATGGGTACTATAAATTGAATCTGGAAAATCTATCGTGTTTAAACCAAGGGGACTACGGAAAGAGATACAGTGTCAAATGAGATGCAGCCTGCTGTCAGAGGAGCAAGTGAGCAGAAAGGATTGTGGGTACTAAGTAAAAGAGATTAAGGAGTTATAAAAACTGTCAAGGGGGATAGGTTTAGGGAGGATCAGTCTTTTTTCAATATTGTGATTAATGTTATTTAGTTACTTTTCTCATTTCTCTGATAAAACACTTGACAGCAGCAACTTTAGGAAGGGAAGGCTACAGTTGGCTCACAGTTTGCAGATACAGTCTGCAGGGAGGACAAGCAGTGTCTGTGAGAAGAGCTCTAGCTGCGGCAGCAGAAGCGTGAGGCAGCTGGCTGCATTGTATCTGCAGTCAGGAAGCAGACAGAGAAGAAAACTGGAGCTCAAGCGGCTTCCTTCTTTTGTTCCCATTCTTATTCAGTCCAACATTCAGGGTATTAAGCTTCTCTGGAAAATACCCTTACAGACATTGCCAGAGGTGTATCTTCTAAAGGATTCTCAACCCAGTCAGGTTGACAATAATGATTAACCACCACACTATGTAACTAGAGGTTGAACTTTCTACTTATGCATAATTATATATTATGTACTTGTGTTTGGGTCATGGTTCATCTTTCCAATTTAAAACTATTTCATTTGTTTGCTTTTGTTTTGTTTCATTTTTTTTAAATCCATTTCAGTTTTTTATTTTTATTTTATTTGCAGGGAGAGAGAGAGAGAGAGTGAGAGAGAGAGAGAATGTTCATTCCAGGGCTTGTAGCCAATGAAAACAAACTCCAGATTTGTGCACCACTTTGTGCATCTGGCTTTACATGTGTACTGGAGAAATCGAACTCAGGTCATTAGGTTTTGCAGGCAAGTGCTTTAACTGCTGAGCCATTACTCCAGCCCATCATTTTGTTTTGTGAGACAGGGTCTTATTATGTAGCTCAAGCTGGCCTAGAATTCATTATCTTCTCATCTTAGCTTTTCAAGTGCTGGGATTAGAGGTGTGTGCCACCACAACTGGTTTTGTTTAACACTGCAACCTGATTCTGCCAAATGATGTCCTAGTCAATACCCCCATCTCTAAGCTTCCTACAAGTGAAATGAACGTATCTCCTATATCACAGGTAGAAACAGTAAGTGGAAATTGACCCTAGGCATGTGACATTGTGACAGATACAAAAGCTCAAGCCAGGAAAGGCCTTACATTTGCCTTATTCATTAACTCCTCAGCACACAGCACACAGCTCAATGTACAGTGAATAGTGTGTCCAGCCGTAGGCACATAGATTGATTATGGTCCTTGTCTAGTTTCAGACTATAGAACATCCTAAGCTGAAAAGATCCTTAAAAGCCCTTGAACTCATAATCTTCCTTTGATATATTCAGAAAGCTAGACCCAAAGGAACTATTTACCTCAAATCACCTGCTTCGGGAAATCAAAAGCAGACGGATGGCACAGGCCACCCTGCTAATACAGAGCATAAGAAACCACAGCTGGCAGTGGCTTACCCATCAGCACTCTCCCGCTTCTTCTGTTCACTCCTGTGAGCTGAGCTACTACTACATAGCCTGGAAAATCCTGTGAACACTCCAGCTAGGACAGAAGAAATACCTTTTCCTTCTGACTCACGAGCCAAATGCTCTTGTACATTCCCAGTTACTTGGGTACTAAATTTATCATAATTAGGGAAACATCCCTTTACCACCAAGTTCCCAGCTCTTGGGTCTTGGTGGGCAAAAGCCTTCCAGCATTCTACAGACTCAGGCCCTCAAGGGAACTCTCCAGGGTACTAGGCCACATCTGGGCTCCGTGACCTAAGCATTCTATTTCTGGGCCTGACCTATTACAAGTTCTGCTGCCTGAGCTGCACTGAATGTCAAATATTAAGGCTTGTGAAGCTCCTATTAATTCCAATCCCTACATATACAATCTTTCATTTCAAATCCTCTTTACAGCCCTGTGTGCTAGCTTTTAAAATATTTTTTTTAATTTATTTGCAAGGAGAGAGTGACAATGATCATATGTGGGCACCGTGGCCTCTTGCCACTCCAAAAGAACTCTAGACACATGTGCCATTTTGTGAATCTGGCTGTGATAGCTTTTATAGGCCTGTGTTCCAGAGAAGGAAGTGAGGGTCCAGAGAAATTAGTAGGGTTTTTTTTTTAAGATAATAAGTGGAGAAACCAATATTAAAACCTAAGGTGACTCATCTAAATTCAACATTCAAAGTAAAGTCTTACAGTTTCCACATCAGACAGATTTCCCTAAAGTCTGTCCTAAATTGTTTATTGTGAGCTTGACCTCGACTATCTCCCAAATAATTTATCCAGAAAAAAAAATATTAATTTGGCTATCACCCATATCTACTGACTTTCCCATCTGCTTCTCCAGACCAGACACTCCCAGTGGAGTCCTAATGTAACCTATATTACAGCTTTCTTCAGGCAGAACTCTGCCCTGAATTGTCCTGTTTACTAACTACATCACAGAGTCAAAAACAATGTCACTCAGAAGGGACATGTAAAACTCAGTACAACCACTGGGCATGGTCTGCTTCTTGCTTATTCTTTTTCATTAAAGAAGCGAATGCTGTAAAAACAAGTGAGTTATATTTTTCTGAGTAGTCACAGAATGCGTACGTTTTTGGATTTAAAGTATGTAATAATTTTACATGATGAATGACTTATTTCTTACTTATTAAGTTTTTGCTTAGGTATAAAAATAATATACATAAACAATACACATAAGAGCCAGGCATGGTGGTGCATGCCTTTAATCCCAGCACTCGGGAGGCAGAGGTAGGAGGATTGCCAAGAGTTCAAGGCCACCATGAGACTACAAGGTGAAATAGTGAATTCCAGGTCAGCCTGGCCTACAATGAGACCCTGCCTCGACAAACAAAAAACAAACAAACATAAATTGAGGTACAATTTTTTAAGATGTACAGTTCTAAGTATTTTAGTTATATGTTGAAGCTCTAACCCTTAAAATGACTACATGAAGCCCCTACCCCAAAATTTACTATATGAAAGCTTAACTCCCAAAATGACTGGGTAGCCATGTAATCACTCAATATCTCTGATATGTTCTGAGAACTACTTCCTTCAATAATTTTATCCAGTGTAGAAGAATCTACTTTCACAAGCTGATAGACCATTATGGTATGTGTGATATGACCTTAGGGACCACTACTACTCTGTATATGCTCTGTTGTTGACCAAAGCATCATTATGTGGTACATGAAGGTGTCTTTTAGGAGGTAATTAAGTTTAGTGGGGGGCATAAAGGTGGAGTCTCAATCCAATATTCTAATGTCTAAAAGAAAATGACACCAAGACTTTTTGTGCACAGAGGGGAAACCATGGGAAGACAGTAGGGAAAAAGATAACCATCTACAAGCAAGGGAAATGGTCTATGATGTACCAATTAACATTTTGGTCTCAGATTTTAAGTCTCTGGAACCATGCACAAAAAATGGAATTCTGAGCTGGGTGTGGTGGCATACATCTTTAATCCCCGCATGCAGGAGGCTAAGGTAGGAGGATCACTGTAAGTTTGAGGTCAGCCTGAGACTACATAGTGAATTCCAGGTCAGCCTGGGCCAGAATGAGACCCTACCTTGAAAAAAATAGAATATGATTTTTAAGCCTCCCAGTCCGTGGTATTTTGCTACAACAATGCCTGATAAGTAGTACAGTTATGTGACTACCACAATCAAGATGAACGGCATTCCTGTCATTCCAGAATGATCTCATGCATCTTTGTCTCCCACCAACAATCCAAGACAACCACACACCGGAATTCTGTTGCTGTGGGCCACTTTTCTTACAACGACATATACAGGGAACCATACAGTATGTGGATTTTGTGGGTAATCATTTCTTTTTGATGACAGTATTTTGAGATTACATGAGAAAGAGGAAAGAGAATATGAGGGAAAGGAAGGAAGAAAGGGAAGGATGAAGGAAAGAAGGAATGAACAAGGCATTTGGGAAATTTCATGCACTCAAACTGAGATACAAATATTTAAGTTCATTTCTCTCTAAAATCTACTCTAAACAAAGTTTTCTCTTTTCTGCTTTGGTTTCCTCATGTCACAGTTAAGATTCACATACTTCGCAGGTCTCAATACTCTCTCACTCTCCAAAGCCTCATGTGTTTGAGTGCTTAATCCCCAGCTTGTGTTGCTGTTTAGAAAGGTTGTGGAGTCTTTGGGGGGGGGGGGGGTGAAGCCTTGCTGAAGGAGGTATATCACTGGGGATAGGCTTTCAAGAGTCATAATCCAGATGACTTGCCACATTCAGACCACTCTCTCTACTTCCTCCCTACTGACAGAAAGATGTGATGAGCAGTTGTCTGATTTTGCCATGCTTTCCCTGCCGTGATGAAACTTCCCCTCTCTACTATAAGCTGGAGACAAACCTTTTTCTCTGTAAACCACTTCTGGTAGGGTGTTTTATCCTAGCAATGAGAAAGTAACTGATACACTTATATAAGCCATATATATATATTGGATCCACACCACATAAGCCATATGCAGAAGGTAGCACATACATCTGGAATTCATTTGCAGTGGCTGGAGGCCCTGGTGCACCCATTCGCTCTCTCTCTTTCTCTCTCTCCCTCTTTCTCCTTATCTCACTCTGCCTTTTTATACCTCTCTCTCAAATAAATAAATAAGTAAATATTTTTTTAAAAGCATGAGTCAACTTCTCATTCCATACAAGTGGATGTCATCAGAAGTAGGCCACCATTACCGGAAAATAAAATGAATTAAATTCCAGTCATTGTGGCTGAAAGCCCATTTGCTTGGATGGGGAAGCAACTGGGGACAGTAAGTCAAATGAGGTCCCTAAAAAGGATTAAGTCATCACTCTTAGCTTGATTACCAAATTGCATCAACTAATTTGTCTTAAAGAAGAAAAAAAGCCCAAACTCAAATATGGAATAGACATTCACACCACAAGGATGTGCTGCATTAATTTGACTTCGATATAATAAGGAATGGGAGAAAAAGCACATTCTGAACACAGGAAGCATATGCCCAGCAGCCAAAGCCCAACTCTTTCCCTCGCAGTCTCAAGGGCCAGCCTTATCCTGAAGGTGTGAATATTTTCCTCCATTAGTGAGATAACAAGATAAAAATCTTGAAAGCTATCAACAGACTTATGCAAACCTATTTGAACACTGCTATTATTCATTTAGATAGTATGCATGTATTTTTTTAACCATGCACACTTATTTGATTTATCTCCCACTGATATGCTACTATGCCTAGAATTAATCTCTTAAAAATTGGGCTTGGGAGATGGTTCAGTGGATAAAGTGACTGCTGTGTAAGTGTGAGGATCAGAGTTCGGATTCCTAACACCCATATAAACATGCTTAGAAGGCTAGACTACTCAAATCAGCAAACTTTGGGTTCAAGTGAGAGACCTTTTCCTCAGTAAATGAGGTGGAGAATGACTGAATAAGACATCTAACATCAACCTATGGCTTCCACACATACATACATGCATATACATCTGCATATATTGTGCACCCCATGCTCATACAAATACATGCATGCACACCACATCCACATACATGTGTAAAATATTTTAAAATCTGTGTTCTTGTATTTGAGTAACAACATTTTATCACAATTGCTCAGCTATTTGCAGTTTTCCCAGGAGGTACAAAATCACAAACTGCTAGGGGGATTCCCCAAGATGCCTACTGTTTAGTGGTGCTTAAAGGACTAAAAGACAAAATAGTTTTCAATTGAATTTTTGACAGTCTCTCAGTTCATCTCTTTCAAGTGTTGCCATGAACAGAGACTTACTGCCAGAAACAACTAGAAAGTCATGGAGTGCATCCATAAATCCATGAAGGAGCTCACATAATCAGGTTTCACTCTGTCTCCTATTTAAACATGATTTACAGTAAAAATATTTAGTAGGCCTTGTACTACATCCAATAGAGAAACAGACATAGACAGGAACCATCCATTCTTAACTTTGGACTTCTAGAAGTCATCTAATAACCACATTGTCATTAAAGATGTGTATCTCTACAACCATCTGGGGGCAATACTTTCATTAGATTCTCCAATACATCTGTGGTTTTGGAAACTGTAGACTGCTGTCATAGCTGTGAAATAACTCGTATATAAAGATTGAGCAAATTGCTGAGGGTGAAATGTGCTTACAAACTATCTGATCTTGCCAGGCATGGAGGTGCACTCCTTTAATCCCAGTACTAGGGAGGCAGAGGTAGGAGGATTGGCATGAATTTGAGGCCACCCTGAGACTACATAGTGAATTCCAGGTCATCGTGGGCTAGAACAAGACCCTAATCTTGAAAAACCAAAAATAAATAAATAAAGTAAATTAGCCATCTTGAGTTCACAGCCAAGAAAGCCGAGGCACAGCAAGGGAAAACGACTTGTCCCTCATGTAGGATAGAATGAAGAATGGCTCATAGTCCTTATATATAGCTAGTATGGATGTGAAAAGCACAGGGTAAGATAATGCCAAAAATAAAAAGGAATTACAGAAGAAGACAGTAAAGCTTCTCTTGACTGGGCATGTCAAAGAGGATGAGGTATGTGGCCTTTGAACAATACCAAATAATGTAAGTCTTGAGTTGTTTCAGGGAAGGCTAATAGTGAACAGGGTATTAGTGCTAGCTGAGAAGAAACATGAAATTAGAAGTAGATTGAAAAACATGTGTGGGGGGGGGTGGAGAAGGAAATAAAATGATACTGCAAAAATAGATGGTGGCCCTATTGTGAACAACATCCACTTGATATATGCCCTGTTAAATGGCCAAAGTCTTCTTTTAATGTTCATACTTACTCAATATTTGCAAACAATCATAGCAACTGCTGGTGAGATTGCCATTTGATATAAGTTTTCCAGAGAGCAATTTGGAAATCTGTATCAAAGTGTTTAGAAAAGGACATAGCTTTTGATGGAACAATTAATCCAGGAATTCATTCTAAAGCAAACAATGAATGTTCACAGAGATTTCTCTCTGAGCAGACTATTGCAATGCTTACCACAGTATTTAATACTTAAGTCACCTAGCATCCACACATGGAAATGAATTATGTTAACATTTTGTGACAGAAAAAAGGCCATTAGTTATATTGTAGAGGAGCAGTTATAATAATTATAGATTATAAAAAATTTTAAATTTAATTATTGGGTTTGCTTTCTGTTACTATAACAGATACTTGAGATAAATCAACTTAAAAAAGGGAATGGGCTGCAACTGACCTGGAACTTTCCTTCTTCCCCACGGGCTAGTTTTCATAGTTCCAGAAGTTGCTGTGCAGGCTAATGGGTGGGTAGAGGAATCAAACAGCAGTGTTACCCGGCAGTGGATCCTGTACGCTACACAACTGGCAAGCTGGGCAACTGGTACAACAATGGCATGCTTGTTACGGAGGTAACCAACTGCTTTTTGATTGTATTTGAAGACTGTACCAGTGGAGGGAATTCATGCCTGGTACTGAAAATCTAGTCAAAAGCCTGTGCCTGGAGTGTTCCTAGGCCCTAGGGGAGGAAAGCTACTGTTGTTGTTTGGTTAAATGGATATTTTATACCCATAAAGTTACCCTCTAAATATTTATATTTATGCTCCTATATTAGTGCTGCTCTTATCTTTGGTCAGAGAAGCTTCTTTTGGGCAGTAGGTAGCAAATACTGAGGAGACTCATAACACATCAGAGTACTGAGAATAAGTGATGTTGAATGAGACATCTACATCACCCCCTCCAAGGTTCAGGAAATGTTGTGGAAGAAGGGAAGAACTGAATATATAAGCCAGGGGATGAAGAAGAGTGCTGTGGAATGCTGGCCATTGAATTCATGAGTTTACGACAGTTATATGCACAAGACCTACACAAGACTGGGTCCATGGACGTTCTATCATGGATAATGGAGACGGGCCTGAGAACCCCATTCTTCACTGAGGAGTTATTGGCAGTTAATTGTTGCTGAGGGAAAAGGGACATTTTCTTCAGTGTTGTAGCCACTGATACATGGCCCATTCTGGCAAATAATCTTAATTTAACTCACTGGATCATAAAAAGTAAAAATGAAAACGATCTCAATGTGGAAGAAAGATTCGCTGGAAAAAAACATGTTCAACAGGAATGAGAAGGGAAAAATTAAGCTAATGGGAAATGAATATGAATAAAATACATCATAGCATGTATATAATTATCAATAAATAAAATTATAAAAAAGACAAAAGGTTTATTTTGACTGTGGTTTCAGAGGTTTCAGTCCATGGGCAGCTGCTCATTTCTTTGGGGCCTGTGAGGAAACAATTGTAAACAATAGACAGAGAATAAAAAAGGAAAAAAGATGGGAACATCACACAGACAACGTCAAGGGCATGACCAAAATTCTTTCATTAGAGTAAGGGTTCCTCTTTCTCCATACCCTTACCAGCAATTTCATACTCCTTTGGCCTAGTGAAATTAACATTTTTATATGCTTATTGACCATTTGCATTTCACCTTTGGAGAACTGTCTGATCATTTAATTAGCCTATTTATTGATTGGGCTATTTAATTTCTTGTTTAGTTTTTTGAATTCTCTGGATAATCTAGATATTAATCTTCCATCAGATATATAGCTAAATTTTCTCCGATTCTCCATGCAGATATTTTTGAGGGAATTCCTAAAGATTCATAATTTTTTTGTTATTATTTTTATTTATTTATTTGAGAGCAACAGCAGAGAGAGAAAGAGGCAGAGAGAGAGATTGAGAGAGAGAGAGAATGGGTTTTGCCAGGGCCTCCAGCCACTGCAAACGAACTCCAGATACGTGCGCCCCCTTCTGCATCTGGCTAACGTGGGTCCTGGGGAATCGAGCCTCGAACCGGGGTCCTCAGGCTTCATAGGCAAGTGCTTAATGGCTAAGCCATCTCTCCAGCCCTAAAGGTTCATAATTTTTAATGAGTAAATTAATCTAGCCAAGATGATTTATGAACTCACCAATTCTTATTCTTTTGTAATCCATGTTAAATGCCACACAGCAGTCTTCTGTTTCATTCTTTCCAGTCTTGGAAATGTTATCTTGTCTGGGATAGTTTATAGAGGAACTTGATTTCCCTCCTAATGGTTCCTTCCTTTCTCCTGGGCATCTCTGTAAACTATCTCTTTAAGTAGGGGTTGTGGTGGTTTGAGTGAAATGTCCCTCTAGGCTCATGTGATTTTGAATACTTAGTCCCCAACTAGTGGTAGTTTGGGAAAGCCATGAAGCCTTGGTGTCACTGGGCATTGGCTTTTGGGTAATGTATTCCAGCTCCAAGCCCATGGCCCAGACCACTTCCTTCCTGCTGTTGTGGGGGCATGATGCTGTTTGCTGTTGTCACACCTCACTTGCCAGTGTCATCTAGCTCACGTTTGTTGTTTCCTCCCAGATGATGTGACAAGACACAATGTCCTGCTGTCTGCTGTGCTGTGTTTTACCCACCATGACACAATTTCTCCTCAAAACTGTAAGCCATAATAAACCCGTTCCTCCCATACGCTCCTCTGGTCAGGTGTTTTGTCCCAGCAACAAGAAGGTAACTGCTACAGGGGTGTGGCAAAGACTCACGCCAGGCACATATTCAAGGCCAGCTCCCTAGGAAAGGTACTTCTAGTTCTGGCCACAGTTGCATTGCAGATAGGACGCTGGGCAGTCAACTACTAGAGAACCTAATGGAGGAAGGAAGATGGAGACGTGGCTGTAACTTGCCAGGATGGTCCTACATGACATTCTTTCAGAGGGAGCTGCTGGAGTCATACCAGACTTCAAATTCCTATGATGCCACACCAGAAGTTATTTCCTAGGGTACTGATTTTTGCCCTGCAGAAATGGGGAAATGTATATATTATTCCAAACACCAAGGAAGATCTATCCTACTATCATTCTCAAAAACTCTTGACCCAACTTCTCTGTGTGTTACATTCTGTGCACACCAATGATATGCACATTTTGGTATATATTATGGATTCCAATAAAAAAATTAAAAACTTAAAAGGATAAAATAAGCCCAGACACTGCTATAACTATCCCAGAGCAAGGATCTTGGCATGCCTTGGTTAGACTGGTGCCAAACTTACCAAGAACTCTAGAGGATGATGTCTATGTTTTGCAGGCCTCTGGTGAGTGAACACAAGGCAGGAGAGGAGAAATCAGGCATGACCTAAGCCTTTGGTAGCTTAGCTGAGTGGCCAGTCATTCTGAAGGACTGCCCAGGGGCATTAGAAGGCTGAGACAAGATGATCACAAGTGTCTGTCTACAAAGAAAGATACTGTCTTGAAGAAAGAAAACAAACAGTAAGGCCCCAAGGTCAGAAAAGGTCTTGACTCACGGTCCAAGCTAAATTCCGGCCAGAGTGACCAAGCTAGAGAACAGTGGGGAGTGGAGGGGGGAGAGACGGGGAAGTAAATGAGGTTGGGGGAAGATGTGGGTATTACGTTACATAGGCCTGGTAGGCCACAATCAGGAAATTTATCTCAGTGTAAGGGTGAGGAGAAGCCACAAAGGGCTTAAACAATAAGGTTCTGGCAAGGGAGATGGACAGAAGCACATGACCAGAGATATACCTGGTAGGTAGAGCCCACAGGACTCTGTGCTACCTCTGTCTGGATTCCCAAATGCCTGAACAGGTGATCTGTGCTATGCTGGGAATGTCTTGCGGTGCTTCAGAGATGCTGTTTGGCAAGTTCTGAGTTCCTTTTCTCTAGACTGTAACCAGAAAGCAAAGAACACTGTATATCAGGCCCAGGCTCCCAGTCCAGGCCCTGTCCAAGCAGCTGTGTGAATGGGAGCAAGTGCCTTTGTCTCTCAAGGAGCCAGACTTCTTCCCTGTATAGGAAAGCCAAAGGACTAACTAAGTGACCTACCTCCAACACTCATCTGCATCCTAAACTCCTCATAGGGATGGAGCTAGATGAATAGAAGGGAATGAGAGAATGTGGGTGCACCCTGTGGATGAAAGCAAGGGAGGAATGCAAAAGGACAGATGTTTAGGTGACCTGTGAGTTTTCATGTAACTATTGTAACAAACTGCCACCTACTGCCTTAAAATTATGGAAATAAGTCAACTCCACCATTCTGGATGTCAATGTCTGACATCATGGTGTTAGTAGTGCTCTCTAAAAACTCGTTCTGGAAGAAACAGGCATTTTTAATCTCCTTGGATGCTGCTGCCTGTCCTCACTCAAAGCTTGCTCTCTCCTGTGAAGTAACTAGGAATTGCACTTAGGGTCCATCTGGACCACCCAGGATAAATCCCCACCATCAAGACTTAACACAGTCATTCTTTTGTCATAGAAAAATTGTTATTGTTGTGTCTTCCATCACACAGATTAACTAGACCAGGGATATGGGTTCCAACATCCTCTAGGGGAACATCACTCAACCCTCAGAAGATTCAATTACCTCCTTTCCCCAAACACTCCCTCACACTATTTTCATGCATTCTTTCTTCTCCTTTCCGTGGGGTCCCTATTTTGCCTAGTTTAGTAGCTTTCCCTTCTCTTTGGCAGCACCCAGTGAAGGATTTTACAACGCGTGCAGTTCCCACTGGTGGCTTCCAGAAACCTTTTAGAGAGAGCATCCCAGTCATTTTCCTTACAGTTCCGTTTGGAAAATCAGCTAGGCACCAGTTGGTTTGTGGAGCACCAGGAGGACATACTCACCTGGAGGCAAAGTGATCAGGGTTTTAGAACCTGCTCCCCACCCACCTTTCATGTATATAGCGAAGGTAGTTTTCACCAGCAGTCTTCACGTTCACTTTCTAAAGAGAAGGCTTAGGATGCGGCTTCTAGCGGCGTACACATATCGCACACGAAGAAGTCAAGACTGAATAGAGTCTTTATCCTTAGGATCCTTTGAGGCATAGATTTCTTTGAAGTTACAGAAGAAAAACAGACTTTTGCCCTGTCCTGTAGGATGTAGAGGGACGCCTCTGCCCTAGAAAGAAGAAAAGGATTGACGGGAGATAAGAATCCTCATTTTCCAGTCCCAGTGGCCCAGATCTGAACACTTAAGGCTTTTGCAATAAGGAGAGTCAGATTTCAAAGATCACTATCTTTGCAGAAAGCTCTATTGCTATTTTGGAAAGGAAAAAAAATAATCAGATTCTTCAGCCTACGAAGATCCTGAGGCTAGGGAAGTATAGACACTGGACACCCATTTCTGTCTTCTACCACTAACCTGCCTACCCCCCACCTTCTCCTTCCAGCATAGCCTCAGGAAAACTTGCTACTTTAATTTTGAGAACCAAGCTATTCATTAGACTTATTATAAAAAATTGGACTGAACCTGAATTCGAGCTCCATGTCTTTTGGTAAGACTGGCTGACCATGGGGTCCCAAGAGCACTGGGGTTCCAGGCCTGTGAACCCGTGCCTGGCTATTCCCACAAGTGCTGGGTATCGAACTCATGTCCTCATGCTTATGGAGCAAGCTCTCTTACCCGCTGAGCTATCTCATAGGCTCCCATCCATCTCCTCTTGAGGCAAGGTATCTCATTGGACTGGAACTCACCAACCAGACTAGACTGGTTCGCCAGTGAGCCAGAGGGACCCACTTATCTCCACCTGCCCAGTGCTGGGATTAAAGACACATGCCACCATGTCTAACGATATTTACATGGACACTGGAGCTTGAACTCAAGTCCTCATGCTTACAAGACAAGCACTTCACTGACTGAGCTATCTCTCCAGCCCCACTGAATCACATCTTTTAGTGATTAAATTGGTAACTTTGATGTCATGTATGTTTTACTAGCATAGGAGATAGATTTATTTCCAAAGACCGTGATTAGGAGGGAGGACCAGAATTCGAACTCTTCTGTCTGACATGTAACAGAAGTGATCATATGGGGATAAATCAGCAGAGGTCATCCTGACCTCTAGGCAGGAGGCGACGAGGAACCAGCAGTAGCTTTCCATGGCTGCCCCAGCTGGTCTCCTGACCCAAGGTTGTTTGTCAGAGTGACTGAGTGGGTGGGAAGAAGGTTAGCAGTTGCTTACTGAGTTCTATCTAACCACATCCTCATGAGTCTCTTCTGTAGATGGCTTCATTGGCTGCTTTGTTCTCTGCCTCCTCCTCTCTCTAGACTATGGAAACAGTTAAAGAACTAAACAAAAATTAAGTATACGCCTGAAAATAGTAGCGATGATGAAGATAAATACAGTGATTCGCTTTAGCCAGTGTCATGGAATTTTCCAGCTCACTGAGCTATAACTTTTAAGTTCATGCCTTGTCTTCTATTCCCAGACCTTTAGAACAATACATAGCCAAACTCAATATGTGGGGTATTTTAAAAACTGAATTAAAATTTGAAATTTTACAGCCAAACCAGACAAAAACGCTGTCTCGTGGGACTTGTAATCTCAGTCTCACAGGGGAGTGGACATCTAGAATCTTCAGAACACTGAAAGCTCTGGAATTACTCAAAACAAGACCAGGCTGAAGACTGATGGAGTGGAATACCCAATCTTCCACTCAGGCTTCAGCAGGCCAGCGGCTCCCACTGCAGGGAATTGTATGGGTGCTGCAAATGCACACACATTCGTATTTTACACACACATATGTACGTGCATACATGCACGCGCGCACACACACACACACATACACAAGCAAAACAATAATACTCTATCTTTTCATGATGCTAATAATGGTGTTTATGGAGTTTGTGCTCTATGCCAGGCGATGTTCTAAATCTATAATAGCATCTCATTTAATATTCACAACTGCTTGAGATGAACATTAATATTCTCACTTCAGTGACGAGGAATCTGAGCAGCTTGCCCTGGATCACACAGTCAATAAAGCAAGCTATCATTTATGTGCATTTTGTACTGCCATTCAAAATATCCAGTTGCACCATACAACTCTGAAAGAGAGAGAGAGAGAGACAGAGCCTAATGTTGTAGCAAAGTCAATTTTGACAGGCTTGGGATAAATTGCTTCATTAACATGGAATGCTGACATAAGACACAGGATGCAAGGTTAAAATAGAAACCCTCACTTCGATTCTAGGTTGGTTAGGGCTCTCCTGGCCCACAAATGCAGGCCTTCTCTCTTTATTCCTTTAATACTCATTAGTTCAGCTACTGCACTTGCTAAGGCTCCATGCCACAGGAGGTTGGGTCATTGAAACAACCTCCATCCTGAAGAATAGTGCTTAATTCCTAGTTGAGGGGTCAGCTCTATCTTGATAGCAGTCCGGTGTATTCCTCATGCCCAGACGTGTATTCCATTCTTACATCTAACAGCTGCTGAACCTAAGAGACATGAGCTTACCTCTCTGGGCCCTTCTATTGTGAAATAATGAGAACTTTTGGGCCATGGAAAGAAAAAGATCCTTTCCAACTTAGACTTGCCTTAATAGGCACATAGATGCATCAGTTTCACAATCAGTCTGTCCAGTTTGGTACAATTATGAAATTTTTAAAAGAAGTTTCTTGTGACGTGGTAAGAGGGAGTGAGGTAACTTTGTTAGGTAGTTTAGGGTGAACGGGCCCTGAATGTAAAAAGCAGAAATGTCTGTAAGTCAGCCCTTGCAATCTCCACTTTACTAGAGACCAGAAAAGGCGCTCTCCTCTCCTTATTTTTAGACTAAAGGCATTACCTAGCTCTGTTTCTCCATAAACAACCTGAACCCTTCCTGGGAGGGATTTCCCCTTGCCTAGAATTTAAATCTGATCCTGGCATTGTGGTTGGTTAAGCTTAGCCTCAAAACTTGGCTTCATGCCGGCCTCTTCTTGAGCCAGCCCCTAGCCCAGACCAATCAGCCTTCACTTTGGCTCACCTGAGCCTGAAGGTAAGACCCACAACAATAAGGTTATAAGTAAACATTTACCAGGTGGGCAGCTCTCTCTTTGCATCCTAGTCATCTCTCCTGGACTTCCAGGTTCCTGTCCTGGTAAGCCTCCCCTTGTTTCCCCACACCCCTACTCCAACATGGGCTCTCTATACCCTCCTGCCTCCCGCATGGCTGGAGCTATCTGCACTTTCTTCTCTTTCCTCTCTAAATCCTTTTGCCCTTCCTTGGTTCATGGACCGTCTCTCTCACTTGCATATTCCTGATGAAAAACATGGTGTTTCATATATTATGCTTCTCAGTCTTGTTTTGGTTAAAAGCAGACATGAACTCAGGGTCTAGAGTTCAAGGATTGTTTCTGAGCCTCAGTTCCCCATTACAATGGCAGAGCACTTTTTCATATAGTACCAATGGTCGGTTTTTATCGCAAAGGTTTGTTTGTCTGCCCAAGGTCAGAGACCCCTTGTGATTGATTCTAAGAAAGAGGTTCAAGGTTCAAACAATGGAGTGTTGTGGGGGATTTTACAAAACCAAACCTGTCCTTCAGGCTAGAAATTACAAACAGGCTCCGCTCATCTCAACTTTCTTGACCACCTGAACAAGTGTATAAAATACACCACATACCCTAAATACTACTTACAGGCAAGTAAATGTCAGACTGGTCAAGGGAAAGTTCAAGAACCAAGTGTACAATTCTTTAGTCTCCAAAATTGCACCAGCCAGAGTCCTTTCATCTCAAGGTCACAAGAATCACCAAGGCCAGTGACTCCCTCCCAGTGTTGACAGTTGACATGGATCCTGACGCTCTAACTCAGTTGTGGTAAGGAAGCCTCCTGGCTTGATGTCCACACGTCCCTCGCAGGCCTGTGATCACAGCTATCCAGGTAGAAGTTTGCCTTGAATTAAATGGCACTGCAGAAGAGCTCACTGAGCTGGGGAAGAGGGCCACAGAGCACTGGAACGTGTACTCCCATCTGCTTGGTCACCTTCTGCAGGTCCCTGAAAAAGATGCCTTTGCATTTTCTCACAAGGAGAAGGTCTTTTGTTTGTTTACTTGTTTTGTCAACTTTGCGACAGATTGAGTTTTCACCTTCGTGTGACAAAAGAGCATAACTACTGAAAAACATTTTTTGTGGTAGTATTGCCAAGGTTTCCTGTGTTGTTTATTGTCCTTTCAAAAACATATATTTTTACATATTATACGATGTGTAATATATGACATATATTACTATTTATTATAGCTAATATGTTATTATATAACCGAATATATTATCATATATGTAGCAGTTAACTTTTTGTTGCTGGGGTAAAACACCTGACCAGATGCAGCTTATTGAAAGAAAGGGTTTGTTCTTCTTGCGGCTTACAGTCTCAAGGGGAAGTTTCACTGTGGCAAGGAAAGCATGACAGAAGCTGCCAGCCAGCTGGACATCACATCTCCACAGCAACAGGAGGGAAATTGTCTGAGTACCGAGATTAGAGCTGAGCTATATTGCCCCCAAACCGGCCACCAGCAATACACCTTCTCCAGCATGGAACCACCTCCCAAAGGCCCCACACCTTTTCCAAATTGCCATCAGCTGAAGACACCTCACATGCAAGCCACCACATATAATATATATTATTACATATTAGGTATACATTATATATTGCACAGCATACATTATATATTAATATTAAATCCATTTGAATAAGTAGCACTAATCCCAAAAAGCCCTCCAGAGTGGGGAGAGTCCTTGAAGCTCTGGCCACCAGAACAGTAGCCATGGGACATAGCTTCTGGCCAGCTGGGACAAGGATGTAGAAACGCCTTCTTGATCTAGATTGATGGTGACGACCTTGCTCAGAAGCTGACCACACCCCCATCCTCTTCCACAAAGGACATCCTGCCCCAGGATTTCTAAATCAGGACCAAAAGCAACAAAGTGTAAACTCTACATTCCATCCCTTGTGTAAGACAGCTCTGTACAAATCCCTCTTGGCAAGGGGACAGTGTAGGAGGAACATTGTATTATTGCACATCTTAAAGGCAAATTTTCCCAGAAAGACATTTCCAGAGGAGACAGGTTAGGGTTTTGTACATGTCCCAGTGTGTCATGCTCTGCTCGGAAACAATTCCACTTTTCAATGAGACTGGAGGGCAGTACACGTTCGTGTCTCTTTTAGACAGTCGTCCAGTTTGGGAGTTTGTTGAAAGGTCTAAGAAAGACAGCTGCAAATAGTCCCGCTTATGTTTAAGGCAAGATTTCCAAAGAGCTACTTGACCACACAGATTCCTGTTTTCTTTCTTTTATGTAACGCAGTGCACATCTGTTTGGAGGAGTGCGCTTTGTGAAACACTGGTGTAATGGAAAGCGGTGGCCTTTGGAGTCAGCAAACCTACACCGAAATCACCACCTGGCTTCATCCTTGCTGTGGAGCCTGAGGAAATTTGCTGAGCCTCCAGCCTGTTTTTGCTGTCTTCAAAAATTAAGCTCACAAGTCTGACTTTATAAGGTTCCTGTGTGGATGACGTAAGAACACACATTGCTTGGCATTTGGCGGGAGCCCTGTAAGTGAAAACTGCTGCTAACAAACATGGTGAATTGAGTGGAGATTGTAAGACACTTCCTAAGTCCCACTTTTGCAAGAAAGGAAGGACGGATTTCCTCAGCTACAGGAAGCAAGTTCTTAGCTCTTGTCTTCCCTGGGAATCGTGAGGAGAGCCACTGGGCTGAGGGCAAGCCTCGTCCCTGGAGCAGATAAAGAGAGCAGAGGTTATTCATGTCCCAAAGTGTGGCTCCCTCATCTTGTCTATGGCCACGTCTGAAGGGGAATCTCACCCTCAGAGTTTCCTGAGTCCTCTCAGGAAACACTTGCCGCCTTTCTTCTCCCCATCCTTCTTTTTTGCTTCCTCTCTCTGCTTTACCCCTTTACTTTGCATCCCTTCCGCTCTCTACATGTTAATCCAAGAGCAATTCCTAGTTAAAACAAATTCTCTTGGGACTCATCTAACACCACTAACTACTGTAACCTTGCACTCCAACTTTGAATAACAGGAAAGTCAAGCCTGCAGGGCTCAAAGGGCCTCACCACAACACAGGCTTAGGCAGGTAAATGTGAATGACTTCCTTAAAGACATGCATTGCATGCCATCAGAACCCTGTCCCTTCAATAGGGCAGGGTGTGGCTTTAGTCCTCAAATATGACTGCTAAGCAAAACTCAGTCATGAGCCTTGCTACTCCCACCTGGAAGCAGGCCTCAGATGATGCTGGGAATCTTCTAATAAAACCTTTCAATGATTCACAAACAATTTGTCTAGACACACTCCTGGAAAATTGACACTGTCATTTTAAGATTTTAAGACTGGAAGGTGCCGGGCATGGTGGCGCACGCCTTTAATCCCAGCACTCGGGAGGCAGAGGTAGGAGGATCACCGTGAGTTCGAGGCCACCCTGAGACTACATAGTGAATTCCAGGTCAGCCTGAACTAAAGTGAGACCCTACCTCGTAAAACAAAAAAACAAACAAACAAAAAAACAAACAAACAAACAAAAAAATGACTGGAAGGTCATATGGTCACAACTATACAACTTTGAAATTGTAACACGAAATCAGCCAGAGACAAAGCATTAGGTAGATGAGTGTTCTGTCTTCTATAATCAAACTTTATCTACAGAAAAGTCAGGGGGCTGGATTTGGCCATAGACGCTACTTTGCCAGTTCCCACCTTAGACCATTGCTCTTCAAGGCTTGTTCCTGGGATCCTCAACATTATCTAGGTCATGTTAGAGATGCCAAGTCTCAGGCTCACCTCTCAAAATATTAAATCAGGTTCTGCTTCTTCAAGTTAGCAAGATCCTCAAGTGATTTCTAGTACCTCTGAGCTTGAGAAACAGAGCTAGATAGTTTCCATTCAGACAAGGCCACAGATCAACATCGCCTAGCGTTGGTTAGCTTTGCTCTGTCTTGTGATTACAAAAGGAAGATGGGAACAGTGGTTATGCCAACTGTCTCGCCAAAATGTGCTGCATATAGCAGGTCAGCTTCATGTTCTCCTTTAATTACAAACTGAGCCATAACTGGTTTTCTAACAGGAAGCCAGTAATTCTTTGATATGATAGACATTTTTTTTTTTTTTGCTTGCTTGTGTGTGTGTGATATGTATGTGTGATCTGGTATGGTATGATATGTGTGGTGTGGTATGGTGTGACATCTATGGTATATGCACCTCTATGTGCCTTGCAGTGTCCCATGTGGAGCTAAATGTCAGGCAACCCCTTCATGGTTCTTATTTGAGCCAGGCTCTTCTTCACTGACACCAGAGCCTATTTTTCACAAGTCCAGGTGATTTCCTGGTGTTGTAGACAGCTTCACGTTTCTGGGATGAACATCAAAACCAGGCTTAATTTAAGGGAAGAATGGATTTATTTTCAGCTTACAGATCCAGGTGGGAAGATCCATGAGTGGTAGAGGAAGCTACTTCCTTATATCCAAGGAGAGAGAAACAACCGAAATGCTTTTATAAACTGAAAGCAGCAAGCAACAAGAGTTAGCTAGCAGCAGGGACCTTGCCACAGCTCAGACTGGTCTGCATACCTTTGGATGGAAATCAAATCTGCCCCCCCAGTAACACCTTAGGGTTGGACCCCAGGATCCAACCCCAGTGACACCTCGTCCAGCAAAGTGGCTGGAGATCCAAGCTATAATAAACTTTAATGAAACACCTGGGTCTATGAGGAACCTACATTTAAACTACCACACTTGGTCTCTTTGCTCCTATTTACAGGACTAGAGGTTACAGGCACATGTGGCCATGCCCACCTATTTACATATGGGATCTGGAGATTCGAACTGTGGTGGTGTCAACACTCATGCTTGCACAAGAAGTGCACTTAGCCAGTGAGCCATCTCTCTAGCTCTGATGTGCATGCTTAATCTATTTATTTATTTGGAGAGAGATAAAGAGAGAGAATGGGCACATCAGGGCCTCTAGCCACTGCAAACAAATTCCAGATGCATATGCCACCTTGTGCATCTGGCTTATATGGGTTCTGGGGAGTCGATCCTAGGCCCTTAGGACTCACAGGCAAGCGCCTGAACCACTAAGCCATCTCTCCAGCCCGGATGTACGTTTTTAAAAAGATGCAATCAAGTTTACATACGCAGGCAGGAAGCAGGAGGAAACGTGTGTGCATTAGAAGGGCAGTGCGGAAAAGAGACTCTTGGTTTTCAGGCACTGGAGCTCATCTGCCTGGTTCATGTCATCCTGTTTTTCCAGTAGAGACTCTGCAATATTGTATTAGTCAATGAATTCTACATCACTTGAACAACATAAGGCGTCTGCCTGTGTCTGAACATGAGTCAGAGGGCAGACTTGTGCCAACCCATCTGTTCCCATGAGAATATACTCAGAATTGATTCTATTAGAAACCCAAAAACAACAGGCTTGCTTTGACAGATGACCTTGGTAAGTGGATAAAAAAGGACTGTGTGCTGAAAGATATTGTCTTGTTTCCTCTTATGCCCACATCCCAAAGAAAAAGCCCAGAGATGCTTTCTTGGCCACATCTAACCATTGCATGCCCTAAGGCAGTAGTCAGAAAACTTTCTTTTTTCTGGAAAATTCCAGATGGTAAATATAGGGGAGAGAGAACTTTGTCCTTTGCGACTCCCAGCTGGGTCCAAGATTAAATGAGCATGTGAGGTAGATTAGTGGGTAAAATTCGTAAATATTTCCTATAAGTTTTATAAAATATGAGAACCCTCATAAAGAAATGTCAAAACCTACATTCTTAACCAAATTATATAGGGAGGCTAAAGAAATATGAGAAATATTTTCACAAAGGTCTATTTGTACAGAATTATCTGGGCAGGACACCCCCTCTCACCATCACATCTTTCACATGGGTGTTTTAATCTCCCATTTTCAGGGAGAAAGAAAGAGATTAGAATGCCCTTGAAAGTCTTTCCATTGCATTGAGCTACCAGTAATCCTTAAGTCAAAGTAGCATATTTTAGAGTGATACAGACTATTGCTCTTCAGAAAAAATTTAGGCTCTGTCAGCTATGTGACATCCACAGCTTTTACTCATCCCTGACTGCAAGAAGCAGTAGAAAACTGTAGTAAAGAAATGGGTGTGGGCTGGAGAGATGGCTTAGCGGTTAAGGCACTTGCCTGCAAAACCAAAGGATCCCGGTTCGATTCTCCAGGACCCACGTAAGCCAGATGCACAAAGGGGCGCATGCATGTGGAGTTCGTTTGCAGTGGCTGGAAGCCCTGGTGTGCCCATTCTCTCCTCTCTTTCTCTCTCTCTCTCTCTCTCTCTCTCTCTGCCTCTTTCTCTCTCTCAACTAAATAAATAAAATATATATTTAAAAAAATGGGTGTGTCTGTGTTCAATAAAACTTTCATTACAAAAGTAAGCAGCAAGGTGGATTTGGTCTAGGTTTTAGCTCCTTAGTTCCTACTCTAGAGTCTGGTCTAAACCACAGCTTCTCAAATCTTAAGGTGCTTAGAAATCACCAAGTTTCTTGCTAAGGTGCAGATTCTAGTTCAACAGATAACATCTTGAAGGATGCTGAAAATGGTCTGTGGACCACAGTTTGAAAGACTGAATTTAAATCAGTAGTTCTCAACCTTGGATAAACACTGCAGCTACCTTGGAGAACTGAACATGCCAATGCTTGGTTCTCACCCTTTCCACTCCCCATCCACAAGACTATATGTTTGTTATTCCGTGGTGTGGACTGAACAACAGAATTTTCAGGTTTCACCAGAAGTTCTGATATGGAGATAAATTAACACTGCACAGCACAGCATCTCACTCGTAGGAAGATTTAGGAGGTTCTTTGAGAAGGATTAAATTCACTTCTTGGGTTTCTAAAATGAAACATTTGCTCAGAAAGAAATTATCTTTTCAGGAAAGAAAATCTTTCTGCCCAAGAGGAATGACACAATTTCTTTTTTTTTTTTAATTTTTAAAAAAATTTTATTTGAGAGAGAGAGAAAGAGGGAGAGAGGGAGTGTGTGTGTGTGTGTGTGTGTGTGTGTGTGTGTGTGTGAATGGGTGTTCAGCCACTGTAGACAGACTCCAGATGCATGTGCCACCTTGTGCAGCTGGCTTATGTGGGTTCTAGGGAATCAAACCTGTGTCCTTTGGCTTTGTAGGCAAATGCCTTAACTGCTAAGCCATCTCTCCAGCCCTAACACTATCTCTTATGTGTAAAATAACCAGGTTCTAGACTTAGCTTAACAAGATTATATTTAAAGAACATTCAGATAAATGAAATTTAGAGAACAGACCAGCCCTTTCCCTTTTGAGGTTGGGATGAAAAGAAAAAAAATATTTTGTCTGGGAACTATATTAGCCATTTTCTTATTGCTGTGAGCAAATTTGTGGCAACAAAGCAGCTTAACTTAAGGCAGAAAGGCTTTACTTTGGCTCGTGGTTTCTGAATACAGCCCATCATGTCAGGGAAGGCGTGGCTGCAGCAATCAGAAGCAGCTGACCACATTGGGTCCTTCGTCTTTAGAAAGCAAGAAGAGATGAACTGTGCTGTTCAGATGGCTTCTGCCTTTCCCCATTTTTATTCACTTTGGGAATAAGAATGAATAATTTTTTTTTAATTCCAGGGGATAGTAATGTACACATTCAGGGTAAATCTTCTTTTTCCAGTTAACTCTCTTTGGAAACACCCTCATAGACATACCCACCTTTCTATGTCCTAGATGATTCCAAATCCAGTCAAGTTGATAAGACTGATCATCACAGCTTCTACTCTTGTCAACTTTATGCTCCAAAACATCACTTCAACCATAACACTCCATTTCTGTTCCTCAAAGTCACCTCATAATACACAGTGCATTTAGTGTGTATAAATTCCCCAAATCAGGGCTGGAGAGATGGCTTAATGGTTAAGGCACTTGCCTGTGAAGCCTAAGCACCCTTGTTTGACTCTAAATCCCACATAAGCTGAAGCAAGTGCAAGGTTGCACATGCCCACTAGGTGGCACAAGCATCTGAAGTACGATTTCAGTGGCTGAGGCCCTGGCATGCTAATTCTCTCTCTCTCTCTCTCTCTCTCTCTCTCTCTCTCTCTCAAATAGAAAAAAAAATTCTCCAAATTGCCATCATCCTAACACTGATCCAAAGTGCAAAATTCAAAGTTTCTGAGACTCAAGATAACCTTTTAACTGTGAGTCCCAATAAAATAAATAAAACAAGCCACATGAAGACACAGCAAGGAAAGGCTGGGTCAAAGCAAGACCAATTTCCAACAGGGTAAACAACAACTGTGCAAATCTGGGTCCAGCATCTGGGGCTCCTGGTGTCATCTTCTGGGTTCCAATGACTGTGGTAGCCTCAACCTCTCAGTTCTGCTTCCTACAGCACACATAGCATCTCTCCTGGTCCAGCTCCACTGCAACTTTTCTCAGTTAACATCCTACAGTCCTGGTGTCTTAAGCATTCTGGGGTCTCCTTGAAACTTAGGCTTGACTTTTGCATCTTCACACAATGGCCTCTCAGGAGAATTCTACCCCACCACACATTGCCTGACCTCCTTGGCTTTCTAGAACCTTGGTATAACTTTCCATGACATCTTACTCTTCCATCTTTCTTTCTTTTTTTTTTTTGAGAGAGAGAGAGAGAATGGGCACACTAGGGTCTTTCAGTCATTGTGAATGAACGCCAGATGTGTGTTTCCCCTTGTGTGCATGTGCAACATTGCACACTTACACTTGTGTCACTTTTGCATCTGGATACATGGGACCTTGTGATTTGAACAAGCATTCTTAGGCTTTGTAGGCAAACATCTTAACTGCTAAGCCATCTCTTTAGCCCTCTTCCATCTTTCGTATTTTCATAACTAATGTCACATGGTTGATGCTTCCAAGTTCTGCCAACTACAGATACAACCTGCCTTCTCTAGGCCACAGTTGCAAAGGCCTCTGTGTGCTTTTCTGTGGATTAGGTCTTGTCTTCAGGACACCTTTTCTCTCGTCTCACTGAAAAGTGCAAGGTTTCTCTGTTTTTTTTCATACACAGTCTCATTCTGTAGTCTATGCTGGTCTTTTGGTAATCCTCCAGTCTCAGCCTCCCAAGTTCTGGAATGACAGGAGTGTGCCATTGTACTCAGCTTTCAATTTCTTAATTAATTATGAATTTTACTGTGCACTCTCCTCATTTTATTCTCATATATTCCCTCTTCCCCACCCCCATTCCACTGAGAGTCCTCTACAGTGGAGTTGTTTGTATTCACCATGGGGTTATGACTGCATCAGTCAGTTGTAGTGGGGAGGGAATACCTGAGGATACTCCTGCTCACCCTGTGGCTCTTACAATATCCTTTCCACCATCTCTTCTGCAATGTTCCTAAGCCTTGGTGGATATAAGTCAACTTTAATGTTGAGCTCTCTGCATCCTCTGGATTTCTGCTTTGAAGAGTTTTGAGTGTCCTCAGTATCTAGCACCATCTCCCTGGAGCAGGTTGTCAGGTTAGTAGTGAGAGCAGCACTTGTATTTAAATCACTACTTCCTCTGTAATATCTCCTAGGCCCTAGAGGATATAATGGAGGTGACTCATTCATGCTAGGCAATTGGCTATCTTTACCTGACATACTGATGGATATAGGTTCTCCCCGCTTTTCACTGCCATCTGTAAAAGAAAATCAGAGTCTCCAATCAAGAGTGAGGTAAGTTTGTATTAAAAGGGATAGGCATAGTTAATTGGGAGACTTTCTGATGGTGTGGCCTTTCTTCTTGGCCAAAGACTAGTGGGAGTTTCTCTCTGGATTCTATGAACATCATATCCCTATGACTCTGACCTGGTTCTCAGTATTAGGTATGACTTCTCTCCCACTGAGCAGCTCTCTTGTCCAATCAGAGAGCCATTAATTACCTGCACAGGCTGTGTGCCACTATTGCACAAGCATGCACGCCTTGTCTGGTTGGTGGATTTTGTAGCTAATGGGAACCCCTGCTTCTTCACACTGTTGGTGGTCATTACCCCCTAGGAGTTCACATAGCACTTTCCAACACTATGAGGGCTAGCCAGCAAGGAGCTGGTTTCCTTCTAAGTTCCAGTGGGGTCTCTTGATGTTCAGACAGTGTGCATGTGCCCCACTGAAACCTCATGAGCACAGTATTGACTGTCCATGTTTCTATTGACACTATGGTCTGGCAAACTCCCACCTGTTAATCCTGCAGTCCTATGAAGCTCTGCTCATAGCACTCTAGGGCTTCTCTGTCTAATAGCTCCAGAGTTTTCAACGTTCCTTCCACAAGCCAGTTCCAAAGGGCTATGAACCACATGGTCATTCTATCACAGCAGTGAGCCCACTCCTGGCAGCAATTTCCTGCATTCGTTAATTTTCTTTGTAGTAGTAACTATGCCCAAATACCTGACAAGAAACAACTTAAGGGGAGGAAGGGATTATTTTAGCTCATAGTTCAAAGGTACAGCCCATCATGATAGTAAGGCACAGCAGTGGGAGTGTAAAGTGGCTGGTCACATCGTGTCCACAGTTAGGATGCAGAGAGAGGTGAATACAGGCGCTCAGGTTGCTGCTGCTTTTTCTCATTTTTATCCAGCCTGAGATACCAGCTCATGGGATAGTGCTGCCCACATTCAAGATGGGACTTCCCTTTCCTCAGTTTAACCTCTCTGAAAACACCCTCACAGACATGACCCGAGGTATGTCTACTACTGAATTCCAAATCCAGTCTAACCTTCACAAGCGCAACCTAAAATTTGGGGTATTTGTGTCAACTCCTCCATTCAGAAAAAGATGGTCATCCAGAGAACTTTCTGAGCATTTAGCATTGTCTGGTGAGGTTGCTTGCTGGGCATGGGACATCTGAAAGTGAACTAAGAGACCTGAATAAAATTGTGAAATAGCAGAATAGATTCTGTGAGTCCTACAGGAAGATACAGAGCAAAGGCCCAAATGTAGTTCCTGGTTTGTAGAGTGTCAGCGCTGCAGTTAGACACATGTTTTAACTAAATAAAAGGAAGAATTTGCTGACAGTGAAAACAATGCAAAGTTGTCCTGGGCTTCAGTCAGAAAAAGGAACTCCCAGTGGCAGGATCTACATCATAGGTGAAATCAGCACTTTTCATCCAAAAGAACCTATGGATTGTGAACAGCCAAATGAAGTCTTACTAATAATTTTGGGTAATATGGTTAAAGGGCCAGTCTTTGCAGACACATGGCTTTGAATGTGTGCTTCAAGGGTTGTAGAGATGGCTCAGTGGATAAAGTGCATGTCTCACAAGCATGAATAACAAAATTTGAAACCGTAGCACCCATGTGAAGAGCTGGATGAAGGCTGAATGAAGCCAGATGCACATGCATCTGGAGTTTGCAGTTGTTAGAGGCTCTCTCTCTCTCTCTCTCCACATATGTGTGTGTGTGTGTGTGTGTGTGTGTGTGTGTGTGTGTAGAGAGAGAGGCAGGCATTTGTAATTCCAGCCACATCTACAGGCATAAAGGATCCACAGAAGGATCCCAGAAGTTCATAGACCAGCTTGCCTGGCAAAAGCAGAGGTGAACGACAGGAGACTCTGCCTCAAGGAGATGAAAGGGAAGCACCGACACCCAAAAGTTGTTCTCCAGTCTCCACATGCACCCTGTGCCCCATATGCACCTGCACTCACACACACACAACACACACAAACACACAACTCACACCAAAAAAAAATATGCTTTAGGATATAATTGAGGTAGTCACTATAAGATGATTCCTCTTAATTCCTGGCATCATTGATTCACTTTCAGTTGAGGAAAAAGGCACAGCACAAGGTAAACATGCCAGGAACTGCACATACCCTGAAAACTGATCTCCCAAGCAGGGGCATCTTCTCTCACAGGGAATATCATCTATCCACCGAGTGTAGGGAAGTGGAATCACAGGACTGAGCACTGGGTGAGTCAGATGACAGCGTGTTATGGTTTGCATCTAACATGATCCTCAGGTATGTTTTGAATGCCTGTGCCCAGATACTGGCATTGTGTTGGGAATCTGGGAAACTGTTAGGAGGTGGGGCCTAGCTGGAGAATGTAAGGGACTGGAAGATGAACGTTAGGTGTGTGTTATCCATGCTCACTTCCTGTCTCTGTCTCTCATTCCTGGTCCACCATGATCTGAACCCCATCTGCCACCTGTGCCTGCAACATGATCCACACCCAGGGTCTGAGCTGCTCCACCATGTCTGCTCTGCTATGATGGATTAAAACCCTCTAGAACCATGATGCACAATGAATTCTTTTCTTAAGTTATTTCTGTCAGGTAGTGCCACAGCAATGCAGACGTAGCCAGTACAAGGTAGTAGTGGGGATTAATCAATAGCATCGAAGAAAGAACAAGGAGGTTGAATTGGACAATAGTTAAGACTACATTCCTCTGTGATTCTAAGAAAGCATCTTTGCTTGTGAATGTTCCTTTGGTTTCAAAGTAAAAGCCTCACATAAGAAAGGAATGGATGACTATTAAATTATTCAGAACTTGAAGTCCTTTAGGGAATTACTCTCTGATCTTCGATTGAGATAGGGATCTTCTCTCCTATCTGTAGTTTGCATCAAGACTCCATTTTTAATTATTTATTTATGTATTTATTGGCTTCTCAGATCCAGATAGAGGCCATGGGTAATCGGGACATATGAATTAGGTTTTCTTTATCTCCTTTCATTATGATGATCACAAGTCTTGTCTCCTACAAGGTTTGCAATATGCTATTTTCCTTAAGGTCCAGAATTGTGGTGCAAAGTAAATTAGGTTGTGATTATGAAAGGATTCCATTGTAATATGACACAGCAGTATGCCTGGGTTTAGACATTACTTTCATAAGGTCACATTGTAACTCATGAGTGACCTTTAGATGGGTTGATTTGTGCATAGCGCCAAACCCGTCATTAGTAAAAATAAAGGTAATCATAACTCTGAGAGTTATTGTGAGAACATAATATATGTCAAGTACTCAGAATAGCACCTGCCAGGAAGAAATGTGAGTTTCAGCCATGTTGGTTATATAATTCCCACCTTCTAGAAGCTGTGAAAAAAAAAATATATATATATATATGTACTTGCATGGTCACATGGTCATACTTTTACAACATAGCCATCAACAAAAGAGGAACATAAAAATCAAAACAACACCAGCAGGTATTTTATTACTTTTCTGTTATTGACTCTCCTTGTTTATGAAATTAGTCACTGCTGCCTTTCCTTGGCCTCAACCCCTTTATGAGGACTAAGGTTGTATTTCAGTGGGAAAGTGTTTGCCGAACACCTGCAAGGCCTTAGGTTCAAATCTAGCACTGGGGGGAAAGAGTCCTTCACGACTTGGTGCCACTGTTCCTACACACGTAGTATGTCATTATGCTATCCCCATTAAGTAAGTAGCATGCTCGTGGACCAAACCAGATCACCTGCTGTCATACCATTCTGACACTTACTGAATTTACTCAAGCTGCATGTCATATACTTTTCACTCATCTTTCGCATGTATTCATGTGTGTGGTGTATATGCATGTGTGTTTATGTGTTTATATGTGCATAGGTGCACATGCACATGTGTGTGTGTGTGTGTGTGTGTGTGTGTGTGTAGGCCAGAGGTTGATATTGGGGATTTTCCTCAATTTCTTTCTACCATATTTATGGAGACAGGGTCTCTCACTAAACCCAGAGCTAGTCTAGTAAACTAGCCAGATTGCCCTGTGGATTCTCCTGTCTCTGCCTCCCGACTGTTGGGATTATAGGCATGTGCTACCACTCCTGGAGCTTGTGTGAATGTAAGGTATCTGAACACAGGCCCTCACCCTTGTGTGGTAAGTGGTCCCCAACCCTTACCCCAGCTTCTTTTCACTCATACTTCATGGATAATGTCTTTCCAAGTTCAGCATCCATGTCAAATGACTTCATGAGGAAGACTTTCTTCAAAGCCTTAGGAGACAAAATGTACCCGGCCTTGTCTCTGGTGCGCTGCCACTTCATGCTTTTGTTACTATACTTTTCATATACTTCTTCGCTTTGGAATTATGTTGTGATACTTAACTCCCTCCCCCCCACCCAGATCTTAAGTGACTTGAAAGACAGTAGTTATACTTTCTCTATATCCCCAACTCTGACTAGATCCAAGCCCCACACCCTCCCCAGTATGGGCAATAATAACAATGGTACCTTATGCACCACTGATAAATGTGGACAAAGCATGGGAATCCCTGGAATGCGATAAAGTGTATAATTAGAACAGAGACTGGGAAGAATTTTCCATCCAGCCTAAGTGTGGCACAATAAAGCAGACGCTGTCATTTAGGGGCTAGTCGCACTTATTAACATGTGGCATTTTACATCTGAGAGCAAATTCTTACCAACATTTAGCATCAGACATCTTTCAGTTGCTAGCTACTCCTGTGTCCCTGTCTATAACAATTTCTCCCCACTTAGCCTCTAAGGAGGAGACCAGAGAATGACTGGGACTCACAGACCGACAGCAACTCTGGATTGAGGAAGAAACCCTATCCCAAGGGAAAGAAATATGTGGGTGAACAATAAGAAAGGGATGCTTGGGCTGGAGAGATGGCTTAGTGGTTAAGCGCTTGCCTGTAAAGCCTAAGGAGCCCAGTTCGAGGCTCGATTCCCCAGGACCCATGTTAGCCAGATGCACAGGGGGCACACGCATCTGGAGTTCATTTGCAGTGGCTGGAGGCCCTGGCGCACCCATTCTTTCTCTCTTTCTCTCTCTCTGTCTGTCACTCTCAAATAAATAAATAAAAATAAACAAAAATAAAAAATAAAAAAAGAAAGGGACGCTTTATGCTCTCCTCTGGCCTCTACATGCACATACATGCATGTGCATCTGTACACACAAGTACATTCACGATAAATCACACACGTGCACATGCACACACACACACACACCCCCACATACTCCACACCACATACTCTAGAGTTGGCTCCACTTCATAAATAAAGAAACTGGAACATGAAATTGTTAAGCTAGGTGTCAAGCAACCTGTCTGCAGCCCTGATGTCCTTAAACTCCAGGGGCTGACGGGTTTCCCCAGGCAGGACAAATGAAAGAGAAATGTCCTGATGATTCCAAAAGGGCATGTTTTTGAGCATCAAACAAGTCAGTGAGTAAGCAGAGGAAACCAGTTTTCAGAGGAAAACACCAGAAACGCCAGAAAGATAAATGCAAGAACAAGCCAGGCACAGAAAAAGACCCAACAGCTTCATGTCTCATCAGCTGGAAAAGTTCCGAGGTGTGGTAATGTCATTTCCTGCCTTAGGATTTGTGAACCCCAGTTCACCTTTGTATCATCTAAATAGCGTGGCTTTTTTTTTTTCTTCCAAGAAAAAGTACTCCGAAAGTACTTATCAAAAGCCTGTGCCCACATTCCCTGTGTGCTCGGAAGTCACGCTCACGGCATGGGCCTCCGCTGGGGCCAGCTCTCTGGGACCACCACATTCTGAAAATGGTTCCTCACTCACACTTAGGCTTTATTGCAATTCTAGTTCTATCATGTGCATTTGCGCACAAGTACATTTACGACAAACCACACACACACACACACACACACACACACACACTCTAAGTTGGCTTCATTAAATGAAGAAAATAGAACATAAAGAAATTGTTAAGCCTAGAGGCCTTGATCTGGTCCTTGGTGTGTTTATACTTTGGCAACTTCATTTATTAAATGACAGGGGCTATTAAACGCTATTAAACGTTTGTTCTGCCTCCAGCCAAGAGCTGAGGTTCCAACTCAGTTAAGACAGAGCCTGTGACAAAGCTGTGGGAATAAAGAGCGCCTCCTCCCACCGCTCCTTCTCCCCTCCCAACTCTTCCTCTTCTCTCTGCTCCATCTTTCTCTTCCTCACCTCCTTCTTCTGCCTCCTCTTCTCCTCCACTTCCTCTTTTGCCCCACTGACAACCTCCCCTCCCCCTCCTCCTTCTTCCCCTCCTTTTCTCGTCTTCCTCCTCTGCTTTCTCCCCCTCCTTCTTTTCCCCTCCTCCTCTTTCCCTTCCTCCTCCTCTTCCTCCTCTACTCCTCAGCCATCTTCTGCCCCTCCTCTTCATCTTTATCTTTTTCCTCTCCCTCCTCCTTTCCTCTTCTCTTTCCTTCCTCCTTCTCTTCTTCTTTCTCTTCTTCTTTCTCCCTCTCCTCTTCTTTCTCATCCTTCCCCTCCTCTTTTTTCCTCATCCTATCCCCCCTCCTCTTTCTCCTTCTCCTCTCCTCCCCAGCCATCTCCTCCTCCTCCTCCTCTTCCTTCTGTCTTCTTCTTACTCTCCCTCCTCCTTTTTCTTGACCTCTATCTCTATCTCTTTCTTTTCCTCCTCCTTCTTCCCTTCTCCTCCTCCATCTTCTTCTTAGCATTCTTTAGAGCTTATGTTATCATTGTTATCAGTAGTGCAGGACCAGTCAGTACAAAGGGCCATGTCATCTATCCCCAAATCATTTCCTTCTTGTGTCTCTGTTTACAAAGTCACAAGTACTGCCAGAAAATACCCACATTCCCAAAGCACCGGTCTCTTAATCAGTGAGACAGATCTATTTTCCACAGCTCTGTTTACTCACTAGCAACAGCACTCTTCCCTGGCTAGCTCTCTGCTGTGTTGGTCTTACTGTTTCTTGCTTGGCCAAATTCTATTTTTTCTACCCCATCTCCAGACCTAAAACATGCTCTCTCCCTCCCCAGTCACTCAATAAGGGTAATATCTCCTGCCTGGTAGAATCTTCACTGATGGTTAGAGGAGAAATTTACTTGGCCCACAGAGTTGGGCAAGATGACTATCAGTCTGAGAGTCCAGCCAGCCATGTGATTGCCTGGTGCAGTTAGGTTTACAAGACACAGAGTTTTCACATTTAATTGAGTTTGTAGTGGGTTTATTTGTAAATGAACCATGCCTCTTTCATAAATATTGCATGGATTATTTTCCAACTTCAAAAATATTTCTGGTCTCATCAAAATTACAAAACTCAGTGCTGAGGAGATGGCTCAGTAGGGAAATAGCACAAGCATGTGCACTTGAGTTTGTATCCCCAGCACCCCTGTAAAATGCCTAGTATGATATACATATGCTCTCCCAGCACTGCGGAGGCAGAGACAGACAGCTCGCTGCAGCTCACAGACCAGCCTAATCAGTGAGCTCCTGGTTCAGTGAGAGATCCACCTTTTCAAAATGAGGTAGAGAATTGATAGTAGAAGATACTCCCATGTTGAATAAGATGTTGAGCTCTGGCCTGCACATGCGCACAAGCATGCACACGCACGACGCGCGCACACACACACACACACACACACATACACGCCACCAAACACTCTGATCATAGTCTTCCTGTCTTGTAAAGCATGAAGATATGACCCCAACTTCACACATATGAATTCTGAGACAGATGGATCTCCTCCCTGCCTTAGGTTGTGGAGTGGAAAGGACCCTCAGAAGTGGGAAGCCAGGGATATGATTATCACCTCAAGTGCAGGACACTGAGTTAAATTTGAATCTAACAATATTGTATGGGGCAGAGTTATACTAAAACATATTCACTGTTAATTGACATTCAAATCTTATTGGACATCCTATATGTCTTTACTTGTTGTATTTGTCAAGCCTGCCAAAGGGTCTAGTTCTAACTCCTCTAACGAATGACAGCTAAGTTTGTCAGTCCTCAAAGCCTCTAAAATGACAAGGCAGGACAAGATGGATCCCAAGCCCTCTTGTAGCTCAATACTTATGTAATTCTATGACTCAAATACTAATGAGCTGTGAGCGTGGTGTTGGGTAAGCTGTTTAATCTCTTGGTGAATCAATTTCCTCATCTTCAAAGTAAGCAGGATAGAGCGAATACCACAGAGCTATTAGCTGGGCCATGTGGTTCAGGCCTCCACTGTGGACAGGCAAAGCTGGACGTTCATGATAGTAGGGAAGACAGGTTTTGTTTGCTAGCTTGAGGATAAGAGAAAGAGCCAAGTGCCATTCTGATTGTAGTGACTCGGTGTTTTAAAGAGAGAATGAGGGAGTAGGCTGAGAGACTGTGCTGGGATCCATCCAAGCCAGGCAAGTGAAAACATATAGAGGGCTGGCCCATGCAAATGTGCCTAGGTTAGTGGTGTCTGCTAGCTGGCAGCTTTGGAAGCCAGGTTTCTATCTTTTCTGCAAGACTGGGAGACTTCTAGCCACATCCTTCCTCATGTTTACTTTATAAAAGTTGACTTTTGGGGTACTGGTGAAAGACCCTCCTGGGTCACAAAACATCCTAAAGGCTAGGAAAAGGATTAATAACAGTGAGCGCTCCTTAGTAGGTAGGGGAAATCCGGGGCTAATTAGCTTTTGGCTATAACAGTCAATTTTTCTGCTAGACTTGAACTCAAAATGTTACCAACACATGATGTATCCATACAAAGTTTCTACTTAACAGAAAGGAGAGGCACTGGTTTGCCCCAACAATGCCATCCTGGGCTTCTGGAAGCCATGCTAGGGTTGGTCAAGTCTTGTTATTGGGATGTAGACATGTTTGTGGTGTGTGTGTGTGTGTGTGTGTGTGTGTGTGTGTGTGTGTGTGTGTTTCAAAGACAAGGTCCCACCTAGCCCAGGCTGGTCTCAAACTTGCTATGTAGCAGAGACTGGTCTTGAGCTCCTTATCTTCTTGCTTATACCTCCCAAGTGCTCATAGTGGATTATATATAGGCTTGGTCCACCTTGGCCAGCTCTAGACAAGTTATGTGCCAAGAGTTCTTTCACCTCTGCTGCTCAACAATTTCTGGCAGTCATTTGCACCATACCTGGCTACAAACAGTTATGCATACCTGCTAAAGGAGGCTAAAGCCCAGAAATTTGAAATCAGGCTGGGCAAGATAGCAAAACCCTGTCTCAAAAAAATAGAAAAGAAGGGCTGGAGAGATGACTCCGTGGTTAAGCTCTTGCCTGTGAAGCCTAAGGACCCTGGTTCAAGGCTCAATTCCCCAGGACCCACGTCAGCCAGATGCGCAAGGGGGCGCATGTGTCTAGAGTACGTTTACAGTGGCTGGAAGCCCTGGCACACCCATTCCCTCTCTCTCTCTTTCTCTCTCTCTCTCTCTCTCTCTCTCTCCCTCTTTCTCTCTGTCTGTTGCTTTCAAATAAATAAATAAAAATAAACAAAAAATTTAAAAAAATAGAAAAGAAAAATCAGGGAGGACAAAGAAGGGTGGTAGAAAGAGACTGTGATTGGGATACATTGTGTGTATACCTGGAGGTTGTCCAAGAAAACCAAATAGAATGCAAAAGAACACAAATGCATTTATTTAAGCATTAAAATACTCTAATGTCACACATAATCAAATTACATCTAATGAAAACCTTTTATGATATAATTCTGAACAGTGAAAGAGTTTTGGTTGCAAACTTTGAAAATAAAAATGGTGTAGAAAAGTTATTCAACTTGCCTGAAATGCAATTATCTTAGCATATCCCTGGTAATCAATGAATGTTCTACAGTTTTAAATATTTTTTTTCATTAAAGAATCTCTTAAAACTTGTCATTGTCATTGTTTCTATTGGTGTGGAACTGGTGATTTATAGGCACACAACATATATGCTGAAATTATTCTAGAATTTTCATTTTAGCTTTCAGCTAGACCTCCCATAGATTAATCCAAAATGAAACGATATCTCAGTTTCTGAATAGGTCAGGATTCATACTGATTTAATTATATCTCCATTGAAACAGATCCAAGCTGGGTCTGGAGAAGAGAATATGTCCTATTTTTGTTTCTTTTTACTCATTATATTTCTATTTTTTAAACCTCATTACATTGTCAGTGACGCACAATATAGCCATGAATGGCATTGTCCTCCTCAGCCCTGAAGCATCTTTGCAGATTTAGGCTTTGCAATAAAGCACACCTTCAGTTGGCTTGGTGGTGACTCATACCTGTAATCCCAGCACTGGGGAGACTGAAGTAGGGATCCGTTTGAACCTAGCCTATTCACACCCTGTCTAGGAGAGGGTCTCATGAAGTAGCGCCTGAAGTACAATGCTTGTCTTGCAAGCATGAGGACCTAGAGTTGAGTTTCTAGCGACCAGATAGAAAAGCCAGGCATTGTGGTACACACTTAAACCCCAGTGCTGGGAAGGTAGAGACAGGAAGAACTCTGGGGCTTGCTGGCCTGCCAGTCTAGTCTAATTAGGCAACTTCCAGGCCAGTGAGAGATTCTGCATGAACAATAAAAGAGTGACTGGCACCTGAGGAATGACACCAGAGCTTGTCCTCTGGCCCCCGCATGCACCTGCACACAGACATGCCACCTGTGCACATATGTGAACCTGCATGCACACATGTGCCCATACACATATGTGAACCTGCACATACAAGTACCTGTGCAAATATGTAAGCCCTCAACACATGCACTGCATCCATGGACATGCACACATATGCATATACACACACACAAGCACACTTTCTTCTCAAATTATTCCCCTTTTCCCCACTGCCATGATGCTGCCTTAGTTCTGACCTTCACTGCCTTTTGCCTGGACTACTGCAATCCTTTCTTCATGGTCCTTTTATTTCAACTTCACTCATAGTATTTGTGAGAATAGATTGCATATGACAGACTGAAATAGAAATTTCTCACTTGCTGTCTCAGTTGAAAGTAAAAGCTACAGTTGGAGAGATGGCTTAGTGGTTAAGGCATTTGCCTGTGAAGCCTACGGACCCAGGTTCAATTCCTCAGAACCCACATAAGCCAGATGTACATGATAGTGCACAGGTCTGGAGTTTGTTTGCAGTGGCCAGAGACCCTGGTGCACCTGTTCTGTCTCATAAATAAATAAAAATAATTTTAAAAAGTATAAGCTACTATGACAGCTCTGGGACAAAGTCACTGGGGCCAGCCTCGTCTGCCTTACTGCTCTGACAGGCCAGCATCACCTCAGTCTATCTAATCCAGCCACTCACTTCTGCTTTCACATTTCAACTTACAGAGAAGGGTAAGTAGGCACTAGGCCTGACTCTTAAAGTATCTCCCAGAAATTGCCCTCTGCTCATATGGCATTAGCTGAAAATTAGGCCAGACAATGAGTCTTTACTCTAGGCAGTCATGTGTTTAGCATAAAAATAGTGTTCTAGGGCTGGAGAGATGGCTTAGCAGTTAGGGAACTAGCCTGCAAAGCCTAAGGACCCAGGTTCGATTTCCCAGTACCCATGTAAGCCAGATACACATGGTGGTGCATGTGTCTGGAGTTCGTTGCAATGGCTGGAGGCCCTGGCACACCCATGCTCTCTATATATCTATGTCTTTCTCCCTCTCTCTCTCTCTTCTCTGTCTTTCTCTTAAATGAACAAATAAATAAAATATTTAAAAATATTTTAATAATAAAATGTAAATATAATATTTAAAAATAAAAGTGTTCCAGGGCCAGATAGTTGGCTCAGTCATTAAAGGCACTTGGTTGCAAAGCCTGATGTCATGAGTTCAATTCCCCAGTACCCACATAAAGCCAGATATACAAAGTGGCACATACATTTGCAGTTTGTTTGCAATGGCAAAAGGCCCTGTTGCATCTATTTAGTCTCTCTATCTCTATTTCTCCTTGCAAATGAATTAATAAAAGGTCTTTTGAAAAAATGGTGTTCTAAAATAGGAGGATCTCTGTGAGTTTGAGGCCAGCCTGAGACTACATAGTGAATTCCAAGTCAGAATAGAGTAATACCCTACCTCAAAAACAAACAAACAAAGAAAAGATTAATTTGGACTGGAGAGATGGCTCAGGCTTAAGGCACTTGCCTACAAAGCCTGAAGACCTGGGTTTGATTTCCCAATACCCACACAGAACCAGGTGCATAAGGTGGCACATGTGTCTGGAATTCGTTTGTACTGGCTAGAGGCCCTGATGCACCCATTCTGTCTCTCCATCTGCATTTTCCTCTTTGTGTCTCACATAAATAAATAAAATATTAAAAGGTAGTGTTCTATTAAATATTACAAAGAGAATAAAAGGATATAGGGCTGTACTGGTCAATGTGGCAAGCACTAGCTACACAGGGCTCCTTGCATTTACATTTGTTAAAATTAAACAATGTTAAAACTTTCTCAGAGCACATTTCAAGAGCTTGATAATCATGTGATGAGAGAAATATAGAGCCTGTCAGTCCTCATGGGAAGCACTGCTGGCAGACCACCCACAATTCCATCTCTGTCCCCAAGCTGTTCAGTATACTAATTTTATCATAGATCTTTCCAGATATAAAACTGAACATTTTATTTGTATGCTGAAAGTTTGTCAATATAAACCCCAACTCTTAGTTTAGCACACTCATCCTTGCTTTTGAATGCATGTGTATGTTTGTGTAGATGCATGTGTGTGTGGGTGGGTGTCTGTGTGTGTGCATGCACATACACACACACACACACACACCGAGTGTCATCCTCAGGAAAGCCATCCACCTCCTCTGAGTTGGGTCTCTTACTAGCCTGGAGCTCACTGGCTGACTAGGGAGCCCAGGGATGCTCCTGTCTTGGCCTCCACAGTGCTGGGATTACGGGCAAGCACCACCACACTGGCATTTTTTCTTTTTTATGGGGGCACTCAGAACCAAATGAAAGTCCTCATGCTTGTGGGCAAGCACTTTACCAATGGAGTTATTCCCCATGTACCATTCTGCCTTTGATATAAAACCTTCATACCTGCCTGATATCACCATATGGGACACCGCTCCACAAAGGCCTCTCACTTGAGTCCCATGCATTTGCTTCAAACACACCAGGCTTCGGCGTAGTCCGCATTCTTCTTCCCTTGCAGCTTACCTTTCTTTCTCACCTAGAGGATTTTCTCTCAGCTAACCTCTAGGGATTAAGTCTCATTGCTCTCTCCTCTTAAGAGTCACCTCATCCTTCCCTAAGTCCAGTCCACTTGACAATGAAGATTTATCACCACACTTCTTCTTTTTTCTCCTCTGTGTCTTTTTTTGTTTTCCTTTGTCCCATTGTATCCTCTGATTATTTTCATCTGGAAAGATGAGGGACTAGGCATGCAGAGACAAGGGCTCATCCCAGGTCAAAGGAATGTGGGCAGAAGACCAAATAGGAAAAGATAGCATTCCACTCTTTAGGAAAGGAGAAAGAATGGGAGCACCTCCATTAGGATAATTGCTTTACCTCATCATTTGTGGAAATGTTCTGAATGCCAGTAACCCATCTGAGTTGAGAGGTTCACTTAAGCTTCCCAGGGCAGCTCATGTCACAGCTCTGGGCAGACTTGCTATTTTCAGGCTGCTCCGTCCCTATCAGGGTTCCAGGTCCCAGGTGCTTCCCAGTATTGTCAGCATCTTGTCTAGGAACTCTGAGTCCCTCAGCCATCAGAGCAGGTGTGCTACCAAAAGCTCCTTCCTCACCTGGTGTCTGCACTCTCGCAAATCCCTTAATAGAAGGCACAGGTTTGTTCATGCAAATGTGTCTGCACCTTTGCTGAAAGAACTGTATTTTGAGCTGAAGAAAAATGTCATATCCTGGTAATGGAACAAAAAAAAAATCCTTCCATTTTCTTCTGTTCCCACTAGACTAATCTCTAAGTTGAATCTAGGACTTCTTTTCTGCAAAACACTTGAGCTTCTTTCTCCGAAGCAGATGCAGAGGGACATCTCACTAAATATAGTGTGTAGGTGCTCACAGGGTGCATTTGTTTGAAGCCATTTTTTATGTTTTATTTTTGCCTCTTTAAATCTTGTTTTTAACTCAGAAGGTGGTTTTCATGAACAATGAAAGTAATGTAAATTTGTGATCATATCCATTTTCATAAATATTTTTATTTATTTATTTGCAAGCAGAGACAGAGAGAGAGAGAGGAGTCCACACTAGGATCTCCTGCCACTGCAAATGAACTCCAGATGCATGTGCCACTTTGCATCTGCCTTTATGTGGGTACTGGAGAATCAAACCCAGGCCTTTAATCTTTGCAATAAAGCACCTAAGCAGCTGAGTCATCTCTCCAGCCCCTCATATTTGTTTTAAAAATCCATTTCTGATTAATATTATTACATTTCTGCAGAACAGATCACTACAATTAAGGTGCTTTGTTGTTTCCTGCTTAATATGATTTTATACCTCATTTTTTTCTTGAGTAAATATTACATCAATGTTTATAAACCTTACAAATGTTCCCTGATCCCTTCTGATCTTTACATAAGCCATTCTCTCACTGTGATAGGTTACCAAGTTACGCCGGCTGGATCATTCAAAACCTCTCCTCAGGTTCCCCTCTCCCTGGCACTGATAACCTCTTTTCAACGCCACCCAGCACTAATTGAAGTTCCTTGTTTTTACCCCTCTTATGTTACTTCATGTGGTTACTTTCATTTACCTTCATCATCTCCAGTGTCGCCTTCCCCTGCACCCCTGTTCAGTTAGCTGAAGAGTGCCAAGTAGCCGACGAGTAGACTTTCAGTTCCCATCATTGTCTGACTTAGTGTCAGGGAAAAGAAGTAGTGTGTATGCATGTCTTAAGAGATGTGTTACATTAAGCTTGGAGGCAGTTGGAATACTGAAATGAATCCTGGGCTTTTTCTTTATAGAACTCTGAGTATAAATCCTGTTTGCGTTGAGCAAATTTCTTTTTTACACTTAAAATATGTCAATTGTACAGAATGATGTGTTTCATTGTGATATTTTCATACATGTGTGTAATGCAACTTGAACATATTCGCCTTCTCTTATTTACCTTCTCTTTAATCCCCTTTCTCCTTCCTAACAGACCCCCTGCCGCTTGCATCTACATTCAACATATCAAGTGCACGATTTTCTTCTTCTTGAGCATTTGTTTGTAGATTCTAACAGGGAAACTTACTTATTCTATGTGTTTGACCAAAGAATGGTTCGTCCTCCTCTTTGACCTTGTGGGAAACTTTGGGGTGGAACTACATAGAGCAGAGGGAGGATGGGGACACTCACCTATGCCTAGATCTGCTGAATCAACATTGAACGTGGATACCCTGACAGATGCTATAGTTAGATTACCCTCACACCTTTGCTTTTCTTTATGACTGAATAATACTGCACTGAGTGTGTATTTGTGTGTGTGTTATATTACGTTTTCTTTTTCCAGGTGTCTTTCAGTGAGCACCTAGGTTGATTTCAATACTAGCTACTGTGAACAGTGAAAGGAACGACAACATGCTTGCTGGGAGGAGTTCCTGGTGGCGTCCATACAATCTGTATGCAAAGCACTCCTGGCGCTTGGAAAAGCAAAGGAAACTAGAATTATGGGTGAAAGCATTCCATAGCTTCCCATGGCAGGCAGAGTAAACACTTCTAAGAGCGGGGGCCTCCGTGTCCCGAAGAAATTGTCAAGTTAGGGGAGTGGGGTATGGGTGTGGGCAGGATACAGGATAGGAGCACAGCTAGGTTCTAAGAGTGGTCCTAACATGCTGCATAAACCCCTAACTCATTTTCCTCTTTCCTTTATTCACTGCCATATTCACCTCCCCTCTAATTTCCTTTCGACATATCGTTTCATTTATTTGAAGCTTTCTTTTGGCAGACCCTCTGAGTTTAAAGTTTAGCAAGAGGACCCTCATCCAAATCTACATTTTTTTAGTTTATTTGGAAGCAGTTTGGATAAAAAAAAAATGGGAAAAAAAATATAAGTCAGGGCTGGAGAGATGGCTTAGCGATTAAGTGCTTGCCTGTGAAGCCTAAGGACCCCGGTTCGAGGTTCGATTCCCCTGGGACCCACGTTAGCCAGATGCACACGGGGGGGGGGGCTGCGCATGCGTCTAGAATTTGTTTGCAGTGGCTGGAAGCCCTGGCGCGCCCATTCTCTCTCTCTCTCTCTCTCTCACTCAAATAAATAAATAAAAATAAACAAAAGTATAAGTCAAAGGACAATATAAGAGGATCCCTGTAGAGCTGTAGAGGAGAGGACTCTGCCATTCTCACTGAATCTCAGAGCTTGATTATGCCCTAAAGATTTTAATGTCTTCACATGACAGACAACGGAAGATTTTTAAATTTTCCCCGCAGCCTCTCACAGTAACCTAAAAGATGGAGGAGTAGACAAAGGAAGGACGCAAAAATGAATGAATGATGAAAGATATATGAATGGGGCAGGGTCAAAAAAGATGTTCTTGCTTGCTAATTCCTTCAGCTTTGTTTGTTTTTGAAGACAAGAGGTTTATTTTTAACAAATATTTTTATTTTTTTTTATTTACAGAGAGAGAGAGAGAGAGAGAGAGAGAGAGAGAGATGCCAGGCCTCTAGCCACTGCAAAGGAACTCCATCCAGATCCATGCCCCACCTTGTGCATCTGGCTTTGCGTGGGTACTGGAGGATTGAACCCGGCTCGTTAAGGCTTTGCAGTGAAGCGCCCTAAGCGCTGAACCATCTCTCCATCCCGAGAGGTTTATTTTGGTCCAGGTTCTGGAGTTACAAGATCACAGTCGCTTTTAAGGTGTCAAGGTTTTATTGAGGAGCGCCATCCTTCCAGCGCCCCAGCTCCTGCCCCTTCGCCCCGCCCCCTTGGCGGCCAGGCCCCGCCCCTCCGCCTGAGCTCCGGCGGGGAATGAATGGCAGCGTAGCTGGCGCGCCGCTCCGGGCTCTGATTGGTCAGTCTGCCCGTGACGCGCGGGCGGCGGCGGGCGCACGCAGATGGGCGGAGCGCCCGGAGGTGGGGCCGAGCTCCTCCGGGGCGGGTCGCGGATAGCCGGGGGCGGAGGAGCCCGGGAGGCGGGAGGCGCCGGGGCCGTTTAAGCGGCTTCCCTCCCGCCCCCAGCCGCCCGGTCTTGGCCCCCCTGGCCCTGTCCTGACCCCCCGCGTTGGCTCACTCCGGTCCTGGTCCGGCCGAGCCGCTCGGTCGGGCACGCCGGCGGCCTGGGGAGCAGCCCGAAGCCCATGAGGGCCGCGCGCCCCGCCGCGGGTGCAGACGACACGGCGCTCCGGGCCCCCAAGGAGGAGCGGAGGATCAATGCGGTTCCAGAGCCGATTCCAGCGGTGAGGGAGAGATCGAGAGAGAGAGAGAGAGGGGGGGGGGTGGCCCGGGTCCGCACATCCCGCCCGGGGCGTGTGCTCCCCGCTCCACACTTGGCGTCCATCGGGGCATCTCCTTCTTCCCTGGACCCTGCGCCTCACCCGGGTGTCCCCTCGCGATCTGCACCCCGGGCGGGACCCCGTGCCTCTCCCCCTTCCCTGCACCCGCATGCACACCCCGTTGCGCCCTCCCGATCCCCATCCTGGCCGCGCTCCACCTACCTCTGAGGACCTTACCCCAGCTTCCCTACTCAGGCTTCGGCCTCCATCGTTGGACCCCCGGGGTGGGGGGGGGCTTCTGTGGTGTTCCTTGCGGAGAGATTTGTTTGTTGGAGGAGGATTGGGTGGCCTGAGTGTTTTTGTCTGTGACTGGCCCTCATGACGAGGTAAACTGAGGCACGCTCCCCGGGGTACCAGCTTTGCCTGGGCTGTCGGAGGGGCCTGGCAGGTTCTAGGGCATAGAGTGCCATGGAGATGCTATTTTGGGATCTGGGCAGGGGCGGAGTTAGCATTCAGGTGGTGAGACTTGAGGTTCAGACACTTGGGTTAGGAAATGAGGGGTAGAAGGAGGAAGAACCGAGGAGGCGCCACCGGAAGGCAGGTTGGCTGCTCTGCACTGGAGAGCTGGTGGGGACACCTTGCTGGGGGTAGGGGGACTGTGGTCTTTCTTCTCTCTGGGTACCTACACTGAAGCAGTGATGGAAGCTGCTTGGCTGGTGGTTCCCAGAGGAAGCTCTGGGCTTTTCTATTTTATTTAAGTGGGTGAAAGTTCACCTCTTCTGGGTTTCTGGTAACTCTCCATCCCTTTGTCTAAGTCTGGCAGCCATTCCCATTCCCAGACCTTCAACAGCAGCGGGCTCACTTAGTGTGGGGTGTTGACGAATCCAAAAGCAGAAATGGGGCAGGAGACATGGCTTAGCGGTTAAGCGCTTGCCTGTGAAGCCTAAGGACCCCGGTTCGAGGCTCGATTACCCAGGATCCATGTAAGCCAGATGCATAAGGTGGCACATGTGTCTGGAGTTCGTTTGCAGTGTCTGGAGGCCCTGATGCACCCATTCTCTCCCTCCCTTCCTCTCTTTTTCTCTCTGCCTCTTTCTCTGTCACTCTCAAATAAAAAAAATAAAAATAAACCAAAAGCAGAAATGCATGAAATCTTACAGGCATGTTATAGTTGAGTTTTAAGGCACCACCGTTCATTTCAACATTTTAAAGTGCACTTTTTTTTTTCTTTCCCTTCTGTTTTCCCTCACTGCTGATTCACCCATTAATAATGCTTATCTCTTTCCTCCCCCAGTTCCTTGATAGGATGAGTTGAGGTGGTCTGTGCCAAAAAGAGGGAGGTCAGCTTGAAGACTTAGATTGTCTTCTGAATATTGCTCATCTCCCAGGGGCTGGAGGGAGTGCCTGGAACCATTCCCTGAGGGGAACCTCACACCAGTGCTTCCTTGAGCAAACGGGAACCCCAGTGTTTGGGCCTTCCAACCAGATGTCAGGAGTGAAGGCTGGAGGAGCTTTAAGGGAGAATGTAACATTTAGGCATTCAGGCATGATTGGTAAATCCCTGCATGGGCTGTGTTTGATTTGGTTTTACTTGTCTGTATGTCTGTGCTTCCTGTTTTCACAGCACAGTGGTAATATTCTGTGAAATTACCCCTTCCCTGTTTTATTTCTCTTCTGTTCCTTTGAATTTCAAGAAGAAAAAGGACTGTTTTTATTTGTTGCACACACATTGAAACAGTGCTGAGATGGAAAAAAATTAACCGCTTTAGTAGATTCAGCTATCTTGTTTTTGATGGACAGTAATTTCTCTGTTGTGTTGTAATTTGGGGCTCCATTTTTAATGTTTTTGAATTAAAAACACAGACATTTACTTTTGGTATAGACTGATTTTCTTATTGGCTGCACATTATTACATTATTACAGTGTATGAACATCCTTTTCTAAAATATTTATTTGAGAGGAGGAAGGGGGAGAGTGAGAAGGAGGGAGAGGGAGAGAGAATAGAGGCACACCAGGGCTGCTTCTTACAAATGAACTCTAGATGCGTGTGCCACTTTGTGCTCTGGCTTTATGTGGATATTGGAGAATCCAGCCCCGGCTGTCAAGCTTTGCAATTGAGCCATCTCCCCAGCCCATCCATGGACATTCTTGACAACAGCTAGATTTACCCTGATTTTAATCGAGGATTTAAGTAATTCCTTAATTTCTTGTTCCTCAGTGATAGTCTATATGTAAGCATCCATTTGAACTTGGAAATGAAACCCACAGATTAAAAAAAAAAGTAATGTGATGAGTTCTGGTTTGGTCACTCACATGTTGAACATAATATTTTACACCTTTTAAAACTGTGTTCATTACATGCCTTTCTGAGCATTCAGTATATGTCAGTACACAGGAACTGTAGGGAGGGACACACTTGTCTTTGAACTCATGTGTTCTTTTCACCTGGTAGACCTACATGGCAGGATTCATGCTGAGGAACACATTGCTGGTTTGTTCATAGTGGACCATGGTGGTTACGGTGTCTTTGGATCAGCTTCCTGACTCCTGCCATTTGTATGGAGGAGGGCTATAAGGAAACCCTAAGCCGAGGGTTTAAATAAATCGTGACTTCACAAGAGGCTTAGGATCAACATCATTCTCACTTTATCCCTTTCATTAATTGAGTCTCTCAGAATACCTAAACATGCACACAATTAGTCTTTCCCCTTCCCAGCATTTCTGATGATAATAATTGCTAACATTCATTGAGTGTGTGTTTTTACCAGGCATGGCTGCTGGAGATTATACATACATACATATATATATATATATATATATATATATATATATATATATATCTCCATATGTATGTATGTATATGTCATATTTTACCCTCAGTTGCAACCCTGAAGAACAAATTGTTCTTAATGGAAGAGCAAGTAAGTTTAGAGAGTAGCACGGTCCTTGCCCATAGTCACACAGCAAGAAAGGAACAGACTTAAATTTGTTTCCCATCTCTCTTTACCACCCTCACTGTGGGTTTTCTGTCTCCCTAAAGGAAAAATATGCTGTCTCTCTCAGCTCCAACATCGTATGGGCTGCTTAGGAACACACATTATGCTAAAGAATTAGAAAGCTTTCCAGGCCTACTTGCTCGTTTTTTTTTTTTTGTTTTTTTTTTTTTTTTTTTTTTTTTTTTTTGCGTAATTTTACCACATCGAATCATGTGCATGAGATAGTCTCCTTATATATGCCTTCTGTCTTTAATAACTGACCCCAGTGCCACTACTGGCATTGGATACTCCCTGAACAAATGTCATGCTCTGCTCTTGAGGGGCCTGGTATGATAGCAGCTGTCTGCAGAGTCAGCTTTAGCTGTGACAAGAAATGATGTTAAAGGGGCTCTGGGAATGTTTATTGTCTTGGCCTTCGAGTTTTCCTTTCATGAGATTCAGAGGGTTTTTTTGTTTGCTTGTTTGTTTTTGCTGTGACAGCTTGGTCCCTGCCCACCAGGAGTCCTAGAGGTAGACTAAACTGGAATATATTTTGAAAGTACTGTTGACCATATTTGGGCCTGGAGAGTTAAGGAACACGGGAGACCCAAGGACACCTATGGGGTTTACCTTGGGCCTTTAGCTCACTGGTGAGTTGCAGACCTGCTTTTGGATAGGTTGATAATATGCTGGTGCATCATGGCTCATGCCTGGGTCCCTAACTCCTCTTTATCACCATAGCTTTGAAATTCTGCCATGGGGTAGGGGACACATAGGACCACTCAGCAAGGCAGAGGCAAGAGGGAATATTGAAAGAGGAAGTGAATGAATGAATGAATGAACGAACCTTGCTTCACTACCAGTTATGTTAAATGTAGTTCCTTTTCTCAGGAGCAACTCACCCTGTGCAGCATGATGGCTACTCTCCTCAGAGCCCTGGGCGGCCATGAGGGTCCCTCTCAGTGACGTCAGTGAGGGCTGTTTTCCGTAACACGTGAACCTATCTTTTCCTTCATGGGGAGAAGAGACGAGGCCCAGTATGTGGGAGCTTATTTGCATTTTACATCTGCTTTTTCCATTTAGGTCTTAGGAATGATTTCTTCAGACACTGTGGAGGCGGCTTGATTGTACCCTGGCAGATTGAGAGAAATGGAAAGATTGTATTATAATTTCCCTGCAGAACAATTGTACTGTCTATCCTCCTGAGCCCTAGTCAGTAGAACACTCCCAGGATAGTTGCTCTTACCTTTCTCTAAATGCCTGACTCCTACCTTATTCACCAGGACAGGCAGCTTAGGTCCCTAGAGAGAAACATTATTTTTTTTTTTCTCAACAATTTCTACTCACTCTATTTTTGACTTGAATTATTCCTGTTGGGCAGGGACCAAGCTGTCACAGATGACGACCACCCAGCTTCTTCACTTGTAGGAGAAAATACGAAAGCCAGTCTCTGTTGCTGTGTAATGTCCGGTCTATTTTTAGGCTGGGCTGCCTGAGATATAAATTGCTATTTTAGTTTGCAGACTGGTGGTGAGTAGACGGCTCCTGCTCGCTGCACCCGACATGGCACACTCTCAGTTTCATCCAACCTCAGCCATTTTGGAGCCCCACTGCCCTCTCTGAAAGTCCTAATAGGGCATGCTATGCTGGCTTCTGTGGTGGTATTTCAGGGTGACCATGTGATCACCTTCAGCGCTTGGGGCATTCCTAAAGCATTCTTCCCAGGGGTGTAATTAGTTTTCTTTTTACTGCTAAGAGCTGCACCACCAACACTCTCATCCCTTAGGAGGTTAGTAAAATAATTTAAAAGATTATCAGGAGAGAAAAGAGGATGCTTGAAATTATGTATCTCTGTGCGAGAATAGCTTAAACAAATCCTGAAGCGACCAGCGGTGTTGTTTTTCTAAGCAGTTTTCAAACCACTCACTAAGTTCATATAGGCACTACAAGTTTACATCTAACATATCATGGTCCAAGTGGGAATCTTCACTGGCCCCAGTGCATTCTATAGTAGATGTCTGAAGAGTGTGTCTGGAACTAACATTTTACCTGTACTTATTTGATGTGAGAATAACAGGGTCTAATCAGGGAAAAGTTAGCGTTGTGTTCAAAAACACTGTTGGAAAGGATTGATCATGCAATTTAGCAATTTACTTATAGGGCCTTTTTTTTTTCCTCCCTGAGGCAGGATCTCACTGTAGCCCAGGCTGACCTAGAACTCATTCTGTGGCCCCAGGCTGGCCTCGAATTGAAGATGATTCTCCTACCTCAGCTTCCCAAGAGTTAGAAGTAAAGTAAAAGCGTGCACCATCATGTCCGGCTGTCTATTTTTAATTAAAAAAAAAAAAGTTTTTGTTTTGCAATTTGACTTGCTATTGTGTCAACCTGTTACTATTTTTCATCCTGTAAATGAATAATGTGCAATTGGTTAGTGACAAAAAAGCACCTCTAACTATCCCAAATTAGCTAGAACAGCAAAAGATGCTAGTAATGATTATTTTTCATTTGTAACTGAGCATGTTGGCAGGACAACCCTCTGAGACCTGATTGCTGTTGGGGCTCTTTCTGTATCCTTTAGTCAGACAGTTGTTTTGTTGAGTTGTTTTTTCCAGAGAACAGTCAGAATGATCTCGAGTCTGGCATGAAACCAGGGGTGGGTGTGGGTTGGTTTGGGGGCCATCCTCACCTTCATGCTAAAATAGAAGGGCAGGTCTTGTGGAGTTCATGTTTTGATCCTGTTGCTGATTGTGATCAAGTGAGCTTAGAGGGGGGTGTGGAATGTGAGCATGTTTGCAGGTGTAAAAGGTTTTGGTATTAAGATTCACACCCTTTTATGTAGCTGTGTGAATTTATAGCAGAGTATCAAGTACTAGTCATGTGTTTGGTTCTTGAAGCAGACTCTTTTCATTCCAGCAGATCAGAGGTGAAAGTGGACGTCCCGGCTTAGGCGGCCTTCCAGTAGTCAGGTATCATTTAAGCCGCCTGCTGCCAGAGCAGGTGATACAATACGTGAGAACTAGTCCAGCCGGCCTCTTAATGTGGGGTGCAGAGTTTACAAATCTGCATACGTAAATCTTCATGTATTCTGTGTGAGAAAAGCCAAATGCATTGTTTACCTTCTCGTTTAATGACAGTAGCTGAAGTTGAGAAAATTTCCTTTAATTTAAGCTTTGGTTATGCACCCCATACTTAGATGTTAAAGAGTTAGATATGGCTTCTGTGTGCTTGGGGATGGTAGGCTTATCTTTTGAGTAAACTGAAGGAGCACTTCAAGTAACCAAGAGTGTTTGCTCTAGCATCATTGCTGTTGGCCTAGTTCACACCTTTTTAATGGCTTTGGTGTTCGTCCTGTAACTAGGTGCTTTTTTCTTAAACTAATTGTTCACTTTTCTTTTTATTATTCTTTCTTTATTACTTCTGTCCAAACTCTCTTTTAAAGTTATATGTTTTTAATAAGGTAAGAAAGAAATAGGTTTCTATATGGCTTATTTAGAACATCTTTAGATTTGATTAACCCTCACCCCACCCCCTTCTCCTTTCCTCCTCTGTCCCCTGAGCCCACTGAGATCACCCCCCTGACTCGGCCCCTGTACTTATATGTCCACTATGCCTCTCCTCTCCGCCCGCCCTCCCGGCCCTTCCTAGCTTCCTGGCTTCTGCAGCTCACTCCTGCTGCAGCTCACATACAAATCTAAACAATTTGAAGCTAGGATCTACCTATGAGAGAGAACACATGGCATTTGACTTCCCGAGTTACCTCCCTTAACATAATCTTATCCAGGTCCATCCATTTCCCTGCAAATTTCATAGTCTTATTTCTCTCCACAGCTGAATAAAACTCTATTTTTTATATGCACCACGTCTTCATTGTTAATCTGTAACTAGGTGCTTTTCCAGTGACATCTTCATTTAGAATGCACCAAGAGACCACTGTAGCACCCCCGTAGTTCTCACATGCTGAGAACTCTTCTCTCACACGATGGGTTTTTGTTTCTACAGTTTCATGAACCATCGGGCCCCAGCCAATGGCCGCTATAAACCAACTTGCTATGAACATGCTGCTAACTGTTACACACACGCGGTGAGTACCAGATGTTTGCTACTGCTGTCCTTCCACAGGGCTTGGTGGGAGGGAGGGGTTCTTCGGTTCCCACAGCAGGAGTAGTTGGACTTCCCATCTCTGTGACCTAAACTACCCGTGTGGAGAGTGCTTGTGTGTTCTGACCTGTAACCCATTCTGTCCTGGATTTGCTCCCCCACCTCCCAACCGAATCTGTAGGAAAGTAGTAGTCAAGTGTCTACTTACAGGACAACCAAAGAAACTTACTTTTGAAACCTGTTACCCTGGTCCATTGAAAAAGGTACTTGACAGCACATCTTTCTCTCTCCACAATGGCCATCATTTCTCAAAGGAAATGTTATTTTTATTCTTTTAAAGAAGAAACTGGTAATTTCTTGATTAATATTTTTCTTCCCTACATAAGCAAAATATGCATGTTATTTAAAAAGAGAGAGAGAGAGATACCTTCCTCCCCCACAAAACACGCATCCAGGTCTGGTGGTGCAGGCCTGTAATCTCGCCTGCTTGGGAGCTTTAGGCAGGAGGCTCACAGGTTCAAAGCCTGCCTAAGCTACAGAATGAGTCCAAGGCCACGTGTAACTGAGGGCAGGGCTGTAACTCAGGGGAGCACCTGCAAGGCACATTTGAGTTGGCAGGGTGGGGTGGGGGGTGGGAAGAGAAGCAGGAAGAAATACATATAGAAAAAAAAAAGCCCAGAAGTAAAAATCGTTTGAAAAATAGTTTGTTTTTGGATAATTTCTTCTGCTTGCATTTGCAGTCTCTGTCTGTATTTTCATAATTTCCCTATTAATGTTATGGAATTGACATTTTCTTATGTCTTTATAAATTTTCTTTGTCTTTGGTTTTATTGTTCCCTTCGAATGTTGCATTTTGTGAGACTTGAAAGGAAAGTCGTGGCTGGGAGGCAGTTGAAAACTAGAAGTAGATGAGATGGCTCGTTTACTCCCTTAGTGACAGGTGCTTGGAAGAAGCAGCTCAGAGTTGTTGTGGATAGGGTTGGGACAGCACAGTGCTTGGATACTAACTGCTCCTTATCTCTTCTGAACATGTCATTAGTTAGGAACAGTGTAAAGTAAAATTAAGTAAAAATTGAGAAAAACACCATGTTAAGATTTTAGAACATCAAATGCAATTTTATTAAACTACATCCAGATTTGGGGCTCTTAGAGACCAATGAAATTTGGAAACAGACAAAAAAATTTCTTCTGCCATTATTTCATTAAAGAGAGGACACTGCCTTGTGTGGTGGCATATGCCCCTGGTTGGAAGGCTGTCACCAGAGGATTGTGAGTTCAAGTCCAGCAGGAACTCTATAGTAAGACCTTTTCTCAAAGCAAAGCAAAACAAAATAAAACCAAAGAGGATACTTTAACAGGAGAAAGGACTTAACTTCAGAATAAAAGGGTAGTCTTAAAAATAAGTAGATTTTGTTTTATGAAAACTTTAATGTTACTGCCCCTATTATTTTTGTTTTGCTCTGGGACACTGAAAACTGGCATTGAAATTTTGGGTTTGTATTAGTGTGAAATATGATATAGAAATATGAAATATAGATGTAGTTGGGGTTGGTAACTCACACTTGTAATCCTAATACTTGGGAAATGGAAGTAGCAGGAACAAATATTCAAGGCCATCCTTCGTTAAATAGTGAGTTCAAGGCCAGGTGTGGCTGCATGAATCTTGTCCCAAAAATCTCTAAGAAAGAAAGAGATAAGTGAGAAGCAGGTATAACAGTAAAAGTTCCAGATTCTAGCTTTTTAGAAATTTTTGAATAGATAGGTCTTAGGAATGGATTGCTCCAAACATACTGGTTTTAAGGCTGGAGCTTCCTGCACAAGCACAGGGGAACCCCAGACGGCCCATGTCTGAATCTCCATGCCCTCCTGTAGCCCGAGTCCTGTAGGGTAGCAGAGACCCGGGAATTGCCAGAGCTTATAGAAAAATAACAAGCTCCAGGATCAGTAGGAGACTGTGGCTCAAACAAGAACGCATGGAAGATCTGTGGAGCAGGACCCCCAAAATTTCTCTCTGGCCATTGCAGACAAGCCCACCCACCACAGGCAAGCACATGGGGTGCCACAAGGGGACATGCACTTATAGACACCACACACACACACACACACACACACACACACACACACAAGCAAACCATGAAAATAAAATTTCAAATTTTAAATGAAGTGATTCCAAAATCCCTTTGTTCTGCAATTGCTCCCAAATTGGTAAAATGAACAGACCCAAAGGAAATGTCAGAACGTATGAATTCAGCATTTGACTTGCTGTGAGTGTGGTGTTTTGTGCAGTATGTATGGACTTGACCCACTCAGTTATCCTCTACGGAAGTAGTGGGATCTCAGTCACTCCAGGTGCAGCAGAGAAAATAAGAACCCCTGGGGAAATTTGGGTATATGCTTAATGTCTAACTGTTTCAAATGCCTCTTCCAAATCAGATAAGAGAAGAGAATGAAATGTGCCCTTGTTTAATGAAATTAGGATAAAGAACATTGGTTTTGCAACAGTTGAGTAATGCCACATCCTTGCCCGTTTGTACCCTTTGTCTGGTGCAGGTCCTGGGCCCTGAGTGGAAGTTCCTGCCTCCAGTGCAGCTCCTAACTTCCTCTACTCTCATTGTGGTTATCCCACAGAGGCAAATTATTTTCTTAAAATGGTTCCTGGGAATGCTATGTTAGCAAAAGTCTCAATCCCAGAAAAGCCACGGTGTTTATTTCTCTTTCTCATTCCCCAGTTCCTCATTGTTCCAGCCATTGTGGGCAGTGCCCTCCTCCATCGGCTGTCCGATGACTGCTGGGAAAAGATAACGGCATGGATCTATGGGATGGGCCTCTGCGCCCTCTTCATCGTGTCCACTGTATTTCACATTGTGTCGTGGAAGAAGAGCCACTTGAGGTACAGCGAGGGCACTCGCTCTCTCGGCAAATCAGCACAGCTGACTCAGCGTGTTGCTAAATCCACACTGCTCCACTTTAGTCAGCCAAGGCAGAATAGATTTTTTTTTGCTTTGTAGGATTTAATGCCATTCTATAGTTCAGGACATTTTCTTTCCAGTTTTTGAAAAGTTTTAGAGGCCCCGTATGGTCTAAGACAGCAAGGCTTTCTAAGAATCTATAAATGATATCTTGCCTGCTCTCCAGTTCTTAAAATCCTGAGAGCTGGTTTCTGTTTCTGTCCCTTACAGCATCTGGCTGTAAGAGAGCAGTAACTGTGCACTGAGAAAGCACATTGAACATGGAGTTAACAGTGAAGCACTTGCCAAATAATACTATAGTCCTTGGCCTCCCAGCAAGGACATGAAAGTCTTTCTGTATTTTTATTTATTTATTTATTTATTTGAGCAGAAAAGAGACTGAGAGAGGGGGAGGCAGATAGAGAGAGAGAGAGTGGTTGTGCCAGGGCCACCAGCCACTGCAAACAAAATCCAGATGCATGTGCCACTTTGTGCATCTGGCTTACATGGGTACTTGGGAATGAAACCTGGGTCCTTAGGCTTTGCAGGCAAGTGCCTTAGCTGCTAAGTCATCTCTCCAGCCCCAAAAGTGGAAACTCTTTGTAGTGAATATCAATCATCATTTATGTGGGAATGAGTTGCTTAGAAAATAGAGACAGCAGTAATTGAATAGATTAAACCCAAAAGGGGAAAAATTCTTCTCAAAATAGGAAGACTCAGAGTAGATGAAGAGTGATTTAAAGTGATACTCAAATGCCTTTCAGGGTAGACATGGTTTCACATGCCTGCAGTCTCAGTGCTCAGGAGAGGGAGGGAGGAAGACCAAAAGTGTGAAACCAACTTGGAATATATAAATGAGAAGAGGCCCTGCCTCAAAAACAAAAAAAGAAAAACACAGTTTGGTTTTATAGAATGTTACAAAAAGTAAAAAACTTGCTCATATCTGCAATCCTAGTACTCAGGAAGCTGAGGAAGGAGGGTGATCATGAATTTGAGGCCAGCCTGGGCTACAGAGTGAAACCTTGTTTCAAAACAAACAAAAACACAAAACCCTGATAAAAATCTAAAACCATTCCTATAATCTAATATTGGAAGGATGTGTTTCACTTACAAGTGGGCTTTCAGATTTCTGAGTCACTGGTTTCATCAGTGTTGAATCATGGCTTGTTAGAACTGGAAGGGCACCTGGGCATCATCTAATCCACGCTCCCCTTACTTTCCATTGCGAGAACAGGCTCAGACTGACCCATAGAAAGGGGTCATCCAGACCCCTGACTCCCAGCCCTGTGTGTTTTTCACATACCCTTACAGCATTGCGTAAACTTTGCATTATGCTCTTTCCTGTAAGATGACAGTTCCGTGTGTCTAAAATAAAGCCACAGCATTGAATCACAGGGCAGTCTGGGGCACACAGACTCACAGGGAAGTCACAAGAGACCTGGTGCTGGCTCCTTAGGGCACACTGTCACGGGGCCCAGAGGCCTGTCTGGAAACAGAGCACTTTATTATCTTTCTGGCACGCTCAGGATTGTGGTTGCCTCAGCACACTTGCCTTTGATGTCCAGATTTCTGAATCAATAGAGTTGTAGATGGCTGCTTCACTACATTATCCAGGGCCTCCCTGCCAGGGTCTGGAGAAGGTATAATGGAAACAAGACTCTTGAACCTTGAAAGAGCATTGCTGGAATCCCAAGTCATGTCAGGAGTTTTGCTCAGCTTTCTATTTTAATTATCCAGTAGAGCCTTACTTTAAGCAGAAGAGACAAGGGAAAGGGAAATAACACTAAGTATGTGCTAGGTACTTTCCTGAGTGCATAGCCTACGTCACTGCACTAATGTTTTATATTATGAAATTTTTTCTATTCAACCAGTGAGGATAATGAGACAGAAAGGGAGTTGGCAGGTCTTTTTATTTTGGGGACTAACAGAACTAGGGACTGAACGTAAGGTGTCACACATGCCAAGCAAGTACTGTGCCACTGAGCTATGTCCAAAGCCTTCTTTTTACTTTTCATTTTGAGAGATACCCTGGGTGGTCTTGAACTCACTGTATATATCAGGTAGGACTTGAACTTGAGATCCTCCTGCCTCAACCTTCCAGTAGCAGGGATTACAGGCCTATATCACCAGGGCCAGCTGGTAGCAGATCTTGAATAGGATTCTGGGTTTAACTTCCTGCCCTAATACTGCCCAAGAGTCTAGAAAGCAGAATTAGTCCTCAAATGACATCAGCTAGGAGTTGAAAACAGGAGCCCAGGACTCTTCCTTTCCCTGCACCATCAAGCCTGTCTTCTAGCTCTTCTCAAGAGCAGCTTGTGGCCTGGAGTCATGACTGCCTTTATTAATGCCCCTGGTGATTCTCACAGGTATTCAGGTTTGAAAGACATTGATCCAATGTTTGCTGACATTTATCTAAACTATTATCTGTCATGAGTTGTAACTTCCACCTAGTAAACTAAATACCATTCATTCCCGTAAGTGTGATTTTTCACTTCTTCACTAACACAAGTCCTCATCGTTCTCCTTTGGCCAGTGTTGTGTGAAGTGAAGCAAAGCCTGGTCCTGGCATTCTACCAAATGGTAACCCTCCCCACCCCATACACACACTCGCTATACCTCTAAAATCGGGAGTAGATTCTAGACAACGCTGCATACCTATTAGTCCAGCACTGGAGAGGTGGAGGCAGAAGGACCTGGAGTTCAAGGGTACCTTGACTACCTAGTGAATTTGAGGACTCCTTGACCTACATAAGGCCCTGTCAAAAGAACAGCTGAGGGGTTGGGAATGGCTTAGCTGCTAAAGGCATTTGCTTGCAAAGCCTGATGGTTTGGGTTCTATTTCTCAGTACTGTAAAGCTAGACACACAAAGTGCTATGTGTCTGGAATTCATTTGCAGTAGCAGGGGGCCCTGGCATGCCCATACTCTCACTAATTCTCTTTCCTTCCTTTTTTCTTTCTTTCTCTTTCTCTCTCTCTCAAGTAAATAAAATATTTTTAAAAAAAAAAAAGAATGGCTGGGGAAATGGCTCGTTGTTAGGTAACTGTGCTTGCTGTGCAAGACTGACATCTTGATGCTGTATCTCTAAGACCCATATAAAATACTGAGCATAGTACAGGCCTATAATCCCAGTGCTAGAGAGACAGAGACAAGCAGATCCCTAGGGCCTAGTGGCTACCTAAGTCCAACCAAATTGATGAGCTCTACACTCAAGATGGGACCCTCATTCAAAATCTAAGGTGGAAAGCAACTGAGGAGGGTACGCACTAGCAACCTCTGGGCTCTACACACATGCACACATGTACATAGCATGTGCACTCCCACACATGCCAGCACACACCATGGGCCTACTCATGTCAAAAGAATGAGGGTGTAAAGGAGGGAGGGAGGAAGGAAAGGGAAAAAAGAGAAAAGGAAAGGAAAAGAAAATCATGCATTTGTACTCTCAAATACCTCAGTAAAGAGCAGATTCTGTCCCATTCATTTTGTGAGTAGACCTTAGTAAAGGATCTTACACACACAGTCCCTGGATTCCATATTGGAAGGAGGAACCCTTGTAGAAATTCAAGTGGCCACCCTCTTCTTACAGTAGCAGATGCACCTTTCTTGTATTTGTTATTGCTGTTCCTGAATTACTAATTTCCTTTATGATAATCCAGTGTCCACTCTGGTATGCTCAAAGTGACAGCCTTTTTTTTGTTTTGTTTTGTTGTTTTTGTTTTTGGTTTTTCGAGGTAGGGTCTCACTATAGCCCAGGCTGACCTGGAATTCACTCTGTAGTCTCAGGGTGGCCTTGAACTCACAGCGATCCTCCTACCTCTGCCTCCCAAGTGCTGGGATTAAAGGCATGCACCACCACGCCCAGCCAGAGTGACAGCTTTTTAAAAGACATTCTGAAAAGGTAAGAATATGACCTCAGTTCAGGAATTGTTTTCTGAGTATCACACTGGGATAGAAATGACTAGGTATTTGCCCTTGAGGATCCAAAAGAAATTTAAAACATCAGGAAAGACAAATGCCTGAGCACCATGGGATGCCTTGTGTCTCATTATCTGTTGTGTGTTATTGTGCCTTCATAGAATTGAAATGAGGAGCTATGGCTTTGAAGGACCAATTATAAATGGTGTGAGAAACTAGAGCAAGAATGGAAATTACAACATTGTGGGGAGATAACCCTGTCCTCCAGTCTGCAAATTGTCAAAACCTTTTTCTGACTTGTTTCCCCCAACAGGACAGTGGAACATTGTTTTCACATGTGTGATAGAATGGTTATCTATTTCTTCATTGCTGCTTCCTACGCCCCATGGTAAGATATTTTTGAAGTATTTTTATGATTACAATTTGTCACTCCTTTCTTCCTCTCCACCCTGTCCCCAAGCCCTCATGCGTGTACTGGCCCTCTCTGCAGTGCATACACATGCTCATCTTTTCCCCCAGTCTGATTTCTTTGATCAGAATACAGATTTCAAGGGGAGAGTATTGCTTCTTGAAGGGATATTTAGGCATAAAATGGTTTAAGAGCAAGTACCACAAATTAGTATGGAGCTAGCTTTTGAAATATAACCTTTCCTTCCAAATGCTTTCCATATATCTCTGCTGCTTTTCAGAACACTTGGAAATTGAATTCAAGTGGAAATGCTGTAACTGTGTATGAGGGAAAGCAAGTTTCCTTTTGCAGTTCACACTCTTCACTTAGTACACGGTAGCTCCTGTGTACTAGCACCTTTCTTTCTTGTTCCTTTGGCTACCTGACTAGCCAAGTTAGTTAACTATTGAGAATACTTAGTATTCTGCAGTTTCCTTGACCTTACTATCCTTCTGGTACAGATCAAGTACAACCTTTTGTTCCCTTGAAACCTAAGTGTTATACTTACCTTTTCTTTGCTGGGACAAAACATCTGACCAAAAGCAGCCAATGGGAGAAAGGGTATTTATTTTGGCTCACAGTTTTGGGGGGAAGCTCCATGATGGCAGGGGACAGCATGGCATGAGCAGAGTCTGGACATTACCCCCTTGCTGACATCAGGTGGACAGAAGCAGCAGTAGAGTGAGCTAAACTAACTCTGGCAAGCTGGGGGCTGATAAATCTCAGGTTCCACCCCCCCCCCAACATCTCCAGCAAGGCTCCACCTCCCAAATTGCCACCAGCTGGGGAGCAAGCATTCAGAAAACATTTATGAGGACATTTGATTCAAACCATGACAACGAGACTAAAGAAACATTGATTTTTCCTCTCTCCCTGGTCCAGCTAAACACTAAGTGTACACGCCCTTCAGTGCTGCCATCACTAGAAGCCCAGGCCTGCAGATTCTGGCTTCTGCAGCCTCGGTTATACAAAGGAAATGTAATTATCCGTTAGAATAAAAAGTAAGCGCCGGCGCTTCCCCCACCTCTTACTGTTAGAGCAAAAATGCTTGAAGGCTTTTTTGAAGCAATTTAAAGTAAATACATAAAAATTATTTTTAAATTTGAGCTGAAAAGTTACTATAAAGTAGGCAGTTTGTTCACATGAGATTTTAGATATACAAGTAGTTCATTTCCCCTTTGGAAATATTTTTATAGTTATAGCCAAGCAGAAAAAAAAATGTTTTTTTTTTTTTTCTTGTTGTTCTTTAATATAACATCTGTACAACTGAAAGTAGAGCACAGTAAATTCAGACCTCACAGCAGCCCATGGTTAAAGCCTCACAGGACGTCTTCCATAACACATGTCGGGCAGTTCTTCTCATGTTCTGTCTTGGCAGAGTGGTTGCTAATGGAGACCTAAGGTCTGTGTATTGGGTGTCTGCTGTGGGTATGTGATCCTGGTTCAGGATTGTGTTCAGGGTTCTCATTAAGCTTTGTAAGCAATCCACTCCCGAATGTGTGGTTGGCGATAAAAAGCAGGCAGCCTTTACCCCTGTCTGCCCTGCCAGAGAAAGTTAGGTGTGACGGGTATGCTGGGACTCTCCTCAGCATGTCTGGTTGAAGCTGGTGCTATTTTTAACCCATACCCAACTAATGCCTAGAAGTAAAGGTCAATCACCAATTTTATTATTAAGCTATTAATTTTACCCAGGATGACCAAATGCCTCTTCATTGTGATGAATGCCTTTTCTTCCTGCTGTTCTGTTTTCTGTGTTCGGTGACTAGAGGAGAACACAGTTCTACAAATCCCTCCATTTATCCCTTCTGTTCTTTGTTGTCGTGTTTACATTTGTAGGTTAAATCTCCGTGAACTTGGACCCCTGGCATCTCACATGCGTTGGTTTATCTGGCTCATGGCAGCTGGAGGAACCATTTATGTATTTCTCTACCATGAAAAGTAAGAGAAAATAATTTGCACTTGATAGCTTGACAATTAACTGCCTAAATTATTCCTTCATTGCAATGCACTATGCTTTATGCCTGTACTTCCAATAGTAGAAATACATAAAGAGGATAGGGATTACTTGTAGTAATTCTTTAAAGCCTTGCGGCACTCATTATTGGTGGACAGATTGCTGTGGGACATGTACATGGCATGTGTGTGCTGTGATGTGGTTGTGGGGCAATGTGGCTGGTCACTTTAGAGTCACTGGGACCTCATTTTTCATCCTGGAGCAAAGTAGAACTTCACAAACATCACAAAAGGGAAAAATTGTTTCTGTGAGGATTGAGGAGATCAGATACTAAGGGTATCTTAGCCTACCTGGATAGGAACCTAGAAGGTGCTCAAATAGGCTGCTTTGAGATGAGAGTCTGACTCAGGGACATAGCCTTTTACCTCCACATCAGGGCTCCTTATTGTAAGTGTTAAGCAACAGAACAGAACAGCAGACTGGAGGATATCATTTTATCTAGAGCAGACCTCCAGGGTCATCTCTTTCAATTCTGTGCTTAAAAGTTGAGAATGTGTAGGACACGCATCAAATATGTGACTTATCTGGAAGTTAGGGTCCGAGTGTCCAGGTTCTTATTCCATAGTTCTTGCCACTATATCATATGAGAAGCTGAAAAATCTCATACCATGAAATACTTGCTGTTGGTTTTATTAACCTACAGCTCATTAAATTCTTTTATCTGTTTTGGTTGTCAGAATGGCTCTTTGCTTTTAAAAAATACGTGTTAAATCGTCTTCTCCTGTCAGAAGAATATGGTAGTTTTCACTGATTTCTCTCTGACTTGGAGTTTTACCTTTTGAACATAATAAATGCCAAATTGTGTAATGTGGTGTGTGTGAATCCAAGGAAACAGCTTGCTTCTTGGGCTCATTCTCTCACGGTGTATCCTGGGGAGAAATAGGAAGTAGAGGAGGGTAGCTGTCATTTGCTTCTATTCCTACTTTCTGCTCTACTGCAAACCCTCAAAGGCGTTTTCCCTCTGATGATAGAGTTAGAGTTTTCACATATCAGCTAATAGGATGGCTCCTAGAATTTAGAAATTGTACAAAGTGAAGAGATGGAGTATACATTCTGTCCTCAGGGCTGCCATTCCTCTGTCCCCACAAAAGGAGACCCCACATGCATATCCACCTGTCTTCACCATTTCAACTTTCCCATAGCTCTGGTTGAAATGGTGATGAAGGAAACACATGAGGACTGGGAAGGACACATTGGGTTCAGTTGTAGGAAAGATTTTCTGGAGGCACAGGGCGTGGGGGTGGATGCCGCTCTGATCCTAATGCAAATACTTCATACTTCTTCCTTGTGGTACTAGGGAAAATCCCAGAGGTGTCCCACCTGGAAATGCATTTCATTTGAATAGCTAGAAGTTTACATTTCTCTTTCAAAATAAAAATGGGAAGGGTAGTGTGGAAATGTTTAAGTGAGATTAACTACACTTTTGTTCTTGCAGGTATAAAGTGGTTGAGCTCTTTTTCTATCTCACAATGGGATTTTCTCCAGCCTTGGTGGTGACATCTATGGTGAGAAGCAGCTTTATAATTTTAGTTACTTCCTTTTAAATCATTGAGACTCCTACATGATTATAGATATATAGGGTTTTTTGGGGGGGAATTTATGGCAGGTCCATTAAGGAGAAACTAAGGTGTGTTTATGTGTCTGTTTATCTGTCTGTCTGTCTGTCTGTCTGTCTATCTAATGCAGTCTCCCAGCCACTTGCCCTAGGTAACTCTCTAAGGCTTGGAGAAGCTGTATGGTTAAGTATGTTTGGCTTGATTTGATATTATTTTGTATTTGTTTCTCTCTTTTGGAGGACCTTTCTATTTTTTCCTCCCTATCCTTCCAAATAAGAATATTGTCAAATTACACAACTGTACAAAAGTGGTTATTTATGATTTGTTCACATAGCTGATTTCACCCTGAATCTGTCAAAGAAGGTATTTGGAGATTTGCTATGATGAAGGAAACCTAAATTACTGACTTGTTTAATCTTAAGAATTAGAAGAATTTTAAAAGGCTATTTGCAGCTACGAGTGGTGGTCCACACTTGTAATCCCACCCAGCTATGACAGGAGAATTGCTAGCTTGAAGTCAGCCTTGGTTACAAAGCAACTAGACCCTATTAAGGGGGGCAGGGGAGGGAGAAGAAGAGAATATAAATAGCAAAAGGTCATCTGCTTTAGCATTGTATTGGATAGTTTTAAAATCTCTTCACTTTTATCATTATTTTTCTGTCACCTGGTTTTCTCCCCCACTTTGTTTGGTTTGGGGAATTTTAAGTGTAGAAGTGATACATTAACTTTACTAGACTGTTGCACACACAAATATATATATATAATTAACTTTCCTTTCAGATCAAATTACTGGCTAGGAATCTATATGTCTCTGTAATGATGAAAGAAAAAAATGTATATCATTAAAATCTTCTGGTCCAGTCCATCTGGTTACTTGTACCCATGGCTTCTGACACTAGCCACCTTATTAGTTAGAGACCCAGTGTGTTTAGTGTTTAGTTTTAATTCCATTTTCAACCTTCAGTGTCAGAATTACAAGGGTACACACACACACACACACACACATCCTGATCACACACACATCCTGATTTTTCAGAAAATAAGGCTTGTGAAAAGGTAACAATGTGTACTTCCTTAAGATACAAGGTTTGTGATGGTTTTAGTAGTTTAGTAGTAGCATCAAACATATGTGTAGTTTAGTTGATAAAGGCATCAGGGAATGGGGATGCGAGGGAGGCACATGACTGAAAGGAGAGAATCTGCCATAGCTGCCATCTAGTTAGAGGGCAGTTCAGGACACCTAGAGCAAGACAAGCAAAGCTTATGTGGATAGCTTACTAATTATGACAGCAGAATTCCAAGGCAGTTCCCTGTGGCTATCATGAAAGCAGGTTTATCCAGTAATTTTACTGACCTAAATCTTTAATTGGCATTTTCATAAATGGGACGATAGCACGTGACTAATGTTAGGATAATCAAGCAGGAGGACCCTGCAGTGATGCCATCAAACTTAGAATCCAGCAGCAGATAGAACTCCTATTCAATAAGAGTGTATAATAACATTTTATAATGTTCTTGCTTGGAGAAAATTCAGGCTGCTATGGAAACAGGCCCGCAGTGCCAAAATAAGTGGTTGTTGAGCTGATTAGAAAGACAAGTAGGAGGCAGGGCATGCTTGGAGTGCAGATGATGTTGCAGGTAGGAGAGTGCAGCATGAAGGAGCCCAGACCGGGGCGTTCTCAGAGAAGTGGAGCTGGTGAACTGTTCGGAACCTGAGAATTTGTATCTGTGTGAGCATGTGCATCTATATGCGGAGAATATGTGGTTCACATAGTTTTGTGATAACCCTGGAGAACTAGACAGTTCAGACCAAAAATATTTCTGAGGAAGGAGTAAAGACTCGAGTTGTAGTGCTGGTGAGTCACTGACTGTGTGCCGAATACTTCTGCCATGGAGAACTGGAGAAAGAGTAAAAGCAGCTGTTTTCTGGCATGAGCACAGACAATACATGACCGTGGACCCTGAAAAAAGATAAACTAAAATAGGAGCTTTGAATTCTCCCCGTGCTTTCTCTGGCTACTTTCCAAACAGCACCAAAGGAAGTAGAGCTCAGGGAGCGGCAGCTAAACAGAAATTGGCTTTTCTGAATGCCGAGTCAGCTGGAATTTGTGGGGACAAGGGCTTCAAATGGAGGGAGTGACTGAGAGGAGAAGCCCCAGAAGTATGCAAAAGAGGGACCCTGGCAAGCTTCAAGCTGCATCTGTGCAGGGTAGAACTCACCCTGGCCAAGAATAAGAATTTGAAGTCTCTAAGTGGAGATTCCAGCAAGTACCTACTTGTAGAAAACATTGGAGTTTGTATGATCAAACATCACAGGCATTCATTCAGCTAATCCCACCAGAGCCACTCCGTAGGGGGGAAGAAACTTGGGGAAGTATTTTGGCTCATAATTTTGTAAGTTTCAATCTGAGGTCACTTGGCTCTCTATTGAGGCCAAGTATCACTCAGGGGAGCATATGGTGACACAAAGTGGCTTCCTCATAGCAGACAGAGATACTTAGGAATGGGTCCAGGATAACCGTGTCCCTCGCTTCCTTCAGCAAGATGCCACCTCCAAATAGTCCAGCTATGAACTTATCAGGGGATTTATCCATTGTAAAGGTTTGTATCCTCATGATCCACCTACTTCCCAAAAGCTCATTAGCTAGAAACTTAATGCCATTCATATATAAGCCTCCAGAGGACTTTTCTAGATTTGAGTCACAACAGTGTAGATGAAGGTCTACCCTAGACTTGTCCTAACAGTGCCCAAAACAAACCTTGCAGAGGTCAGCTTGACCCTCAAGTAAATAAGCTGCCTGCCAGAACTGAGCTCCTCCATCTTCAGAAGATGTCAAAATCTGAACTCAACAACTTAGTGTTCAAACACCCAGATAGGGCCACCAGGTAGGCAAGAAGCAGGAAAGCCATCTATGTCTAAGAAAATACTGGTCGGGGGAAACAGATCCCAAAATGACAGATACTGATATTTGCTTCAAGGACATGTCAGTAGATGAAAAATCTCAGAAAAGTGGAGAATATATACAAAAGAAACCACATAGGAATTCCAGAGTGTTAACACAGATACACTGATGAGTGAATGCAAACTCTTTTTCATTTCTCAATTCTTGTAAGAGGTGAGTGAGGGGCTGTCACATGTAGAAGGTAGAACGTGTGACAGTAAGGGCGGGAGTAGAGGAAGAAGAGTGTGTTGCTCATGTACGGGTCTCATCGGGTGAGGGAGGGTGGGTAATAGAGTAGTGCGGTAAGTTGAGTTACTTTGTAATCCGTAAAATAGCCTTAAACAAACGATCAACAAAAACTGGTAAGTAGAAAGTAAATAAGTGTGATAGCCAGAAAGCAAAGAGAAAAGGAATGGTGGGGTTAGTTAATTTAAAAGAGGGTATGGCATAAAGAAAGAAATGATGTCATTTGCAGGAAAGTGGATGAAACTGAAAATCATAGTAAGTGAAATTGCCAGACTCAGAATGAGAAATATTGTGGTTTATTTCATACCTTGATGTAAAAAATACAAAGGGGACTGTTAGAGAAGAGGACTAGCAGGAAGGGAGGAAGAGGATGGCAAAAGAGGGCAATAGGGAGTGAATATGACCAAAGTACATTGTATACGTGTATGAAAATGTCATAATCAAACCCACTCTCTTGTACAGTTAAAATATACTAATAAAGAAGTAAGTGATGGAGTAAGAGGACAGTGGAAACACAGACGAGGTAAAACCAAGTAGTGAGCTGAACCTTAAGACATTTTATGTATATTATGATAACAAATAAAAATGAATTAAACACCCCAATTAATTTTTTAATTTTATTTTTTTTTTATTTGCAAGAGAGAGAGAAAGAAGCAGATAGAGAGTATGGGCACACTAGGGCCTCCAGCTATTGCAAACTCCAGATGCATGTGCCACCTTGTGCATCTGGCTTTACATGAATACTGGGGAATCAAACCTGGGTCCTTTGGCTTTGTCAGCAAGTACCTCACTAAGTCATCTCTTCAGCCTGTAAACACCCCAATTAAAAAAAAAGGTTTTTTTCAGAATTTTTTTTAAAGCAAGTATCAGTTCTGTTTACCTTAAACCCACTTTATGCACATAATTAAAAGAATGGAAAACACATGTCATGGAAATATGTAGTACATATGAAAACACAGTCATAAAGCTGAGATGGTTATAGAAAGTGAGACAAAGCAGAGCACAGAGCATGCACTGCTCCCTGAGATCAAGGTGGTGGTTCATAACAATAGAGGGTCACTCTTAAGACAATATAACAAGCCCAGGCGACCGACTGTGTAGCTTAACAACAGAGCCTCTAGAAACACATGCAAGCAGAACAGAAACACTGTCACATTTGGAGACTTGAAAATTCCTCTCAGAAACTGAACGCATACTTAAACATATGGATAAAGAATTGGAAAGGGTAGTAGCTATGACAACGTAACCAACAAGTTAACCTGATTGGCAAATCAGCAGCACACAAATTCTTTAGACTAAAACCGATGACATACTAGGTCTGATACTCCTCAGTGTCAAAGAATCGAAATTGTGCAACAAAAAAGGTGTGGAGAACCCCCAGATTCCTGAAAATTAACAACACAGTCTTTGATTTGAATAATAAAACAACCTAGCCACCTGTGGGCTGTGGGCTGTGGCCTGAGCTGTGCTGAGAAGGAAGTGTGCTTTCAATGTTCCTATTACAGTGTGCCCACTAATTTCTTGTCGTCAGTTTCCAGTCCAGTTTCCATGAAGGCATTTCTTAGGTGAGATTGGAATTTACCTTGTAGACAGAATAGATTATTCTACATAATGTGCATAGATCTCAGTCACTCAAGCGAGGACCTTAGAAGAAAAAAGACAGAGGAGGACTTTCTCCACTGCACTGCCTTCATATACTGGCTGCAGCATCAACCGTGTCTGGCCTGCAGCCCACTCTATAGAATTCAGACTTGGATGCCCCCAGAAGTGCATGAGCCAGTTCCATAAAGTAACTCAGTTAATCACATGTGCGTGTGCACGCATGCTCACACACATGCGCTGTTGGTTGTTTCTCTGGAGAACCCTGAATAACACAAGTAAAGACGAAAGTTTAAAATCCATGATCGAAGCTTCTGCCTTAAGCTGAGAAGAAAAAAAGGTTAACCCCAAATAATGGGCAGTAAAGCAATGAAGGGGGGTTGGGGGCATAGCTCAGTGGCAGAGAGCCTGTCTAGCAAGTGTGAATAAGCCCTAGGTTCAGTACCTAGTCCTGAAGAAACTAAAAATAGAGAAATAGGAATCAGAAGACCTTAAGCAAATAGAGAAAATCAATACCAAAAGTTCCACACCAGCGTGTACTGACCAAGAAATAGAGAAAACATAGAATGAGATTAGGAATAAAATAAGGTCATATGAAATGTCAATGTGGAGCCTAGCTATCAATGTTACAGAAGGATAATAAGTATTATGAACAACTTTATACCAATAAATGCAGCAACTTTGATGAAGTGGACAAATTTCTTGAAAGTTTTATCCAGTAATATACTTAAGCAAGAACAAAATATGACTAGCCCTGTGCCTTTAAAGAAACTAAGTTTATAATCGGAAGCTTCCTGCAAAGAAAACTCTAGGTCCTGATAGCTTCATTGGTACACTCTGTCAAGTCTTTAATGTCTGAATAATAATATCATGTCTATGCAAACTTCCAAAAGCTTGGCAGGTAGAGGCAGGAGGAGCAGTGGTTCAAGGTCATCCTTGGCTACACTGTGCGTTCAAGGCCTGCCTAGGCTATGTGAGACCTTAAATTTAAAAAATGGGAGTGGAGGGAAAAATTTTCTGCTCATATTGTGAGTCCAGTAACCAAATTAAATTCTCACACTACATATAGCAAAACAAGAACCTAGAAACTAAATCACATAGAAACATAGCAAACTACAACAATAAGCCAGTGTCCTTATCCTTCGTGAAACAGAAAAGGCTCCAACAGAATATTTGCAAATCAAATTCATCAGTATTTAAAAAGATTCAAGGGCTAGAGAGATGGCTTAGTGGTTAAGACATTTGCTACTGAAGCCCAAGGACACAGCTTTGATTCCCCAGTACCCACATAAGCCAGATGCACAAGGTGGCCCATGCATCTGGAGTATGTTTGCAAGGTACTTGCCTGCCAAGCCTAAGGACCCAGGTTCAATTCCCCAGAACCCACAGAAGCCAGATGCACAAGGTGGCGCATGTGTCTGGAGTTCCTTTGCAGTGGCTAGAGGCCCTGGCATGCCCATTCTCTAGGCATTAAGTTGGTCATGGTGGTGCATGCCTTTAATCCCAGCACTTGGGAGGCAGGGTAGCTGGAGTGCTATGAGTTCGAGGCCACCTTAGGACTACATAGTGAACTCCAGGTCAGCCTGAGCTAGAGAGCAAGACCCTACCTTGAAGAACAAAAAAAAAAGGCATTGAAACTTGTCACATTGAGGGAAGCAAGAGTAAAAATCAGTTATTTCAATGTATAAAAGAATGTGACAAAGTTTCATACTTATTCATACCTCTTAGTAAATCTTAGCAACTTAGAAATCTTCATAAAGGACCTTTATTAAAACCTGCCAGCTAATACTATAATTTATAGTGAAAGACAGTGATTAGTAATGAGGCAGCATTATCTGCCCTCACTACTAGTCAACATTTAGCTGATATACTAGCCATACAATAAGATTTGGACCACAAAGGAAGACAAAATGGAAAAGAATAAGGCACTTTTATTCACAGATGACATTCATAAGTACATAGGAAAAGAGCTCTACAGAAAGTTACTAGACCTTAAGAAGCAAACTTAGCAAAGTAATAGGATACAGAGTTAATAATAGAAGTAGTATTGTGCTTATACACTTGCCATTCATGTAATTCTGTGGGAGAAGGGAAACCTTTAACAAAGATAAGAAAAGTTATTCAGAGATTAAATTTGTTCCATATATGAATGTCCAAATAAGTAATAAAAGGACAATCATAGAAAATGGGCAAATGATTTGAACAGATACTCCATGAGGAAAAATATACAAGTATCATTAGTCATTTAGCACATGGAAATGAAAATCACAGTGAGACACCACCGCGTGCCTGCAGAATGGTTCAATTGTAGATGGAAAACTCCAACAGCAGCAAGGATTAAACCACCCCAGTTTATAGTTGAAGGGAGCATGAAATGGTAGAAGTCACCACAAAATCTGTTTTGTTCAGTTTCTTAAATTGTATTTGGTTTCTTACTAAGCATCCAGTTACCCACTGGTCAATAGTATTGTCCAACAGAAATAAAAACATATCTGCAGTGTGACTCATGAAATCATGTAAAGCTTATTTCATAGTAGTCCTCAAATAGCAAAAGATTAACAAACAAATGAAACTAAACGAATCAGTGGGCCACTAAGCCATAAAAAGAAATAAAAGAACATACACCAGTACTTCTGTATTGTCAAGTAGAGTGTAGTTCCATTCACATGGAGTTCCAGAACAGACGGACTGTCTACAGTGATGGTATTAGAGCAGCTCTTGTTTTGGTGCCACATGTGCCCAGGAGTGGTCGGGAACAGGTACCAAGGAACTCCAGGGTTATTAGGGTTACATGATACAAACATTTGTCAAAAGTCATTGTGAGGCGCAGGAAATAACTCAGCAGTTAAGAGCATTTGCCACTTAACCACGGAAGGTCTGGGGAGTGTGGGGTGGACGGGGGTGTGTGACGACACTGCTAGAGTTCTACTCTTCAAACCCCAAGTAAAAAGCTAGACATGCCCATGCACATCTGGAACCCCGGTTTGTGGAGGTGTAGACTGGCAAAACGCCAGGGCTCACTGACCAGGACAAAAATGGCAGCTCTTAGTTGAAGGAAAGACCCCATCTGAAAGAACTACGCAGATGTGCAGTAGAGAAGGGCACCCGAAGTAAAGTTCTCTGGCTTCTGCAAGCGTGTGGGGTCTGCACACACGTATTCTACACACACATGTAACACGCCACACCACACATGTTCTACATGCATGCAAGTAAATAAATCTGTTCACTTAAGATCTGTGCATCACAGTTTGAATTAACAATTTAAAATACCTTCCCCACATGAAGGTTCATGACTTAGACTACCTTAGTTCACATCTCAGTTCTAATACTTGGAAAGTACATAGCCTTGAGCAAATTCCTTAGTCACTCCATTTTAGTTTTCTTGTCAGTAAATTTGGGATAATTACTAGTTTCTAGTTGACGGTTGTGGAGATTGAGAAGAATAAATCCACAGAAGGGCTTCAGATGGTGCTGAGCATCTGGTATCAGTAGCAACATCAGTAAGGAAGCGGACACTTTTAGGGTTAACAACTGTAGTCTTAGGAATGGGTTTCCAAAACCACTGACTGGTTTAGTCTGCAGCTTGTTTGGGCAGAAGGCAAAGGAGTAAAATCTGTCAAAACCAGAGAGTAGGTGTCTGAGAACTGGAGTGGACACAGACGACTGGTGTGTCCTAGGTCATGTCACTTCTCTTGTCTTCATCTCCTATTTCTAAAATAAGGAGGCAGTATCAGATGGATAACTATCCACTTGGGAGTCTTGTCCAATGGAGAACCTGATGAAGGTTTTATCCTTCTAGAAGAATGCTCACAATACACAGAAGTTTGCATAGTGAGGGGTCATAGCAATTGAACCTGTATGAAGTAACAAATGTGTGTGATAGATTGATTTTTTTTTAACTGTTTAAGTGAAACTCTGGCTGAAGTCCCTGTTTCTCAAGAATGTGCAATCTTTATCAGACGTTTTGGCTTGGCTCCTTCCCCAACTTTCAATCCTATAAAACCCTGAGGTTCATTTGAACTTTAAAAGCAGAACTGATCCTTCTTACACCTAGTCCTCAGCTCACACTAGGCTATTGATGATGGCCTAAGTCCACGGCCCTTTCCAAGCAGGAGGCTGAATTGCAGCTTCTTTTTGTTTTGGCTGGACTTGGCCACAGGGACCTGCTCCATAGGGCTGTGGGCATTATAACCCTAGTCTCTGATCCCCTCATTCCTATTCCCTTCCAAGGCCTGGCTACCATCTGTTTGGGTTTACTTGTCACCTACAGAACCTGTGGCCCTTCTGTTCCTGGTGCTGAACACTCCAGGTGACGAGCTTGTTAGCTCCTCAGCTCCTAGGCACTGCCTCTTTTAATTGTCCTGTCACTTACTCAAGCCAGTTTAATCTTGTAGGTGGGCCTGGGTCTAAATCCTCACAAGTTAGTTCCTTTGACCAAAAGCACACAGGACTACTAGCTGTCCTGTTCAGCTAAGAAATGCTCATGCTTGGGCTGGAGGATGGCTTAGCGGTTAAGGCACTTGCCTACCAAGCCAAAGGACCCAAGTTTGATTCCAGTACCCAAGTAAAACCAGATGCATAAAGTGGAGCATACATCTGGAGTTTATTGGCAGTGACTATAGACCCTGGCATGTCCATATTCATTCCCCCCCCCTCTCTCTGTCTTTCTTTCTCTCTCTCTCTCATAAGTAAGAGATGAAATGCCCAGGCTCAAACAAAAATGCCTGGAAGCATATAGCAGGTGAGGTAATAACCTTGCTGTATGTACTCTGTCCTGTGTCAGCTGTAAAGATGCTGTAAACTCAAAAGCAGGGGATATCTCAAAAGAGCAGTGTAGAGCATGCTGGGGGAGATCAAAGGGAAGTGGATACCCTGGCTGAGGTGTGACTTACCAGCCAATGGCTTGGGCCTTGCTGTATAAGGAAGGAAGCTTTCAAAGGGGTAGATGAGAAGCAGCAGCCAGGATTATACTAAGTAAAGTGAACCTCCATGACTAGTCATGACTGAAGTCTGCTTCAACATGAAGTTAAGTAACAGGATGTGCTGGTCTGTCGTGCAGAGCCTCCAGTGTGGCCCATGGGCCAGATCATGACTGCCAGTCCCAAGGGTGCTTACAGGTCTGGTAGTAGAGGTTCTTTTCACAGATGAGGGTTCTGTTCACACCAAGCTTTATTGATTAGAAAATCAGGAGCCTTGAGAGGAATTATGGTATCTCCTCCTCCATGTCACTTCAGAGTAACATCAAACCTGTTTTATTGTCTTTTCTCCTTGACAGAATAACACCGATGGACTTCAGGAACTGGCCTGTGGAGGCTTAATTTATTGCTTAGGAGTTGTGTTCTTCAAGAGCGATGGTGTCATCCCGTTTGCCCATGCCATCTGGCACCTGTTTGTGGCCACGGCAGCTGCAGTGCATTACTACGCCATTTGGAAATACCTGTACCGAAGTCCCACAGACTTCATGCGACACTTATGACCAGTCTGTGTGGGGTTCCAAACCAGTATTAGCTTAGTTGTGGCACTCAGGAGTGGGGAGAAGAACTGAAAGTTGCACAGGGAAGGAAAAAACTCTGCACTGACATACATACATACATATATATATATATATACACACACATATATATGTATATGTATATATGTGTATATATATATGTATGTATGTATGTATAAAATAATTACTGTGAAAGTATGAAAGCTGTGTACTGGAGTTTTCCTCTTCACAGCCAACAAATAGAGTAGTGAATTGATTATTCATTCCATTCCACTATCATGAAGGACTCTGGACAGACTTGGCCACCTGATGTTTACAAACCAGAATTTTGTATTTTCATTTTACAGGTTTTACTAGATGATCTTTGTAAATTACTAGGTCAGGTTGTAACAGTCAGTGCAATAGCAAAACTTCCTTTTTAAGAAAAAGTAAGATCATTTCTACCACTTTCCCATTCACTGTGTAATGAATCATGGAAAGAACCGACACTACATGTTACCACATTTCACCTTGACACAACATGGTCATTTTTTAAACAAGCTTTCATTTTTGTAAATTTTTAAAAACGTTTCATTGACGTGCATCTCTGCGGTTCCTCATTCACCTGGTGAATTTCTGCAGCAGGAGTCAACATTCCACAAACAAACGTCATACCTCTTCTGGTGGTTTTATTAAGTATGGAGAAGTTGCCACTTTTTAAAACAGAAGCTGCAGTTTTCTAAACTTTCCTGCCAATCTCTGACTGCATTCAGTGCTGCTTTGGGCCATTATACTTGACCTGGTTTGAGCTAAAAATGGTGGAAAAGTATTTTGATACCGACTTTTTCAAAAGATCCAACTTTTCTCTATGCCTTTGCCATGTCTTCTCCAGGGTCTCTTGACAGTGGAGGAGAGCCCTGCCCTTATTATGAAAGCATTGGGTTGAACATCTGCCAGATGCCCTTTTCAGTATCTGACTTAGGGCGCATAGCTGCGTTATCTGTTTGGTACCCAGTGTTCAGTCATTGTGGTGAAGTCCTTGTCACGTAGCTTGATGTCCACATTAAATTGTGGAACTAGATGCATAAGGTCACGTTTCTGCCTTCCATCTGCATTTCCCAGTGTACTGTTCCCCCCATATAAGAATATTTATAGCATTGTTAGGCAGAGACACATGCCAGTGTCCATGGGTCTTATGCTGGCTCAGTGGAGTGGTATTTATATATCATTTCTAGACTTCTCTCAGTGTCTTATATTAAGATTGATGTGTCAGTTAGTTGATCTTTCTTGGTGGTGTTTTAAGAAATGAAGTCACTTTGCCTTTTGATGGGATGTCAGTGTTGACTGTTTTCTAGAGATGGGCCGTTTAGTGGAATGGTCAGATGGACTATGGTATGCTTATTAATTGATAGCCCATACTGATGAAACCTTGAGAGAGAGTTTATTTTGGGTACATGTTCAGATTTTGGTAAATTATATGATAACAAGGATCAGAATTGATATTTGTTGATGAACTCTTCAGTGGGCAAAGGGATCCAGTGACAACCACCACCAGACACCCCCTTTCTGCATGATTCTGAACATCTAGCTGCCCGTTTATATATTTTATTTTTAATATTAGCTTTTGTGGATTCACCTAAAGTCTGCTCAAAAGTAACACTGTCAAAACCACTAAAGTGTGTGTGTGTGTGTGTGTGTGTGTGTGTGTGTGTGTAAACTTGTGCTGTAGACAAGAATAAAGTTGTCACTTGGATTGATTCCACTATCTCTGTGTCATATGACTGAAAATAAAGATGCATATTGAAGAGCTAGAGCTCTTCTCACACTTGTAAGTTATGTACTAGTCAGAGTGGAAAGTAAAACAAGTTGTTCCTCATTTATAACTTCTCTGATCTGCTTTCTAAATCCCAACATCACAGAGCCATCTGAAACATCAAGCAGCATATTACCAGTTTAAAGTATGCCACTTGCTAGGTGTAGTGATGGACACCTATAATCCTAGCACTTGGGAAGCCAAAGCAGGATTACAGTGAGTCTGAAGCCAGCCTGGGTTACATAGTATGTTTGAGGTCAGCCCCAGCTATGCAGCAAGAGACCCTGTTCCCCCCCGAAAAAAAAAAAAATTAAATGTGAGGCTGGAGAGGTGTCTTAGCTGTTAAAGCCATGTGCTTGCAAAGTCTGACTGCCTTGGTTTAATTCCTCAGTAACCACGTAAAGCCAAATACACAAAGTAACACATGCATCTGGAGTTCATTTGCAGTGGCAAAAGGCCCTGGCATGCCCATTCATATTCATTCCCTACCCCCTCTCTCCTTGCAAATAACTAATAAGTACATTTTTAATTAAATATGTTATTTGAGGCCTGAAGATATAGTTGTAGATGATGTGTCTTTCTTTACCTAGGGCAATCTTTTTTCTTTCTTTTTTTCTTTTTTTTAGCTTACATAATAGGCTAAGCTAATGTTCAAAGCTTTCACATGACCAACAATTAGATTGGGCTACTATCATAAATGTTAATGGCAGAGTTAGATGCAATACTCTCTCACTTTTTTTTCTTTCTGGTGCTATGGATCGAACCCAAGGATCCCTGTATGCTAGGCAGGTGATTTAGCTCTGAGCCGTACCCCAACCTCTTCCTCTTCTATAGTTCAGGAAAAAAGGTCCAGAGAGATTTGATTACGTCATCCTCAGTCAGGCAGCTGGTCTTCTCGTTTCCTGTGTTCATGATGACTGCCTTGCCAGGGTCAGCAAAAACCACAAACTTACAGAGTATTAAGCATGGACACTAAAGAGAAAAGACTCTTCACACAGTTGATAGCGCCCGGAAGCCCCAGGCCACCTTCCCTTCAATCAAGCTTGGAGCCTAGTTCCCAAGTATTCCGTCCTGTAGTCCCAAGGTAACAGTCATTATCTCTGGGGCATCCTCCCACCATTGGGTTGACTCCTACCTAATTGTTATCTCCAGCTTAAAGCCGACTAAGGATGAGACCTCTAGTCAACGCCGTTAATACTCCCAGGCAGGCATCTCTATCCTGAATAAATAGTTCACTGCATTTCCATATTCCTCTGCTCAGCCCATTTCTCTGGAATTCCTCATCTCAGTTGATGACATGCTGTAACCATCACTCTCTGTCCTTAACTTATTTTCTCTCCCTCCCTCTAGCACCGATGTGCATGAAAGCTAGCACTTCTGCCTTAGTCACAGCTCCAGGTTAGGGTTCCTTACCTTTCTTCCCACTGCAAAGCCCTAGAAGACCCCAGAAAGACTTACTGAAACAGGTCCCAGGGTCCTTTTGTATTGGACAAAACAATGGAACAAGACACTGAAAGCTGCTACAGATTTATTAAAAGTGAGAGTAAATGCGGGATGCGTTCCACAGGAGAGGAGAGCAGGCTCAAGCCAGTGTGTGGAAGAGCTGTGTCTTGTTCAATTGCAGTGGGAAGGGAGGTGAGGAGCCCTAACCTCCTGGAGTTGACTGTACAGAAGCGGCTTTGTACAATCCTCGGGGCACATGGGCGGGGGGGAGTCCAAGTGATGGCCCTTCTTGTTTGCTGAGTCTTAGAGTTAATCTTACAACTGAATCATGTCACTCATGTCTGAGCTAAACCTGCCCTCGAGACTACTGCAGCCACCTCTTCTCTTGTACCTCTGCCACTGCTTAAAACCTTAGCACAAGCTAGTTCTCCACACTGCCACCAGCATTAGACAATAAGACCTGATCCGATGTCTCCCCTGCTTCAAACTTCCATTGACCATTAGCCGTGAAGACCCAGGCCAAATGCATCTACCGAACTCATACTGCCTGTGATTACCCCGTTCTCCAGTGACCCCTCCCCCACCCCAGTGAAACCAATGGTGCAGGGGAATTTCACTTCCGCAACCCTACCTGCGCTCTCTGCTTTTGTACCTGCAGCTGCTAGGCCTGCATGGCCTCTAGCCCAGCCCCTCTCTAACCTGCCAAACGTTTGCTCATGCCAAACCGCTAGATGCTGAATGCCTCTGCCTTGCTTTGGACCTGGGGACTCTGCATGCTCAGGAGTCCTCTGATCCCCCAGCATTGATTTCCCTGCATGGCTCCTGTTATGTTTGTGGATGCTGTTTTCTCTCCCTCATCCAGGAAAGGCAAGACAAGAGTGAGTCTCACCCAACTTCTAACAAAGCACAGGGCTCACAGTAAAGATGGTTTGGGTGAAAGAGAAGGAGGGATGTTCAGACGATGCTGTTGACCGAGGTCACAAGACAGATTTTATTTGATTTCATTTTTGAGCACTGAGCTAGGATTTCAGTGACTATCTAGAACCCAACATTTGGTTCCCTTGGGACAATAATTAGTAAGTGACTGGACTGTCAGTATTAGACACTGTGCCCTAATTGAAGAAAAACCAAGCTTGTTGATTAATGCTTTCATAAACCAACTGACAACAACTGACAAGCTTGGAGATTTATTTTTGCCTGCCTGATCTCCCTCTGGTCTTTCTTTTTTGAACATAATAATAAAAGAATACTCAGTTCAGCAACCTTTGAGCCTTAATTATGCCAAAAACAATAACTTAAAGAAAATTTTAACATTACTTCATATATTTTTTATCCTGAAATTTATCCAGTTATAAAATTCTTTGGAAAATGAGGATGGGAAAATTTAAAATGACTGAGTCCACTCATCCTGACATTTTTCCATACACTTCTTATCAATCTTCTTGTACCATACCTGCTGGATTTGGTTTTTGCTTTATGCAGTTGTAAACATCCCATGTATAAAATTTGATGTAGCACTGTTTTTCCACACTTACTGTAAGCATTTAAAATATGATTTTCATAGCCAGAATTTTTCTTTTTGTGTGATACTGGCTATTTAAGCCAAGGTGCCATGCATGCTAGGCAACATACCCAGAATTTTCAATTCCTCTACCATTTTCCAGAAGTGAGCATTCACTTAATTTTGAAAATTTCGGGGGTTTTTATGATACTTGATTATAAACAATGTGTAGGAAGCCGAATGTTTGATCTGCATTATCACCTGGGTTTAAAGGTAATAGTAGGCAGCCATGTGCTTACCTGTGTCAGGTACAATGTTGGTTTTTGTGGCTACCTCACTTAATCCTTACTGAAGATAAAAGCATATTGGCGGGTAATTTTGCCATCCCCATTTTACACATGAGGAAACAAGCACAGAGCATAAGTTTCTCTGCCAGGGGTAAATGTCAGTGTCCCATGAACCCAAGAAGCCTATGTCTATTTTCATTCTCAGCAGTTTAATTCCTAGGTCAACAGTTCATGAGTGGGTTGGCCCTGAGAGAGACGTTTAAGCAATAAAACTCTCCTATACCTCCACATCTCCATTTGAATGTCTTTGGATTACAGCTCCTCTTCCCGTGTGCCAGTTAGGTGGCCAGTGGAACTGGAAAATATCCAAGTGCAACCAACCTCAGAAAGGCAGGTTCCTCTTTCTCCTTGCGAAGTTTCCCCAGAGGACCTGGGCCATGGTTTTAGTTTAGCGAGGTTGGAATGACTGCATTCACATCTTTCTGCCGCTTGTGCTGTTTTAAATAGACAGTGCCAATATGTTCTTACATTCTGTGCCATTCCCACCTACACACGTGCGATGTTCAGTGGCGGTATTTTTCCAGGGAGCCGTGCCACTGTGTGCTCTGGCTGCTCTGCGTGGGGAGTGAAGCTGTGGTCATCAGGGGCGTCTTGGTACAACAGAGCATTTCTCATTCTGCCGCACAGCTCGTGATCACACACACTCACTGCAGTCAGAAGTCATTAAGTCAGGGGTGTCTGGCCAGGCTTAGGGAGCGTGGGAAAATGAGCTTGGGAGGACTTCTGATCCCCTAGGAGAGGCCATAGGGCCTCGACTGACCTGCTCCAGGCCACGCTTATTGTACCCAACCTGCATCAGCCAGCAAAATGGTCAGGAGCTCATCTTCATCAGAAGTTTTTGATTCTCTTAAAATCACACCAGTGTTTTTTTTTTTGAATCCCACGGGTTAACTGCAGGTCAAGTACCACCTTCACACATGACCAAGCTTTTGAACTTACGATTAGAGCCCATCTGGGGCCGTGCTTCCAGGCGGAAACAGACAACCTGAAGGAACTCTTCAAAAATGTATCTGCGGGCTGAGGAGATGGCTCAGTGGTTAAAGACACTTGTTTGTAAAGCCTGCCAACCCAAATTCAGTTCTCAACACCCACATAAAGCCAGATGCACAGTGAGACATACATCCGTGATCCCTGCCCAGGACTGTGGCAGGTGGAGCTGGGTCAATGTGGAGTTTCCAGACCAGCTAGACTGGCATCTGTTTGCAGAAGCAAGAGACTATATCTCAACGAAAGTAGAGCACAGACACTTCAAGGTTGTCATCTGACCTACACACGCACACACACACACACATACACACACCTTAAAAAAATTTTTTTTCTTTAGTGGTTCTGGATCAAATGATGGTCCAGGTTAAACTGAGGCATGTGGTCACGCTAGGCTCTCTAATAATTTTGTGTAAAATTTTGAAAAGCAGTTGTCCTTTAAATATGCACTGTTTCTTTAGACAAGAGGCTGAGTTTTCATTGAGAAGCTGTAGGAAAGGAGGAAGTTGGAGGAGTGCTTCGGTGCCTAGGCAGGAGCTGAGTGCTCCGCTCAGTGATACACATAGAACCACTGTCTCGAACTAGACAAGTTGGTCACCATCTATTGTTACCGAGCCTGCCACATGGGGCCTCGCTTGATCTTACCAACCCTTAGTGTCCTAAAGAGTTCCTTCCAACTATAGTATACATGCACAAAGATTAGAAATAAAAATGATATTAAAAAGGGAAAACAGTGTTTAAAGGGAGAGAGAGACAAATGTCAGGGCCAGGGAAATGGCTCAGTGGGTAAGAGCACTTGCCACTCAGGCATGAGGGCCCAAGAGGACCTGAGTTCAGTCCTCAGTGCCATATAAAAGCTGGGCATGGTCATACACTCCTGTAATCTCAGTCTCATGCAAAGCTGGCTTGTTGATCAACCACTCTGGCTAAAACCAGCAGCTCTGTGAGGCCCTCAGGGAAGTAACATGGAAGAGCAATAGAGGAGGACACCCAGGGGAAGACTGAACTCCTGCCTGTTGCTCAGGCTTTCTTGCCCCACTTCCTTAATCTGCATTGGATGAGCTTTTTCTCAGTCTGTCTGTCCCATATAAGTAGAAGTCTGTGGCCAGTGAACACAGCAGAGCATGCAGACAACCTGAAACCATTGCTGGTTTCTCTAGGTTTTCAACATGAATGCCTTAGTTTGTATAACTCATTTGGGCATCTTTTCAGGCTGATTGCTGAACACCAGTTTGAAAATCAGCTCCTACTTTTAAAAAATATCATTATTGATTGATTGATTTGCAAGCAGAGAATGAGAGAAGACAGATAGAGAAAATGGACACACCAGGGCCTCCAGACTCAGGTGCCACTGTGTGCATCTGGCTTTACGTGGGTACTGGGGATTGGAACTTGGGTTGTTAGGCTCTGCAGGGAAACACTATGACCACTCAGCCATCTCTCCAGCCCTCAGCTCCTACTTTTTAAAAAAAAATTATTTATTTGAGAATGACAGACAGGGAAAGAGGCAGATAGATAGAGAATGGGCACAGCAGGGCCTCTAGCCACTGCAAACAAACTCCAGATACATGCGCCCCCTTGTGCATCTGGCTAACATGGGTCCTAGGTAATCAAGCCTCGAACCAGGGACCTTAGGCTTCACAGGCAAGTGCTTAACTGCTAAGCCATCTCTCCAGCCCTTAGTTCCTACTTTTTTTTTCATGTTCATTCTTATTTTAAAAAATTTTTTATCTTTTTATTAATTAGTTTTGTATTCAGCAAATACAGTCAGTTTGGTACCATTATTAGGCTCATCCGTGACCTACCCCCTCCCCTTGGCCCCTCCTTGTTGAGGTATATGGGTCATGCATTGTGGAGTTAGCCCACAGTTATGGGTAAGATAAATGTCTCTGCATATCATGATCTAATATGTGGCTCTGACATTCTTTCCGGACCCTTTCCCACAAAATTTCCCTAGCTCCTACTTTTGAGAGCACCACGAGGCTCATGCTGTGAAGGAACCTGTGGTGAACTCTGCCCTCAAATGAACAATGTGTGTGGGTGAGTGAATCGCCCTGTCCTTTAGCTGCCGCTTCTGTTTGTGTGTGGCTCACTGGAAGAAGGGTTTACATATCTCCCTAGGCAGAAGATGAACGAGAAACACCTGCGTGACCTGAGATGTTTTCCTGTTTATAGTATCTGGGATGCCTATGGCCGCTCCATCATTCATCCTGGTCCTTCCACGTGTCATACTTGTCGAAGGGGCTGGTGACACAGCACTGAGTCTCTTCAGCTCAGGCGCCTGCCGTCTCCCAGGGACCAGTGAACAATTATAACCAGTGTCCACGTTGGATGTTATTGTGGTTAGTGTTCCTGGGGAGTCCGAAGTTCTCCTTAAAGATGCCGCATTTCAGCTGAGGGTGGGAGAGGCAGTGGCAGGAAGTCAAGAGGCAAGGGGCAGCCTGCAAGGGCAGGCTAGGGGAACAGTAGGAGGTATGTGAATAAATGGAAGAATAAATGCCGCGTGGATGTCTGGAAAGGAGGATAACAACAGCTAGTATTGATTGAGCTCCTGCTAAGCGCCTAGCCTGTTCCTTATATTGTAGGGTCTCTGCTCTAGCCCAGGCTAACCTGGAATTCACTATGGAGTCTCAGGGTGGCCTCGAACTCACAGCAATCCTCCTACCTCTGCCTCCTGAGTGCTGGGATTAAAGGCATGCGAAACCACACCCAGTGACCTCCATAAAATTTTTATGAGACACAAGTATGTGATGGTCCATCCAACTAATTTCTGTATATTTCATTAAAACTGAGGGCTGGAGAGATGGCTTAGCAGTTAAGGCACTTGCCTGCAAAGCCAAAGGATCAAGATTCGAACCCCAGGACCCATGTAAGTCAGATACACAAGGTGGTACATGCATCTGGAGTTCATTTTCCAGTGGCTGGAGGCCCTGGCGCACCCATTCTCTTTCTGTCTCTTCTCTCCTCTCTCTCTCACTGTCTCTCAAATGAATAAGTAAGTTAAAAATTATTAAAAATCTGAAAAAGGAAGTGTGGAGAAATGTACTGTGAGTGGGTTGTGTGGGTCCTCTGTCACTGGGAATAATTACACTATGCTAGTCACATGTATAGTCAGGAATGGAGGTATCTACAGACACATCTTCAAGGCGACCAACTCCTTCAAGTATGAGCATGCCCTTCCCACGTGTCAGATGCTTTTCTGGATGTTGAGATTAATACAGTAATCAAAACAGATAAGGTGTTGCCTCATGGGACAGACCTTCTAAGTAGGAGGAAACAGGTAACAACCAGATAAGGAAATAGGCCGTGTGTTAGATAGTGCCACGTCCTAGGTAGAACCCATCAGAACGGAGTCATGGGCAGCGCTGAGAGACCAGGGTGGCGGTATGTGCAGAAATACCGCAGTTTAGGGATAACAGCAAAGCCCCTGGCCACCCACGTGCCAGCCGGAGGCCACAGGGAACGCGAAGCCTCCACAGGAGAGCTTGCCACTGAAGGCGGTGCTGACCTGAGTCCCGTGAACAAAGTCACACAGTCAGGCAGGTGACAGAGACTCTGTCCTTGGGCCAGGCTTGAGCCCGGTTCTGCTGCGTCTTCCTGACCAGTGCCTCACCTTGGCTGGCCTCGTTCATGCTGTTGATCCCAGTTTTAGCGAGACTCCAACTGGGTCACTTTCACAAAATTCCCCCACTGTTGATACTGGGTTAAATTCCTTGTCTCTTACCCTGCCTCCAGCAAGAATTACACAGCCTTGTTTCTTCTTAGTAATTTTTCATGCACTGACCCACCCCAAGCCCCATCTCTCTTTCGTTATAAATCTCCACTTATATTTATTATTTCAGTTTATCTGTGTTGTCTCTGGATAAAGTTTGCCTTACCATCCTTGATAAAGCTCATGAATTATTATTATTTTTTTTGTTTAACACAAGTAATAAATGACTGGTAACGTAGGTCCATGTATACCACTTTTAAGGCCCAAGGATACATACCAGGTGGGGTTATTATGATGCAATTTCTTATACTTTTTCATGCTTCATGTATAAAGATTTTAGCATCTCAATTCAGAAGATTGAATTCGGCCTTGCCTCCTAAAATGTGCAGAATCTATGGCAAGTCCCTCAGCCTCTGTCCATTGACTTTTAAATTTCAGCTGACAGTTATAAGACCATTAACAAAAGTGGGAGGATGTTACAGCAACGTTAGCTGAAAAAATATAATCTTAAAGATTAAAAGTGAATCAGCATATTCTAAAAGCCTTGAACAGTCTAATTTCTTGGAGAAGGGTGGGAGGGGAAGGAGGCTTGGGGATAGATTTGCCACTTGGTTATGGGGAGGAAGCTGGAGTTTGAGCTATCTTGCCTCTTCTCTCCCCCCGCCCCCCCCACAGCAGCCATGCACCCCCTGGCTGTCCTCTCCTCCTTTGAAAGAAAGTAGCTCCATGCATTGGCGCTCCTCTGTTCTGGGCATTGATGTAACTGTTCTCTGGAAGCCTCCGTAGCAGAGACAGCATCCACCATCTGGCTCAAGCTCATCATTTTTTTTTTCTTTATTAGTTAGTTTTGTATTCAGCAAATACAGTCAATTTGGTACCATTATTAGGCTCATCCGTGACCTACCCCCTCCCCTTGGCCCCTCCTTGTTGAGGTATATGGGTCATGCATTGTGGAGTTAGCCCACAGTTATGGATAAGATAAATGTCTCTGCATATCATGACCCAACATGTGGCTCTGACATTCTTTCCGCCCCCTCTTCCGCAAAATTTCCCTGAGCCATGTTGGGTTCATTTTTGGTCTGCTTCAGTGATGAGGTGTTGGGGGCCTCTGAGGCTCTGGCTCTCTGATTTGGTAGGAGTTGATTTTTCTCTGTGTTGATCTCCTTGCCCCTTCTGCTGGTATCCGGTTCATCAGGAAAACAGCCCCCTTGCTTGTTTCACCAGTTTTTCTTAGTTTCAGCCAAGTAAGGGTTATCTCATTTGTCCTGGTGCTAACTTACTCTCCGTTGGAGAATCTGCTTCTCTTTTTCAGATAGATATAGATCCTAAGGAGAGAGCCACCCCATCATACCTCATCATTGTTTTTACTTAGTGTTAGAAGCTTGAGCCAGTGAGAGCCAAACAGTTCTCTGCAAAATTGATGTGGGGACTGAGACCTGATGACCACTGGGAAGAAAGCAGAGGAGCAGTTTGTTTGGCGTGCTGATTTCTTTCTCTGGAGAGGGAAGCCTGCGCGTCCAGCCTCCAGGGCCACAGAGTGGTCATTTATATAAAGCATCTCGTGGAGGACCTAGTACTCAATACATACTGAATTCCATTTCTGCGTATTTTTTCCCACCAGAAGTGCTCTGACTATGTGAAATACTGTCCTGTTCATGGCCAGGAATTAGGGCAAAGGGATGCAGGCCAATGGTTCACATGCTTGGGTCTTTTCATGTTGTGTTAGTCGTAAGCAACCCAAGTCCAGCCTAAGGTTCTTCCTCAAGCACATCAGCTCTACCAACTGTTTCTTCCCACCCCATTTTTGTCCATCCTTATGCTCATCCACCGCAGAACTAGGTAGCGTTGTCTGCTGTCTCTTCTCAGGTCTTCTCTCAGCCTCCCTGGGATGACTGCTCCTGGTTCCCCTGTCCTTTCTGATCTCTGACTCTCAGTCTTCTTCCCTGCTTCCTCCACTGGTCCGTGGATACTGATGCCCCCCTTCCTCTCCCTACCCACTGTCTCTTAGTACTTATGGTAAGATTCCCCAGCCCCAAGTCCTACCCTGGTTTCCAGATGTTTCAACCTGCTTATATACTAACTATTTCTACATATTCCTACCACACCCAACTTAAAATCAACTTCTTTAAAGCAAAATCATTATTTTATCCCAAACATGATTCTCCTGCTATACTTCCCCTGTAAAGCAGCAGTCTAAATATCTGTATAATAATCTAACCTTGGAGTTGCTTTAAACTTCCTCCTCCATCTATCCTTCACAACTCTGTGGTCCTCAAATCCCCAAGACTGCTCACATGTCTCTGGACTTTCACCATCTCCACAGATACTTCCTTGACTGAGATCTCACACTTCCTCAGTTTGGTAACTATGACAGCTCCAGCAGGTCTCAACGCTTCCCACCCAACTCCTTCAGTCTCACAGCTCTTTCCATTCTCTTACCTTTCTGCCAGAATGTTCTTTCTAAAATGAGAATCCAATTCCATTCTCTACAGTGTTCCCCTTCTCTTCCAGGACGAACTCAGGGATGGATCTGGCACCAGACTGCCTACCTAAACTCATCTCTAGTCACTCCACAGCCCGTCAAACTGCTCACCATTCCTCAGATATTTCCTCTTACCTCCTTGACTTTGTATGAGCAGTGTCCTCTTTCTAGGATGCCCCCCCTGCCCACACTCTTACCTCTGTCCATCCATGTTGAACATTCTCACTTATCTTCCAAGTGTAAGTTTGTGTCTCCTCCTGAAAGTCTTCCTTTCAGGATGATCCTGGACTTAGAACTGACTTTTCCACACTCTCCTAAGACATCCCATTATGGTAATCACGTGTCACTCTGTTTTACTCACCTGATTCCCATGTAGACATCGCATAAAGTTCTCTAACCTTTGTGCCCCTGATCTTTAAGAAGTTGTTGACATGTAGAAATTATCTGGAACTTGCTTCTTGGATGAATGAATGACCTGATGAAGACTTGAAAGGGCCTTTGAGGGTCAGTGCATCAAAGGGAGCATTCGTAGAAAGAATGTCAGTTATAAAAAGACAAAAAAAAAAGGCTGGAGAGATGGCTTAGTGGTTAAGCACTTGCCTGTGAAGCCTAAGGACCCTGGTTTGAGGCTCGATTCTCCAGGACCCATGTTAGCCAGATGCACAAGGGGGCACATGCATCTGGAGTTCGTTTGCAGTGGCTGGAGGCCCTGGTGCATGCCCATTCTCTCTCTCTCTCTCTCTCTGCCTCTTTCTCTCTCTGTCACTCTCAAATAAATAAAAATAAACAAAAAAACTTGAAAAAGAAAGCAAACTTAAAAAATTAAAAAGCTAAAACCTTACTACCCTTATATTATCATTCTGAATTTCAAGGCTTCACAGTCCTTGAGATTATAATCTGTTCTTTGAGATAATGCCCTGTCCCTTAGCATGCAGAATCAAGACTTGACATCATTCTCCCCAGAACATTCTTGATGCATCAGAGCAACAGATAACACTTAAGATGAATGCATCAAATCAACCAGGTGACATCTGGAGGACCAGAAAGATCATGGATTCAGAAGATCTGGGGTCTTGTCCCAGCCACATAAATTACTAAGACCCTATCACCTTTAATATCACTTCATCTGAAGACCCTGAATTAGAGTAATCCATAAATAGGAGACTTTGAGACATGCTGTTGTGGGAAACTTGTCCCCTAGGGAGACATAGACACACATCTTCACCTTGAATAGGGAAAACATGGCAGATTAAGT